>CM053793.1:366476234-367138734 GCA_028749045.1 Cupressus sempervirens
TTCAATTCACGCGTGTCTCCAAACCTTATAGTTTTTTCTCATAATGAAATTGGTGATTTTGTAGAAGGAGGTTATGATTTAAATGATTTAGGTTTACTTCATGAGAGTAGATTGTCAAATGATCATGCAAAACAAAATCCAATGGAAAAAAAAGCCCCAAAATAAATACCATAAAAAAATGAAAATGAGATTCAAATTCTAAATAACATTGAAAATGAAATTCCAATTGAAAATAACAATGGTATGAATGTAAACATGGAAAAAACAAGTACCAGACAAATATGTTTGAATGATACTAAAGTGCATGAACATAATTTTCATTTTTCTAATGATGTGCTAGATAATCTTCATGGATTGGTTTCATGGAGACAGATTAGGACACATGCTAATAGATTATATACACTTTTTTTTAATAATAAGAAATTTGGGTTTCAATGTTAGTTAATGTTGCAACTAATTAAAATATCTAAAATGTGAAAAGTAATGAAAAGGTTAGGAATGTATGCAAAACCCAATAATAAAAATGAGTCTTTAAAATAAGTTGCATCCAATATTGCTAGTGCCTTTGATATTAGAAAGACAAGTCACTCTAAAGATAAGAATGTAGCATGACCAAAAATAACAATAGCTTTAGTTAACAAATCAACTACTAACAAAAGATTGATTGGTAACATAAGTGGATATCTTAATGCAAGTTGTAAAACTTTTAGAAAGAGGTATAAGGAGGAGGGTTAACTTTGAATGTGATCCACCAAACAGTTTGTGGAATTCTAGTGGTAGACTCCCAAAATTTGATATGAAACTTACTAGTAAAGTCAAAACTTTGGTTGAAGTTTTTTAGCATGATATTTCAAGAGTATCACCGAATTCAAGAGATGTACTTAAATTGAGAGTTGGCTCAAAAATATGTGATCCACATCCTAAACACCTTTTGGACATGACTCAAACTAAATAGTTTAGGAAACTTTTAGATGATAAGGTGTTAACTGTTACCATTAGTCAAAGTTCTTTTGAAAAGTGTAAACCATGGTATGCAAGGATTAAGAAGGAAAGAATCACACGTTGTTGTAAAAATCAAGTTCAATTTCATTACCATTATGATGTATTTAGATCTATACATGGTACCATGCATAGTAAATAAATGTTGCAAGAATGTGGTATAAAAATTCTACCGCAAACTATAAATGATTTCATATTAGGTTTATTTTGTAAGCCACCTAATGACCAATATTTTCTTTTCAATGCATGTCTTTATAGTACATGTGATATATGTGGAAATTTTTCTTAGATGAATGTTTGCATGAAAATTTGTTGACTACTTTTGGACAACAATTAGTTGATGTAAAAAGATTCAAAACTATTGAATATACATTGAAGGATGGGAAGACTGGAAGAAGGTGTAATCTAGATATAGATAAAGTTAGTTGCCATGAATTTATGGATGAATTTAAGATTGTAATCATGCCAAAACATGTTAAACACTCTCATTATGCTAGGTGGCCTGATGGAAAAAATTTCATATGTAAGAATATGTTTCTAATTGGTAATATACATTCAATTATTGACTTTGTAGAGAACTACACACTTGCACCGCAAGATGAGGTACAAGCACAATATAACAATTCAGTGCAAGTAGAATTTTTTTTTTATATAGTTTATAGGCATGCACCTAATAGTACAGATAATGATCAAAAAATATTGAGAGAGTGCCATTTATGTATGAGTGATAATAAAATTCATTCATTTGAGTTTGTCCAATATTGTTTCAAGGTCTTTTATGATAATTTAATAGAGAGACAAATTAAAATGGCATAACATTAGATATGGTTAGATAATGGTACAGGACCATTCTAATAATTTAACATTAGAATCTAGGTCTTCATCCTTTATCTTGTCCACAATGGTGACAAGTTGCTCTATAATGGCCTTATCTTCATTCATTTCTAGGAGGCTAAAACAGTTAGTGAATATGTCTTTGATTTCATGCAAATATTGCTTTTTCTTATGCTCCCTCCTTAAGATTTCTTGCCTCTTCTTCCTTTGTAGAGTGTCTTGAAGAATGCTCATTTCTTCAAGTGTGATTGTGTTCAAATCAAATGTTGGTAGCTCAATCACCTCATCTAAGCTTACATCCTCAAATGATGTAACTTCAACACTTTTTGGTGTGCTTGAACTAGGCCTTGATATCTATAATGGTGTGGCATTTTTACTCGACCTCTAAGGAGTGTGACTACTAAGAGAAGATGTATAAATTGACAATGTAACTAGAGTCTATCTTGCAATTTTATCCTCAAGTTTAGTAGGAAACTTCAACTCTTCAGTCTTGTCTCCTTCTTTTTGGACTTCCCCTTGTGATGGTGGAATAGATATAGGACTTTCTTGCTAACCCTCATGCACTTTTGTTCCATCCTTATAAACAATCACTACATCTAGTAAACCTGAGTTGTTTAGGCTTGGCACTGATGTATTTGTAGGTTGTGCTTCTACCTCTTTCATCTGAATGATAATTGTTGGCATTGTAGATGGTGTCTCAGTTGTAACATCCTTCTATTACAAGTTTACACTTTTATTTGTTTGAAGATCCTGTGACTCCTTTTCTTTTATCTCTATAGTTGGTGGGGGCACATTTGATGTATCTTTTTTCTTCTCCCCTATAGATGCAACTTCTACCTTTTGAATCTCATCCACTATCACCAATATTGGATTACTACATTGGTAGAGTCTTGAAAAATTTTCTTCAAATCATCTTTAATCAAGGGATTGGTATCCTATGATGTTTTATCAAGAAAATCCTTAATGATCACTAAGTTGTGTTGACTCTCTTGGTCATCATGTGGAGGACTGGCACTTAGCACCTGTATATCTTGTACATCTTGTTGCTCTTCTTTAGTTGTTGCCTCCTCTTTTGTTCCTTCAGTTCCCTCCACATTACTTTCCTTGATTAGGTTCACATCTTTATCTTTCTCTTCCTCATTCTTATTGAATTTGTGCTCTTCTTGTTTATCTTTCTTAGTTATTTCTTTAGTGGATAACCCTTAAATAACTTTCCATAGCAATGTGCTATGGGTTACCACATCCTCAACTTGTTTCTTTAGTATATTAAATGCTTAGTACTTGGGAAAAAATTTCCCTTTGTATTTGTTCATGGCTTTAGCAATCATCTACTTATCCAAAGCAAGAATAACTTAGGCTAATGCAACCTCACTTATTCGTCTCTTAGTGGTCAAATTGAGTTTCCATTTTTGCTCAACTCTGTCATAAAGACTTTTAGGTAAAGAGTTGGAAATCTCTAGTGGAGTAGTTTTGAAAGTAGCTATCATATCACATATGGCCTCTTCTCCTCATCTGAATTTTCTTGTGGCTTTTACTTCTTACTTAATCTCTTGAAAGTCTTTGGATAAGGTTGGCTCAACTCTACTATGACTTTTTCTCTTTTGCCTTTAGGCTTTGTAACTTCTTTAGCCTATGCAGTGGCTGCCCTAGTGCTTGACCTAGTTAAAGGTATTGTTGGCTTTTGTTGAGACTGCTTCACAATCTTCTTTGATTTCTCCACTACCTGTTTCTTTTCCTTCCTCTTTTTCTCAGAAACCTTAGGTATTTCCTCAGCTTCTTCTCCCTTGAAACCTTCTACATCAATATCTTCATCTTCTCCTAGGCCTATGTAAGTTCCATTATTGCTTAGTATTTTTCTTCTTCTTCTTCTTCTTCTTCCTCATCACCTTCACCAAACTTCTCTTTTAGTTTCTTCACTATTTTTTTCTTCTTTCTTATAACAAAGATAGTATGTAAATTTATTGTTATTCTAGATTTTACCTCATCTTAGTTTCCAAAGGATGTAGCATCCTTGTCAATTTCCTTTGCTAATAAAGTTGTGAATGCTGCTAAGGCTTCATCCACATTGATTTCATATGGCAAGGGTTTTAACCATCTAACCCTCGGTATTGCTACTTGAACATATGTATAATCTACATCAACCAGGAAATAAACATCATTGTAATGTTATTCCACTAATGATACATGAATCCCCAATCTTTTTTTCATGGATTTCTTGAAATCCTCAAAATAGCTAGTAATGATTGATTCAAAATTGTCTCCAAGTTTCTCAATGAATTATGTAATCTATTGTGTAACTGACCTGATGGTCTTCCAAGAAACTTTACCAAAAATTGGGAATGTATTTTTCACATAGAAAATTATGCAAACAATCAAAGAACCAAACTTACAAGATGCACTTTTGGCCTTCCTAATGGCCTCCAAGTTTTCTAATAACTATTGTAGTTGTAACTCAACAAGGTCATAGGAATGATTGCTCTTCACAATTTTGTAATCCAAATCCACTATCATTTAGGAAATACCATCCAATGGGCTTGACTAAAATAATTTGTGAGTTATCACTCTGAATGCAAAAGCAACAATGGGATCTAAAATAGTGTCAATCAATATCCCTCACTTATTCCATATGGAACCTATGTTCTTCTTAATAACCTCCTTTGCATGACTTTGCATGCTCTTCAGTCAATCAAGGGTAGAATACCATTTTACTCTATGCACAATCCTCTTAGAAATCTTGATTGGTCCAGCCTCTAACCAAATCTAGTTGTCATGTCTAGGAGTTAGAAAAATCTGAGTCCTCTCAATTTTGAAATAGTGAGGACTAGGGCACACATTAACTCTTTTTTTTTAATAATCTTATTCTCTTCCCTCAAAACACCATTTTCACACAAATTCTAGTAGGTTTCCCTAATTTCCATGTCTCCAACTTCTTCAATCTTTCTAGTGTGGCAACTCTCACATCCTGAATCATGAGAACCTTTGGTGGTATCATGGATAGCACACCATATGGATCTCCCTTGTCTAAAATCTAAGGAATTTATAAGAATGGGGGTTTCCTAACATAATTTCTAATCAACCAAAAATTAAAAACTTCCTTCCCCTATTTCCTAAGAGTAGACGAAGAACTAGCTGCCATTTTAATTTCCTAGGATTTACGATAAGCAAAAAAATGTAACTTGGCACAAGCTAAATACCTCTTGAATACATAGAATGGTGTTGAGTAGTAGTTAGATCTAGGTTGTAAACACTAGAATCTCCTTTCACCAATTGATTTTGTGTTCTTCTTTCTCTTTAAACTTTGGTGAATGCAAATAAGTTGAAATTTGACTATATAACCCTCCAAATTTGGCATTAAATGCTCAATTCTTATACGTCTACAATTTCAACTATCATAGGATTTTTAACATGCTTGGCTAACATAGTAATCTTGACACTCACTACCATATCTTCTTAACTTAGCTATAACTATAATTCCTTCCATGCTCGATACCAAATGTAATACTTTCCATGCTTGGCAACAACATAGAAAATAATATATCTATAGAGTACCTAGATTAGTCTTAACTTCTTCATTGCATCTTGATTCATGCATATTTATTCTTTTTAGATCTTAGATATTTAGAATTGATACATAATATAGCTTTTCAAATGTTAGTTCCACACATACCTTTTATTGCCTAGTTGGGGGTGATGTGATCACGTGATCCATTGGTTGAAGTGACCTCATCTGAACTTGGTGTACTATAATCTTCCTTCTCTCTCCATGTCTTGTTCATCTGCACCTTCACTTTCTCAACATTGGCCTTTTCTTTACCCTTACTAAATTTTTTGCTTGGTGTTGGTGACCTAGTTGGACAGTTTCTACTGACATGACCAGTCTTGAGAAAACTAAAGCATGTAATCTCACTCAACCATCTATTGTATTTTCCTCTAAAATGTGTCCTTATGAAATTTTTAGGAACACATCCATATTATCTATAATTTCATAATCCCAATCATAGGAGTTTCCATTTTGGTGTACCTTTGTTTCTTTGTTTGATATCCACTTGGTCTTAAATGTACATTCTTATGCTTTGTGTCCATACTTCTGAAAATTGTAACAATATCCTTCAAATCTCTGAGCTCTCATGGTCTTGGTCCTACATTCATTTTCCTGATGTCCTTGTTTGTTGCAGTAGTAGCAATATCCTCTATATTTTTTCTTGGGGTTATGGTTGATAGTTTTTCTCCTACAAACATTTTCTATATGACCCCATTTTCCACAATTATGACAATTGGCTTTGTAGTTCTTACCTTTTTTATTCCTTTGCTCACCACTTCTAGATGATTCTCCTTCCTTGGTATTGTTGTATCCCAATCTGGTAGTATCATTGTTAGGGTTGGGTGATTCCATCAATTTCTAAAAGTAATTTATGGCTTTAGCTGGTTTGTTGATTCTTTCAATGAATTCCTTTTCTACTCTTAATTCATTTTTTAGTAGATCATTCTATGACTTTAGGCTTGTGATATCAATGTCCTTTTCATTCAATTCATGGTTTGCAAGAATTAATTGATTCATTATATCCAATTGCATGTTAGCAAGATTTTTCACATCTGATGTCTTCTCTTTAAGTTTGTTAGTCAATATGTTTTTCTCTTTTTCAATCATGACTTTGTCTACCTTAGCTTTCTTTTTTATTTCAGTCATCTCACGTAGCAATATTGATTGCACTTCTTGTTCTCTTTTGAGATTTTTGACTTCTTCAGTTAGGACACCATTCTTTTACATTAGATCTACAATAGTTGCATCAAAATCATTTGATTTTCCATCTTCAAACAATCCAGTAGTGTCTTCTTCTTGGTATTGAGTGTCATTTTTTTGAATAGCCAATTCCATTTTTCTCTTCAATGAATGTTGCAATTCATCTCTTGCCTCCTTGAGTTGATGTAGGGAAAGTTGTATGATAATCTTTTGATTCTCAATAGTCTTTCCCATTTTGTAGACTTCCATCTTCAAGATCTTACCTCCAGAGTTGTAAAACTTTCCTTTCTAGAGAACAAAGATTTGATACCAATTGTTGGTAGTTGTAAAGTGTGGTCAATTGTCGCTACAATGCATTTGATCATAAGCTATGATCTATACAAAGGTCTACCCTATTAAAGGCTTACAAAGAATGTTAGGTCTCACCTTGTTAGAGGATTTAAACTTATAATAAAGTAAGCACTCAGTTAAGAGATTTACAGTAGCTTGTTAGGACTACTCGATTAAGAGATTTTCTCTGTATCACTTGTTGGAATGATTTAGAACCATTATCCTTTGGTTAGCACCTTGCTTCTTGATGTCAGATCTCCTCCTTACTATTTAAACCTTGATCCTCCTGATTATATATGTCTCCTCTATCCTTTCACTTCTTTACTCTATTCTTCTCAAATTGATTCTACAATGTATAACTCTGTCATAGCCATGTAAACCACCATGAATGCCCTCTAAACTCTTAACATTTGTCTCCTTGCTCAATGATAAACTTCTTATTATTTATCCTTCTTAAATAAACATAGGTGGAGATGGGATAGGTCAAAATCAATGGTTGTTGGTGATCCTTATTACCACCTAACACTTCCCTCAATCTGATTGGTTGCATGTATTGCATAGGGATTTGTAATATGACTCCATACCTATCTCTTATAATCAAAATTATTATTATGTCAGCCCAAAAATGGTTTACATAGAAGTTTGTCCCATTACAAACATCTATGACATAAACTATTCACTTGACATTTAAAGGCACTAATGCCCGACCTTCACTGTGCTCTTGACACTGATACTCGACTCCTGAATAACTCAGCACACTCTATTTACTCAACACTTGAATGACTCAACACACATTGACTGCTTGACACCTTCTAGTGCTCGACACTAACTGTCATATTACTTGGCATGTACTATCTGAACAATTATGCTTGACATGCTTTGATCACTCGACATGCACTCTGCTTTGCTGAATAATGACTAAGTGTTTCGTCACTACCTTGTCAAAACTCATCTAAGATTAATAATAAATTTATCAATTTCTTGAATTATTGCCTTACAATATTTTCAATTCAAATCAATTTTCTTTGTCAAATTTTAATTGATTCAATTATTTCAATATTTCCAAAGGTTTGATCATTTTATCGATAATCTTATTTAATTAAAAGAAAACATCTCTTTTAAATAAATAAAATAATATTATTTAATAAAAAGAAAATCTATCTTTTAATTAAATTATTTGATCTTATTTAATTAAAATAAAATCCCTTTTTTAGTTGAATAAATAAATCCTCACTTAAAGCTCTCTTTTTGATGAAAAGAAATAAATTAAATAATTCAAATAAAAATAAATAAAGATTCTTTTTTTGCACATATTTCTAAGTGGTGGGATTTTTCCTCTCACTTGACTTTTTAGGGATTTATCTCACATTGCTCTTGAGGATAGATTCCTCTCCACACATTCCTTTATAAGTATCCATCTCCTTCTCATTTATATAGATCAAGAATTTATTGTTAGTTTGTAGGTTTGGAGAGAAATTTTGGAGGAGAGCTTGAGCACTTGAGATTAGACATTGAAACTTCTCTTTTCTTGTTTTCTTCTCTCATTCATCCATGGAAATCCATTTAGATTACTCTTACACTTGCATGTTAGGTTATATTTATATTTTGTTTCATAGAATAATCTTGCATTTTCATTTCCTTTCATAGATTGGTTTTCTTTCATGCATTGTTATCATATAGAATAGATTCAATTTTCATTTTCATGCATATTTGATGATCATGGATACTAGCATTCTTGCTTTCCCTCTTTGAATCTCTCATTTTATGGTGTACCTGTATGGGCACAAACTAGGTCTAAATTGAGGGCCTCCATTAAAAACCCTTGCACTCCATGAATAGAGAGCTATGAGTCTCCATTTGAGACCTCATTCTTGAGAAATCTTGGATATAATGATTCATAGAAGTGTGTCAACATTTTAGCACACATCTACCATATACACTGACTAATTTATGGGCTTCATCTATCATCCTCTTAGTCTAAGTCCCTCCTAGTTTAAAACACAAATTCTTAGGAATATGTCATGTACTCTTCTATAGTCTTCCAACACTCTATCTCCTTGTAACATAGAATAATACCCATGAATGATAATAGTGTATGACTAGGGTTCATGTAGAATTACCACTAATTCTTTAGTATAGGATAGACAATAAGTAAGATATGAAGTCATATAAAAATATTTACCATTGAGATAAGCTATATTTAATTATTCTCTCATGGTATTGGCTATTACTTTGCCCCAATCCAAATATTTCTTACCCTCCAAAATGAGTTGGATGGAGAAATACATCTACTCAACAAACATTTCAGTTTGAGAAGCACCTTAAGTTTGTGTAACAACACAACTAAATACTTGCATAGGGTTTTGTATGATCCTTTGTAAGAGTCTTAGGCACCCTTTTGAAAATTCAAAAACCATTTTCTAGAAATAACACTCCTTTTCTTGTCAACACTTTCATTGAACCTAGCAATAGATAGGGAAAGAGCAAACTCTAAACAAGCCCTCTTTGGTATTACACATGGAATTGGTGGTCTCTTTATCAACTAACAATATGATTTTTCCATCATTATTCTTAATACATTGGTGTCTTGCATCATATCTTTTTATGCACTCTTGAATTAGCTCAAGGCACATAATGCTAGGTGGGAAAGTGATGAGTTCTACTAAGCCACTTTATGTCAAAAAAAATCTATGAAAGGTCTATCTACCTGAGTTACCAACCTTCACTTGAAATCCTCAAAATCATGCTCCATGAGGTTTGTATCACTTATTATTGAGCCTTCTTAGAAAAAGTAGTGGCATTGCCAATCAAATGGAACACCAACTTCATGATACTTTAAATCTACTATACCTAGAGGAAAATGTACACTATCAAAGAAATTATAAAATCACAGACACATAAAGGGCTATTAGAACTCACCTTTAAGCTGAGGACACTTGAAAAATATTTGCACATATTTAGTTTTACCCTCATTGCATTGTTCTTGAAACTAACAACTGTTGATAATTTCTAACATTAACCATTCTAAATAATGATGATAGAGAAAATCCTACTATTAATTGCTGCATCTCCCATTCATGTCAAAAGAATTTAATTTGATGCTCTTGTGGCATGTTGATTAATAATTTTCACATAAACTCCTGCACATTGTCAAATCATAATTATTTTAGTATGGTTAGCTCACCAATTTTTTGTCATTCTCTGATTTATGAAACATATATCAAGAAAAATGGATCTTTGATGAGAAACCTCAATTTACTTTCACATTACACAATAAACCACTTGGAACTTCTTTTAACCTTCTCCTCAAACCTTTAGGAACCTTGCTTCAAAGTGGTCAATAAGGGTTTAGATTCTCTTTTGTTTAATTGGGATCATAGATCTACGTGTTTGTGTGAGTGATAAGATTGTGTTGGGTGGGCCAACCATTTTCAACTATGTGAACCTATGTTCACCATGATTTAATGGCTCATGGTGATTCATCTATTTATTTTTATGTCAGATTGTTTGAATACATGTCAAGGAAATTTATAAAGACATAGGACTTAATGGACCAAATGGACTACATGGAGCTCAAATTGGGGTCAGCCAAAAGAAATATTTGGTTGAAACTCATTAGACATTACTTGTATTTGGATAAACACCTTGTTATGGATGAACATGGGATTCATGAATTGACCAAAGCTACAAAATAAAAAGGTAGGTATAAATATAAGAGCTAACAACTATTATCTAAAAGTTTAATATAATTAGGGCACAATCGAGTCTTATTCTACAAAACTTGAATGTAAAGGGATAATCTCAAACACACCATGCATATTCCAATAATAACCTATTAAAATTCATAGATTCCCACCAAATCATGAATGATCTAGAATTTATTTTCTATATAAGTGTTTATCCTTCAAGGTACTAATACCAACAAGAGATTTGTTATCTTGTTGAATTAGGCAGTTCCACCAAATGGAAGTAGAAAATATTAACCACTAACTTAGAGAATGGTCAAAATTAATTTAGTCTATTAGATATAATTTGTCAAGCACACTAAATGAAACTAAAGGGACTAGGCTATCACTTTTATAGAAAGGTATAAGAAGAAGTTTATCTTGTTAACTAATTTAAGTCCATGATCCCCCAACAATAGAAAATTGAGTATGATATCAAACTAAGTACTCCCAAGAGGTCTCTCCATCCAAATCCATAATAATCCACTTATAGTAAGGAATATTCCTTTGGTATAAGGGTTAATAATGCCTAATTTCCATCTATCTCTTAGCTTAGTACAATGAGTCAATGAAGTCATTTAAAGGCCCTTTTTATTGCCCCACTTAGCACAAAGAAAACTCCTTATCATTTAAGCCAAGTAATTGTAGTAGCTATTAGATGGAATCCAATGGGAAGACATATACACATGGTTGGCCAAAAGAATGTTATTTTCCACTTGTACTCATCCATTTATGGAAAGAAACTAGCTTTTCTAGTTAAGAACCTTTTCTTGTGTTTAGTCTTTGAAATCATCTCTGCATCTTTAAGGGAGACCCCTTGTGCCAAAATAAATCTGTAAGTATCAAGTTGTTTTCCTTTTCTTTTAACATTCACCATTTACTCATTAATATTGCACCTCTATTTGCATTTATTTTTATATATTTACTTAGATAACTTTAAATTTACCATTTGTTTAACCCTAGGATTTTTGGCAATATAAGAGGAGTAATTAAGACGGGAGGGGTGAATTAGTTACTACTAAAATAAATCCCAAATCCCTCAGATGTTAGTACAAAATAAAGTCTAAAAACTGAATATTGTTGATGATCGATAAATACACATAAGATGTTGTAACTTAGTAGTTACTAATTATGCAAATCTTTAAATGTTATCTATGATTATCCTCACTTTAACTTAGTTGAAAACACATAAAAAAAAAAGCATGAACACATTTGGCACCAAGATTTAATGCGGAAACCCAATTTGGGAAAAACCACCAATTGCAACTAGTTATTGTTCTCACTCTTCTAAAGTGAGCCCTATTAGGAGCCAACCCTATTAAAGGTTTAAAAACATACTATTAGGTGTGACCCTATTAAAGGATTTAATCACCCTATTAGGAATATCCTTGTTAGAGGTCTTAAGAAAATTCAATAGAACTACCACCTTGTTAGAGGATTTACAAAGAGCTGTTAAGCCAACTCTATTAAGAGATTTAGATCATTGCTACAATGTTTAGAGAGTAACAATGAGATGACCTGATTTGTATGTAACTGATTGCTGATTATAGATCTCTATTATGGCTTTTACTTGATCCTTCCTAATTGAATATAGCTTTTCTAATCCATAAGTATATTCTACTTATCCTTCAAATTTGCTTTCTCTCTTCATCATTAAACATTCTTCACATCTTCACACTTGCACTTATACACTTCCACTCTTTTGAATTCACAACTTGACCTTATAATTATATCTTTCATATTGTCAAGTTAGCTCATAGACAATTTAGAATGACTAATATTCATCACAATAGTCAACTAAAACCAATATATAAATTAATTAAGATCAATATGCCAAAATAAGAAAATCCTTCATTAGCCGACCCAACATGATAGACACTAACTCAGAAATGATTTCCTGTATTAACCAATAGAAGCTCAGTTAACACTACAAACTTGCAAAGATCCTTTAGCAACTGAGTGAGCTTGGATAACATCTATTCCACCCAACTTTTCTTCATTTACCAAGTAAGCTCGGTTAACACTCATCTTCTACAAACTTACCTTTGATGCCCAAGTGTACTTGGTAGACACTGTCATCTTAGCTTGGCAAACTCAAGAACACTTGGTAGACATAGAAAATTGTCTTTATTGCCCAAGTGAGCTCAACATATGTTGACTAATAATGATATGACATTTGTCTAACATCAAAGATAATACACAATTAGTCAATTGTATCCAACAAGATTGATTTTCCATTAACTTATAATTGACCTCCTTCAATATCACATATAGCCATTTTTATTTGACTCAACATTAAACTAATGAAAATGGATGTTATCCATGGATAATTACACGAGAAAATATATTTTCAGTTTCTATATATTCAACACATTTATAAATATAAGGTATTAGAAAATCAATAAACACTGCTTTATATGATGAAAATCATCAAAACAAATACCATCTACTATGATCAAATATATCATATATAGTAACTCAAGAATTATTATTACAACTTGAAAGAATACATAAAAGAGCATAAAAATAAAATATATGGACCTAGTTTGCTAGCTTCATGATAGCATATGTTATTTCCTCAACATCATTAAAAGATGTCTAATCTAAACAATTTTAAAATGGTGCCTAGACCTTGACAATTCCTAAATCCTCAAAACTATTGATATTTTTGCAATGGACATTTAAAATTATTTTATTGACACTTGTTGTAACTATCAAGACTAAAGAGGTGCCAGGAACTAAAGTAATTCCAAATGCTTGACAAGCCCCAATATTTCAAAGAAAGGTAAATGAACCATAGACAAAATATGAGAAATGTTAGAAAGTTGTAGAGATATATCATCATAACCTAAAATGGTCATAGAAGGTGCATAAAATGGACATATATTAAAGCTTTGGATATTTTTAAGAAAATGTTTGAAGTGGGTTTAATGTTAATCTCTACAAATTTTGCCAGCATCATCCCTACATAGCATAATTAAATGGGTATTTTTCCAAATATTTGAATTGTAATTTCTTTAGTAAACATGATTGTAAAATATTAAAGAAATGTAGCCTCATAGCATGCTAAAATTATTAGACTTGTTTGGCCAAACACCTCATAGAATTATAGCCAAACATCAAATGTTGTTTGATAGAGATTTACAAAGTAGAAACCAAAGGAGCTCAGTATTTTATAAATATTTTCCAACTTTTGTTTTTTTTTATTATAGTGGATCTTATTGACTTCTTTTTTTTATTGCAAATTACTTATCATCTTCATACCCTAAGTTGATTATATGGTTGTGATCAAATAAAAAAATCACTTACTGCAATTTCCTTTTTATTTGCAGGAAATCATAATTCACCATCTAAATCAAAGGTGCCTATCTCAAAATGCACTCCTAGGGCTTACTCATCACATGGAAATCCCTATCAATGGATCTTAGCTTTTATTTTCTTGAAATTTTGTGAGATATATGATTTTTCATATATTTCTATAGTTACATCGATGAAGCATCAAGTATTGGTGTGTGTTGTAGCAATAAAAATAAGGTCATTTTCAAAGTCAACCAAGATATCACTATATATTATAGTGATCAAGTTCATCGCTATGCGGAGAAGACATATTGTCAATATGGTGATAACTAATAAAGAGAAGCATATTGCTAGGACCTTTAATGATCATTGATAGCCAAGGAAATGAGGTTTTGGTTTTGGTGTTTAGGAAAACAATATGATTATCAATAGTGATCGTTGTTACTCATAGCGATAGATCGAAGTTGATCATGGATCACACTTGGAGAAATATGAACATAGTGATAAGTGATGGGCATTTGCATATCACTATGTAATATAGAAAAAGGATGAAAACCTACCATGAAGACTAAGCTTTTGATCACTATACTCTATAGTGACAACACCTATCGAAGGTCACAGATTGATGATTTCAAATATAGTGATGAGAAATAAGTTTATCGCTATTGCTATAGCGATAAGTGGGGAAAGCAAATCATAATCATTGTTTAGGGGCTAAGACATAGAGATCAAAGTTGTGTGTGTATTTTTTGCTAAATACTACAGTGATCAAATATTTGAAAAATACTTTATGAACTGAGGAAGTAATGGCAATAAGTGACCGCTAACAATTTGTGTTGTATTACAACGATCAAAAATTGTATGGCTTTGATTCATGTAGGGAAATAAATGCACGAGCACACAAGACATTTTGTACTAAAGAAGTAATCATTCCTTATTCCAAACACAAATAATTTCATAAGAGTTGTAAGGTTTTTTGTTTGTGCATAGAGTTTTCAATGATTTGATTAAAAAATAATTTTCAAAGAAGCATGGAGAATTATAGTTTAGCATAAAAAAGGAAGGTTGAGAAAGTGAAGAAGAGTAAAAATGAAAAGAAATAGGCAATGGAAGATGAAGTTCCTCCTAGAAATATGAATGAGGATTTGATTGAACAGATGGATTTTGTTGGGCCTAAATCTAGAATGAGTAAGTTTGCCTCTCTTTACCAATTAGAAGAAAAATATAGAGATGTAGGAGATGTCTAGACAAGGATGATGGGCTATGAACTATTTTTATACCATTACGTCAAAAGGAATCACAAAGAACCTATCTATCATTCATGGTAGATGAATTTAGGAACACTAACTATCTCCAATGTATTCGTGAATGTTGAGTAGCTGAAGGTTATCATCAATAAATATAATGCTAATGATAGGTGTATCTATGACAATGCGGGGGAGAAATTTATGGAGATTTCAATTGATTCCTTAAATGAAGTTTTCAAATTAATAGAGGGTGTCATAAAGAAGTTGTCATTTACTAAATTGAAGAATGAGTATGAGAGGTCAAACATATCTTGCACATAGTGGAAGCTAATGTTGCACAAGATTGTTGAAGAACCCCTGACTAAGGTAGATGGACTACCATTCAACATTAATATGTTCAAGACATACCTCAATATGACATATCAGTCCTTTGGGCAACTAGGAGGAATGTGAGTTCTAGACCTAATGGAGATTGGACCATGATATTGGCATCTGATATTCAAAAGATGGATCCTAGGCCCTATGATTATGCTAAGTATGTTGTTGAAAATATTCACTCTTCTATGTTTAATTTCAATGATGTTTTTAATAAGATAAACAAGTTTATCAGGACCCTAAAACCCAAAAGTAGCTATAAACCAAGGCTGATAATAAGCAATAAAGCCCAGCTAGATAAAACGAGTCTAAAGGCTAATAATAAGCACAAGGCCCAGCCAACAACAAAGGCCAACAAAAAGGCTAGAACAAACAATCTTTAATGAAACTAAGAAAAAGCCAAAATGAAAAGCTAGTAGAACAAAAAAAACATAAAAGACAGAACTAGAGGACTACTCTTCATTATTCTTCTCGAAATCATGCATGGTCTGGGCAACCTCATAAATCTTCTGGTGCTCCTTGGCATTTTGCTCCTGGACTTTCTCCATTTCCCTATCCAAATTGGTAAACGTGATGTCATTTTCCATATCATCATCAAACCTGGCTATTTCTCTATCCTTTCCTTCCTCACCTACCAATAGGCCTCTATCTTTGATCACACCAATTAAAGAGAGCATATTTCCATTGATCGACTTGAGGAGAGAGATCATCTAACTAGCCAAATTGTGATTGTAGTTTTCAAGATTCTTAATTCTCCTCTCAATTAGACTGGCTCTATCACTCTAATCCACTTGGTTCTCATTTTTAGTCTTCCTATTGTTGCCCTCCAACTAACACACCTTCTCTCTGACATCTTCCAGCTCATGGTATAGCCCTTGATTGATCTAAAATTATCAATCATGTTGTTATGAGCATTGTTCAAAAAGTTCATTCCTATCTCCCTTGCATTATCAGATATGGCCACAATTGTTGGATCAATGAACTCTTCAAGCCGAGGCTCTTCTTGATTCTCCACCAGAATTTGAGGATTCATAGCTTCTTTATAAATTCCCAATGTCGTAATCCTAACATTGAAATTCCTCCGAGCTTTTCTTTTATTTTTGACAAGCACTTCCCCCTCTTTAGCACTAGCATTATCCTTTTCCTTCTCCTCATAATGAGATTGAGGGTCGAGATGAACAGGAAAAAGGGGGAAAATTGAAACATTTGGTTCCTAATTCAAAACCCTCCCTATATCTACATTATCCCTCTTCCATTTTTTTTCTGGCATGGTCCTCTTTAATCTCCTCTTCCATCTCCTTGTCTTCACCCTCAAAGTCCATGTCTGCCTCATCCTCATTGTAATCATATCCTCTTTGCCAAAGGTTTTTTCATGGTCCCTAGGGCTCTTTCTCCTAGGGGTTAAATTAGAGGACTACTTCTTAACATGACCCTTAATTTTCTTTCCAGAAGAAACATTCCCCTCCTCTGAGCTTATGCTCTGAATTTCATCAGAGTCAAAAGAATAGCTAGAGCTACCATTTTCCTAGTCTGCATCTAGCAAAGGATTGTTGCTAATCATCTGAGCTTTGAAGTACTCATGGATTAGAAGCAACAATCCCTCATTCAGAGCAAGGTTGACAATGGGTTTCTTCTTAAAGCTATTGATAGCCTTCCTCATAGAATTAAGTAAGTAGAAAGGGAAAGAAAATTTCTTATCATGGCATAAATGATTAAGAAGACAAAATGGTGAGTTCTTACTTGATCAAACCTAGGGTCCAGTGTTATATATTCAATGATAGCACACAACACATACCTCCAGAGCTTTTTGATGGATTATGTCACATAAAATGTCTCACTCTTAATCAGTTCATTCATTTCGTCAATGCTTTTAACAAAATCCTTCACAACATTGGTAGAGTTTTTTGTCCCTGTAAAACTTGAAACCCTCCATAGGAATCTCTATGACCGTAGCAACAACCTCCTTAGTGATAAAAAAGGAGACACCATTCACCTTCACCTTGCCATCTTTCCATGAATTCACCATATTGTTAGTGACCTTAGCATCGAAACTGTGCAGTTTGGCAATGTAACTAGGAACCCCTCCCTTTTTCAATTTTTTCCAAACTTTTCCCCTTTTCCTCCATTTCTCCTGTTCTCCCACTAGTTCCTTTCTACAACATTCTCCCACCATCTTTTTAGTATTTGCTCCAACAATTCTCATAAATTATAGTATCTGCAAATCCTTCATAGATAAGATTTTGGCACAATTTCTCTAATACATGCCAAGATAATTTCCCTTAAACACAAGTAGTAAATGACAATTTTGACCCACAAAATGTGTCAAAAAGAAAAAGAAAGCCTTAACTACTTGCATAAACCAAAAAGGCTTTTATGACTCATACTCATATCCCATATACCTTTAATATTCATAATTACCATTAGATCTCCACTGTACACACCTGGATCTTTTCTAGGTCGATAAGGGTCTTGGGTTCCACTAGAATATCTATTCTTGATTGCCATGTAATCAACTTGTCAAGTCATACACCTTTATTGGAAAACCAATCTATAATAAGATTTGCTTCTCTAAACACATGCGTGATGTGGACAATCTTAGATTTAGCAAGGGTGTCATGTGTCTCTTCAATTAGATTGGATATCAACCAAGAAGGATGAAATTTTCCATTAATACAATTAATTATGTTATTTGAATCCCTTTCCAACCAAAGCTTAGTTATTCTGACTTCAAAAGTTAGATTAACCACTTGGCACACTACTCTGGCTTCCACAAAATGATTAGTTTGGATTCCCAATGGAAGAGAAAAAGCCGTGACTCCGTCACCAAAATTATTTCTTATTATTCCACCACTTCTCGATGGACCTAGATTTCCTTTTGAGGCACTATCAAAATTGGCTTTATGCCATCCCTCTGGGGGAAGAAGCCATCTGGCTTCCTATCTTTTTATCTTCTTGTCTTTTTCCTCATCTATCTTGCTACCACCAAATTCAAAATCTCCTCCCTTCTTAACTTGATAGTTTTCCTTAATGTTTTTATTAATCTTCCTCCCAAGAACAAGAGTTGGCTCCTCTCTATCCCTAAAAATTATGTTATTTCTTTCCTTCTAGATACTCTAGTAGAAGTTAGGCAAAATCTAGGTCCTTAATTCTTGCAAAACATAATATTTAAATAGACTTTATCATTGACTAAAAAAATCTAGAAGATTATTCGACATACACTAGCTAATCTCAAAATCCTGGGTTAGGAACTTCCAAACCTCTCTAGAGTAAACACAATGAATGAAAAGATGGTTTCATGTCTCCAGCTAGTTTTTACAAAGAGGACATCTATTAGGCATTACATTTCCTCTCTTTTTAATATTATCTTGAGTAAGGATTTTATTTTGAAGGGCCAACCAATAGAAGATGTTCATCTTGGGAATGAGGCTAGGAAGCCAGGCATTTTCCCAAGGGGGTTTCTCCCTCAAACACCAAAGAGAGTTATAGCCTGAAGCCACTGAATAACTTCCATTAGGATTATCCCCCCAAATCATTTCATCTCTCTTATTACTGAGAACCATAGGGTTTAATATAATAATAATTAGATTCAAATCCTTAGATATGAGGGAAAGATCTCTCCATCCTTGGCCATTTCTATAATTTCTAACTTTATACCCAAATTTTCATGTACATTAATCCACCCAAACTTCATATGCAGGATTATTAATAAGGGGACCTTGGAATAGCCAACTATCAGAACAAACTTGAATATCCTCTCCATTTCCCAATTTCCCAGAAACATTGGCCCTTGCTAGGTCCCTAGCCTTTAGGATATCATTCCAGATAACTGACCCTTTTGGAATATCCTCATTGCTTAAAATAAAATGAAGAGAAGGCCTTCTGATATATTTATTAACTAGGATATACCTCCATTCACCAATGTTGTTGAATATACACCATATTTTCTTCGCCAGTAGAGCCTTATTGAGATGGGTTAACTTTCTTATGCCAAGGCCACCATACCTCTTTGGAAGAGACACATTCTACCAAGCAACGAGAGGATACCTTTTTCTTCCTTCAAGACTAGTCCATAGAAATTCTCTCTAATTTTTTTTCATCTTTTCTACAAATCTCCTAGGAATTCCATACAAGCTCAAATAATACATTGGAAAGTTCTATAGAGTTGATTTGACCAACTAACATTTGCCTTCCTAGCTAAGTGAAGCACTTTTCCACCCAACCAACTTTCTATTGAATCTATCCAAAATCCCATTCCAGAAGGAGTCTGGGGGAGAAGATCCCAAAGGGAGACCAAGATAAGAAAAGGGAAGCTTTCCCACTCCACAGCCAAGGATCCTAGAAAATTTTCTCTATCAAACTTCAGGGGTGTTAGCAAAGAAAATCAAGCTCTTTTCCCAATTGATCAGTTGACTAGACCCTCTAGTGTATATTTCAAGAATCTCCTTCATAGCCTTTGCCTCCCTAATAGAGGGCTCCCCTCCATTATTGTGTCATCCACAAATTTCTGGTGGGAGAAAGGTTCACATTTTGATGAAGGGTTGATCTCCTTAAGACTTCCATCTTTCTTTTTGTGCTCAATAAGCCCACCAATACATTTAGCCAAAATAATGAAAAGAATAGGTGAGAGGGGGTCTCCCTGTCTAAGACCTATAGAAGGTTTAAAGAAATCTAAGGGAGCTCCATTGACCAAAATGGTAAGAGAGGAGGTAGAAACAAATTGAGAGATAATGTTACATACTTTTTGATCAAAACCAAAGGCCTGAAGGACTAATGCAAGAAAAGACCAGTCAACCTGATCATAGGCTTTAAAGAGATGCAATTTAAGCAACATACCTTCATGTTTACTAGCTTCCAAAGAATGAATAATTTCATGAACCATCATAATTGAATCTAAAATCTGTCTACCAAGGACATAGCCACATTCTTGGGGAGAAATAATTAGAGGGAGAATTTTTGAGCATTCTTGAAGTAAGCACCTTCGAGATGATCTTATAAAAGGAGTTGCATAAACTGATAGGTTTGAACTTGTCCAAAGAGTTAGCCCATAGAGATTTAGAAATGATGACCAAGAAAGTGGAATTAATCTCCTTGAGAATACTTCTCACTCCAAAGAATTCCTAAATTGCCTTTACCACATTTTCCATAATCACCTACCAATACATTTAAAAAAACAAGGTAGGGAACCCATCAGGATCTAGAGATTTATCAGCAGGCAAGGAAGAAAGAGCTTCTTTCACCTCCGACACATTAGGAATAGCCTGAAGCATTTTTTTGTGGTGGGGTTGGATCATCTGAGGGATACTAGAGAAAATGCCCTCCTGGTCCACCCTTGATAACAAGGGGTCCCAAGATAGAAGAGAAGAGAAGAAAGACATCACCTTTGTAGAGATATCATATTCTTTGGTCAGCAAAACCTGCCCCCTCTTGATTCCAGAAATTATGTTATTAGCTCTATGCTTAAGAGTGGAGAGGTGAAAAAACTGTGTTGTGGTCTCCATCCTTAAGCCAATTTATCCTTGATCTCTATCTCCAAAAAATTTCCTCTTTATTGATGATATTGTGCAAGTATAAAAGGATAGTCAGCTCAACCTCCCTATTAATCTCATTGTAACCTTCCTACTAGATATTGTCTTGAATTGAAGAAAGTTTATCTAATAGATCCTCCTTATCATGAAAGATGTGACCAAAGTCTGTCTTTTTCTAGAATTTAATCATCCTCTTCACATTGCTCAATTTCCTAGCAACTCTAAACATAGCAGTACCTTCCACCTTGATCCCCCACCAGAGTTTCACATTATCTAGTAGCTCTAGGTGGGAAGTCCACATTTTTTCAAACCTAAAAGGGAAGTTCATTCTAGGTTCAATAGGAACAACTGAAAGGGAAATAGGAGAGTGATCAGAACCAACTCTAGGAAGCAGAGATAACTTACATGAGAAAGATTGCAACCAATCATGAGATATTAAGACTCTGTCCAACCTGACCTGAATACACTCCTGACCAACTCTTTTGTTAGACTAAGTAAAGACACCTCTTGAGAGGTCCAAATCCAAAAAAGCCAAACCATTGATAAAGCTTGAGATATCCTACTTACTCTCCCAATCTGGTGCCAAGCCTCCCATCTTCTCCTCATCTACACACAGAGTATTGAAATCTCCCATTATTATGCCCTTAATTTACTAGACTGCACCACCTCTCCAACTTTAGACCAATAATTCTTTCTTTCTCTTTTATTCTTAGGAGCATAAAGATTCAACAAAAAACTAGCTTTCATCAAAATGCATGTGAAAGACTCTACAAAAGAGAATTTTACCTTTATTATATTCTAGTTCAAATTTAAAATGCTTGTTATTGTATAAAATCAGCAGTCCCCTCGATGCACCCTCTGAGTCAGAAATAACACTGCTCATGATATTGTTGAATTTAGTGTTCCCCAAACCTTCCTTCTCATCTTAGATTCCTGAACTAAAAAGACATCAGGCCTTTGGTCCCTAATCATATTCCTTACAATCTCTTGTTTGTGGCTACCATTAAGACCACAAATGTTTCAAGATAGGATCTTCATGCTTTGACTAATGAACAAGATTCCTGGATGGTACATTGTGTTCCATCCATTAAATTTCTTCTTGTTTCCTCCTTTCTTAGTTAGTTCTTACTTTTCCTTCCCGACTAATTGGAGATAAGGCCAAGATTAGCTTTGACTCTACTCCTTTTTGTAGCTAGAGATGTAGGAGAAGGATCACGACTGCTCTTCTTCTTTCTATATCTGACCACAGACTAGGGAGCATCATCAAAATCCTTGCACTCATCAAAAAAATTCTCCAGTCTGGCTAGATTTCCTAGTGAGGTGGTTGAGAGACACTCAATGATTCTGTTCATAGTCTTAGGGGTTACCCTCTTGACTGGGCTTGTGTTGGATTCTTGGGACAGAGGAGGATCAGCAGTCATAGGCTCCTCTAGAGAGTTTGAGACAAAGGATAACTCTATCTCTAGATTGGTAGAACTCATCACCTCTTGTACCTTCTAAATCCTATAAGTTACCCCCTTACCAACCTCTTCTAGTATGGCAGTAGTTGCCTTCAAGTGAGGGAGGCAAATCATGCCATCAAGTTTTTCCTTCATATCTTTATCTAAGTCTATACCCACCTCTTGGGGGGCTAAGATCTCAGCTTGAGGATCTATTACCCAATTAGTATTAGCTTTCTCCACTAACTCCCTTGCTTTCTTGTCTAAAGTATCTTTCTTCTTCCATTCCTTTTTGGGAGCATTGGCAGTATTCTTTCCAAATTTGGTTTGGCCCTTCCCCTCCTTACCTTTTCCTTTGAATAATAGGTAGGTGCATGCTTTGTGACCTACCTTTTTGCAGTCAAAACATGCAAAGGGGACACTCTCATTATCAATCTATTGGAATCTACTTCCCAAATGGGATTGAAGTTCAATGACTTGGGGCATGTCCTAGCCTTTTTCCATGCCAACACAAATCCTTGCATAAGTAAGCCTCTTCTTAGCTACTGTGACAGGATCAATGGAAAGGAGTTCTCCAAATGATCATGAAATACCATCAAAAAAATCCTCATGCCAATATTCAAGAAGAAGTTCAGGCAATCTAATCCAAACTGGGGCCTCAAAAATGAAGTCATTATTCAAATCCATATTAGAGGTCCATTTTTGCAAGATTGCAGTAGATCTCCCTAGACACCAATTTCTTGCAAACAAGATTTTAGCATAGTCCTCTGAGCAAGAAAACTCAAATGACATGAACTCTTTGGCCATAATAGTCACCTCAACATGCCCCTTCAGCTCCCATTTGTTCCTTGTGAAGATGCTCACTAGGTCAATGTTGGGCCATGGGCCGATGAATTTTCCCACCAGACTAGACACCATACTAAGGATATTATGATCTATGATTTCTCTGGGGAATTCTAGAGTGAAAGTGTGCTTCTCCTTATCATATTTATCAATAACTTTAGGAAAGGTCAACTTACCTATCAGTTTGACCCCAAAAAGATTTGACCACTGACCCTTGGCCCTAGAAGACCCTCCAGCCAAAGGGGGAGGAAGAATCTTTTCACTTGGATGTTGCTGTAGTGCCTATGGGTCCCCATCCTTGGATGCATCAGCATCTTGCCTCCCTTTTCCTACTCTGCACTAGTAGGATGGTCCCCGATGCCTATGATCTCCAAGTTCCCACCTAAAGCCCCATTCAAATTTCCACTTCTCCTTGCTCTACTTCTTCCTACTCCACTTTCCATCTCCCTTATTTTATTAACCCTTGGTTGTAGTTATTTTTGCATGTTTCTCAACTTCTTACATTGTCATTTTAAGTAGAGTTAATTTCAATGATGTTGAGTACCCTAATTTCAAACATTATTCTTTACCTATGCACATGATTTTATATTATGTTCAATTAAGAAATATGTGGCATTAAAAATTGAAATTAAATGTGTGGAAAACAAATGGTGAGGGAAATCCAGTTCAAATGTGGACTTCAATATTGGACTATAGATACATTGCATCTTGCTATCTTACTTTTGAGTATTTTGTCCAGCCCCTATATACTTTGTTTGGGCATCAAGCTTTCTCTTCTATCAACCTTGACATAAAGAGGTTTTTGAGACTTAAGGATAATGGATTGGGGGAAAATATTAAGCACAATTGGGGTGATTGGTATGCATATGATTACTTTACATGTTTTAGAGTTTTTGGATTTGAGGGAAAGCCATATAGACTGCTAGTCTCAGTACTTGGTAGAGTTGCTTATTTGTAGATTGTATGGAAAATGTCAGAATCAAGCAAACAAAATTTTGGAGGGAAACAAAGGAAGCAAACTTTTCTCCTTGTCACTTTATCTTTTGAAGATTTTACAATTTGTACAACCAAGTCATATGATAAAATTGAAGAAAAAATGTAAAATCAATATCATACATACACTATGGATCCATGGATTCATTATGATCCTGAAGGTTATATCCATGCCTATAGAAAGTCATAAAAATTGGGTGACTATATCCATCATAGCATTGAAGATGAAGAGAATTTCAAGAATATGGAATGATTAGAAGTTTAGAAAAAGTTTTGAGAGAAGAATAGAGAACTGGAAGAAAAGAAGCAACAAGAATTGGAACAATTCAGGAATGACATACAAAATCTACCAGACTCCCTTGCTCTAGTGACTAGAATTTTAGACAGGCTAGAGCTTCAAGCATCAAAATATGATGTTTGGGTTCTTGACATGGTAGATGCTGAAAAGTATGAAAGAATCCTTCAGTCTAGCAAGTTTGTGAGTGATGATGACTTTGTCAAATCAAAGAATTTATTTCTATTTTATACAACTACAGAGGAAAGATATTGAGACAGAGTGTTCAACACATCACTCCAAAAAATGAAAAGGAGTTGATGCCCAAATTGAAGAAGGATTTCATGAAGGAAGTGGAGAATATGACTCTAGCAAGAGGGAGACAATTTCTTAATGAAGCAAGAATCATAGTTTTACTAGGATGGGATTTGAGTGCATCCTATATCTTTGACAGCCTAATCAAATCTAGAAAGAAAGATAGGAAATTAAATGTGCAGGCTATGAAGGGCGTCATCATTCGTTCAAATTTGTAGAAGATGAAAGGTCTATGCTATTATGGGATCTATATCCTCCACAAAAGAGGCTATAGATTATTGATATAGATCAAACCTTTGGGCACTTGATGCCATTTAAAGTGGGGCTAACAAACCCTAATAAATTAGAAACTATGCAAGTAGATATGGCCCTATTTAACTTGTCACAAATTAAATATGTGACATTTGAATGACATAATTGGAAGGAAATGTATGAGGGCCTACTTAAAATAGGAGGTCCACAAAATCATCCCATGATTCAATCACTTGATGATGCCTTGAAGAGTGCATTGAAGAAACTGTAGGATTAAATAAAAGGCTAAAGGATGTATCCTTAATTAGAAGATAAATATCTAGCTCTTTATTAAAAAATAATTTCAAGATGTTGTTAAACAAGTTGGGGCAACTTTTGGATTTGTACAATGCATATAAGCCCTTGGCCCTTCAGCATAATGAGATATACAAAAAACTTGTCAAAGAAAAGAATGATCTTGTAGAGGAGGAAGATATCCAAGAGGCCAATAAATTGATCCATGAGTTTAAAACTACTTTTATTTATTTGAATATTTGGTAATAGAGCATGGGGTTCTATCCTTGCATGATGTTGATGAATAGACAATCGATCAGGGAAAATGGATAAGGTTTTTCCATGTGATGCATGAATAGGCCCTAGGATTAACAAGGAACAATGATTTGAAGATGACAAGAACCAGTGAGCATATTGAGATCAAGGCTCATGAATTGATAAATGATGCAAACTTTCTTGAGGATGATAAATATCAACACAAAAAAAAATGCAATTATTTTATTGAAGAATCAAAATTGGATTAATCTCAATGAATCTTTTTCAATCTTGTTTTGATTAATTGACATGTAATAGTTAGTTATTAGTTGGCCGATTATGATTTTTTTCTTCAAAGGGTACACCTTGTCATTTTGTAACCAATTCACTGTCTATAATTATAAGAACTAAATTTGGAGATACAATCATCATCATATATTTTCCATACATATATTTTATAGAGAAAGTTGACCCTTTTTGTCTACTTCAGATTGTGTTATCTATACACACCAACAACGCATGTATTTATGGTGAAAGATTTCAAGTTCGATACAAGGGTTTCATGTGCTCAATTGAGCTTTTGGTGATATCATTTATGTCTTATACATTTTGTTTCCTCTGATCAAATCTCAAGTTTTCTTTAATTGATTTTTTAGATGATTAAATGTAATGAGTTATTTTTAGTATTTGTAGCACAGTAATATTGTATTGATCGACCAATCTGTATTGTTGTCTTATTGGGCTCTTAAGGGAAGTTAAATTCAATAAGACTTAGTACTAAAATTTATTTAAGTATTCAACAATTCATACATTATTAAAGTGATTGAAATCTATCTTGAAGGGATTTATTGTCTATCTCTAAGGTTTACTTTAAACATTTTTGGTGATTGATAGAATAATGATAAAGACTCAATCGATTAAGGCACTGGTCTTTGATTATTGTTTTTGAATCTTCATGATGATTGCAGAAAGGACATACATCCAAGTGACAAAGGTCATTAAATCTATTATACATTTATATATTACACCAAAAAATATTTATCAACTTTTAAAATTCTTAAAATCATTAAATCTCATAAATTATCTACTCTAAATGCCTCTAGGGTGTGAGATATAGGCCTACCAGTCTTGGTTCTGTAAAGCCAGAATTACAAAGGTTTGCATTCACTTGGAGTGGAACTTGTCAATTAGATAAGGTGTTGGATAAGGTGTTCCCTAGATAAGGTTGCATTATGATGCATGCAGTAAGGTGACAATGTAATATTTTGATGTTGGGTGTGATCATACAAATGTTAGTGCATCAGATCACACCAAAACTCCGCAGTTAAGCATGCTTGGGCTAGAGTAATACTAGGATGGGTAACTTCCTAGGAAGTCCTGATGTTGCACCCTTCTTTTTATTTTTAGAGCATCTAGTTGTCATTGTTATATTTACACTATTGTCATGGTTCTTGAAGCCCATTTTCAATCATGCATCCCCTTTGTGATACATGAGGTACATTCTTGATGTCAGAGCCCTTTTTACTTGCTTGTTCATTTTAAGTGCTTGATAAGGCACACTCTAAGTGCTAGATAAGGTGCATTATAGACACTAAAGATGATGTAAAAATGGCATTTCTCAACAAAGTAATATCCATATGGATGAAATAGTCGATATAACAATTGATTCTTACAATGAAGAAAATAAAATCTTATAAGATTGGGGAATTGATCCAATAACTTACAATGGCCATAACTTTTGACCCACAGCTCTATTCTTGAAATTTTCCATGTGGCTTCATTGGGAGGAGTTAATTTTGATAGAAACATGTGTCTTTCTTCCTATTGGCACCTTCTAAGTGCCAGATAAGGAATGTTCTTAGTGTCAGAGTGCTTTTTACTTGCCTGTGTATTCTAGGTGCTTGATAAGGTATGCTCCAAGTGTTGGATAAGGTGCATCCTAGATAAGGTTGCATTATGATGCATGTGCTAAGGTGAGGGTAAAAGAGTTTGGTGTTGGGTGCAATTATACTAGCATTAGTGCACCAAATCCCATCAAAAATTTGTAGTTAAGAGTGTTTGGGCCAGAGTAGTACTAGGATGGGTGACATCCTAGGAAGTCATGGTGTTGGACCCTTCTTTTAATTTTTAGAGAATCTAGTTGTGTCATTGTTATATTTAGGCAGTTGTCATCATTTTTGAAGCCCATTTTCAATAATACTTCACTTTCATGATGCATGAGGTGCATTCTTGATGCCAAAGAGATTTTTGCTTGCTCGCTCATTCTGAGTGCTCGATATGACATGCTCTGAGTGCTAGATAAGGTGCATTCTAGACACTAAAGATGATGTAAAAATGACATTCCTCAACAAAGTAATCTCCATATGGATGAAACAATCAATATAGCAATTGAATCTTACAATGAGGAAAAGAAAGGTTGTAAGATTGGGAAATTGATCCATGAACTTTTGAGGGCCATAACTTTTGATCCACATCTTTGTTCTCCTTGAAATTTTCTACGTGGCTTCATTGGGATGAGTTATTTAGAGAAAAATGTGTGCCTTTCTTCCTATTCGCACCTTCTAAGTGTCAAATAAGGTGCATTCTTAGTGTTAGAGTACTTTTTACTTGCCCATGCATTCTGGGTGGTCAATAAGGTATGCTCCAAGTGCTAGATAAGGTGCATCCTAGATAAGGTTACATTATGATGCATGCACTAAGGTGAGGGTGTAATAGTTTGATGTTGGGTGTGATCATACCAGTGTTAGTGCACTGGATCCCATCAGAACTCTATAGTTAAGTGCACTTGGGCCAAAGTAGTACCAGGATGGGTGACCTCTCAAAAAGTCATAGTGTTGCTCCCTTCTTTTACTTTTTAGGGCATTCAATTATGTCATTGTTACATTTACGTTGTTGGCATGGTTCTTGAATCCCATTTTCAATCATGTGTCCCCTTTTTGATACATGAGGTACATTCTTGATGTCGAAGCCCTTTTTACTTTCTTAATCATTCTGAGTGCTTGATAAGGCACACTTAGAGTGCTAGATAAGGTGCATTCTAGACACTAAAGATGATGTAAAAATGGCATTCCTCAACAAAGTAATGTCCATATGGATGAAATAATTGATATAAAAATTGATTCTTACAACAAGGAAAAGAAAATCTTACAAGATTGGGGAATTGATCCAAGAACTTCCAAGGGCCATAACTTTTGACCCACATCTTTGTTCTTGAAATTTTCCATGTGTTTCATTGGAAGGAGTTATTTTGAGAGAAATGTATGCCTTTATTCCTATTGGCACCTTCTGAGTGTTGGATAAGGTGCATTCTTAGTGTCATAGTGCTTTTTACTTGCCTTTGCATTCTAGGTGCTCGATAAGGTACACTCTAAGTGTTGGATAAGGTGAGTCCTAGATAAGGTTGCATTATGATGCATGTGCTAATGTGAGGGTGTAAGAGTTTGATGTTGGGTATGATCATACCAGCGCTAGTGCACCAGATCTTATCAAAACTCTATAATTAAGCACGCTTGGGTTGGAGTAGTACTAGGATGGGTGATCTCTTGGGAAGTCTCAGTGTTGCACCCTTCTTTTACTTTTTAGAGCATCTGGTTGTGTCATTGTAATATTTATGTTGGTTTCATAGTTCTTGAAGCACATTTTTAATCACATGTTTCCTTTATGATACATGAGGTGCATTCTTAATGTTGGATCCCTTTTTACTTGCTCATTCATTCTGAGTGAATGATAAGACACGCTCTGAGTGCTAGATAATTAAGGTGCATTCTAGACACTAAAGATGATGTAAAAATGGCATTTCTCACCAAATTAATCTCGATATGGATAAAATAGTCAATATAACAATTGATTCTTACAATGAGGAAAAGAAAAGCTTATAAGATTGGGGAATTGATCCAAGAACTTCTAAGGGCCATAACTTTTGACCTGCATCTCCATTCTCCTTATCATTTTCCATGTGGCTTCATAGGGAGGAGTTATTTGGAGAGAAATGTGTGTCTTTCTACCTATTGGCACCTTCTGAGTGTTGGATAAGGTGTGTTCTTAGTGTCAAAGTTCTTTTTAGTTGCCCATGCATTTTGGGTGCTCAATAAGGTACACTCTGAGTGCTAGATAAGGTGCATCCTAGATAAGGTTACATTATGATGCATGTACTAAGCCGAGGGTGTAAGATTTTTATGTTGGGTGTGATCATACCAGCGTTAGTGCACCAAATCCCATCATAACATTACAATTAAGCATGCTTGGGCCAAAGTAGTATTGGGAAGGGTGACCTCCTGGGAAGTCGTAGTGTTGTACCCTTCTTTTACTTTTTAGAGCATTTGATTGTTTCATTGTTATATTTGTGCTACTATCATGGTTCCCGAAGCCCATTTTCAATCACACATCCCCTTTGTGATAAATGAGGTGCATTCTTGATGTCAAAGCCCTTTTTTATTGCTCATTCATTTCGAGTGCTCAATAAGGCACTCTCTAAGTGCTAATTAAGGTGCATTCTAGATACTAAAGATGATGTAAAAATGGTGTTCCTCTAAAAATTCATCTCCATATGGATGAAATAGTTGATATAATAATTAATTCTTATAATGAGGAAAGGAAAAGCTTATAAGATTGAGGAATTGATCCAAGCACTTTTGAGGGCCATACCTTTTAACTTGCATCTTTGTTCAGCTTGAAATTTTCCACTTGGATTCATTAGGAGGAGTTATTTGAAGAGAAATGCATTCCTTTCTTCCTATTGGCATATTTTGAGTGCTAGATAAGGTGTGTTCTTAGTGTCAGAGTGCTTTCTACTTGTCCATGCCTTTTGGGTGCTCGATAAGGCATGCTCCAAGTGCTGGATAAGGTGCATCCTAGATAAGGTTGTATTATGATGCATGCATTAAGGTGAGGGTGTAAGAGTTTGATGTTGGTTGTGATAATACCAATGTTAGTGCACCAAATCCCATCAAAACTCCACAGTTAAGTGCACTTGGGCCAAAGTAGTACTAGGATGGGTGACCTCCTAGGAAGTCTAAGTTTTGCACCCTTTGCTTATTTTCCTCATTTTAAGAATCAATTTTTATATTGATTGTTTCATCCATATAGAGATTAGTTTGTTGAGGAACATCATTTTTACATCATCTTTACTGTCTAGAATGCACCTTATCTAGCATTCAAAGCATGCCTATCGAGCACTTGGAATGAAAAAGCAAGTAAAAAGGGCTCCAACATCAAGAATGCACCTCATGTATTCCAAAGGGGATGTGTGATTGAAAATGGGCTTCAAGAACCATGACAAGAGGAGAAACCAAAACTTACAAAGACAACAAATGAAAAGCATCTTGCTAGTAATAACTCTCCTAGCTCAAGCTTTATCTCAAGTAAAATTCTATGTTCCCCTAATTGAAATTATGAAATTCCCAGATTATAGGAACAAGGCATTAAAACTTATATGTGCAGTAGAAAGTCATAAAGAAGAAAAAGAAGATTCTCAAAAGATACCTAAAATATATCTAACAACCATCTTTAATAAGGATCCTACTCAAATCAATCCATTTTATTTAACTTTTCTTATAAATGATAAATTACTAAAAAAATTGCATGATTGATTCAACAGTAATTGTGAATATTATGCGTATTTATGTGATGAAAAGTTTGAATCTAAATGTTGATACTCCTTATGGTAAATGTTATGTTATGGACAACAGATTTGTCCCTATTGTGGGAGTTGTAAAAGATATTGATTTTAGATTTCTTTCTTGTCCTAAAAAGGTTTATAAGATTGATATTATAGTAGCAGATGTTCCTACTATTTGTGGTATGCTTTTGTCTAGAAAATGGTCTAACTTAGTAGGAAGAAACATTCAATTAGATTTATCTTATGCAACTATCCTAGTGAATGGCAGAACTATCAAGATAAACAGAAAGCCTAGGTCAACATAGTTGGTAGAAGATATCAATCCGGATCAAATGACTTGTTTTTTCTATTAGAATATAGACATTTTCAAGTAAGTATCTCTAAGGGAGGCTTGCAAAAGTGGATCCCATTAGTGAATGTGTTGCCATAGATAATGATAAAGTATGGAGGATGAATTTTGATGGTCGTGTTCCAAATAAGGCAATGGTGTAGGTATAGTATTTGTTTATCTTGAAGGTAAAACTTTCAAATATTTATTTTTATTATCTTTTGAGTGTACTAATAACATAGCTGAATATGAGGCCATTTTGTTAGGACTTAGGATAGCCAATAAACATGGTGATAAAATTATAAATGTTTTTGGTGATTATGATCTGATTGTTTCCCAAGTAAGAAATAAATTTGCTACAAAAAAAGGATAAAATGAAATAATATATGAATGAAGTATGGGATAGCATTGAACTTTTTGATGCATTTAACATAACTTGGATAGACAGATTTGAAAATGTTCTTGCAATTTTTTTGGCTAATTTGGCAATCAGGCAAGGTAGTATTCCTTATGCAAATATTACACAAATAAAAATAAAAAATAGGTCAACAATTCTTGATAATGTGCACAATTGGGAATTTTTTGAAGAATTCAAGGATATTATTAATTTTCTATCATGTGAAGGGAGGTATGAAAGAAAAATTATAGATGTTAATAATCTTGTGGAAGAGGTTGATGGGAAAGAAATTCTTTTTGGAAAAGGAGTCATTCAGTTAAAGATGAGAAAAATTCCTAAGGGATTTGTAGCATTAGAAAGAGTATTTGATAATAAAGATTCCAAAGAAAATGATAATATTATAGTTAAAGATGAAAATGATGTTGAAAGGATAAATCTAGGGATTGAATGTTTTCCTAAAGAGGTGTTTATAGGGAAGAAGTTAACCTCCAAAATTAGACAAGATATCATTAATTTGTTGAGGAAGTATAGAAATTTGTTTGCATGGTCATATGATGACCTCAAAGCTTAGAGGGAAGACTTATTCCATCACAAAGTGCCACTGAAACCTAATGCCAAACCTTTTAGGCAAATATAGAAACCTATAAACCCTACTCTTCCTCCTAAAATGAAGGAGGAGTTAATCAAAATGAGGGATGTTGGAATCATCAAACCAATTAGACATTCAACACAAGTTTCTTATTTGGTCCTAGTAAGAAAAAAGAATGGGGATATTAGATTGTATGTAGATTTCATAAATTTGAACATCTAATCTCTCAAAGACAATTATGCCCTGCCTAACATGTAAGCATTATTACAGGAGGTTATAGAGAATGAATTGCTATCCATGATGGATAGATTTTTGGGATATGATCAAGTCAAGGTAAAAGAGGAGGAACAATGAAAAACAAAATTTACTACACCATGGGGAACTTATGATGATGCAAGAATTCCTTTTGGATTAAGAAATGCAAGGGCTACTTTTCAAAGAGCTATAGATGTAGCTTTTGATGGTTTGATCCATTTTATTATGGTAGTATATCAAGATGATCTCACATATTTCTCTAAGATAGTAGAGGGCCATTTTAAAAACTTGAAAAAAATATTTAAAAGATATTTGGATTATGGAGTTATGGAGTGTCTTTGAATCCAAAGAAATTGTTAGCCTTATTTTGAATCGCCATTGTTTGGTTTTTCTCTATTTTCTTTTGGAATGCCCAAGTTAACTATTGAACTAGCCTTCCTTGGTTTCATATTTCCCAAATATCATCAAGCCTTGCTTATGGAGATTTACCTTGTGTTATCTATCATGTCTCTTATTCCTTAAACCTCTTTGATATTGATTATTTTCTTGTAGTTGGGACTACTACGCATTATGAGTATATTCTTTTGAATCGCTTTGAACCTCAGTTCAAAGTAGTTCAAAGTGATTCAACTATTGAAAGTTTTTTGGCGAAAAGTGCTCATGATTCCCTAAGGATTCTCAATTCTCAAGGCATTAATTGAGGTGTCAAGAAGTAATGATTTGAGGTTGCATTTTAATTAATTTTATTTCAAACATGAGAATAGTTATCATCATAACTCGGAAGGGGGAAATCTTTCACCTAAAAGATAGATTATTTGTCAAAATTAGGTGACCATTGCAAAGATAGCCGCAAAGGGGAATTATTAAATAAAGAGGTCTTGTCATGGGTTTCAATCATGCAAATTAGGCCACAGTTAATTCACCATGAATGCCTCATTATGAGGCCATACTTTTTCCTATATATTCTCCTTTCCCTTTAAAAGAACACAAGTTTCCCATTTTATTGTTTATAATGCAAAATGATGAATTGAAGGAGAAATGGCAAAAATAAAAGGAAAAAGGTATAGTTTTTCTCAGCAAACTACAGGCGAGAATACAAGAAACCTCTCCTCCTTTGCTCTATCCTCTGAATTTCAAAGAAAGAATCAGTGTTGGGCTTTATTTCCTTGTTTAAAATGAAGTTTGTCCTAAATTTCTTTAGAAATATTTCTAGTTTGGAGGTCAGGAAACCTTTTATTATTGATACTAACTTAGAGGGTGTCAAGGTTGAGAAATTACAATCCAATTTTCTTGAGTAAGTTAATGAGGCTAATGGTTGTCTAGAAATTTTAACTAGTGGTTTAATTGAAGCTATGACCTTTCTCCCTACTCTTTTGAGTCCTAAGTTACTTCAGCTATGCATTGACCACTATGATGTAAGAACTAAAAGCATTTTGAACAAAGATGGGGAATCCATGTTATCTATTTCTAGGGAAACCATTTCCTCAATTTTATGTCCATGTAAATGTACCTCTTCCATCTTTAGTCCTACCCAGTCTTTAATGGAGTATTAGGAAAGTCCAAACAAGTACCGTAAAACCATGGCTAGAAAGTGGACAGAGACAAACTATAGAGGTGGTTCAAGGTTGCCCAAAATAGTCACCAAAGACCATATGAAACCTCATTATCATGATCTCATGTTCTTGTTACACTAGGTTAAAGGTTCAGTGGATGCTCTTCTTTTTGAAGACTAGATGTATTACTATGTAGAAAACATTTTGAAAGGAGAACAATTGTTGGATTGGGCTGAGCTAATTGCCAATTCATTGAGAAGCCAACTTAAGCATGCTAAGGAATCAAGAGAATTTTTTTATATGGCTTCCTATTTGACCTTTTGTATTACCTACATCAATAATATTACTTCTCTTCCACATGAAACTTGGAGTGAAGATGTAACTATCTACCAATACTGCCCTCTACTCCAAAGAGATATGGTATTAGAAGATTTTAAGAAAGTGCATGACGTGCTAATAGAGAGTGTACATTTAAGATTTAAAAAAGCATGAATGCTAAGGTTATCTTAGAAGCCCAAAAGTTGATTCAAAATTATGGGAGATATTTTATTCAATTTCCTAAATTCACCTATTTGAGAGTAGGTAGCTTTGAAGAAGAACTAGTGAAACTACCTCGCTATGCACTAGATTGTTTTGTCTTAGCTAAACTCTGTAGATAGTTATTTTCAATGATTAAGGACAACCTACCTTAAAAAAACTAGGAGAAAAATTTTCCTATTAAGCTTGGCCATTTAACCTATAGTAGCATGATTAATTTCTTGGTCATTGGAAGAAATTTACTTATTTTCAATTTTGGATGCTATCAGGGGAGGAGAAATTTTGACAGCAAAGGTTTTGTGGCCCAAGTTCTTGGTTTAGAAGGTCAATCACCTACAGTTCCACATTTAGAAGATTTATGGAAGGATTGCAATGATGAAGAAAAGGTGTTAAGAAGAGATCACTCAAGGTTAACACTTCCACAAATTGGTTCTCTCAAGCTGAAATTCCAAATAGAAGGAAGATGGTTTAGACATTGTCAAATTAGGATGGGAAGAGGCAAGTGAGTTGAAACAATTGGAAGTAGATTGGAGCCAAGCATAAGAGGATGATATAAACTTGAGGAGCAGATCTATCCTCTCTCACATAGATAATTGGCTAATGAGAAGAAACATGAGGATTGTCAATGAAAAGAAAAATGGAAAATCTCCAAAGATGGTTTCTTTCTCTAAACCACTAGCTTCTGACATTTTGGTTTCATCTCATGTTGCAGGTAGTTTTTCAACTCCTAATAAGTAGAAAATAATGTCATCTCTTGCACAAACCATAGCCCCTAGAACCAGGCCCAAGACCAAATCTAAGGCACTCATGTAGCAGGAAATTTAGCAAGAGAAGATGATGGCTTAGGGACAAGGTCTAGGTGAAGAACTCAATTTTTTAGATAATCCTAATGGTGATGTACAACTAATTGAAGCTCCTAAACTAAATTAACCCAAGTTCATGACTCTCATCAAGGAAGCTCAAGGAATTTCCACTACTCTTGCCATCCAGTCTTGGTTGTCTAATTCAATTAGCAAGAAGAGGGATCTATAGCCTATGTCTACACCTATTAAGGATATCATTACTAAATATGTATCTTGTGGCTCTAAGAGCAAGAAATTAAAAAGGGATGCACATTTTATCAAAGATCTAGTAATAGGAAAGGTAATGGTAGAAGTGGCCACATACAAATAGAAGAATGAATCTGGAGAAATTGATGTTGAAGGCTTTAAGGTCACTACTGTGGAGTTAGAATCCATTAGTAGAGACATAGGTAGCTAATTTTTCAAATTCTTTGTAGATCACATGTTGACCCAATCAAAGAAAGATAACAAAGAAAAGAAAGAGCTCAAGGTGCTAGTAATTACTATGGCCACCTATATATATTCATTGATGAATTTAGGTGCTCTCCCACTAGTTCAGACCCCACAGTCTTTTGATCCCAACTCCTTAGATAGCTAGCAGTTAGTCAAATAGATGCAAAAGGGATAACTAATCTCAAACATAGTATAGGACTAGGTGGCCTCCATAATAAAGGAATCACTATTGTAGAGTTAGAATCCATTAGTAGAGACATAGGTAGCTAATTTTTCAAATTATTTGTAGATCACATGTTGACCCAATCAAAGAAAGATAACAAAGAAAAGAAAGAGCTCAAGGTGCTAGTTATTACCATGGCCACCTATATATATTCATTGATGAATTTAGGTGATCTCCCACTGGTTCAAACCCCACAATCTTTTGATACCACATGTACAGAGGAAGAGACAATATTGGTTGAGATTCAAACCCTTGTGCCAATATGGGAAGCTAGTCAGAATTGATGCCAAGCCCTCATGTTTCAGGTTAATGAGGTTCCAACATATGGATTACTAAAATTTCTTAGTGAAAATCCCATGAAAACTATGGACTCATGCATGCTATTCATCTTGAAGAGTAATATGAGTTGGAAGGAGTCCATTTATAGGGAAGTCATTGAGGAAATGAGATCAATGGAAACTGAGATGCCTGGGATGCACAAAGAGCTCCTAAAGGATATGCATGTTGTTAATCCCATAGGGATTCCACAATTCAAAGATGGTAATATGGACTCTAAGATCTTAACAAGAAATTTCAATGATATTGTGACAAAAATCAAAGACAATGATATGCCTACTCCTAGCAACTTCACTACATTGGAAAACATCAAACTGATGTTGTATTTGAATAAGAACCTCTTGCCATGGAAAATCCAAAGAATTAAAGAGATCAAATGGTAGAAGGATTCTTTCAAGTCCAAATTGTTGAGCTTGAAAAACCCACACTCCCATGCAATGTAGGAATTGGTGAATGCCTTCAGGAGCTGGAAGCTGGTAAAGCAAATTGTAGCTAATAGAGAGAAAACTGGTGATGAAGTTTAGTTAAATCAGTCACTTTCTTCTTCTTTTTTGCAACTATTACAAAAATTTCCTTTGTTTCTTGAGCTATTTTTAACCGAAAGGTTGGGCTTTAATGGAGGCCTTTTGGATATGTAAGAACTATAAATGTTAGAGCATTTAACTAGTTATAAGTTAGATTATTAGAAGGCAAAAACACATTTTGATAAAGTTAGTACTATTTCAAGTTAATTGGATAGAAATAGCGATAGATAGGTAGAATATATATATATGAATTATTTTCAAAAGACTTTGTGCTAAAGAAAGTTGTTGAATATATATATTTGTCACCTTTTATTGTGCTTTGAAACTTGGTGTTTGAAGAAATTTGATCGTGGTTACTTTGTGAACTATGATAATTAGTCACATGTAATATCTACTACTATTTCTTTGTGGTCCATTCTCATTTCTTTTCTTGCATGATTAATTTGAACTGTGGTGGTGTTTAGATTCCAGTTAAATTATTGTTGGTCAAAAGACTATGAGCTTTTCATTTTTTTTTTGTAAATGAGTATGTAAATTGTTACCTCAATACCTAAAAGTACATGAGTGATCCTTATGTACTTTCTGGTAAAAGTACATATTTAGTTATTGTTGGTCTCTTTTGAGCTTATTGATAAATCTTTGTAAAGGGAGTTGTACCTATAAATGTAGAGGGAAACAAATAAGTATTATTTTTTCCCAACTGTTGTGAATATTATTGGATTTTCCAAGTTTTCACCATAGAGTGAATTATTGTTTAATTGAAAAAGACAATCTGTTCACTAACAAAAATGTCATTTTGTTGTCATAGAAGGAAAATTGCTTGGTCAAGTTGTATCCAAGGAAGAGGTAAGGATTTTTCGAAGAGAGTTGCTGCCATAGATAAGATACAGGTTCCAAAACTTCAAAGACAATTCAATCATTCTTTGGACAAATTAACTTTGTAAGAAGGTTTGTTTCAAATTTTTCAGAATTAGTAAAGCCTATTTTTAAAATGATGAAAAAGAATATAAAAATTTCTTGAAATAATGAGACATTGAAAGCATTTGGAGATGTCAAAAAGGCTATCAAAGAGGCCCCTAGGTTAAAGTCTCTTGACTTTTCTAAAACTTTCCAACTATTTTCTTTTCCATCATTTCATACTATAACAATTCTATTACATAAAAATGAGGAGGATCATGAGAAAACCATTGCATTTTTTAGTAAAATTTTTCAAGCATTTGAGTTAAAGTATGATATCACTGAAAAATAAGTGTATGCCTTAGTAAAGGCAATGAAGTCTTTCAAGCCAATTTGGTAGGTGTACAAATAGTAGCATATGTTCCTGATGCTACTGTTAAGGACATTTTTAGGAAATTGGAAGTCATAGGTAAGAGGTGTAGATGGATTAATTAGGTGCAAGAGTTCAATATATATATACAAATTACCAAATTGGTTAAGGGACAAGGATTGGCTAAGTTAATGAAAGAATTAGACTTGGAGGCTAATCAAGTGAATCAAATAGAAGAAGATCATTGTGAAGTAAGAATTGAAATTTTTTCATGGTATATTGATATTTTTTTCCTCCTAAGAATGGTGGGTTTTAAAGAAGGAAAGACATATAGTCAGAAAAGAACTATAATATTACAGTCTAAAAAATACATTCTTATTAGGGGTGATCTTTATTGGAAAAATAGAGATGGAATATTACTTTTTTATTTGGATCGCTATCAGCCAAAACACATAATGTAAAAGATGCATAGGGGAGTATATGGAGGTCATTTCTTTGCTAAAACTACTGCACATAAAATTTTAAGGGCTCGTTACTTTTGGCCAATAAATTTTAAGGATAATTATGACTTTGTCAGAAGATGTGAGGAGCATCAATTTTTTTATGGTAAATTAAAATTTTATGATGCTTTACCCATGAGACCTATGCAATCAAAAGAACCATTTCAAATGTGAGGAATTGGCATCATAGGTGAAAATTATAGAGAAATCAAGTGGAGTGCATAGATGGATTCTAGTTGCAACAGACTATTTTTCAAAATGGTTTGAAGCCATTCTAGTAAGATAGTCCACTCAAAAGGTAGTTATGAATTATTTGATGGAGAATATTATTTTAAGATTTGGAGTACCTCACAAGATTATTCTTAACAATGCTATGTGTTCTAAACAAAAAGAACTTGTTGAATTTTGTAAAACTTATGGTATCACTATATCTTACTCTACCCCTTATCACCCACAAGGGAATGGGAAGGCAAAATCTAGCAATAAGAACATACTTAAGATCATTAAATGACTTTTATATAATAATAAAAAGAAATGGTATTCTAATTTAAATATGGCTATATGGGCTGATAGACTAATAGTTAAAAGGTCCATTGTTTTTTCTCCTTTTGACTTAGTATATGGAAAACAAGCAAGAATACTAATATTTATAATTTCATAAATGAAGAAGATTTGGAAGAGTTAGATCCATTAGATGATATATCGAATGCATTAGTTGAGCTTGAAGAGAATAGGAGGGCAACTCATGAGAAAAACATGAGGTAGCAACATAAAGTAAAGATATTAACTACATGACAAAAGAGCATAATGCAAAAAAAAATTCAGGAAGGAGATTGGGTTCTAAAATGGAATACAAAGGACCACGACAAAGGGAAACATGGAAAATTTGAATCTTTGTGGCTTGGGCCATATGTTATCACTGGTAAAAATGGTGAAGATTCTAATTACTTACAAGACATTGATGGATGTGATCAAGATTTATCTAGTTATAGTCAGTACTTAAAATGTTTCTTTTTTTCAAAACTGAAAATGAGGTGTATTCCTAAACCTTTTTCCTTTTTTTTAATTTCCTTGTATAGTTATTTTTTCCTTTTCAGGTCTAGTCATTGGTCTGCTTCTTCTAGAGATAACTAAATTTTCACCACACCCACAAGGGGTGCATGTCCCCAACTAGAGCCACTACTGGAGTGCAATATTTTCCACCTTTTGTTTTCTTTGATTATAGTGGATCTTATTGACTTATTTTTCGTGTTTCAAATTACTTATCATATGCATAGCCTAAGTTGATTATATGGTTATGATCAAATAAAAGAATCACTTACTACATTTCATTTTTATTTGTAGGAAATTATAAATTACCATCTAAATCAAAGGTGTCTATCTCAAAATGCATTTCTAGGGCTTACTCACTGGTGATCCCTATCAATAGATCCTACTTTTGATTTTCTTGAAATTCTGTGAGATATGCAATTTTTTCATATATTTCTATAGCTACATTGATGAAGCATCAAGTATCAGTGTATACTATAGCAATAAAAGCAAGGTCATTTTCAAAGTTAGGTGAAATAATACTATAACATGTAGTGATGAAGTTCATCTCTATGTGGAGAAGATGTATTATCAATATGGCAGTGAGTGATCAAGTTCATCATTATGCAGAGAAGACATATTGTCAATATGGTGATGACCGATCAAGTTCATCAGTGACTGAAGAAAAGGGTTTGTGTTGTAGTTATTAGCAATAAGATTGGTTGATTGATATGTGCTATAATGATAAAGCAACATGATTGTCAATAGTGATTTCTATTTCATATATCGATAGATCAAAGTTGATCACAAAACACACTTGGAGAAATATGAACATAGCAATAAGCAATGGGCATTTGCATATCGCGATATAATGAAAACCCACCACAAAGACTAAGCTTGTGATCCCTATACTCTATAGTGACAACACCTATCAGAGGACATAGGTAGGTGATTTCAAATATAGTGATGAGAGATAAGGTTATTACTATTGCTATAGCGATAAGTGCAGAAAGTAAATTAGAATCATTGTTCAAGGGCTAAGACATAGCAATCAAAGGTGTGTGTGTGTTATTTTTACCAAAAGATACAATGATAAAATATTTGAAAAATACTTTATGAACTGAGGAAGTAATGGCAAGAAGTGATTACTGACAATCTATGTTGTATTACAACAATCAAAAACTTTATGGCTTTGATTCATGCAGAGAAATAAATGCATGAGCACACAAGACATTTTTAACTAAAGAGGTAATCATTCCCTATTTCAAACACAAATGATTTCACAAGAGTTGTAAGTTTTCTATTTGTGCACAGAGTTTGTAGTGATTTGATTCAGAAAAGAATTTTTAGAGAAGCATGGATCCTTCTAGTTCAACACAGAAAGGGAAGGTTGAGAAAGTGAAGAAGAGTAAAAATGAGAAGAGGAAAGAATGGAAGATGAAGTTCCTCCTAGAAAGCTAAATTAGGATTTGATTGAGCAGATGGATTTTGTTGGGCCTAAATCTAAAAGGAGTAAGTTTTCCTCTCCTAACAAATTGGAAGACAAATATAGCAAGGTAGGAGATGTTTGCACAAGGACAAGGGGTTATGAGCTATTTTTATACCATTATTTCAAAAGGAATCACAAAGAACTTATTTGTCATCCATGGGAGATTAATTTAGTGAAACTGACTATCTACAATGTATTTGTGAATGTCAAATTGTTGAAAGTTATCATCAGTATATATATTGTTGATGATAAGTGTATCTATGACAATGTGTGGGAGAAATTTATGGAGATTTCAATTGATTCCTTAAATGAGGTTTTCAAATTAATGGATGGTCTCTCAAAGAAGTTGAAATTTACTGAATTGAAGAATGAGTATGAGAGATCAAACATATTTTACATGCAGTGGAAGCTAATGTTCCATAAGATTGTCAGAGAGCCACTAGCTGAGGCAGATGGACCACCATTCAATATTAATATGTTCAAGACATACCTCGATATGACATATCAATCCTATGGGAGAGTAGGAGGAAAGGAAGTTTTAGATATAATGGAGATTAGACCAATAGCATTGGCATCTGATATTCAAATGTTGGAGCCTAGGCCCTATGATTATGTTGAGTATATTGTTGACAATATTTTCTCTTCTTTTATTAATTTCAGTGATGTTGAATTCCCTACTTTTAGACATTATTCTTTACTCATGCACATGATTTTATATTATTAAGAAATATGTGTCATGAAAGTTTGAAATTAAATGTGCGAGAAAAAATGATGAGGAAAAGCCAGTTCAAATATGGACTTCAATATGGGATTACAGATACAGTGCATCTTGCTATCTTACTTTTGAAGAGTAGTTTGTATACTTTGTTTGGGCATCAAGCTTTCCCTTCTATCAGCCCTAACATAAAGAGGTTTTTGAGACCTAAGGATAATATATTGGGTGAAAAGATTAAGCACAATTGGGGTGATTGGTATGCATATGATTATTTTACATGTTTTAGAGTTTTTAGATTTGAGGGTAAGCCATATAGTCTGCTAGTCTTAGTACCTGACAAAATTGCTTGTTTGGAGATTTTAAGGAAAATGTTAGAATCAAGAAAACAAAATTTTTGAGGGCAATAAAGGAAGAAAACTTTTCTCCCTCCCACTTTATATTTTGGAGATTTAATAATTTGTACAACTAAGTCATATGATAAAATTAGAGAATATTTGCAAAATGAATATCAAATGTACACTATGGATCCATGGACTCATTATGATCCTGAAGGTTATATTCATGCCTATAGAAAGTCATAGAAATTGGGTGACTATATCCATCATAGCATTAAGGATGAAAAGAATTTCAAGAATATGGAATGGTTAGAAGTTCAATAAAATTTGTATGAGAAGAATAGAGAGCTATAAGAGAAGAGACAACAAGAATTGGAATAGTTCAAGAATGACATACAAAATCTACCAGACTCTCATATTCTAGTGACTAGAACTTTAGACAAGCTAGAGCTTCAAGCATTGGAATATGATGTCTAGGTTCTTGACAAGGTAGACACTAAAAAGGATGAAAGAATCTTTAAGTCTAACAAGTTTGTGAGTGATGATGACTTTGTCAAATCAAAGAAATTTATTTTTGATTTATACAACTACAGAGGAAAGACACTGAGATAGAGTGTTCAATACATCACTCTAGAAAATGAAAAGGAGTTGATGGCCAACTTGAAGGAGGATATCAAGAAGGAAGTCAAAAATATGACTCTAGCAAGAGGGAGACAATTTCTTAATGAAGTAGAAATTTTTGTTTTACCAAGATGGCATTTGAGTGTATCTTATATCTTGGACAACCTGATCAAATATGGAAAGAAATATATGAAATTAAATGTGCAAAGTGTGAAGGATGTGATCATTGGTTCTAGATTTGTGGAAGATGAAAGGTCTATGATGTTATGGGCTCTCTATCCTTTATACAAGAGAACATAGATTATTGATATTGATCAAACCTTTGGACACTTGATGACATTGAAAGTGGGGGTAATAAACCCTAATAAATGAACAACTATGCAAGTAGATATGGCCCTATTTAATTAGTCACAAATGAAATAGGTGACATTTGAATGAGACAATTGAAAGGCAATGTATGAGGGCCTGCTTAAAATAGGAAGGCCACAAACTCAACCCATGATTCAATCATTGGATGATGCCTTGAAGATTGAATTGAAGATACTATAGGAGGAAAATAAATGGCTAAATGATGTATCCTTAATTAGAAGGGAAATATCTAACTCTATATTAAAAATATATTACAAGATGTTTTTAAACAAGATAAAAAAAAATTTGGGATTTGTACAATGCATACAAGCCCTTGGCCCTCCAACATAATGAGATATACAGAAAAATTGTCAAAGAAAAGAATGATCTTGTAGAGGAGGAAGATATCCAAGAGGCCAATAAACTTATCCATGATCATAATATATACACCCAAGAGTTTAAAACTACTTTTAAGTTATTTGAAGATTTGATAACAAAGCATGGAGTTCTATCCTGGCTTGATGCAGATGGACAAACAATCGATTGGGAAACATGCATAGGGATTTTCTATGTGATGTAGGAATTGGCTCTAGGATCAGTGAGGAATGATGATCTAGAGGTGACAAGAACCAGTGAGTAGCTTGAGTGGATGATCAAGATTAAGATTAAGGTTTGTGAAGTAATCAATGATGCTAATTTGCTAGAGGATGATAAATATCAGGAGTATATAAAATAATGTAATGATTTTATTGAAGAATCAACATAAAATTCATCTTAATGAATGTTTTTTAATCTTATTTTGATTAATCTCCATGTAATAGTTATTAGTTAGCCGGTAATGATTATTTTTGTCAAAAGGTCACACCTTTTCATTTTGTAACCAATTTACTATCTATAATTATAAGGACCAAATTTGGAGATACAATCATCATCATATATTTTTCATACATATATTTTATAGGTAAATTTGATCCTCTTTGACTACTTTAGATTGTGTTATCTGTATGCACCAGCAACACATGTATTTGTGGGGAAATATTTCAACTTCAATACAAGGGTTTCATGTGCTCGATTAGTCTTTTGGTGATATCATTTCTACCTCCATATCAAATCTCAAGTATTCTTTAATTGATTGTTTAGTTGATTAGCAATAAGTTGTTTTTAGTATTTCTAACACATTAATATTGTATTGATCGATCAATCTTCATTGATGTCTTATCATGCTCTTTAGAGGAGTTAAGTTCAATAAGATTTAGTACTAAAATTTACTTAAGTATTCAACAATTCATACATCATAAAAGTGATAGCAATCTATCTTGAAGGGGTTTATTTTTTGTATCTAAGGGTTACTTTAAACATTTTGGGAAATTGATAGAATAATGATAAAGACTCCATCGATTAAGGTACTGGTCTTTGATTATTATTTTTGAATCTTCATGCTAATTGTAGAAAGGACATATATCCAAGTGATAAAGGATGTCATATCCATTATATATTTATATATTACACCAAAAAATATTTATCAACTTTTGAAATTCTTAAAATAATTAAATCTCATAAATTATCTACTCTAAAGAACCTCTAGAGTGTGAGGTATAGGTCTACCAACCTTGGTTCTATAGAGTCAGAATTGAAAAAGTTTGCATTCACTTGGACACTTGGAACCAGTCAATTGGAAAATTGCTATTAGAATTTGCCATACTTGGATTATCATTCCATAGGAAACCTAATATGCTGATTTGGGCACCAAAAAAAACTTTCAAGTAAATGCAATTAATAGGTGCAAAGTTAAATTCTATGAATTTTCCCAATGACCTCCCTATTATGCATCTAAATGATAGGTTTAATATAAGACACAAATATTCATTAAGGACATGGTGAGAGATGAGAACCTATCAAACATTCTTGTACTACTAGGAACCTCCACAAGCCCATATAGTTATATTTTTAATATGTTATTACCCCTCAAACTTAACATTACATTTATTATCATACCTTGTTGGAAACTATCATGTAGATTTGTGAAAACAATAAAAATATGCTAAAAAAGTAAGGCTCATGGCATGAGTTTTGTTAGCATAGAACACTACAACATTTGGGGTCAAATTATGGTGACAATTTGTGATGATAGTGTAATTTGTAGTCATTTTCTTTTCTTTTTTGTAATTGTTCCCAACATCATCACAATACCAACATTGGTGTTGTAATTGTGATGCACTTGTGAGCATAAAAAAAAAAGAAATATGAAAATCAATTTCCATTTGTTTTGGTTTTTGAGAGAGTTGCAAATGAAAGAGCCAGAGAGCTATGAATGTTGTTGTGGCACCCTTGTGATTGGTGCATTTGGTTGTTATGCCCTTGTGATCTCTGCATTTTGTTTTCATGCTCTTTCTCTATGATTTCATTGGCATGTTTGGCCCTTCCTTTGCAATTTCATTTCCATTTTGTGCCCTTTCTCTATGATTTCATTGCCAAGTCATGTTCTAGTGGTATACATGCCCTAGCTCTGCAATTTTCTTCAAGGGCGAGAAGGGTTATGTATGTAAATATTTTTTTCTTTTCCTTGTAAACATGTATTTCTTTATATTTCCTTATAAACATGTATCTCTTTATATATTCAAAGAGATCTTTTTCAAGGTTCTTATTACATATATGATCTAGTTGCATACATATTCCAAAATCCAAATAATAAAACAATAAAACTCACTCAACCCATGCTAAGTGACTTACCTCAAGATCCTTGAAAAAAATAGAGTAGACCACAAAAAATGGGCCAAGTTCATAGGAAATTTTACAAAAACATATCATAACAGATACTTTTAGAAAGAAACAAGCCATAACCAATTAAAGGGGTCTAGTTATTGATTAATTGGGTTGATATATATGTATATTTAACTGGGATATGAAATCTACAAGGGAATGGGCCTCATGATAAAGCATATGTGTTTGGTGCATCTCTTTCCTGTGATATATCTTTGCATTTTGTTGTTGTTCCCTTACTCTATGGTTTCAATGTCATGCCCTTGCTCTGCAATTTTGTTGCCATGTCGTGCCCTTTCTCTATGATTTTGTTGTCATGTTGTGCCCTTGCTCTAGAATTTTGTTTCCATGTCGTAGCTCTGTTATTTTCTTCAAGGGTATGTAAATGTTGGTTTCTTTTCCTTCTAAACAAGTATATCTTTATATCTCCTTTTGAACATGTATATCTAAAGATCTTTTTTAAGGTGCTTATTATATATTAGCTACACAACAAAAAAAATTGATCCAGTTGTATACATATTCCAGGATCCAAATAATAAAAAAATAAAACTCACTCAACCCATGCTAAGTGACTTACCTCAAGATCCTCTACAAAAATAATGTAGACTAGGAAAAATGGGTAGAGTTTGCAAGAAATTTTACAAACATGTATCATAGAAAATATTTTTAGAAAGAAACTAGCCATAATCATAAGGCTCATTCCCTTGCAGAAGCCTCTACCACAATGACATTACCTCTAAAACTTGCAAAGGATGTTGAAGTGGTTCCCAACCTTGAAACACTCCTATAAGCATTTGATACTTGGGATCATCGCAAGGAGACTATGCCAATACTTGAAACACTTTTATAAGAATTTGATATTTGGATTGTAAATTCTCAAAGACACTTGCAAGTGATTCCAATGTCATAGTACCTATTGCAACACTTTCTTGGATTCTATCTAGTGGCTCCCATAATATCCTCTATGTTGTTTAGTTGTTGTTTTTGTTATGTTGTCTCTTTCTAAAGCCACTCCTTCTCATTCTCTTTCTAAAGCCACTTCTCCTTTTCTCTTGTGCCTTAAATTTTGATTATCAAACTTTTGAATATTTGCCTCTACCTTATCTAAATTCAACTTCACAATGTATTGTAACTCTGACATAGGTGTTTGATCATCGATAGCTCATTTTAGCATTCGAGTTTTCAAGATTGGTCAACACCCTGACTTGCGGACCTCTGATGTCAAGCACTTTTTCTATTGTTTCAACACCATGTTATTGCTTCTAACCTAATATTTCTTTAGATGCATTTTCTTGTAAAACATTAATTTTGTTGAACAATTGTAAACTCTTAGAAAGTGCATTGTTGTTTTCATGTATGTATGTATATATATGTATGTATGTATATATGTATGTATATATATATGTATGTATGTATATATATAGACATCTTGTGGATTGTGGATTATGGATTATAAACAAAAAAGAAAAGAAAACATGACATTAATCATTCCCCATGTGTTTTGATTGATTGTGGAGATTTGTGTGTAAAAGAGGGTGGAAAGCTCCAAATGAGGGTGGAGAGCTCTGAATGTTGGTGGACATTAGTGGATATTTTGTTGCCATTCCCTTGTGCTCTTTGTGCCCTTGCTCTATGATTTTCGTCAAGGGGAAAATAGATACCTATGTAAATGTTATTTTCTTTTCTTTCTAAATATGTATCTCTTGTTCATATACAATATCTTTGGTTAGATTCAAGGATAATTGATTATGATGATTGTATGCATATGTGCATGTATGTATGTAAATCAATTCACTATGTGAATTTTTTTACATTCATGCATACACAATTGCATAGTACTTGTGCTGAATTAAATTAATAATTCATTTCTTGTATTCACACAAGAAATTATCCTTGCATCCAATCAAATTTATTCATACCAAACTAAGTATGCAGAAATTTGTACTTATGTATTATATTATCTCTTGGTAGTTGAGTAAAGATCTCATGCATAATGTCATCTAGGTAATGAGCTGATACAATCACATTAAGTCATAATAGGATCAAGTAGATGATCCATTTTTGTTACTTCATACTTGTTTTATTGAACATTCTACTTAACATAATTCGTAATACTAGAATTATATAGCTACAGCTAGTAGTCTTGTTTATTTTATTTAATCATATACATTTAAGACTATTATTTTTCTTAAAATTAGACTATATATTTGTTATCACTAAAACACAAATATAGATCTCCGGTAGTTGTCTTTTTTAATTTCAAGATCTTCATATTTAACTTGAAGAGTTTCCATTACTGGACAGTGGACTGGCCACAATGTGGAGCCACATAGCTCATGGATTTTTCCATCAAATTATATTTTTATTATATTTTTGTCCTTCAAAAATATTACTAATTTTCCATATATTTAATAATTTGTCACTTATCATTTGAGGTAATTTTCTACTATTAGATAGAGACATCTATCATAAGGATGGACATGCCAATTTTGATCATCCCACTCAAAGTTTATTCCCTTATCTAATTAATGAAACTACTTGCAATCGACACCCTGATCTTTTGCAACTTGCCTGATTAACCATTCACACAAATGAATCATCCCATATCCATAAACAACATCTAATCTTCTGTAAGTCTCTCTCCTCTAATGACCCAATACATGGATCCATTATCATCATGAGTAGACTCACTCTCCTTAGACGGATTCAATCAAAACTATTCATACCAAACTAAGTATACAGAAATCTGCACTTACAAATTATATTATCTCTTGGTGATTGAGTAAAGATAAAATACAATTTTCCAAAGTGATAAAATTGCATATGCAAATGTATGTATGTATGTTTATATGTATGTATGTATGTATGCATGTATATATGTATATATGTTTGTATGTATATATGTATGTGTATATGTATATGTATGTATGTGTGTGTGTGTGTGTGTGTGTATTTGCATCTTGTTGTTGTACTTTTGTGATCTTTGTATATTTATGTTTGTATGTATATACATATATATACATATGTATATGTGTATATATGTGTGTGTGTGTGTATACATACATATACACACATATGTGTGTGTGTATTTATTTATACACATACATATACATAAAGAGAAGCTTCTTTAATCACCTGCTAGGGGAAATATAAAGAGATACATGTTTAGAAGGAAAATAAAATAACATTTACATAGGTACCTCTTCTCCCCTTGAAGAAAATCATAGAGAAAGCACTACTACATTTAGGCTTGAACACCAAAAATAACACTGCTATCACAAATTATTGTCGCAATTTAACCCCAAATGTTGTAGTGCTACAAAGGGTACAAAGATCACAAGGGCACAACATGGCAACGAAATTGCAAAGCAAGGGCACAAAGATCACAAGGGCATGACAATGAAATGTAGAGATCACAAGAGCACGACAAAAAAATCCTAGAACTCCACTAATCTCCACCAAGGGCACACCAATAAAATGTAGAAATCATAAGGGCATGACAATGAAATGTAGTGATCAAAAGGACATGACAATGAGATTTCGACCAATGTTTGCAGCTCTCCACCCTCTTTCACAAACAACTCTCCACAATCAAAACAAATGGGGAATGATTTATGTCATGTTTTCTTTTTTTATATATATCTAAAATCAACTTCACATTATGTTGTAACTCTATTATAGGTGTTTGATCCTCGATAGATTTCATTTCAGCATTTCAACATTCAAGTTTTCAAGTTTCCTCTTCATTATATAGTCCTTTCCACCCTTAAAAACACTTTGTTACTTCATTAAAATTAGGACTTGAAAAAAGCCAATGATAAAACAAAGCTCATATTCTAGAATGCAAATAATAAAACAATAAAACTTACTTAACCCATGCCGACTAACTTAGCTCAAGATCCTGCACAAAAATAATGTAGACCAAGAAAAATAGGCAAGAAATTTTAGAAAAACATATCATAGTAGATATTTTTAGAAAGAAACAAGTCATAATCTAGTTAAATTGATCTAGTTGCTAAGTAGTTGGGTTGATTACAAATTTCTATAGAACTATCATCAAATTAGGTACAATAAAATGAGCAATCAGTTGTTCCCAGCTAGCAGGATCAAATACAGTTTTCCAATGTGATAAAATTGCATATGCAGACATATGTGTGTATGTATGCATGCATTCATGTATGTATGTGTATATATATGTATATATGTATGTATTTATATGTATGTATGTATATATATAAAGAGATATTGTGGATTATGGAGATTAGTGGAGATTTCATTGTCATACCTTTGTGATCTTTGCATCTTGTTGTCTTGCCAATGTGATGTTTGTATATGTATGTATGTATTTATGTATATAAATAGAGAGATATTGGCACAACAGAAAAATAATAAAACTCACTCAATAGTTAGCATGGCCACGGGTATTGTCACAATATTTTAAACATAACTATATAAGGAGTGATTTAGGACATATATGGGTTAACTTTACATTAACTATAAACTACAACAAAAAGGTTGCACCAGGGTATTACAAAATTTTAATTATAGAAAACTATTTGATTTGCCCAAGTGGGTATATGATTGTGAAAAGTTGTATTGGGTGAGTAAAGCTCACTAGTGGTTATATGAATACAACTACAACAAAATAATTAGAAACTAGAACTACATATTTGTTAGAGTGAGTAGTTCAAGGGTCCTAATCCCATAAATACGAGTATGTAGGTAGCCTAGTAGGCAGAGTAAACCTCCAGTGTGCAGATGCCTTGGACATAGTTAGGTAGCATTGTACATAGTTAGGTAGCACTTAACCATGTATGTATGTATGTAACTATTCTCTACTTAATAGTGCCATCCACATGTGGGGCGGGGGTGGGGGGGAGGGGGTAGTTGAGCTTGCACCTTTGACAATGCTTCATTTTTATTATTTGCGCTCTCTGAATCAAAGTTATATAACTTTATCACTTGTAACTATAGTTTTCAAATACTACAAACCACAATATTTTCTTATATTTCTATGGTTCTCTTTGTAAATTTATAAAATTAATTGTATTTATGCACATCTTTTTCAAGTTTGATATTTCTCTTTTTTCTACCTCATACTCCAATAATAAATTTTCAAAACATAAACTGACCAGTTCAAGATTGAGCCAAAAAATTGTAAGAATGATTGTGCCAAAAGAGCTAAAAAAAAATTATGCATGATAATCATCTTTTTATGTTCTTTTTGGCATAGTTGTTCTTACATTTTATGATTTTTGGTGAGAACAAAATTCCAAACTAATTAGGTAGGTGATAAGACTTGTGTCTTGTGATAAGACCTATTTCTTTATTTAATAGAAATCCTAGAATATATCTAATTGAGTTGATTTTTATTTGGTTATGGCTAATACATTTTTTTTTTTCAAATCTATGTTTTTTTTCCAAATGCCATGATTTCTAAAAAGAAAATCTAGCTGAAATATCATACAGAAATCTTAGAATATATCTAATTTTGTGAAGGGCAAACTTGTTCATTTTTTAAAGAGTATCTTTATTTAATGATTGGTTTCTTTTGCAATGGGATTTGAAATATGTTTACTTCTTTGCGCCTCTTAATTATAACTATGTTTTCTATGTGCTCAAGAAATATGACTTTTTGAAATTCCAATTTGACTTCAATTAGATTAAGGAAAATTAGCTAAGACAAGATATTAATAATGTAGGAACATGTTGGGAAACTTAGTGGACTATGTTATTAATTTTTCTATGTTTGCCAGTAAATTTAAGTAGAATGTCTAGATTTAGTAGACTTGGTATTTTATGCCTATCTTATTAAAGGTTTGAAAGAATTGTAGATAAATAACTTGATTTGAATTATGTGGGTTTTGAATTGTATTGGCATGCTCTTCTTGTGAGGATCCCAAGTATCTACTATTGTTGTTAATTTGGTCTAGTTTTTGATTAGTTGGGTTGATTACAAATTCCTATAGGACTATCATTAGATTAGGTATAATAAAATGAACAATTAGTTATTCCCAGCTAGTAGGATCAAATATAGTTTTCCAAGGTGATATATGCAGATGCATCACTTGGATGCCAAGCATGAAGAACATTCCCTAATTTATAATGAATCTTTGGATATAAATGCTCCATATGATGGCTCAAAAATGGAAGCCAAGTATGTAACCATGCATGTATTGGCACACTCTCCCTGCAAGGATCCCAAGTATCTAATGTCATTGTTAATTTGGGTATCACTATATGATCTAGACTGTAATAAAGTACTAAAGCTAGAAGTAACTTCTCCCATGTCTCCAAAAAAATGTAGCATAGGTTTAGGGTCCCTTGGCTCCTAGGAATTTGTAGCAGCTATTCTCGCTACTAGAAGTATAACTTCAATTAAGATTTGAGTGTAAGGAGTTGAAAAAGAAAGTTTTGCTTATGTGTAAATACGTAAATCACGAGGCTCATTCCCTTGCAAAAGCCATAATCCAATTAAACATACATATATATACAAGCCATAACCCAGTTAAATGGGTCTAGTTGCTAGTTACCTAGGTTGATTACAATTTCCTGTAGAATTCTCATTAGATTAAGTACAATAAAAGGAACAACCAACATTATTTTTATGGAGGATCTCAAGCTAAGTCACTTAGCATGGGTTGAGTGAGGTTTATTGTTTAATTATTTGGATTCTAGAATATGTATACACTTGGATCAATTTTTATGTTGTGCTAAGATGTAATAAGCACCTTAAAAAAGATCTCTATGTATACATACATACATACAGACATGCATACATGCATATGTATGTATGTGTATATCATATGGAGATCTAGGATTTCATTGATTTGCCCTTGTGATCATTGCATTTTATTGTCGTACCCTTGTGATCTCTGCATCTTGTTGTCATGCCCTTCTGATCTCTACATCTTATTCATTTTATTGTACCTAATATGATGATAGTTCTATAGGAATTTCTTATTGTGCCCTTGTGATCTTTGCATCCCAAGTATCTAATTGTTGCTATTAATTTGGGCATCACTATATGATCCAGAATGTTATGAAGTACTGGAGCCAATAGTAACTTCTCCCATATCTCCAAAAACTGTAGCATAGTTTCAAGGTCCCTTAGCTCCCATGAATTTGTAGCACCAATTCTCACTGTTAGAAGAATAAATTTAGTGAAGAGTCGAGTATAAGGAGTTAAAGAAGCAAGTTCTACTTCTATGTAAATGCCATACTCACAAGGCTTATTCCCTTGCAGAAGCCATAACCCAATTAAATATATATATATATATCAATCCAACTAATCAACGAATAGACCCATTTAACTAGGTAATGGCTTGTTTCTTTCTAAAAATATCTACTAATATCTTTTTGTAAAATTTCTTACAAACTTTGTTGATGTTTCCTATTCTACATTATTTTTGTGGAGGATCTTGAGATAATTCACTTAGCACCTTAAAAATCTCTCTCTCTCTCTCTCTCTCTCTCTCTCTCTCTCTCTCTCTCTCTCTCTCTATATATATATATATATATATATATATATATATATATATACATACATACATACATGGATATATGTATGTATGTATGTATGTATGTATATATGTATGTATATATGTATGTATGTGTGTGCCCTTGTGATCTTTGCATCTCTTTGTTGTATCACCTAATTTAGTATTGCAACTTGAAAACTAACTGTTAAATGAAAGCTTTAACCATACTAAACAAGCTAACACTTAAGATAGGACCAAAGAAAACAATATGGAGGAAAGTAGACCAAGAATGGTAAACTCCTCAAATGTTTCTCATGATGATGAAGCTATGTCCCTGATGAGAGGGGATGTATGCTCATGTTATGCTCAAGCTTCCAACTGATGGGGGTTTTTACCAAGTGTATGCATGGATTAGGGTTTCAACAATGGAAGTATGGAAGTATTTTAGCATTATGGTGGTATTTTGGTAATTTTTAGGCTCTCAAAATAGCATTATAACATTGCATAAAAAGGTGGATCCTTTTGTGAAGAGAGAGGGTTCCATTTATAGGCCAAGGGGTAGAGAGATGGATGGTTAGGATGCAAAGATGATGAGATGATGAGGGAGGGCTAGGATGCAAGGAGAAGAGAGGACATGGATTATGCTTGTTTAGCACCAATAGGGAGGTGACACATGTCAGAGGGTGATTGGATGAAGGGAAGGCAAGGTGGACGGTAAACAAAGGAGGCTCAAGAGATAAGGGCTCCATAAATGCTCTGTAAGAGTCATAAAGGGGGATGTAAGAGATGTAAGAGATTTTTAAGGAGGTGTAAGAGGTGTAAGGGATATTTTGACTTTAGCTTGGGTTAGCAAGTCTTAACCCTCGCTTAAAGTTGTGCACATGCTTAGGAGGGGGATTAGGATTACCTTAGAAAGGGGGTTAGGAGGGCAAGTAGCTTAGCTTTGATGGGATGGGTTAGGTAGGTGACTAAGTGAGGTTGGTAAGGGTGAATGGGTTGGATTTGGGGTTAGGATAGGGTTTAGGAAGGCTTTTAGGTTTTTAGATATTTTATTAAATGATTTATTCAGTAAAATGGGAGTATGGAATTAAATTGAATAGATTTAAGGATTTATTCAATTTAATAGAGGAATAGGGATTTAATTGATAAATTGATTTTGGGTTATCATTTGATTTTATCAATTGGACTATAGTTAATTTAATTAATTAATTAACTAGGGGATGGTGATTAAATAATTAAACAATAAATATTTAATCAATAATGTCCTGGGAGATGACTAAATATGATTACCTAGTGATGTAATCAAATTTAGGTGTCTACATTTTGCCCCTCTTTGACATAGTGTTGAAACAACAGTATTTCAAAGAAGTTCAAATATTGACAACACAAAGAAGACTTTTTAAATTGACATTGTTGTCCTAGTTTTGAGTAGAAGAAGAGGAATGGACTCTGTGATGTCCCCTCAAGAAGGTGGCGGGAAAAGAAAATGAGACACGAGGGCTTCTTGAAAAATTGTAGTAAGCTTGCGGGGGCCAGAGGACATGGAAGAGGGTAAAACAGGTACAAAAATATAAAAAAGGAGAGAAAAAGAAGGGTGATAGTTAAAAGGGGGATCACTAAAGGACCTATAAAGGCAGCTAGGGCATCTAGGGGGCTTATAAGGGGTTGGAAGAGGGAGAAGGGGTTATTTATGTTTAGATTGACGAGGAGATATAACTACTAGGAATTCAGAGTTTGATTTTACAATGGTAGCTATGGGATGATTGGAGCATTGAGCGGATGTAGTGCAATGAGTATGAGTATAGCGGACACCTGATCAATTAGTAAGGTTGAAAACCTCTCTGTGATTTTTTGTTTTACAGTATTTAGAGCATTCCTGCAAAAGTAGAAATGCAATCTCGTAGCCATAAGCCTAACGAGAATGCATTTAGGATAGGCAGGATTGTGATCCCACAAAAATGGCATAACAATAGGGTAATGTGATAGATTTATTATTTTTTGCATGAGAACGCAATTTTAGGATGGGAGGTTATGTAGGAGGGATCACATTCCCATAAGAGGGAATGTGACTATTTCTACAAGAACACAATCCTACAGCTAGAGGAGTGAATGTGAGGATGGAGTTCAATTAACAGGGAGAGTAAAGGGGAAAAACATGATCTCACGAGAGCAAGGGTCCGTGGGATTGCTACTTTAAGCTAGTGTGGGAACACGCAGGTGGGAATGTGGTCAAAAGGTCAAGAGCGGGTAAGATTTGTAGGTGTGATCCACACGAAAATGTATCTATGGGAACGTGAGGGGTAGGGTTCACGGGAACATTGTTCATAGGAATATGGGTTTTGTGAAAAAATGTAGCGAAAGATGGGGGTATGGTAAGATGAGGAGTTGGGATTAAAAATTGACACAAAATACTAATAGTTGAGTGATTTTTTGGTGTGTAGTGGTCACTAGAGGTGTTGGTATCATGAAAGTGGTGAGTGGTGGTACTATGCATGGGAGAGATGTTGATGCTCATAGATTGGGTGAGGATCAAGGCCATTGGACTTGGTTATCTAGCATGTTGCCCCACACCCAAACATATATGGTGATGGTTACAACCTTGTACGAGCAGTGGCACAATGAGACCACGAGCTTCCACTTGCCGACCAAAGAGATGACAGTGACTTTAGAGGATGTGTATCAAATTTTTAGACTACCAGTATGAGGGATAGTAGTGATGGCGACCAGAGAGATGACAATAGAGGTAGTAGTGCAAGGGCTAGTGGGGCCCAGAGTGGAGTAAAGGATTCGGCAAGGGCAATTTTCTTTAGATGAGCACCTAGACTATGTGGCCCTGAAGAGGTGTATTTACTTTTATGTATTGGGACTAGTCTCTGGATACATCACTCCAGATATAGGTAGGCTAGGAGTGACCCTGGCATTGATACCAGTGGTAATGCAGATAGTGGATGCAGGAGTCTCAGTAGCATAGGGGTCCTTAATGTTGGTAGAGTTATATAGGGATCTACACCAAATAGTTTACCAAGGTTCCAGCTAGCAGGGGAGGAGTATAGAGTTCCCCACTCTTCTATAGGTATGGGGCTGGGAGCATATTGTAGTGCTCAAGTCGCTTAGTTGCAGAGATATATAGGTAGAGGAGCTAGTGGCGCACAATTGGGTTGAGCCATTAACTTACCATTGTATAGATGTGGTAGATTACTAGAGATTCATTTTGGATGACATGGTGACAGTAGTGTGGAGGCCATATATGGGCTTGGGGCCATGGGTAGAGGAGGGGGAGCAGCTACCATACACTATATCCCTATGCTTTGTGTTTGGTTAGTGGGCGTACATAGTTAAGTAGTATAGGTTAGATAGGGTGATGTGACAGTTTGGATGGCGATGGACAACTCTAGGGGAGCCAAATTGGTATCAACATGTTACACGGGAGCTAGTATCGATGTATGAGCTAGCCCTATAGAGAGAGGGATTCTTAAGGGCATGATTGGAGCTAGAGCCACAACAGTGCGACTAGTTTGGTGGGTTAGCAGATGCAGGCTCCATGTAGGAGTACTGAGACACTTTTGTGCGATTGAGACCAATAGGCTGAGTGCAAGTTATGAGGGTAGCAGTGGTGGTGGGAGCATTAGCCTAAGTAGCATGACAAGGGAGGTGTGTGGCTAGAGGATTGAGACAGCAAGTAGAGGCCACTGTAGAGGGAGGGGGGGCTAGCGCGGCAGAGGCGGAGGGTAGGGAGGCAGGAGAGAGGAGCATAGTCAGAGAGAGGAGGAGAGAAGAGAGCAAAGGAGAGAGGAGGAGAGGAGGCTATAGGGGGAGAGGGAGTAGAGGCCATAGAGGCTAGCAGGGGATGATGAAGGAGGGCCAACGACAGGGGGAAGGGGTGGTGGACGGGCAACCCATTATGCATCCCTACAACAAGCACATGATGTGCTAAGCCAGCTACTTCGTAATACCCTGTAGGAGTGAGATCAGCTCCAGATAGAGTGGGATTAGTTTTAATAGGAGCAATATGTAGTGCAGGAGTAGGCTGATAGGGCAGGTATAGAGGTGGGGAGGCTGCAGATGGAGATAAGGCAATTGGAGGGGAGATTAGATGCAGTGATTGTGGAAAGGTAGGGCGCTCAGGCGATGATAGAAGCCCTCCAATAGGATTGAGATTGGTTGGTGATGGAGGTGGTAACCCTATGGGTACAAGTGGTGTGGGAGGTGGGATAGATGAGCTGAGGAGACTACGGGTGAAGGTAGAGGATCTAAGGGAGAGGGCTGGTTTTTATCAAGGGAGATACCATGTAGTGGTCTCAACATCCCAGATAGAGCATTACAGGAGACCGACATGGTTGGGTACAGTTGGGACACACACAGGGATGCAGGGAGGAGGGGATAGTGGGTGGAGTACTAGAGGGAAGAGTACAGGCAGGTCTTAGTACAATGGGCATAGTCATAGGATAGGACAGAGCCAAAGGTTGGAGACAGGAGTGAGGGGGAGGAGGGATGAGGCAGAGAGCTCAGGGATAGGAGGAGGATTGATGAGGCCACCACCTCCACCACCAACAACACTAGGGGTAGGGAGGATGCAGAGGAGGAGTCGAAGGAGTCAAATCAGTGACCAATGATATGCTAGATTTTGACATGATGAGCATTTTGTTGTACAAATCGGCAATTTTGAGATGTATATTTTGTGTGGGCATAGACCCATTGTATGAAATGGATATTGTATAGTGCGACTTTCATGGACTATTATTCTTTTATTCTTTCATGGATTCATTGCACGGGACATTATATATAGATAGAGCTGATGATTCTTTAGGGTGGGATATGTGTTATGGACTTTTGATGTCATGAGTATTTCTGATATGTTTGATATGCCGGATGTGATTTTTGATGATATTGCTGATGAGTTGTGATGCAGGATGTGATATGTGTTGAGATTATGATGTCGCTGATAGTTTATGATGAAGGATGTGATTTTTGATGATTTTGTAGATGTGATGTGACACTTGATGATGTGATTTGCCTTATGATATTTTGGATTTGATGTGAGATTTTTTTGAGGTGATCCCTTAGGATGTGATTTTTTTTATGATAGATATGATGTGAGATGTTTTGTGATGTGATCCCTAATGATGTGATTTCTTCTTATGATATGGGATGCAATATGTTTTGATATGATCTCTGATGATAGGATTTACCTTATGATATGTGATGTGATATGTTTTGATATGATGATAAGTACAAACTAAAGGATAAATGACAAATGTAAAAATGGATCGCTATTGAAAGGATAAACAACATATTTTATGATATGGAAAATGAACATAATGTTATGAGATTTTTAGGATATGTTAACACAAACTAAAGATGAATGAAAGATTGGAAAAAATGAAGCACAAAAGAAAAGATGAAAATACAAGTTTAAAAGGAATGACAAACTTATTAATGAAGTACAATGCTAAAATGAATCATAATCTAATGATGAATGACAAAGAAAAAATGAATGAAAAACTTAATGATGAACTACAATGCTAAAATGAATCATAATCTAATGATGAACTATGATGCTAAAATGAATCATAATCTAATGATGAATGACAATGCTAAAAATGAACCATGATCTAATGATGAAGGACAATGCTAAAATGAACCATAATCTAATGATGAATGACAATGCAAAAATGAACCATAATCTAATGATGAATGACAATACTAAAAATGAACCATAATCTAATGATGAAGGACAATGCTAAAATGAACCATAATCTAATGATGAATGGCAATGCTAAAATGAACCATAATCTAGTGATGAATGACAATGCTAAAATGAATCATAATCTAATGATGAACTATAATGCTAAGGTTTAAGCAAACTAAAAGAGAGAACAGTAAATTTATGATATGCTAGAAAGAACACAAACTAAAAACATATGTCTGAGACTTATGATAAGCATGTGAGAATTGTTAAATTGTAGTTCAGTCAGATTGATATGATCATAAGATTCATTATAAATGGTAAATCATCATTAGGTAAATACTCTTTATACATACATATTATTATATATATTATATATTACACATTATATTATGTATATATATATTATACATATGGTTAGTTATATTAATTATACTAACCAATGTTGATTAACTATAGAGACATGTCTCTTCATGAGACATGTCTCCTCCTTCTCATATTTATGCGAGAAGCAAATCTATAATTGAAACATCATCAATAATAATGGCAATGATAATTACATTTGCAGAATTCGATCCATGTTACTTAACATGGTATCAGAGCTAGGTTATAAATGTAAGGAAAAAAAAACAAAAAGGAGATCATAGAGATGGAAGGCAGATCACAAGAGAAAAATAAAATCAAATGAGTATTAAATGCACAGAAATTAAACTTCTACACTGGCCAGAATCAGCATCGCAAACTTTGTAGAGATGGAAGGCAGATCGTTGGAGAAAAATAAAATCAAATGAGTATTAAATGCACATAAATTAAACTTCTACACTGGCCAGAATCAGCATCACAAACTTCAGATCAAAGACAAATATTTGTGGAGGCCGCATATAAATGGCAGCGAATGCAAAAGTATAGAACCTGCTAAAATATGATTGTGAAACATAAAAGAACTTATGTTTGACTATCAAGGAAGGAATATTCAGGTTTGGTATTAAAATATACATATATATGCTATATTGTGAGAACCAACAATTTAATAGGAAAGGAGGTGTTGTCTGGGTGATAAAGATTCAAGTAGATGTTACAAGAAATATGCAGGACCTACCCACGAGAAGAGCTCACCCCATTATCCTTTGATAGTAGTTTCACTCCATAGACAAACTCATATCATGAGCTACTCTTTCATACGCATGTAACATTGAAGCCCGAGCACGATCCATGGTGACTCCACCTATGATCATCTAATCATCATAATTAAATCCATTGAGATTCACTATTGACAAGGCAGAGACATTTGAGCATATTAGATTTCTAGCAATATTTTTTTGTGGTATTCATGGCATTCATCTCACAGATTTGGTACAAACCATAGATCCAAAACACGTCACACAGCCCCATCCATCACATAAGCCAAGCAGAGACATTCTAATCTTCATCTAGAAAATTGATGTCTTTCACCACTTCTAATGATTGGACGAGATGGAGATGGGGGTGTGCGAACTAAGAATTTGATTAAATTGAATATGAACTGTTCCTGCGATCATAAGTAATATCTTTTTTTTAATTCATAAACATAACAAAATTTCACCATTAGAAATTACATAATTCAAATTATTGAAGACAGGATCTTATCAAATCCCATCTCTGTACAAGTTGTAGTCTTCGACATGCTGGTGTATGTACAAAATCCAAGATGCTTTCAACTAAATATAAATCATGTACAAACCTAAACATGATTCCCAAAAATCTTGTGTTTCCCTCGAAATCTTAATTTTACTATTCAAAGTACGAGTTTCATTCCACTCGTGGAACTTGCATATCCTTACGTTTTCTAAAACTATACATTCAAGATTAATAAATACATTATTTAGTCACCAGTCATATCATGTACTCCATAAACCTGCACCCCTTCGATTGTACAAGAAACTGCCCGAAATACCAAGAATGGTTTCGCAGTTTCTAATGTTTATTGCAGCAAGTTATATTTCTTTGTTTCAGATTCTGATAATGGGTATCGCTGCACAATTAAAAGGTCATGCGTCACTAGAAATTGTTCCAAGTCAGATTGGAGAAGCACTTATATAAATTGGAATAAAAATATATAGATATTAGTGATTAGAAGAAGGGATAATAACAGCGATACATTGAAGAAAAGATAGCCAGTGTTCACCAAACTGGAGAAGAGGATCTTATTCAATGTGGAAGCAAACTAACACAATATGCTCGACACTAAATAAATATATAGGTGGATAATCCAATAATAGAGAAATTGACACTTTCAATTAAAAACTTCACAAAAATAATGAAGGCCCGGTGTTATCTAGTATGGATAGAAAAGAGAATCAACAGTAGTTGAAATCTATTAAAACAATAATAATTCGTTGTTAAATAGTGTTAGTTGGAAATAAAAGAGAGCGGAATAGACAATAATAAAGTCATCACAATTCAACAAATAAAGAAGGGGATATTTTTAGTCTTGGGTTTGCATAACTAGAAAATAATAGAACACCGATTGATGCCTGTTTGAGATACACCAATAATTGGAAATGCACTCAGCATAACAAAACAAATAATTTGCAGCAGAGAGTATGTGATAGCATTTCATAAGAGTGTAAATTTTGATCAAAGGTAATTTGAAGGACTGACATATTTGATGCAAACTAAATACACAACCATTGATATCAAGATGGAGGAAAATGATAAGTACAGAGACAAGTGGACATGTCTCATAAGTTCCATATGGCTGATTTCGTCAACAATTAAATGCCAAGATTAAAAATATAAGAGCAACATTGTGAAAGAAAATATAGTCATCAAAATGGGCTCATAATGGAATTATTAGAAATGAACAATCAATAAATATAGATAATCTGTGAATGGAGAAATATAACACAATCAAGAAGTAGATCGAAGGAGAAAGAAAAATTAGTAAAAGAATCAGCGAATGAATATTTGCATCTGCAAGACAAGGATATTCATATTGGGTGGAATCCACATGTATCAGCAGTGAAGAAGGATTAAGAGATTAATTTATATAATTAGCATTGTAGATCGAAGAGACTCTCAGATTTATAGATACGAATACAAAGGACAAAGACATAAAAATGGAAGAGATATAGTAAAGAATGATAATTTTAAGACATCAATCACAATAGAAATTGTTGCAGAGATCCTAGAAATTACATTGTCAAAATTCAAACCTATCATTTTAATTGATGAATATAGAGAAAGATATAAATATTAGGAAGTTGGTAATAATGGTAGTTATAATGTTCCTATAAACATTGTCAAAACTAAAGTTTAATAATGGTTCCAATCTTAGAATCCATGACAATGGGTGACATCACAAATTAATAAAATTGATAATCAAGGCACTTTGAGGATAGAGATGTAAAATTGTCTATCAAAATAACAATGGGAATCTTACATTAAGAGGGGGAATAATAGCAAAATGTTTCATTCCCATTGGAGATATTCTCTTGTTTGATGTATATGGACCTTTATTGAACCAACTTGTATCTAGAATACTTAGATAAGTATTCATTATTATTAAGTATTATTCAATTATCTACTAGTTAGTCTCTTTTTTATTTTCATTTTATATGTACCATATGAGTTATTTTTCTTTCATCTTTACTTTGTATCTAAAGTTGATCTTACAAGAAAAGAAAGTTGGTACATTACACATTGTGCATGCTAAAATAGATGATAGTAACTCCAAAGACCTTGATGGTCAAGATGTATAAAGTCAGGCATTTAAATTTCCTTGATGATTATGAACAAAAAATTTCAAGGGTTACATCACATAGGAAGAACTCATTCTTGATTAGCATATTGGAAATGAAACAATATTCCAAGAAGAATCAATTAGAGTATATCTATTTGAGCTAGCAATAGAGCAATACTTGAAATAAGAGCATGTGGAAATTCTATATTGAGGGACGGTGATAAATTACCTTTAAAATGTTACATTTCCCATCAGAGGCAATTATAATGCATATGGATCTTTGTTAGAGAAATTGGTATCAAGGATAAATATTTATTATCCTTAAGTATACATTTATATATTTTAGTCTCTCTTTTATTTGTATTTCTATGAACTATTTTTCTTTGTATCTAAAAGATGATCTTGTAGGACAAGAAGAATGGTACAAACTCAATCTTATGAAGTAACTCTTGTGATCTATAATTCATTAGTCTTCAAATGATCAAGTTGGATAATGTAAGGACTATAAAGCAAATATCCATGATGATGAGTATCGTTCCATAATAAGAGGGAGTTTATCACTTCATCTAAAGGCAACATTGGAGCTCAGAAGATAAATAAACTCAGAAGTTTAATAATTAGAGGGAGTCTAGAAATACATGTGAGTAACTACCTCTTGGACCTAACTCTATGTACATCATGAGAAAATAATGAATTTTCATCAAGATGGAAGACTATCAGATTTAGAGGGAGTTTAATAAGCATCCTTGGGGGAAGAAATTTTGTGTGGAAGTAACTAGAGGACCTAACCTCCTAGGATCAATCTTTAGAGGTAAACTTTGTATGAAATTTTTGTAAATGCATTTTATTAACTAATATATTCATGAATATAAAATTGCTTGCAAGCTTGTGTTGTTGAGAGTGATGACTCGACCTTTCTTTTGTTTTGATCCTATGATAAAGTGACGACTTTATTTTAGTTGATCTATTTTCAAACAATGGTTGAAATTGTTTTTATCTTTTAGGCCAAATTTTTTCGGACACATTGATAACCTTCATGGGTCTTTTGGGTGATAGTCGGACACCATGAAAACCCATTGTTTTGAAAGTTTGAGTTATCCTTGTTCTTTGGGCCAGATTTTGCCGGACACATTGATAACTTTCATGGGTCTTTTGGGTGATAGTCAGACACCATGAAAATCCACAATGTTTTCTTTCTTCTTTTTGTCTCTTAGTTTAAAACATAATGATGATTACATCTTATTGTGTAAGTTAAACTTATTTCAATTTCCCTTGTTAAAGAGGGAGTATTGAGGATTCTTGCCTCATAGTGTATTGAAGTAAATTCCATATGTTAATTTACATATGTATTGATGAATTCATATCGATATGCCATTCTAGGGATATCTTAGTGAGATGATATCTTCTTATACTAAAGAACATAGTATGTTCTATATCAATCCTTCCTAACTATGAGGGAGTGTTAAACTATAGTTCAGTCAGATTGATATGATCATAAGATTCATTATAAATGGTAAATCATCATTAGGTAAATACTCTTTATACATACATATTATTATTATATATATATATATATATATATATATATATATATATATATATATATATATATATATATAATATATTACACATTATATTATGTATATATATTATACATATGGTTAGTTATATTAAATATACTAACCAATGATGATTAACTATAGAGACATGTCTCTTCATGAGACATGTCTCCTCCTTCTCATATTTATATGAGAAGCAAATCTATAATTGAAACATCATCAATAACAATGGCAATGATAATTACATTTGTAGAATTCAATCCATGTTATGAATAACATAAAAGATCGAATGAGATGATATTCTGAGATATGATAAAAGGATACAAGTTATGATAATACAACATACTAGATTCTAGGAGAGGCAAGAAAAATGATGATGGTGGAATAGGATAACCAATGTTTGACTCATGATAGGGTTGTATGACATGAAAAGTGAACATAGGAGATACTGACTCTAAGGAGAATGATGTTGGAAAATGAGTGACCAACAAACTCGCAGTCGGGAGGATAGTGGAGATTAGAGCTAGGATAGTAACCTATGATAGGGATCACATCATGATGGTGGTGAAATAGTAACTTAGGGATGAGAAGCTATGATAATGAAAAAGAGTCCTTGTTTGTTGATTTGAATCAAAAGATTCTGATAGTGAAAAAAAGCTAAAATTTTGAGGGAGAGAGATGATAAAAAGGAAGAGGATACCAGAGGTTTTGAAAATAAATGTGAGGTGTATCAGAAGCATGAGCGCAGGGTACTTCATGAGGATGTACCACTATATAGTGTGAGCACTTTATTTGATATAGGAATATTAGGGATTTTCCAAGGTTACTAAGAACATCAAGGCCTTTTTCCCAATATTACATAGGACTGAATTTAAACAAGCACGCAAGGATTGCCCCAACATCACACATGAGTTTTAGAGAGATCAGTGTGGGAACGATGCTAGGGGATCCACAAACAAATGAGATCACACAAGTGCAACATGTTATCAAAAATGAAAACAAGGTTGAAATATGCAAGGGTGATATCTGACTGACTCACAAGTAGAAAAAGATAGTGATCAAAACCATGCCCCTAAGTTGCCCTAGTCAAAACACACCATGATATGAAATGATCATGGTGATCATGAGAAGGAAACAACAAAAGATACATGGAAGCAATCAATAAAAACATACAAAAACCAAATATTTCAAAAAGAAAGAACAAAAGTGCGAAAAAAGTAACCTTTTGTTAAAGAGATCAACTGATGAGCTACTGACAGGCTAGGGACACAAGGTGTCACAACAAGACCTAGATAGGATGTACAAGCATGACTATACAATAATTGGAAACTTGGGAATATACAATAAAAGATGGCACTAAGTATGTACATGACGAGGGAAAGCTCAGGATGAGGCGATAGCACTATTATAATATAAGTATTGTTACAGGGGTGTGATATGCACAACATGACTATTGTTTTTGATACTACTATATTTACAAGATTATGATACATAGGATACAAGAGTTGGAGCAAGGATATAATACATAGAATACTAATTGTCGAAGAGGATGGATAAAATAAGGTACAAGGATGAAAATAGCTAATGAGACACATGTGGTAGAGTACAATGTTAGGGTACATCGGGTATGATATGAGATGCTATAATACAGGGGGTTAGGTAGGATGTTGCAAAGTGCAGAGTGTTGGAGGGTGATTTTGCGAAGCATGGTGGAAGATGTGAATAGTAAAATTATGAGGAACACCTTGGAAAATGGGGAGATAAGTGACATAATACAAAATGGTGATGTAGGAGATGAGTGTCAGTGATAGATAATAAAAAGGCTTAAGTACACTTGGTGCCTATTTGCTAAGTTTTCACTAGGGACCTATCCAAGGCACTTGAATTGCCAAGTTTTCACCATTGGACACTTATTTTTCTTTACCTTTGATTTTAGAATCTTTTTTTCAAGCATAGAATTTCTTAAGGTGAATGATGTTGGTGGGATCATTCAGGACTTCACGTTCAAGTGTAGATAGCTAATAGGCTCCTAAGACAAAAGATGTTGTGACCACATAAGAACCAAGCCATGTGGGCTCAAACTTGCCTTTCTTTTCTCTATGAACCTGAACCTTCATGTTCTCCTTGAGGACCATGTCATCTGCTTGAAAACTATGCAAGTAGACTTTCCTGTTGAAATTATGCTTGAGGTGATTCTGGTAGACCATGATGTGGTCATAGGCCTATTGCCTGCACTCATCAAGTAGATCAAGTTGAGTAAGTTGAGCTACTCTATACTCTTCATCAGATATCTGACCCCATAGAGAAATGTCGAGGGATGGGAGTTCAACCTCAATAGGTAAGACTACTTTGTCACCATAGACCAAGGAGTATGGAGCTATGCCAGTGGATGTACAAAATGAGGTGTGACATGCCCATAGGGAGGGATTGATTTTCCAATGCCAATCACAACCACAATCATTGACAACTTTCTTGAGGATTCTAAGTAAGGTTTTATTAGTTTCCTCTGCCTGATCATTACCTTGTGGGAAATATTGGCCTTTGATCTTATTGGTCTTATTATGCCACTTTCTTTAGAAGGATGCAAATAGATAATCACCACCACTAATTATTTCACTAAGTGGGTTGAAATAGTTCCCCTTGTCATTGCTACTTGAGTTCAAGTGTCCAAGTTTATCCTATATCATATCATATGTTGCTTTGGCATCATAGCTACCATTTTCACTGACCATGGAGGTAATTTTCATATTGCATAGCTTCACACGATATTTCCAAGAGAGAACCAATAGTAGCCATGGCATCTGCTACTTTATTTTGGAGTCGAGGTACCTGTATGAACTGGAGTTGAGTAAAATGCTCCTTCAATTGATCAACCAATTCCTTGTAAGGTAGTAGCTTGTCATCCTTGGTTTGATATTCATTTAAGGCTTGTTTGATGATAAGCTAAGAATCACCATAGACATGTAGCTATAGGATATTCCATTCAATGGTAATTTTGAGCCCTACAACAAGGGCTTCATACTTTGTGATGTTATTGGTACACTGAAACTACAACTTGAAAGATTTAGGAATATAATTACCTTGAGGTGTGACCAAGAGTATGCCCATGCCAAAGCCATGAGATGTATAGGAGCCATCAAAATATAGCTTCCAGGATGGTTGTTCTTCTATCAAATAGAGGTGTTCATCTAGGAACTCCATAATGAGGGGGCAGTTTGCAACCAAGGGTGCATCCACCAAGTGATCTACAATAGCTTGGCCTTTGATGGCCTTTCTGTCAATATATTGGATGTCAAACTCACTGAGAAGCATAACCCATTTTGCCAGGCATCCTGCGAGTACTATGCGAGAAAGCATATATTTCAATGGATCAATTTTTTAGATTAGCTGCATAGTATGACTCAACATGTAATGGCGTAGCTTCTAAGTGAAAAATACCACTACTAAGCAAGCCTTCTCCATTAGCATGTAGTTGAGCTCATATCCCACTAAGGTACGACTAATGTAATAAATAGCCTTTTCTTTCCCTACATCATCAAGTTGCACTAGAAGAGCACCTAATGCTATGATAGTAGTTGTGATGTACAATATGAGTGGATGCCCTACAACTAGAGGAACCAAAATAGGTAGATTAGCCAAGTATTCCTTGATGAGCTCAAAGTTATGCTGGCAAGAAGGGTCCCATCTGAAGTTCTGATCCTTCTTAAGAAGGTGTGTGAATGGTTGACATTTATCAAGAAGCTGGGAAATGAACTGTCTGACTTATTGGAGTTTTCCCTGTAGAGAACAAAGGTGTCTAAATGTCCTAGGAGGAGCCATATCTGTGATGGCTTTGACCTTTTTAGTGTCAATCTCAATACCATGCTATGACACAATGAATCCTAGGATCTTTCTTGAGGTGATGCCTAAGACACATTTCTTTGGATTCAACATGAGACGATATTTTGCCAATCGATCAAACACTTCCTTGAGATGAGATAAGTGATTAAGAGCATTAATAGACTTGACTAAAATATCATCTACATAATCCTCAAGAATTTTATGGATTAGGTCATGGAAGATGACCGTCATGGCGCATTGATAGGTCACTCCGACATTCTTTAGCCCAAATGGCATCATGTTGTAGCAGAATGTGCCCCAAGGTGTAGTGAATGTTGTCTTATGTTGATCTTCCTATGCTATATGAATCTGATTATATCCAAAGAAACCATCCATCAGTGACAAGAGTTCATGACCTACAGTGAGATCCACAATCATGTCGATATTTGGTAATGGAAAGTCATCCTTTGGACAAGCTTTATTAAGATCCCTAAAATCGGTGCATATTTTGATATCACCAGAAGGCTTGGTAATAGGTACCATGTTAGAAATCCATTTAGAATAATCTATTAGGCGAATGATTTTGGCCTCCAGCAACTTTTCTAACTCTTCTTTAACCAATAAAGAAAATTTGGGGTGCATCTTACGAAGCTTTTGCTTAATAGGTTTGGCCTTTGGATCCACGGCCAAATGGTGTACCACTAGCTTGGGGTCCAACCCCAGAATGTCTTGATATGACCATGCAAAATGACCCACATTCTCATAGAGGACCTCAATGAGAAGATATGCTTGCTCAGGTGGCAGAGAAGCTACAATATATGTGATATGTGGTGTCTCTGTCAAATGGATATTTACTAGTCGAGTTTCCTCTGTCAAAATTGAAGATATAGGAGGCCTATGCTCTTGCGGGGGAAGGATGAAATCTCCATCTTTAGGCACCTTAGAGAGGTTTTCACCATTAGATATGTCATTTATTTTTATTTCATTTTTTGAGTCATCCAATGGCACTCCAAAGGAGTTTTCACCAGAGGACATTTTTCCTTTGATTTTCTACTTTTTTTTTTTGTTTTTTATTTCATTTTTACGACTGAAGATTTCCTCCTCCTCGAAATAACCCATTTGATCTAGCTTGTATACATAGGCTGATGGTAGCGGCAACTATTTATGTGGTGTTTCTACCCTTATGAATTTAAGGAGTGCGTGCTCAGTAGAGAATTCATCAACATGAGCAACACTTGGTTGGTCCCAATCTATGAGTTCGAGGTGAGCGAGGGGTAGGTCTATGAGATTTAGGGATAGATGGTAGAGAAAAGAGGCTTCTAGGATTATTTCATCAAGGAATATATCATCTTAGGCTTTCTTTTCTACTTCCTCAGGAATGTCTTCAACCTCAACAAGGTTATTTTGGATGTTTGTGAAGGCATGGCCTTCCTTTGTAGTGCTCCTAGTTGCAGAGAGTCCATAGCCTAAGCCTTTGGTTTTCTATCCCTGATGTGCCTCTATAAGCTTTCTTATACCTAATTCTAGATGACCTAAACCACCTCCTTGATAATCCCACTACTCCGTGGCTAGGTGATGTGACCAGGGATATTTTTGTTTAAAGTGATCAAGAAGTGCTTCACTCTTTGGAGGTGGTTCTTTGTACAACCATGTACTAATGCCAGGAGCATTCTCCTCTCCATTAAGGATATCATCGGTAAGAAATGTGGTAGATCCAAGCTGTTTGATCTGAGGATTAGCATCTGGCCTTAGTATCTAATAGGTTGGGCACCCTCAAGTATGTGGATCAATTAGTAGGGCACCAACAATAAAAGCATTTGTAAGACTGTATTTTCCACAACCTTGGTAGTTGATCTTAACTGTGGAAACAGTGGAGGCTAAAATGGTGTCTAGATCATGGTAGGTACCAGAGGAGGTGGTTGTGGTGTGGCCAACTTCAATCCTAGGACAATGATTGGTGTATGAAGCTTCAACTGCATTGCAATAAGAAAAGGGTTTAGGATCTACATGGATGGTTATCTCAGTGCCATTATGCAAAAATTTGACGCACTGGTGATATGTGGATGGAACGACCTTCATGGCATGAATCCATGGATGACCAAGGAGGATGTTGTATGGAAGGTTAAGATCAACTACATGGCAAAGTGTTTCTTGAGTGGCTAGGCCAACTCTGATAGGGAGCAAGATGGTTCCCTCAATGGTGTGCTCCAAATTGTCATATGCCATGATGGTGGTTACTTCATTAATGATATGTGCTTTAGTGTATCTTGCCTATTTGATGAACTTTAGAGTACATATATTTAAAGTTGATCCATTATCTATCATGACTTGTTTAACAGAAAAGTCAAAAACCATGATGGCTATGCGAAGTGGAAGGATATGATCTAGTTCAACTGTTGGGATATTAGTGGTTTTGAAGGATAAGGTACATGATGCCGAAAGATGGACAACCAAGTTGTGAAACTCAATGGCATTTATGTTGAAAGGGATGCATGACTCGTGTAGAGTACTATTGAGGATCTCTTGATAAAGTGGGCTTATTTTTAAGAGATCCACAATGGAGATTTGGGCCAACATGTTTCCAAGGTGTTCGAAGATGTTATACTACAACCCTAATGAGGATGATGCTGATGGAGATGCTCTAGATGGAGGTGGTCTTGATAGTGCAGAAATAGGTGGGCCAACTATATTGAGTCAAGTCCAGTGAGTAGTGACTACACATTGGGTATTTGGGCCCTTAATGTTAATGATGTTGATAGATGGCTCAACCTATGATATGCAACCGATAAGGCTTCCATAGTTTAAATACATCAAGGTATAGTTCTGAGACTTGTCTTAGTTATCTCCTTGTTTTCCTTGAGTATTGTTTGGTTTGTTGACAAGAGGGCTTGCAGGTGCTTTTCTTAGGTTTGTGTTATGAGGAGGGAAAGTATTTTGATACATCATTAATCCTACATTAGTTGAATTTTGTGCCCCTATTGTGATTTCATTCTGGTCAATGAGGTCATGGACATAATCCTTGAGTTGCATGCATTTAAGGGTAGTGTGTCCTTTGAGATGATGGAATTTATAGTACTCATTATCCTTCTACCAGGATGCTCTAGACTGATTGGGTTCCAAAGGTTGTGTTTGTGGATACTGAACAAGGTTATCTTTGGCCAATTTTTTAAAGATTGCATCAAGAGGCTCCCCTAATGGGGTGTATGTGCGTGGTTGCCTTTGAACACAAGGTTTAGCTCCTATTGAAAGTGTGATAGCAATGATTTGATTATGATGAACATGTATTTGCTGATTTTTTTGTATGGGTGGCAGGTGATACACAGGAGTTTGTTTTTGATAGGGTTGTTGCTAACAAAACATGGTAGGAACATTGGTAGCCACCTCAATGATATGAACTTGGAGGGTGTCGGTGGCACCATCTATCGCCGTGTTTTTTTTTTTGTTCCAATATCAAGTTGTGTCATTGTTATGACCTCGGTCTTAGGTGTTTTCCTTGTAAAGTCTGATAACACCATCCTTAATGAGGCCTTGTTCAAGTCCCATCCCCTTTCTTTGATGTCTTTGTATGTTTTCAAATAGTTCATAACCATATGATGGACGAGACTAGGGTGTGCATTATTTATGAACATTTTGACAAGATGATGCTTAGGGATGGTACAAGAAATCTTGGTTGTGAGTATTTGCCAATGTTGCAAGTATTATGTGAAGCTTTCTCCCCCTTTTTGCCTAGTATGAACTAGGTCCATGATAGATAATTCAGTTTCAACAAGATGGGTGTATTGAGCCAAAAAGGCTTTAGAAAGATCAGACAAGGTTTTAATAGTGCCTTCAAGGATATGACAGAACCATTCTAAGGTTGGGCCTCGTAAACTTTTGGGAAAGAGCCGCATGAGGAACACATCATTATAGGCCATCTCCTAACAATGCATATATAATTCCTTAGCATGTGTGACTGGATCACTTTTCCCCCTAAATTTTTCAAACTTGGGGATCTCAAAATGTTTAGGAAATGGTGTCATCGTGATGGTTTTTTCAAATGGGTATGGGTAGTCATTCTCAAACTTGAAAGTTTTGGAGTCTACCCCATCTTTGAGGGCTTTGAGATCATTTTTCATCTCTTCCCATTCAAAGTTTATAGGTGGGGGAGCAAGTACCCCTAGTGTAAGATAAATGCCAGAATCTAAAGGTTAATATGGAAAACCCTAGTTGCCATATGTCCTCTATAAAAAAATAGGTTGCACAGCTTGTGGGATGGATGCTATGGGTTGTTAGAATGTGTTTTGGGTACACTACTACATCTATTAAGAAGTTGTTTTGTGTGGAAGGTAACTATGAGGCTACTACCCTATGAGATAGTTTTGTGTGGGTGCTTAAGCATACTGCTGGCATGAAGACTATGGCTAAAAGGGTGGTAATGTGGATAATGGATGTGCCATGCTTTGGAAATACATAACATGTCCAATATATGTGGGTTGTGCACCTACTTGAGAGTATGACTGATTATGAACAAGCGTAAGGTAATTAATCTGTGGTAGAGTATTCATAAAGGGAACTGCAATGGTGGGGTGGTTTCGCTATTGCCTAAAGGTGGCATGGAGAAATATTTGGTAAGGGGTGGTAGTGAATAACTATGTGAAGTGGTAGATGAAAGTGCTTGAGGTGCAGACATGGTTATAGTGCTAGGGGGAAGACTAGTGATAGGGCCCTGCATCATAGCAACATTCCAAGGTCCTAAAGGAAATGCAGCTGAAGAGCTTTGGCTAGATACAAAGGGGTTGATAGTGATGTTAGGTAGGATGGAAGATAACCTATTAGACCCTAGTGGTAGTATTTGAGTAGTAAATGGACTAGATGTGATGTGGGGTGGAAGCAAAAAGGTAGTGTTGTTGGGTGCAAATAGAGGATTTGGTGGGGGAGGAAAATGAGTAGTGGAAGCAAATGTAGACGGTATACTCAGGGTTGGTTGGGATGTGTATGCACTAAGGGTTGAGTGAGAGTGAGATGGGTGTTTTGCAGAATGGGAACATGCACCTAGGTTGAGGGTATATTTGGGTATGTTGCTTCTACCTGAGGTGGTTGCCATCCAAACAAAGGGGGAGTAGGATCTATTATGTTGATGGGGGGTGGATGCCCAAACTCAAAGGCACCAACATTTTCCCTTAATAAATTTTCCATGATAGTTTCTTTGTTTTGGTCTATGATGGCATTTACAATGGTAGCATGAGCAGGTTGGTTCATGAATGCCTCAATATCTATGAAGGATCTTGGCTCTTCTAGAATTTTTGGTGGTGGATCTAATGACATCATGGAAACTACAGGGTATGGTTGAGCTCAAGATGTGTTACTTCTATGACTAGGATCCATGTGTTTCTTTTTTCTGTGTTCTTGCCAAAATGTGTGGTGGGTGGCATGAAAGGATGATTTTCCTAAGGATGACAATGCAAAGAGGGATGATGCTATAGATATATGATACTTGAGGGGTCTAAATGATATGATGCTAAGTGTAAGAGATTGTATTTCCCTAAAATATGAGTGTAGAAATGCAATGGGGTTATGAGATGTGTAGCCTAACCTTTGGCTCAATGTGATGTGGGGCACAAATGACAACCTTTTTCTAAAACATGTTGAGTTTCAAGGATAACTAGGATGGTGAGATATATGATGCTAAATGCTTCTAAGCAAGTGAGGGAATAGTTGGAGATGCTAGGTTTTAAAAATGTATGTGGAGGATTCTTTTTTTGGAAATCTAAGATGAGAGGAGGTGATCCTATTTCTAAATGTTTGTGTGTGATAGTGGGATTTTGAGAGACCAAACCTATAAGTGCACAAGTTTGTGTGGAAAAAGAAAGTACCTAATAAAAATAAGTAACAGTAGATTTGTTGATAAGGCTTTGATTAAAACCATGTCGAAGAGTTAGGTTTTGGATTTTGTAGTCCCACTCAATTTGTAATGCTACCTCTACACTGTCTTTCTCAACTTGATCTAGTTTGGCAATCCTTGGGTTGGGGGTGTTTTTCTTTTGCTCTGCTTCTATTTCCTTGTAAATTGGTATTTGTAGAAGCTTAGCCTTTTTTAACTTAGTCTTGAGATGGCCTGCCATGAGATATTTCCAAGGGATTTTGATCACAACTATGGGGTTTTAGAGGTAGTGACTATGCTAAGTATACCTTTTGGACCTTGGGTTGAAAACACAAATCAATTGAGAAATAGCTAAGGTTTTTTCAACAATGGAAATGTTTTGAGTGAAGTGGGACAAGCCTAACTTTAGGTTTTGTTGTGAATGGACTTGCTAGAAAACTTTTTGGTCAAGGGAAAAATGTGATATTTTCGGTCAAGTAGGATAGATAGAAAAGGTATTCTAGAAAAAGAAACTTTTTGGATAAATGGTAAAAGGGTTTTTTGCAACTAGATTCTATAGGGTAGTTTGTGTGTTTCTAGACAACAAGTATAGGTAGAGATAAACCAAGATGAGAAAATGTTGTTGTGAATGGACTTGCTAACAACCATTTTTCATATGGAAAATGGGGTCTTTCAAAGACAAGATGTGATATTTTTAGTCAAGTAGGGTAGATAGCAAAGGTATTTTGGAAAGAGAAAAACTTTGGACCAAGGAAAGAGGATTCATAATCAGGATTTGCTTAGTGATTTTTTTGTTTTTTGAGGGAACAAGTATAACTTTCTAGACAAAGGGACAAAGTGGACCAACAAGATAAATAGTTGTTATGAATGGACTTGCTAACAATTGTTTGAAATGACAAAGGTAAAACTTTCTCTCTTATTTGAGGATTTTTGTGAGCAAACAATTTCTCAAAGGACAAAGCAACTTTGAGAAAGACAAATAGATGATCTCTTTAGCAAAAGGATTTTGATAGTAATCACTGAATTATGTATGTTCAACAAATGTTTTTCACAAGTCTTGATCACAAATAAAATAGTTCAAACACACGCTTTATCCCTAAGGTTAGATTTTTTATTGCAATATGCTATTCAACGGCCCACAACTTGATGTATCCTAATTCTAGTGCAATATGTCCCTCTCATCAAAGAGGTGAGTCGGTACAAGAGTCGATCGACAAATGATACACATCAAAGAATCTTCAAGGCATGGAAAATAGAGGTTTCCCTTCTGTAGGAACAATGATCCTTGGAGATGAAACCCAAGTGGCCTTATGCCTCTACTAGGGGAGCACAATGGTGAGTAATCTTGAGCGGTGTTGTTTCCCTTGCACCATGAATGAATATACCATGGAAAAAAGCAAGATGCTTTTGACTAAAAGAGTTGTAAATTGGTCTGTGGAGTCCTTCAAACTTTTTTTACGTATGTGATTCACTTAAGAATCTATTCCACACATGTTGAAATCATGGGAAAGGTTTCCCACCTCAGGCTACCCCTAGAAACACATCGCTCGAACTTGAATGATGGAGTGAGAAAGTTTACCTTTCCCCTCATTTATATACCAGCCAGACTTTTTACCAGTTTGAGCTTCTCACCAAAGGGGAAGTGCTTCCTAGAGGTGGATGAACTCACTAGAAGCACTCCTAAGTTGTTGTGGATGGTCTTGCTAACAACTTTGGTACATGCGTCACATATTTTAAGGTCTTACTTTGCATGAAAAGAGAGAATTCCAAGATGTGCTAACATGCACAATCTCAAAACACGCAAGACATGGGATTCATTGCTATTTGGACACTTCAATGCTCTATTCTATGATTTGAAAACACATGTGATTAACATATAAAGTTTCATTCCAACTTTACAACATCGTCAACAAAATGAATCAGGTCAACAAAAGGGAAATTGAGCGCAAAAGCTTCAAAGAGGATGGAACAAGAGTGTTTTGACCTTAAGGCATTCAAGATTTGATGAAATTCATTTTAAGCACCAAAATCAAAGTCTTTGCACATAATGTTCATTAACTCTTCAAATGAAATGTTCATCACATTGATTAACTTTAAGCCTTTGTCATTCAAGAGTTGTTTTTTAATTACGCTATTTCAAACATTCCAATTAAAAGCAAGATGCCCTAAAAGATCTAATCATTCATTCCAAGAAAAATAAGATATTTGTTTGATTTTAAGCCTTAACAAGATAATTATAGTAGTAAAAACCTGCAATAAAACTATTAGTGTTTTGCTCCCAAGGATACTTGCAATAGGAAAATGTCAGTTTTTTCTACAAAATAGTCAAATATGTAGTCATGGGAACAAGGCTAAAAAATCACAAGATTGAGGTATAGGGACTAGTGAAAAAGGAAAAAAAGGCTGCGGGTGAAAAACATACAGAGCATTCCCATAAGTAGGCAATCCCACAAGCAAGTTTTACAAAGAGTTTGACTAGTCAATAGTTCAAGTTGGATTGTATGGTTTGATTGACTATGGCAACATTCCCATGGGTAAAAGCAGCGATCCCACAGGAAGGTTCTGGCATTCTCGTGGGTAAAACTTTGGCAGGGATGCAGGGATAGTTTAGGGACATGTACAAAAAGATGAAATGTGGCAAACTATGAACTCACGGTCATGAGTTCATGGTCCCGCAGGTTTATAGGTTCAGTCCTGTGATCATAGGATCGCATTCTCAAGGTTGCGGGATCATGAACACAAGATTTTCTGAAGTGGTTCAAATTAAAAAATGTTTAGAAGGTTGAGAGTGTGTTCTCCAAATATTAACCTATGTACCTGCAGCAATGTTAGCAAACTTCCTACAAAAACCCACAATCAAACAAGGTTATTTTAGTTTGTTTATTAAAAAAAAAACTCAAAACTGATTAGATTGACCCAAATGTGGGGTCCTACCGGGTGTGCCAAAATGTATCACCTAATTTAGTATTGCAAATTGAAAACTAACTATTAAATGAAAGCTTTAACCATAATAAACAAGCTAACACTTAAAATAGGACCAAAGAAAACAATATAGAGGAAAGTAGACCAAGAATGGTGAACTCCTAAAATGTTTCTCATGATGATGAAGCTATGTCCCTAATGAGAGGGGATGTATGCTCACGTTGTGCTCAAGCTTCCAATTGATGGGGATTTTTACCAAGTGTATGCATGGATGAGGGTTTCAACAATGGAAGTATGGAAGTATTTCAGCATTATGGTGGTATTTTGGTAATTTTTAGGCTCTCAAAATAGCATTATAACATTGCATGAAAAGGTGGATCCTTTTTTGAAGAGAGAGGGTTCCATTTATAGGCCAAGAGGTAGAGAGATGGATGATCAAGATACAAAGATGATGAGATGATGAGGGAGGGCTAGGATGCAAGGAGAAGAGAGCACATGGATTATGCTTGTTTAGCACCAATAGGGAGGTGACACATGTTAGAGGGTGATTGGATGAAGGGAAGGCAAGGTGGATGGTCAACAAAGGAGGCTCAAGAGATAAGGGCTCCATAAATGCTCTGTAAGAGTCATAAAGGGGGATGTAAGAGATGTAAGAGATTTTTAAGGAGGTGTAAGAGGTGTAAGGGATATTTTGACTTTAGCTTGGGTTAGCAAGTCTTAACCCTTGCTTAAAGTTGTGCACATGCTTAGGAGGGGGATTAGGATTAGCTTAGAAAGGGGGTTAGGAGGGAAAGTAGCTTAGCTTTGATGGGATGGGTTAGTTAGGTGACTAAGTGAGGTTAGTAAGGGTGAATGGGTTCGATTTGGGGTTAGGATAGGGTTTAGGAAGGCTTTTAGGTTTTTAGATATTTTATTAAATTATTTATTCAATAAAATGGGAGTATGGAATTAAATTGAATAGATTTGAGGATTTATTCAATTTAATAGAGGTATAAGGATTTAATTGATAAATTGATTTTGGGTTATCATTTGATTTTATCAATTGGACTATAGTTAATTTAATTAATTAATTAACTAGGGGATGATGATTAATTAATTAAATAATAAATATTTAATCACTAATGTCCTAGAAGATGACTAAATATGATTACCTAATGATGTAATAAAATTTAGGTGTCTACATTTTGCCCCTCTTTGACATAGTGGTGAAACAACAATATTTCAAAGAAGTTCAAATATTGAATGATTCTGCCAAAAGAGCTAAAAAAAATGATTGTGCATGATAATGATCTTTTTACATTCTTTTTGGCACAATTGTTCTTACATTTTATTATTTTTGGTGAGAGAAAAATTCCAAACTAATCAAGTAGGTGATAACATGTGTCTTGTGATAAGATATGTTTCTTTATTTAATATAAATCCTAGAATATATCTAATTGAGTTGATTTTTATTTGGTTTTGGCTAATACAATATTTTATTTCAAATCTATTTTTTTTACCAAATGGCATGATTTCTAATGAGAATATCTAGTTGAAATATCGTATAGAAATCCTAGAACATATCTAATTTTGTTAAGAGAAATTTTTTTCATCTTTCCAAAGAGTATATGTATTTAATTATTTCTTTGTTTTGCAATGGGGTTTGAAATAAGGTGCACTTCCCTTACTGGAGTTTTGCTGACCACTCTGAGAAGGGTGATCTTGCTGGGACTTCTGACCATGGCTCTAGTCATCGCCTATCTTCACTGAGGTACTAGAATTTTGTCCACCCTTAGCCCACTGATAATGGCCTTGTCACTTCTAGTTACCTTGACCCCCTTGTGAGGGCACTAACTAAGTTTGGCCATTTCCTAAGGACAGAGTAAACTAGGCATCTTGTCCTGAATTCTGTGCACTATGGTTCTAAAAACCTGACTTACCACTGAACCCTCTAGCCAGATTACTCTCTACAATTTGTGCCTTCTCTACAGTAAGGATAAGAGTCCTAGTTTGATGCATACAAACTTCTCCAATAAGGGCATCCTTAAGGCCTCAAATAAAATGATGAGTCAAGAGTACCTCATTATGATTATAGCATGAGTACTACCTAAGCTCAAATAATATGATCTTGTACTGGTCCACTATCATGTTGCCTTATCCGATCTTGTGAAACTCATCATAATGAGCCTCCTTGAACTATGGAGATATGAATCTCTCTCAAAACCTCTCCTCAAAGATCTCCCAGGTGAGATCTATGATTCTAATTTGAAGCTTATGCACCTCAATATTCCACCAAATGGATGTGTGGTCCCTTAGTTGCATAATTGCACAATGGGCCTTCAGATAAGTTACATATGGATACATGGTGAAAGAAAACTCCATGTCTAATAACCAAGTCTCCACCTTGAGGCTACCTCCCCTTCCATCATAGAATGGTGATTTGGATTGCTGAAGAGATTTCAAGATATCCAAATGGATGGAATCTTTAGTATTGCGGTCCCTACCACCTCAATGGTTCCTTCAGCTACCCTGTGGTGTACAAGAGCACTCGTCTCCTCCCCACTATGCTCAGACATGTAGGAATCTCCATGATGAGATTCCTCTTCTTGGTCATTGTTGCATTAGTTTTCCTCTACATGAGGCCTCAATCGAGAAAGAACCTCTTATAGTACTAACATCAATGCCCCAATGCCAACTTGTTCATTATTACCCTACTCTCTCTCCCCATCTTGACATTCCTTTTCTTGGTGTTCTTCTTCTTGAACAATTTGTTGGTTACCACCCTAACCACCAGGTCTATGTGCAGGAGGCATCACTATGGAAGCAACAAGATAAGGTCAGAACATATGAGTCACAAGCATAAGAGTCACAACAAATTATCAAAATAATAACTAGTAAGATAACAATACACATACCAAAACAATAACATAGTGGAAGCATAACACAAAGATCCCAATGTTGCAACATGGGATCTAATACCAGATGTAATGCCTAGCTTGAAGATCCTTGGAACAAGGATTCAATACAAGCCAAGATTTTTTTTTAAACAAGTATGGATGCACATGGCATACAACATACAAGGATCAATAAGATCGCAATGGAAGACTTAACCAACCATCCAAACACCAATAGATCTCTAAATACCACAATTGAACAAAATGACAACTATAGATGACAACAAACCAAAGATGATGATAGAAAACAAAAACTCTAATTTTTCGAAGCATGGTAATTCAAGTGGTCCTAAAGGGTACTCAAATCACCTAATCGCGTTCTCTAAAAAATAGCGGAGATGCCCCTATCTTCTCCGTGAGAAAATACAAATGATAGTTTCACATGAGGAAATGTAGCATACCATGCAAGAAACTACCCTCTCGTGTAGGAATACCTGGCCCAACCACCAAACTCATAGAACTGGTGTCAAGAGAAGTACAAAGAACCACATGAAGAAGTGCAAAGAGCCACACAAGGAAACATAGAAAGTCACACAAGAAAATGTAGAAAGCCACGCAAGAAAATGTAGAGAACCACACAAGAAAATGCAGAGAGCCACATGAGAAAATGCAGAGAGCCACGTAAGAAAATGCAGAGAGCCACACGAGAAAATACAAAGCCATGTGAAGCTTCCCACTCTCACGTGAGAAATCGCATCAACAAGAAAGGAAAACTAAGATGGAAAGAAGGTGAAACTATTCCTCCACACTAGGGAGTATCGAATTGACAAACTGAGGCTTAAGCACTCAAACACAATAACTGCAAGATGAAAATTGCATCTAACCATCTTAAACAGAGCAATAAAGGAAAGAGCTGAAAGTAACATCATAATGTACAAAAACAACAAAACTCAGTGCAAGGTTCCTCCCAACCATAATAGCATCATTAGACCTCGAAGGCCCTAATCATCTCCCGCACATAACATCCCAAACTGCCAACTAGATAGTCAGAGATATCTTATGAAGATGTCACTACTAAAATGTAATAACATCACAAGAACAGGAAACCTAACACGCTAACACAAGAAATAATAGATACTCCAACTAAGAACATCACATAATCTAATCATATGCTAAACATCATAATAAGGTAATGCATTAAATAAACTAATATCATCTAAACATGATATCCAAGCATTTCAATGAAAACATAAATTACAAGAAAGCATACTCTGGAATCTAAAGTATCAAGTGAAGACATCAAGTGACAGTTGCATTGGAATAATAGACCATCTATGTACACCACTCCCCAATAGTGGTCAAGGTAGCTACGACTCCCAAGCATGTGGAACCTGTAGGTCCACTCTCATCATGCTGATGGAGATAATGATCCAACCAAAAACACACATAAAGCAAACATCCATGGATAACAATCATGCTAGATAGTAAGATGACTAAAACCAAGATCATGAGACAATGCAAGTACAACAAGTCCTGGTTAGACACTTAATGGGTTACTATGTAGGGACTCACCTAGAGGGGAAATAGCATGGCATCAAGTAGCCCAAGCTAGAGGGGTGTTGAAGTCAACTTCCCAATGGAAGGCTCATGCACTGTGTCTTCAAACTTAATCGGGTGCTCACACATTTTAATTATCTTAAGTTTTACTACCACCCAGTATTTTATTTAGTTATCACTAATTAAGCCTTCTATTTGGCAACTTGGGAAAAGTCAGCAAAATTGCAGTAGAAGCCCCTCCATGAAGCTACCCTACCCTACCCTACCCATACTCATCCCACAATGAGCACCCATAGGCATGCATATTCCCAACCCAACCCAAAATGTACTACTCAATCGAATTACCATTGAGAGTTTAGGCCCCGTAAGTCACCTAATAAACACGCATACATGTGCTCATGAGTGGGTGCACCACCATCATAGATATCAAAACACAAGGGCTAGATGAGAAAACAAGCAATAAAACACTCAACTGAATAATAGCTTAGAAGGACCAATGTGATACACATCCCAATGTAACATAAAAGTGAAACAATAGTCTAACTGACACCCAGACAAATGATCCAGATCCATGACCAACATCATTGCAAGAAAGCTCAAGAAACTAGGCAGCACACAAATTGAGATAAAACCCCAAAAATAGAAAACTTCAAAAATAAGACCCATTTGGTCTTAGGCACAAAAGTCACAAAAATTCAATAAAATTTAGGTTCAAACATCGTATGCAAAAAGAACCATCATAACGGTGTGAAACCCCAAACCCTCATTCCAAAAATTGGAAAAACATTCATGCCCGACCAATAGGGAAGAACCAACAAGTAGAAATGGAAGGGAACACTAGTTCTCATCCTCCTAAAAAATAGCTACTAGAAACATAACCAGAAACAAAGCTGAAATACAAAAACATGAGAGCCCTACCTGATAGCCAAAAGGGAAGAATCAAGAATCAACACAATAAAATAAATAACCCATAGAAGCTGGTAGAAATCATGACAAAACAAGGTCTCCCTGAGCTGGATCCAACGAGATTGATCTTGCAAAAATCTCATGCCCACAACTCTCACAATGAACAAAAATGTGATCGATAGAAGAGGATTTTGGAAAAAGATCTCAATTTCTCAATTTCCAAAAGTGAGAAGTGAGGAATTAATTTCCTCTTTCAATACTTATTTACTTTTTGAGTGAATAATCAATTAGGGAAAATAACTAGTTAAACTAGTTAGACCCCAAATCCACCCAAATGAAAACAAGCTATTCCAAGTAATTGGAATTCATTTATGGCAAATCTGCTAGAAATTAAAAATTAATTAAATAAATCTTGAAAGCCCTTAAACCAAAATCATAGAGAACCTTAACAATTTCACGACAATGTGAAACTCTAAATGCACAAACATGTTCAATGGTCCAATCACATAATGCAAATGGGTCTAGATTTATCAAATCACAGGAAGGTTTTATTTAACATTTAAATAAGACACTTTGACCATATAGAGATGAAATTGGTAAAATGAATGGTTGAATCACTAACTCCATGTGTCACTGCCAAGGATATAAATCATACACACTCAAACACATGATTACGCGCAATTACATATAATAACATAGTCGAAGCAATAAATTCATTAAATACCTAATTTAACCATTTATTCATTTATACTAAAATAATCCATTTACATCACTCACATTTGCATAAAGCATAATCAAAGAAAGAATGAAGTAAATAACAATAGCCTTAAATCCAACACATATAACATAATCAAAGATATGTCCAAATACCAGATAACTAGATATCATCATAAAATATATTATCATCTCAAAATGGCATCATCATTCATATATGATCAACTGAACAACATAGTAGTCTAACATCTATGATACTAAAATTAAAGTATAACATCTAACCCTTAGGTCATTTCAAAATGTATAAATAACATGAGTACAAGTATCTCTCGAATCAAAATAAAACAACTTACAAACTGCAAACACGAGAGGCACTACATTCTATTTTTGTGTAAATGCCATAATCACGAGGCTCATTCCCTTGTAGAAGCCATAACCCAGTTAAAAATACATCTATATACAAGCCATAACCCAATTAAATGGGTTTAGTTGCTGATTACCTAGGTTGATCACAAATTCCTTTAGAATTATCATCAGATTAGGTACAACAAAAGGAACAATCAACATTATTTTTGTGTAGGATCTCAAGCTAAGTCACTTAGCATGGCTTGAGTGAGTTTTATTGTTTAATTATTTGGATCCTGGAATATGTATGTAGCTGGATCAATTTTTCTATTGTGCTAAGATGTAATAAGCACCTTGAAAAAGATATCTCTATATACATACATACATACATGTTTATGTATGTATGTATGTATCATGTGAGATCTAGAATTTTGTTGTTGTGCCCTTGTGATTGTTGTATTTCGTTGTTGTGCCCTTGTGATCTTTGCATCTCATTGTCATGCCCTTGTAATCTCTACATCTTGTTCATTTTATTATACCTAATATGATGATAGTTCTATAGGAATTTTTTGTTCTTCCCTTGTGATCTCGGCATCCCATGCATCTACTGCTACTATTAATTTGGGCATCACTATATGATCCATAATGTTATGAAGTACTGAAGCTGACAGTAACTTCTCCCATGTCTCTAAAAAATATAGCATAAGTTCAGGGTCCCTTGGCTCCCAAGAATTTGTAGCAGCTATTCTTGTTGGAATTATAGATGGAGTATCTAAGGGGGGGTGAATCAGTTACCACAAAAAAAAATCCACAAATTCCTTAGATATCTTAAATAACTAGTTACTGCAGTCACTTGGTAGCCACACAAAGAAATGTTGTAACTCGGTAGATTAACTTGTTATTGAACTTTAAGCATTCACAATTATTAACATGCATGCAAAAGTAAATAACATGAACACAAGAGACACCAGATTTAACATGAAAACCCAATATGGGAAAAATCACCAAGTAACTAGCTACCAATTTTCACTTTTCTGAAGTAAGCCCTGTTAGGAGCCAACCTTGTTAAAGGTTACAAAACACACTGTTAGGTGTGACCCTATTAGAGGATTTAATCACCTTGCTAAGAGTGGCCTTGCTAGAGGACTTTAGAAAAATTCAGTAGAACTATCCACCTTGTTAAAGGATTGACAAAATGGTTGTTAGACCAACTCTATTAAGAGATTTAGGAATTACTACTATAGTGGTGAGAAAGTAACAATAAGTGACCTGAATGAGATGCAACTGAACTTTGTTGGTACAAATCTTTGCTCTACTTCAATAGATCCTTACTGATTGAATACAACTCTACTGCTCCTCAAGGATATCTAATCCTTCTTCAAAATTCACTCACACTTCTTTTTCACAATCAACTCACTTGCATACTCACTCATTCATACATCCATCCATACATTTGAAAACATAACTTGACCTTTTATTTATACATTACAAATTGTCAAGTTGGCTCATTTAAAAGTTACATTCACCAATAAACCATACATCAGTTGGCTACAAATATTATATTAAACAAATAAACTTTATTTCTTAAAACAATGAAATCCTTTATTGGCTGACCCTGCTCGGTAAATACTGCTCTAGAAAATGATTTCTAGTGTTAACCAAGTGAAGCTTGGTAAACACTGCAAACTCTGCAAAAATTCTTTGGAGACCAAGTGAACTCGGTAAGAACTAACTTTCCTTTGCTGACCTTGCTTACTTGATAGAAACTGATCTCTACTACATAAGCCTTCAGCACCCGAGTGAGCTAGGTAGAAACTGTCTTCATAGTGTAATCTCCAGAAATGCTTAGTAGACTCTATAATTCACTTTACTAACTTTTTGAGCTCGGTAGACTCTATCTTTTGCCTTGCTGACCAACTGAGCTCGATAGAATCTCACTGATAACTGCTATGACATTTGTGTAACATCAAAGACAACACACAATTGAACAATTGTATCCACCAATCTCCCTCTTTGGCATTGATGGCAACACAACATGTCATAGAAAAATGAAATTTGAAAACAAGTCTTTTTCTAACAAAATGCTTCTCCCTCTTACATTTCATTCCACAATCTCCTTAAATACAGTAATATACCTCTATGAAGGAATTACATAGCTTCTATACAAACATCAAACTTTTCATAAACAGATTCAAATTTTAGAAAAATATGACAGTATACTCTCCCTCTTTGACAACACATGCCAAAGACAACACAAACCAAATGAATAGCAATGTACCTTATGTACTGATTCATATGCAATATTTCCATAATTATTGTGCATCAATTAGAAAGATCTTCAACTTGATACCTATTGATGCATCACTAAAACTTTATTTTAGTGAGCTTCAGATAAGGGAATGACCCCTAACTTACCTCTTAGATACAAAAATGCATCCTTAGGTAAAGGATTTGTGAATATGTCAGCAATTTGTTCCTTTGTATGGACATATTCCAATATGATCTCCTTATCCTACACCAATTCTCTGACAAAGTGATACTTTATTGCAATGTGCTTGGTTTTTGAATGCATCACTAGATTTTTGGATATGTTAATTGCACTTGTATTGTCACAAAACATAACAACAGGTTCTTTGATTTCTTTCTTCACACCTTCCAATAACTGTTTGAACCAAACAATATTAGAATAGTTTAATAGTGTTGCAACATACTTTACTTCTGCTGTGGATTGGGATGTACAATTTTTCTTTTTACTTGTCAAAGAAACCAACCTCTTTCCAAGAAAGAAAGCTCCTCCACTTGTGCTCTTTCTATCATCAACATTTCCTACCCAATCTGCATTAGTAAACACTTTCAAATCTAGATTACCTCCAAATTTTTGCCATAATCCATAATCTTCAATTCCTTTCAAATATATCATGATTCTTTTGATTACCATCATGTGATTTTCTCTTGATTTTGCTGAAAATCTTGCAACAATACCAATTGCAAGGGCAATATCTAGCCTTGTATGTACTACATATTGCAACTTTCCAATCATAGATCTATACAATGTATGATCTACCTCCTTTGATTCATTATCCTTGGTAATTTTCAATCAAGTACACATAGGAGTCCCAACTAGTTTGTAGTTTTCCATACTAAACTTTTTTAGTATCTCCCTAATGTATTTAGATTGAGTGATGTAGATGTCATTCTTACTCTACTGAATTTGAAGACCAACAAAGAATTTGATCTCACCAAACATTGACATTTCAAATTCCTTGTTCATTTGCTCTGTAAATTCTTTGCAAAGATCATCATTTCCTATGAACAAAATATTTCTACCAAAATAATCTTATTATTTGGTCCTTTCTTGATATACAAGCTACTGTTATCATTAGTTCTTTGAAAACCAATTTGAATAAGATAGTTATGCAATCTTTCATACCATGCTCTAGAGGCTTGTTTCAGACCATATAATGCTTTGTGTAATTTGCAGACCATGTCCTTCTTGTCTGGATCAACAAAACCTTCAGGCTGCTCAATGTAAACTTCTTCATTTAGTATACCATTGAGAAATGTTGACTTGACATCCATCTGATAAACTTTAAATCCTTTGTATGCAACATATGCAAGTGGGGTCTTGACACCTTCCAATCTTGTAATAGGAGCAAAAGTCTCTCATAGTATATTCCTTCTTCTTGAGAGTATCCTTTGCATACCAGTCTAGCTTTGTTCCTTGATACCTTACCATCTTCATTCAACTTATTTTTGAATACCCACTTAGTTCCAATCATATTTTTATCTTTAGGCCAGGGTACAAGAGTCCATGTTTTGTTTTTCTCTATCTGCTCTATCTCTTCATTCATAGCCTCAATCTAACTTTCATTTTCTAATGCATCTTTAACATTTTTAGGTTCAAAATCAGCAACTAAACAAGTACCTTTCAACTTACTTCTTGTTCATAATACCTTCAGATTTGTCTCCAATGATTTGATCTAGTGCATGATGTCTCCTGACATACTTAGCTAATACAAGTTCCTTGCCTTTTGAATGCTTTGCATTCTCATCCTCTTGTATTTCAACTTTAGCTTCTGGTTGATTTGTCTACTGCTCGGGTCCTTTAGACTCTGTAAGCATTGGCTCGGTAGAATTAGAATGTGACTCAGGTTCTTGTAGCTTGGTTTGAACTTCTTGCAACTTGGTTCCTAAAGACTCAGTAGTAGAAGATTTCTGCTTGACAGGTGTATTTGGCACCATATTAAGTTCAATGAAAACAAATCTTTTGTAATCTTCTGGTTCCCTTTTGTTTTCTTCTTCAGTTCTTTCTGCAAACTCATCAACTTTCACATGTGCACTTTCTATGACTTTGTGAGTAGACAAGTTCAAACATCTAAATGCTTTACTTTTGCAAGAATAACCCAAAATATTCCTTCATCATCCTTCACATCAAATTTACCTTTCCTAGATTCTTTCAAAATGTAACATTTTCTTCCAAATACTTTTAGGTAAGTTACATTGGGTTTGTAGCCATACAATAACTCATAGGGGTTTTGAATGAGTCCTTCTTTAGCTATACTTGGTTCAAGGTATGAACTGTAGTGCTAATAGCTTCCTTCCAGTATTTGATAGCAATGCTCTTTTCAATCATTAGGGTTTTTTCACAATCCATGATAGATCTATTCCTTCTTTCAACTATTCCATTTTTCTCAAGAGTTCCAGGGGTTGATACTTGTCTTTTGATTCCCCTTTCAATGCAAAAGTTATTGAATTCATGGGAGATGAATTCACCACCTCTATCTGATCTCAAACATTTCAGTCTTTTGCTTGTTTCCTTCTCAACTCTGACCAAATACCATTTGAACTTCACAAATGCTTCTGATTTCTCTCTCAAGTACATGACAATCATCATTCTTGAGTAATCATCAACAAAAAGAATGAAGAACTTTTCACCAGTATAACTTTCAATTCCAATAGGTCCAAACAAATCAGTATGCACAATTTCTAAAACTTCTTCAGACTGATATTTCTTACTTTTAAAACTAGTCTTTCCCATCTTACCAATTTGACAATTCTTGCATAGACCAACCTCAGGTTTCTTTATGTTAGAAATGCTTCTTACTTTCCTGAATTTACTTATTTTCACCAAGTTATCAAAGTTCACATGACACAACCTCCTATGCCATAACCAACTTTCTTCAACTTGAGCAATAAAGCATGAACATTCACCAAGTTCAAGATAAAACAAGTCACCTTTTGTTTGGGTGCCTGATCCAATCAACTTTCCTTTGTCATCCAGTAGTCTTGCTTTTCCATGCATGAATTCCACTTTGAATCTAGTATTAAGTAGTTGTGCCACACTCAATAGATTGTGTTTTAGTCCTTCTACCCAATATGCATTATCACATACAATCTTTTTGGTTAGTGAGATTCTTCCTCTTCCTTTTATGCAACAAGGTTCATTATTACCAAACCTCACACTGCCACCATCATTATCTTCAAAATGTTCAAACTTAGTTTTATCTCTAGTCATATGATGAGAGCACGACTATCTATAATCCATGTATCATTTTTGCTCACATGAGAAATAAGTGCCATTTCCTCATCATTATCAGACTCATCTTTTACAGAAATGTAAACAATTTCATCTTCTTCATCATCATCATAATCACTAGAATTCTTAGCCATAAAACATGTTTTCTTACCTTTGTCCTTGAATGATTTGAAGTCTTTCTTGCCATTGCACTTGTGACCTTTCTTCTCATCCTTGTTCTGCTTGTTTGGACACCTAGCAGCAATATGTCCAATTTTTTCACAAGAAAAATAGATTAGAGGAACCTTACCTTTGTATTTTCCTTTGCCTCTTGAATATTTCCTTGCTAGTAGAGCTTCAACCACCTCAAGATCACTGTCAAAACTCCGTTCTGATTCTTCTTCACTTTTTGACTGAGAATCTTTCATCTTCTTGTCTTTCTCCTTGAGTGAAAGCTTGGCTTCAAATGCTAATTCAATGTTCTTGGTAGCTAGAACATAGTTATCATAGTTATCTAGCTCAAATGCAGTCAATCTTCCAATTATGGCCTCTAAATTTATCTTATGATTTGCTTCACATCTCCTTTCTTGAATTGTAAAAACTCAGATTGCATAAATGGGAAATAACATTCTAAGAACTTTACTTATAATTGTTTCCTCTTTGATATCTCCTCCAAAAGCTTTGATTGCACTAACACTTGCTTTGACTCTTTCAACATATTTTGCAATGTTTTCATCCTCTCTCATCCTCATATGATCAAATTGTCTTCTTAAACTTTTTTCTTTGGCTCTTCTCACATTATCACCTCCTCCATAGATTTCCTTTAGCTTGTTCCACATTTCAAAGGCAGTTTTGTAGTCCTTGACATCATCAAATTCTTCATAGCTTAGGGCAGATGCAATGTCTATCATCATGATGTTATGAGTCTTCTTCCTAGTAATGTCATTTGCAGATAATGTACCAATAGGAGTTACATATGCTTCATCTAGATATTTCAGTCCTGTATCTCCAATGGAAGCCAGATGGAGTTTCATCAGACTTTTCCATGCTGAAAGGTTATCCCTGTTAAGCATTGGAATTTTCCTCTTGTAAGACATCCTGACCTTTAGCTTAGATCCTTGAAATCCTTCCTGCAAGCACCAAAAGCTCTAATACCAATTGTTGGAATTATAGACGGAGTAACTGAGAGGGGGGGTGAATTAGTTACCACAAAAACAAATCCACAAATCTCTTAGATGTCTTAAATAACTAGTTACTGTAGTCACTCGGTAGCCACACAAAGAAATGTTGTAACTCAGTAGATGAACTTGTTACTGAAATTTACGCATTCACAATTATTAACATGCATGCAAAAGTAAATAACATGAACACAAGAGACACTAGATTTAACGTGGAAATCCAATATGGGAAAAACCACCAAGTAACTAGCTACCAATTTTTATTTTTTCTAAAGTGAGCCCTATTAGGAGCCAACCCTATTAAAGGTTACAAAACACACTATTAGGTGTGACCTTGTTAGAAGATTTAATCATTGTGCTAGGATTGGCCTTGCTAGAGGACTTTAAAACAATTTAGTAGAACTGTCCACCTTATTAAAGGATTTACAAAATGGCTATTAGACCAACTCTATTAAGAGATTTAGGAAATACTGCTACAATGGTGAGAAAGTAACAATAAGTGACCTAAATGAGATGCAACTGAACTTTGCTAGTATAGATCTCTGCTTTGCTTCTATAGATCCTTACTAATCAAATACAACTTTGCTACTCCTCAAGGATATCTGATCCTTCTTCAAAATTTTCTCACACTTCTTCACAATCAACTCACTTGCATACTCGCTCATTCATACATCCATCCATACATTTGAAAACACAACTTGACCTTTTATTTATACATTACAGATTGTCAAGTTGGCTCATTTACAAGTTACATTTACCAATAAACCATACATCAATCGGCTACAAATATTATATTAAACAAATAAACTTTATTTCCCAAAACAATGAATTCCTTCATTGGCCGATCTTGCTTGGTAAACACTGCTCCAGAAAATGATTTTCAGTGTTAACCAAGTGAAGCTCGGTAAACACTGCAAAATCTACAAAATCCTTTGGAGACCGAGTGAACTCAGTAAAAACTAATTTTCCTTTATTGACCTTGCTTGCTCGGTAGAAACTAATCTCTGCTACAGAAGCCTTTAGCGCCCAAGTGAGCTCAGTAGAAACTATCTTCATAGTGTAACCTCCAGAAACACTCGATAGACTCTGTAATTCACTTTGCTAACTTTCTAAGCTCAATAGACTCTATCTTTTGCCTTGCTAACCAACTAAGCTCGGTAGACTCTAACTGATAACTAATATGACATTTGTGTAACATCAAAGACAACACATAATTGAACAATTGTATCCAACAATTCTCACTACTGGAAGAATAATTTTGAGAAGAGTTGAGTGTAAGGAGTTGAAGAAGCAAGTTCTTCTTTAGTGTAAATGCCATAATCACGAGGCTCATTCCCTTATAGAATCCATAACCCAGTTAAATATACGTATATATCAACCCAACTAATAAAAAACTAAACCCATTTAATTGGATTATGGCTTGTTTCTTTCTAAAAATATCTACTATGATATGGTTTTGTAAAATTTTTTGCGAACTCTGTCAATTTTTCCTTGTCTACATTATTTTTGTGGAGGATATTGAGGTAAGTCACTTAGCACCTTAAAAAAGATCTCTTTGTAGATCTATACATACATACATACATATGTACATATGTATGTGCAATTATGATCACTACATTTCATTGTCAGACCTTGTGATCTCTACATCTCGTTGTCATGCCCTTGTGATCTCTGTATATGCATGCATGTATGTATGTATGTATGTATGTACATATATATACATATGTATAGGTATATACATATATATATATACATATGTATAGGTATATACATATATATACATATGTATCTATATTTATATGTGTATATGTATGTATATAAATAAAGAGATCTTGGCGCAATAGAAAAACAATAAAACTCACTCAACAAGTAGCATGGCCACAGATGTAATGGAAACACCTATTGGTAAGTAGATTCCTCTCTCTCTCTCTCTCTCTCTCACACACACACACACACACACACACATTTTTCATGTGTTTATTTCACTTGAACTATTATTTCTTAGGGGGCATTTTCTAATATTGGATTCATTTTATGCACGAGGCGATGAGGACATTCCTGGATGTACTCGTGTGATGAATTTCCTGTGAGCAATGAAGATGGACTTCTCCTGAGAGTAGTAGGAAGTGATGAGGACATTACTTTAAAGATTGATCCCTTCTTAAATATTTTAGATCTTAACGGGGAATTTAGATGTTTGGGGGGGGGGGCGGGGGGGGTGGCAAATGAGTTTCCACCTTCACATGGTTGGCCCAGATTAGTAGAGAATATTAAACTATTCTCATAACCAAGTAAAACTTAATAATAACCTATGATTGTATGACAACTAATTGTGTGAATCTCTTGGTTTCAAGAAATGCAGAAGGATGGGCCATAGTTCAATATGCAATCTTAATTCATATGCATACGACATTAGGTGGAGCTAAAAAATGCAATAGGTTTGCATTTTTGTTAGAGGTCTTTAATTAGGTCTTTTAAGTTATCAAACATTGTTCATGATGATGGTCTTTAATTTAAAAAACTTAATAGACCTATTAAATAAATGTAATCATGCTATGTTTTTTCAGCTCTGTCAATTGTCCATGCATAAAGAATGCAATTGCATGTGCATTCTTGATTTGGAGTGGCAAAATCTTATTTTGGATGCAATGTAAAAATGACATGCACTAGAAGATGGGAAAATGATGTCACTTTTGCAGGTCTGGAACCTTTTTTTGTACTTTAAACATTGATCATTTCTTAAATATTTTAGATGTTAATGGGGAATTTAGATGTTAGGGGGGTGGGGCCAAATGAGCTTCCACCTTCACATGGTTGGCTCTGATTAGTAGAGAGTATTAAACTATTATTGAAACCAAAAGAAGCTCAATATTAACCTATGATTGCATCATAGCTATTCAACGTTTGCTGCCAATTATTCTTTTTAATAATACAACACGACGTTACAATTATGATGGCTGGCCGTCAATCCCACAACATTCCTGCCACATGCCCCTCGCAATTGTGACGGAGGTTTTCAATGACTTGTTGTGGGACCCATAGCATTTCTATCGCACAAACATTGCAATTGTGACAATGTCTTCAACAAATTTCCATCACAATTCTTACAGTAAAAATTGGTTTATTAGAATAATAGCCCAATTTATGACACCTGTAGTCATCACAATTGCGATGGTAACCCTTGTTGTCACAACTTGCGACAAAAAAAGTCCGATGCCTGTCCAACGAGAGCCAATTCTGACTGATGTTAGTTGGGTGACGGGTTACTGTTGTAATTGCAACGACCTGCCATCGCAATTAGGGCCCAAATGTAGTAGTGGAAATTCCATGACACCTCTTACCCTCTAAATTGGAACTATTTGCCTTCCTCAATCAATGACCCCTATCTCCGTACCCTTCTTTCGACAACCCTAAACCTATCTATGTGAGTAACATTCTATTATGTACAAAAGAGCATATGCATGGTCTAAAACTATTCAAGAAACATATCATTCCCAAAGAATGAAAGTACATTTTTCTAAAATGTGACCTTTACATGTTTAGCTAAATAACCATACAACTAATAAAAAACCTAGGCTCTAAGGTATAATCAACTTTTTGATTCATATATTATATTGCAACAACTTCAAAGAAACATGGGTTTTTTCCCTATGTTATTATGTCCAATTTATCTCTAATTATCATCATTATTAATGCAATTTTAGAAGCTAGCAGAATTCAAAAGTCAAAATATACATGAAAATTTTGAAAAGTGGAAGATATACACATAATGCTTTGATTTTATTAAAAAATGATTCCTCTATGATTAGGATGCATGATGCTTGAACAAAGTTTAGTTTGGCATGATTATTATTAGTTTTTAGGGCTTAACATCCTTGGTGTTGTGGCAGGGGTGAATACATTTTAGTTTACATTCAAGACATTTGAAAGTTATGTAGGATGATTGCAAAATAAATATCTAACATACAAAAAAGTCCTTATTCATTTCTCATAAAGATAAGTGAAGACAAAATGAGTTATTAAAAACAAGCCAAATTGTCAAGTTGCAAAACAATAGAGTGATGTGGACCATCTTATCATGTATGTAAGAAAAAATCTTCTTATATAATTATAGAAACTATTCTTCCACATCTTCTAAAATTCCTTCACATTTATCTTGACCTTTGATAATTCGAAAGATTTAACAAACATTTTTCTTCAAAACTTCTTCATGAATCAATATCTTGAATAATGATGTGAAACAAAGCTTCAAGTCATTAGATTCCCCAAACAAACTTCCTTTTAGGAAAGAAATTATTTAATATTAAAGCATTATCATCTGAAATTTTTTATGAATTTAAAAAAAAATCTGATATGAGACAATTTCACCACATTCTACAACTTTTTAAATAAAACCTTACACAAATATAACCAAAAAAATATTATTTGAAATTTTACACAAACATAACAAAAATATCTAGAATTTGTAAACACAACATAATTGCCAATATCACCATTGACACATCACGGACACAAAATCATACACCATGCAATGCCGACAGAAACTAGAGCATTTTCAGAGATAGAGGACTGCCTGCCAATCTAGGCATGTTGTTTCTACTGAACAAACAAAGATTACTGGTAAGCGTTATGCAGGTGCAGCATATGAACCTCCTCCATGCTCACCAAATTTTCTCGTCTCCGTTTGCTACAATCCATGCTCACAAATGTGGGTCCAACTCCATTATTATTACTTTCCTTTTATCCACTTCAATAGAATAGAGGATTGGATAAGCTTGAGTACATTTATTTCTGTCATTTTCCCTTCCACTCAAGATATATCTTATTTAAAATGCACAGCGTTTCGCAATCAACTGTAGATTTTATCTTTTCGACAGAGGAGCCCTTCTGCAACAAATTGTGACGAGGGATCATATTTTTCCACATTCTCGCCCTTTTAATCAAAATGCTGTTGTGCCATAAAATGATATCGTATCCACTTCCCGAATCCTTTGTGGACCTGTAAACAATCTCCTGCCTTCCTCAAGCTTGCTTTACCCAACTGATAAAACCCTATCAAAGACTAGTAAAACAGGATTGCATAGAACAGTCTACCTATACTTAGCTTCCGTCTCTTCCTGCCAAAGAATTTTTCAACATTGGGTGATCTGTCAGTGGAAAATGCTGAAATCTATTCAGTTCTATTGTGGGGTTTGTCACTTAACAACCTCTAATGAACCCTTAATGCGTTTCAAGGACAGTCGCCATGTTTATAGTTCCATGTCCATTTCAGCCCTTGGGGGCCCATATATGGGCCTTCGGACATTCAGGCCAATCCGTTCCATCAGTATCGGAAAAAAAAAGCGTAGGAATTCAAGATTGGTTGTGCAGGCTTCTTTGCTCAGATATAAGCAGCCATTGTTGTGGGCTGGATGTGCGTGCCTACTGGTTGCTTTGGTCAAGGTTCTTGGTCCCCAGCGCAATTTTTTGTCAGGTTGGATCTCTCCAGAAAAATCTCATTATTTCTTTATCAAATCATCACAGATCTGTACTTCTTGTTTTTGTTTTGTTTAAGCATTAGGTTATTGCATTGCTCACAGTATTGTGCATTCTTCCAAATGATTCGTCTGTAGTGTTATGGTTCTTCTTTGATCCCTGTGATTTCAGATATAGAGGCCGAAAAATGGATGCCCAAATGGCTTAGAAATATGCTCTCAATGGATTCAGGTAGAACGGTTTCCTTTTGTCCATCTTTCCTTGCTTCATATATGATATGACTAGTTCGGCTGAATTTTTCTGTTGTTATATTAATGGAAATCATAGCATTTAGAAAGATAGTTAATATCCATTTCTGTAGAGTTAGTTTGATTACTGGGTCTTTCCAGACTTCCATTCGTTTGGTATCTGAGGTATCCACGTGTGATTTCAGTAGCCCATGTTGCTATGAGTAAACTATGGGTGTTTATGTACCGCATGGTTGTTTACTGATAGATTAAATATGACACTCTCTTTAACTTTTTAAGTATGCACACAAAAGTTCATCCGTGAGTGAAAGCAGATGGCGAATACAATTTTACAGATCTTGAAAGAACAATATACTTAGTATTAGTATTTCAATTGCATATATCTCTGTCTAACATCTTGAAGCTGAAAACTGGATTCATTCCTGTCAGGTGATCCTTTCGCCTATAAATAACGTTGAATAGCTCTGAAGAATATGATGCAGGGGCATCCACGTAGGAGCCCTGCAATATTTTAAAAACTAGTTATTGCTGCGTTACATATTCCCTCTTGTTTGAAACCATATTTAGCAAGTAAATGGAGAATGTGTTGAGATTGTTGTTTTTGGTGGTCAGCACCGTGTTGGAGATTTGTGTCTTGGACCGAGTTAAAATGTGGCATTTGTATCGAACATTAACAGTTCGAGCTTTTGGTCCAATGACAAATGCTTCCAACAGAATGGAGGTGATAAAGGGAAGAGTGGGAGATTTTTTTTATAGCTTTGTTTAGTAGTTTTTGTTTTTAGGGGGGGTTTTCAGGGGGCTACAGGGTGTAAGACCCCAAAATTGGCTCATTGCCATGATACCAATTCTGGTCTATTTCTGATCAATCCTAAGACCTATTCTAATAGGCAATTCTCATTCTGCTACTCGCTACTTGACTTAATTGTCAAATGCAGAAAACCTAAATCTGCATTCATCATGCTTATTATTTAATTCTTATAGTATTTACTCATATTAGTCACATTAAATCTATTGATTAATATTTAATTTAATAAATTGCCTATTTTAATTAATTAAATGAAATTATTTAATTAAATGGAGAACTTACTTCTAAATTAATTAAACAAATTTATTTAATTAAATGGAAAGCCATTCCTAATTAATTAAATGAAGTTATTTAATTAAACAAGAAAAGTGTCTCTAATTAATTAAATAGAATTATTTAATTAAATAGAAAAGGTAATTATGAGAGCATATCTCATTTTATTAAATTAAATATCTCGACAAAATCTCTCTTCAATTCAAAAAAGGAAAATTTCTAGTTCACTATTGATAAAAGATGAGTTAAATCAGTTAACTCCTTATTTTACTCAAATTAAATCTGTTAACTCCCTTTAATTTGGGAATCTCCCTTTATGACTGAACTTCACTTTTAATCCTAACCGTTGATTGAAATCGATCTCAACCGTTGATGGATTTCAGGAAAGTCTATTTAAGAGACCCTCATCTCTTCATTTTGGAAAGAGGTTGAATGAGAATTTGCATCAAATTGCTGCTGGATTGTGCATTCATTTGAGCTCCCTACTTTCATATTCATTTTCTAGCTTAATTTCATTTAGCATAATATGCATATGATTAATCTAGTTTCCTTTCCTTGTTCTTAGATTAGAATGCATTTCTCATTCTAGATTAATCTGCATAATCATAGAGATTAATTTCATTTCTTAAATCTTTCGTTCTTACAAGGTCTGGTTGCTTAAACACCTCGAATCTGAGGATATCTGACAAGCAATTCCCTTTAGATAGAAGGCAACAGGTCGCTTTGCAGGTTGATTTTCGGAGGAACAATCCAATATTCATTCCGGGATGAATCCGCATACAATGACCATGTTGAAGTGTGTGTGTTAGCAGAGGCCACATATTCACGCATACATTTCTGGCGCCCACCGTGGGGTGCCAGAAATGTATGCGTGAATATGTGGCCTCTGCTAACACACACTTCAACAGGTTGTTTTGCAGGTTGATTTTCGGATGAACAATCCAATGTTCATTCCTGGCTGAATCCGCATATAATGACCATGTTGAAGTGTGTGTGTTAGCAGAGGCCACATATTCACGCATACACAGGGCAGAGCTGATTCTGAATGAGGGAATAGAATTTTGTCGAAGGTCTGAATCTGTGAGGAAATCTAAATTTCTCATGTTAATGTTTTGAACAAATTTTGTAATCAGAATATAGAGACGGAGTTCCATTTTTTTCGTTATTGAATAAAGAAATCAGTTTGCTGTTCATTTTCATAATTCTTCTTGTTTATATTTCTGATTTATATGTATTTGAAACTTTGGAGTGTTGACTGAGATAGGTGAGAAGGGGGGTTTCAACATCATTGCATCAAAATACCTTCCAAGATTTCAGTGTTGTTGAGTCATTCCTATCAAATGGGCCCTTTGATCTATTGATAATATTGAATGGCTCTCGTCTAACCTTCCAAGATTTAAGTGTCGTTGATGAAGGTAAAAAATGAGGCCAGAATGTGCACCCACTTCCCAAGGGCTGACAAAAACTATATGGAATTTTTGTCATCGCTTAAGAAAAGGGAAATCCTAAGAAACAGAAGCAGAACAAAATCATTTTACCACGTTTTGTACAAGGGTAAAACAGGGCATTGATGACCCTGCAAATAGAACTATTTGGAGACATTTGTTATCTGAAACTACGATTAGAACACCCACCTTTTAGATCTGAAAATAAAAATCGGATGCCTATCTTCCCTAAAATAAATGGGACTCCTAAGGACCAAAAGCAGAACAAAATCATTCTAATAGATTTTCTAAAAGAGGTAACACAAGGCACTGAAGCTCAGAGCCCTACAACTGGCAGAGTTATCCTACAAATCGAACTATTTTGACATATTTTTGTAGCCGATATGGTAATTTGTTCATGATGAGATGAGGAACATTTCATATATTTGGATATGATATCCTCTGTTCAGCAAATATACCTATTTTTCAGGTTGGATGTGCACAATGGATTTGCTTGCTTGTAATTTTATGGCCATGAAATTCATTGCTTTACTAGGTCTGCATGTTTTTTTCCCTCAAAATTTAGATTCTTTATAAAAATCATATTTTGCATCCTCATGAAAAAGGGTTTTTAGCTTCGTTGCAAATTTGCCTGGGTAGTCACATTTTACGGGTTTCTCACTGGTTTTTCCTAAACGATATCAACTAGACTTCATGTGGAAGTATTTCTGGACTACGTGCACCCTAAAGTTGCATACGTTGGTTTGTAAAATCTAATGCCCATGAGATAATTTTCTTTGTATGTTATTGGACTTTAGGTTCAGATTAACATTGAGCCCCTATAATCTTTTCTAAGTTCCTCCAATTCACCATAGTCTCTATAAGCATTTATCACACCTTTATTATTGTATCAAATATGCATAGTACAAGGTTAAGGCATATGGCCTGCTTCTGAGCTCCTCTTTTGAATGTCAGGGTACAGTTCCACATGCCCATTATAATGTAGAATAACACAAGCTTTGGCTCTGAAATTCATGTGACAGTGTTACAAAAATTCTTTTGGATTTAACATGATTTATTGCAAGTCTAGTCTTAATATGTGCAATTGGTTGTGCAGAAAACCAAGTAGCAGATGAGCGGAGGAAGATGGTAAGCAAATGGCATACAACCACAAAGGGTACACTGAAAAGAAGCTACAGGGTACCCATGAATTCTGTGGGTCGTCGTCTCCTCAGGGCCATTTCTTCTCTTCTGTCTGATGATGATTCATTTAGAGATGGTAGCAATCACAAGGCAAGATGTCCAAACCATTCTTCTCCCTTCCCTTGCTGACTTATAATTGGTTTGTAACAACTTCAATTACATTCTTCTTTGTTGTTCAGGGCTGCCAAATTCGAAGAGAAAATGCTCATGCAGAGTCTGTGTGTTGTAATAATGTGAGGGTCCTCTTCGATGAACTCCCTACTCCACATATGGTGGTAGAGATAACAGCCTTCCCTCACGGTCCTCTGTCAGAATCAGACTATGCGAAGGCTGAGAAGATTGAGAGGATTCTAAGAACCGCGGCTACCATATGAAAGGCATTCCTTCGATGCATAATTCCAAGCAAACGAGGGTTGGGATTTCTTTTCCCTACAAACAAACTTGTTTTTTGTAAATGTGTATATAATGTCGTTTAGTGCCCCTGTTTAACATTTTTCAAGCAATCCCAGATGCTGCATAATGTAAGCACCACTTTTTTGTAGGTTGTAAACTGATTTGTATATCATTAGAAGTCATGATTGACTTCAAACTTGTATATGAATCACAAGCTTTTGGTCAGTTGATTGGATAATTCTTTCTTTACACTTTCAAGTGCAAGCAGTTTTCTACATTGTGCTGTTGTAGTTGGCAGCTGTATTTGACACGATGCATTTGAAGACAAAATTTCCACCATCAATGATGATAATAACTTAAATGTTTTCGCATGAAACATTTCAAGCTACAATCCATTGCCACCAGGGATTGGGTGTATTCAGCATGTTATATGTTGGCACGAGTAGACATTTCCATTGGAGGTGTGAGGCATTCCATGGGTTATTAGTTAATTGAAATGTAGTGGTTTAAGATCAAGTTTCTTTGCTGCCCTCCATCCTTTCCTTTTGAGAATGGATAGGATTAAATGAATGATCTCTGAAATGCCCAACATTTTTTTCAGAAGTCATGCCGAGACTTGAGTGTAGTCATTTTTGAGGTACCTAAACAAATTATAAGGTTTGTGAAGGAATTTTTACTCGCATATGTAGCATGTGTTATCGCCGAACAAGACACAAAATACTGTACCCTAGTGTTTCTTGCATCAATTTTTAGCATGTAATTTCTAGAGTCAGCAAACTCCCCTAGTGTTTCTTGCATGGTCAAAGAATCTTAAATGTGATCTAAGATTATAGCATGGGGTAGGGGTCTATAGTGGACCAGTCTTAAATGTGGGGATTTGTGTGGAGTGCTAGGTGGATAAACAAGGGACGCATGCATCATGTCTTAATTTTTTTATGGTTGACTGAAGTAGTATTATACTAAGGAGAAATTAAATTAGTTACATTTTTTACCAAAAATTTGTTGACGATAAACTTTTTCAGGTACTTCAATAAAATAAAAAACAATTGTTGATTACTTAAAATCAAAGTACCAAAATATGTAATAAGTTTAAGGGGGTAGTATTAATAGTATAAAAAAAAATTGAGCAAAATTGTAAAATAGTAGCTAGTAAGTGTAATTTTTTTTAAAATAACATTTTACAATTATAAAAAATAAATATCAATATAAAACTAATAAGAAATATATATAAAATAAGAAATAAAAAAACATTTTACTCTATATTTGAACTTGGTAAGATAGCTAGTAAAATATAGTATAAACTTAAAGAAATAACATTTTACAAATTACAAAAATAAACATCAATGTAAAATTGATAAGAAATATAAAACATTTAACTCTATATTTGATTAAAATATCTAAATTATACAACTTAAAAAATATTTAACTCTATAAATTCATATGACTTCTTCTTCATAAACTATCTTAAATAATAAATATATTTAAAACTAATATAGATATCTTAAATAAATCTACCTAATGAAATGCCGATAGATATCCACTACAAAATAATTATAATTTAATTTACTATATCTAAAATTATTTATATTTTCTTTATCTCCATTTATTTAATTTTTTGCTAACTTAAGCTTTTTATTTTATTTTTTAAAAAATGGATGATTTATATTTTCAAATATAATAATTTATATAGATATTTTGTGGTATTTATTAAATTATTTTAAAAGTATATTCTATTTATAATAAAATTTAAACTTTTGACATGTAGATGGTTGTCAAATTTAACCTAGAAGAATAAAAGTTAATATTAACACGGTCACACCATCTTACTCCCCAATTCTGCCATTGCAGAATGCCTATCGACATTAATAAGAAATATAAAATATTTAACTCTATATTTTATTAAAATATTTATATTTGAACTTGGTAAGAAAAATAGATAGGGATAATTAATATTGATTAGACATTCATTTGTGAGGTGGAAGATAAAAAAGATTATTTTAAAAAAAAGTTAATCCAAATGTCACAAATGTGGAAAAGATAAAATTGTAATTAATGCATTCATTAATAGAGTTGTTCGAAAATATGTGTATTTTTGTTGGAGAAAATTGAATTTTTGAATTGCCCTTTTTATCATGGGCCAATACAATTTTCAAAAAATTGTATTTTTCAATTTAAAAAAAAATTCAAATTAATATAGCTTTTGCAAACATTAGTATATCTTCAAATTTTTAGATTTATGTAACTAATATGGAATCTAATGATTCTATTAGTTTCCTACCAAAGGTAGGAACTAAAATTAATAGAAAATTGTTCATAAGATTAGTGATTTTACAGTGGGCTAAAAAATTATATTCCATTAATGTAGATGCAATTCATAATGTGTAAAAGAGTTTAGAACGTGGGCATCCTAACATTGGGGTCTACATGGGTCACTATATGGACCCCACAATTTTTAAATTTGTTCGGTCAATTGGCCTAGTTGGCAACCCAAAATCAAAGGTCGAGCCCACTTGGAAAAGCCTAGCCACGTGTTGCAACATGATTGGCACAAGATGGGCAAAACTTGCCATTTTGAACTATCGATTGAGACATGCAATTGTTGAGGCACAAGGTGGTGGACGTGTGGCATGTCACCGCACACTAGCCTATCCATTGTCCTAACCACAAATGCATCATGCGACCACCATATGCAACCGCAATTACCATGTCAAGTCACCTTAATTTCCCTTAATGGGACTATATTTCTCATCACAATTTCATTCAATACACCTTCGTGGATCAAGACACCTAACATTCCTTTTACTCCTTTCTATTTTGGAGTCTTTGAACACTTGGGAGTCAAAATGTACTCGACAAAGAACCCTATAAACATGGCATGCTACCATTATGTACTCATCCACAGGCCACCTCCTCCTTTAACTTTGCAAGTAATAATATACTTTCTTACAGTTTGTTTTTACCTTCTTCCACCATCATTTTGCTCAAATGACATATTTCCATTTCCTTTGCGTGTGTTTCTGGTTGTAAGACAAATCATTGTGTTTTTTTGAGATGCTCAAGATTATGAGGTGAAAAAGGTAGATTATGACAATGAGCTATGGGAGTGTGTCTACCATTTGGTCTTTAACCTTAGTGAGGATAACTCTCCTAAAAAAATTTGGCCCATTTTAAAATGTGTTGTTTTGGTTTCTTCAGTTGCTTTGTGAACACTTACCTCCATTGCATTTTGTTTTGAATGTCTTCAATTTGAAATGACATTTGTGTTTTGAGCACAATATAACATGTTCATTTCTTGTGTTCTAGTGTCAGTAGCGCGTGTGCACGTGCGCGCACACACACACACACAAAGATGGGTCCTCATGCATCCCTACACGTCTAATATCCTACAATGCTTATTTTTTGGCAATTCATATTTTACAAGTTTCTTGGCTATTGATTATTGTAACTATTTTGGTTTTAGGCTTTATTAAGCTTTCTTCTTGATGGGTTGGTCATGAATGTAAATGGGTTGCACAAATGTTGGGGTTTAAGGGTCTCATAAACTATTTGCTACATTGTTTAACGTGATTTGTAAATGTGTTGCAATTTGATTTCATTTTCTCTATTATAAGGGTTCCATTTTTACTGCATGGTGGATTTAGTTATGGCTTTTGAGTTATTTATCATTTGTTGCTTATGGAAAAGGCTTTTTTGTCTTATAGGTTTGAAGCTTTTTGTGCCCATTGGGTTTTGTAGGTTTTTATATTTTGCATGTTCTAGGTTATTGGGGCTACTTATTGTCTCCTTGCATGTCAAATTTATTGTTAAGGGTTTCAAATTTCACTTTCAATTCGATAAATTCTGACTTCATTACATTTTGTTAGTTTTAGCTTCTCAAATATTATTTTCAAGTATGTGTAGTTTATTTTCTACTTTTCAATTGTTTTAAATTTCAATTTGAATTGGTTGTAGGGTTTCAGATTTACTATATACAATTTTCAATTCCAATTCCATCATTCAAATTTTCCAATTCAATAAGTTACCTGGCTAATTGACTAGGGTTTCAATTTAGTTCCAATGTTAACGAGCGAGGGTTTAATAAGTTATTTGCAACATGCTTTAATTTATTTGCATGCATCTATTCACTCTATTGTTTCTTATTCTTGTGATTATTTCAAAAGTTACTAGTTGTTTGAAAGTCAATTTTAGTCCACGTTGATTTTTAATTCATTTCATTTTTATTGATTTGAGGGTTTTAGATGTGGTGTTATAGGTTTCAAATTCTGGGTTTGAGTATTTTTGGAGGATTTCTCAAAGTTGTACTAAATTTTGCCAACAAAATGGTTTTTTTTTGTCATTCTCGTGTACTATTTTGCTTAATCCTCCAAAATTGTCCATATGCCTATGCAACATTAGTTTGAATTTCAATATTGGGAGTTAAGGTTTTCAAAAGGTATTTGATATCAATTTTAGGTTGTCAATTAGTAGGGCTCAATGTGCATTCCAAATCGAATTCAATTCAATTTATCAGTTTTAGGTTGTCAATTTCACTATACTATATGTTTGGAAGTTCAAATTTTTATCTCAATTCCAAATTTGTAGATAAAAGGTTTAATAAGTTATGTGCTTGTTGGTTTCAAGGAAACTTTTATTCGTAATCCATTTCAATATCTCTTTTGATGGGGTAGAGATAGAGAATTTAGATTTGAATTGAGGGTTCTAAAAGCTTAGTGTGGATCTTAGTGCATTCTAGATTCAATTCAAATCAATTTTAGGTTGTTAATTACATTGTACTATATGTTTGAAAGTTCAAGAATTCTAATTTTATAGATTGAGGGTTTAATAAGTTATGTGATTGATCTTAATGAGATCATTATAGCATTTCTAATTCATTTCAATATCTCATTTGATGGGTTAGAGAGAGAATTTTATTTCCAATCTAGTATTTTAAGGGTTTAATCTAGTTAGTGCATTCCAAATTCAATTCAGCTTATCATTTTTTTATTGTTGATTGTAGTTGACTATATGTTTGCAAGTTCATTTGTAATCTCAACTACAATTTTATAGAACAAGGGTTTAATAAGTTGTGTGCTTGTTGGTTTCAATGAGATTGTTATAACATTTTGAATTCATTTCAATCTCTTTTGATGGGGTAGAGATAGAGAATTTAAATTTAAATCTAAGGTTTTAAAGGGTTCATTGTGGTTATTAGTGCATTTCAAATTCAATTGAACTTATTCATTTTAGGTTGTCAATTACATATTTTTGGAAGTTCAATTTCTTATCTCAATTCCAATTTTATAGATCAAGGGTTTGATAAGTTATGTGTTTGTTGGTTTCAATGAGTCAGTTATAACATTCCTAATTTATTTTAATATCGCTTTTGATGGGCTAGCAATGGAGAATTTATTTTCCAATCTAGGTTTTTAAGTGTTCAATGTGGTTGTTAGCACGTTCCAAATTCAATTTAGTTTTTTAGTTCTAGGTTGTCAATTACAATGTACTATATGTTTCAAAGTTCAAATTTTGATCTTAATTTGAACTTTCAAGAAAAAGGGTTTAACAAGTTGCGTGCTTGTTAGTTTCAATGAGACTATTGCATCATTCCTTATTCATTTCATATAGAATTTCATTTCCAATCGAAGGTTTTAAGGGTTCAATGCACTTTTGGTTCTCAAATGGAATAGATTTCCAAATTCAATTCAAATCACCAATTTTATGTTGTCAATCACAATGTACTAGTTGTACGCCAATTCAATTCCAATGTTGGGAGTTAAGGGTTTATTGAGTTAGTTTTTAACCAACTGGCCTTCAAAGAGATATACAAGTCATTACAATTAATTGGTCAGTGGTTTTAGACTTACTATTCCCAATTATTCATTCCATTTCCATATGCTTGCTTATACATTCCTCACACCCTATTTGGTCATGCTGGAAACCCTAATCAAAATATGTGAAATGGCAAATTGTTTTAATTTATGTTCGGGCAATCCCATTAAAGGAATTGAAAGGGCCCAATACTTTGGGATGTTGTAAAACACATTTAGAGTTCAAATTCTTGCAAGCCATAAGTTGCTATAAAAAATGATTTGAAATTTTTGTTTCAATTTTGGAATTTCGTAGACGATACTAATGTATAATAATCAACACATGTGATGTTAACTTCAACAAATTTAAGATATGGAAGTAGTGACTTACAACTCTTTAATTTATAGTGAAATGTCATTGCAGTGAAACTTCTAACATCAATATTACCTACGTAGATGTCACCACCCTAAACCATCAAACATGTCCATCTTACCACTTCGATTATTTCTTGCAACTAAAGCCTCAAATTGATAAATCAAATTGAAAAGAGTGCGGATACCAAAGACTCAATTACTAGTTCCTTCATATTTTCAATTATGTTTGTGCAATACCATTAAAGGCATTGAAAGTGCCTCACAATTTGGGATGTTAATAATTTTATTTAGATATGAAAGGCTTGTAAGCAATGACTTCCCATCCACAACATTCAACACATGTAATGTTGACAAAAACAAAATTGAAGTTATGGAAGCAGTCACTGACAAATCTTTATCATTTATAAAAAATTTGCATCATCCTTAATTGTCAAGTTCTTTTCAATGTTTTTGTAAGATGACAAAAAACATTTTATTTGATTGCAATGCACTTTGTACAATTCTCAAAACTTGTAGGTCTGCAGTGCATGTTTGAAATTGCCAACCTTAAACTAATAAATTGAAATGAATTTGGAATGTCTTAACATTAGTAGTGTCATTGGAACTCCATGAACACTACAATTTGATTATATTATCCCCTAACATACATAAATGCTTGCACAAATACATACATAGATACGTATGTATGTATGCATTCATACAAGTATTCAACTACATACACATATCTATCTATGTATATACACTCATATATGAAGTTATGAATGTATGTACATACACACAAACATATCTGTGTGTGTGTGTGTGTGCATATGTATGTGCATGTATACACATAAATATGTATCCAAATGCAACTTTGTAGGGGCAAGGAACCAAAACGTGCACACCCTAACTTGGAAGGTAAATATTATCACCGTAGCATGTATTGAAAAAGTAGGTTAGTGTTAGTGAAACAAACTAGAAAAAGTAGGGAACATAGGATTCATTTATCACCATTAAAGAGAAGACAATAAATGAGATCCCATTTATCCTACCATAACTTTTTATCATCTTCTACCTCCTTCAACTCAAAATATCCACCATCTTGTACAAATGAGATGGTTTTTCCTCCAATCACAAAGGGCCAATGTGAGGAAAGTGTAGAAAATAGGATACAACTTTAAAAATGAAAAGATATAACATATTACCTACAAGTTTAATGTGGAAGGTGATCCATGGCTAAGAAGACAATGGTTACATAACATGTTTGAAAGGGTCTATGTCGACCAACTTTTGACTCCTAATTTATGGAAAATATCAAAATGGGTGGGAGTGAAATGAATGTCACATATCTTGATTTGCACTAAAGAAGACATATTGAATGGAATTGTATTGAGAAATATAGTACCATTAAGGGAAATTAGGTGACTTGACGTGCAGTTTTTACAACAACATTTTCCTCTACATGGACATGATGTTTACACTCATTCTATTAGACAAACCTAAGCTTTCATAGCCAAGTCTATCAACCATTATCCTTGTTGAATTGATTAATAGCCTACAATATAAATAATTTGAGTTTGTCATGAACTAAATAACATATATTATCAATGACAAAACCTGCCATTAATACATCTCTGCAAAACATCCAAGTTCCAACAATATCCTCGATTCCTAACAATCTCCCCCTTTGCCATTGATGGAAATATATGGTGAAAAACCATCAACTCAAAAGTGAATAGTAGAACATAATTTTTTCAATATCCTCAACATATATACAATCTTCAAAATTCTCATGCAAATACCATAAATTTTTCTCTTGATTACCTTCCCTAATGAAAGGTTTTTCAATGATTTTCTCACCCTTTGACATCAATGACAAAGGAGTCAATATACCAAATATCAAAACTCTCTAGCAATCTCTCCCTTTAATGAGTACCTCTCCCCCTTTTATGATAATCTCTATTGATATCTAATTAAAAAGATCATTGATTAGAAATATTGTTGAAGAAAACTGTGTTTCAATCATTGTTTTGTCATTGATGTCAAACCTATTATTTACTGGAAAGACAATTGCTTATATGTTTCAAGTACTATCACTTAGTTGATTTATGAGGAGGATTTGATCAACAAGATGTAACAAAAGCACCTAGAGAAAAGGTTGAGTTATGATTATGTAATGAAGTACAAGGATCGGTTAAGACTCTAATAACATAATCTATTGATGATCTACTTGAGGTTACAAAATGGTTGGCTATGCTTAGAAAGTTCAGAAGAATAAGTTAAAAAAAGTTCATCTATGAAGCTTGACCAAGTGGATAGTAGGTGCCGAGCAAAGTTAGTTCAAGCCGAGCAAAAAGTTAGTTAGAGCCGAGTGAAAGAAAATTGTAGTAGATATCGAGCAAGACAGTAAATGCCAAGTAAATTTGAGTTGATGCTAAGTACCAATAAAATCTAGTTGATGCCAAGTGGTTTTACAATTGATGCCCAGTGATGCAGTATGTGCTGAGCATCAAAAGATTGATAATGCCTAACAACTACATTATGAAAAAGATCAAAGATTCACCAAATGAAAGTTAACAGGTTTGTTTTCTTGGAACTTGTGAATCAAGAGGAAGATAAGATTGATGAGTTGGTGGTACAAAATCTTATATAAACCATTTTGGAGGCAAATTCAAATGGATTCTAAGAAGAAGTTTCTAGAGAGGACAAGATATGGAGTAGATACATTGTATCCTACCTAATCCATCCAAAAACCTAATTTTGATGATGGATAATGAGAAAGAAAATGTTCTAATTTTCTGTATTTAGGAATGTCTAGTCATGAAGCAAAAGAGTTATAGAGTTTGGTGTGAGAATCTAAAAAGGAGAAAGAGAAAGGGGTTTCGCTTCATCAAGTGACCCAAGGGAAGAGTGTGCAATGGCGTACTAAGAAAGAAGGCTTAAGAGGATGAATGCTTGAAGGGTGAACAAGCTGTTAGAGCTGCAAAGAATGGAAGCCAAGTAGAGTTGAGGACTATATAGAGATTTATAATCTACAAGTGAAGTTGTAAGTTGTATCAGATCAAAGCTCTACTATTACTTTTTGACAATTGTATCAGTCTAAGGTAAATCCTTTGGAGTAAGGTTGACTTAATAGTCATTGGGAAATCCTTTAACATGGTGGCATTCTAGGTGAATGGCCTAAAGTCCTCTAACAAGGCTCACTTTTAATAGGGTGATTGAAATCCCTTAACCAAGTCACATTTAACGGTGTGTATTGTAACCTTTAACAAGTTTGGCCTTTAGTAGGGCATCACTTCAAAAGAGTGAAAAAGGAGTAGCATGCTACTGGTTGTTTTTTCCAAATTGGGTTTCCACATTAAATCATTGTGTCAAATGTGTTGATGAATATGTTATGTTTCATGCTTTATATTTCTGCAAGTTGATTTGATAGTAATAAGTTTTAGTTTATACACAATGAATGCATGCATGGGTATGAATGTTTTATGGGTTCACTGAATTGTGAGAAAAGTTTTATTTGTACATCTGGACCTTGAATAACTAATTCACCTTCCCTCTCAGTTATTCTAAAAGAATTTCAACAAATCTCCTCAAAGTACCTATATAAGATCAAACCAATTTGCAACAAAAAATAATGTCAAGTGCCAAAAAATATTGTTAAGCTAAAAATCATTACATAAGAGCTCTAGGAATTTCTCTACACTGTGTGACCACTTTCCCTAAGGAGAAACACCAAGCATCACTTCAAGATGAATAAATGTGTTCTGAATACACTAGATTGATGTATATTTGCATCAATTACTTTTATAAGGTGGGGCCATTATCCCAAGCATACCTCTAAGGTACTAAAAAATTTCCTTAGCCAAAGGCTTAGTAAATATATTTGCTACCTTCTCTTTTGTGCTCACTTATTCCAATCCGATTTCCTTCTCAGTGATTTTCTCTCTTAGAAAATTATACTTAGCAGCAAAATGCTTTGAATATAAAACTAGATTCTTGGACATGTTAATTGTATTATTATTATCAAAATTCATGATATTAGGTTCAAAGAATGTTACCAATATCTTTCAACATCTATTTCATCCACATCAACTAATTACAATTACTTGTTGTTGTTGAATATTATGCTTTTGTTATAGATTGTGATATGTAAACTTGTTTCTTCCTCAATTATAACAAAAATCTTCACCCAAGGAAAAATGATCCTCCACTAGTACTTTTCTTGTCATCAACATTTCATGTCCAATCTACATTAGTATAGGTATATAATGTGGAACTATTTGATCTATCATACCATAAACCAAATTCTAGAGTTCCCTTCAAGTATTTGAATAATTTTTTTACTGATGAAAGATGTGATTCCTTACAATATATTTGATATCTCACCACATTACCAACTACATCAGCTATATTAAACCTAGTATGAGTCAAATACTATTAACCACCAATCATAAATCTATATCTTGTCTGAACAGTACTAGGGAAATCGCCATTATTAGTCAACTTACAACCTATAGCCATATGTGTTCCAATTGGTTTACAATTTTTCATACCAAATCTTACTAGCAATTCCTTAAGATACTTAGTTTGTGATATAAAGATACCATCTTTAGTTTGAGTTATTTGCAATCCCTAAAAGTATTTCATCTCACCTATCATGGACATTTTAAATTCACCTTTCATTTCATCAAAAAAGTTATTACTTATCTCATCATTTCCTCTAAAAATGATGTCATCCACAAAAAATTCAGCAACCAATAATCCATTTGAATTAACTCTTAAGTATATGTTTTTGTCTGCAATTCCCTTCTTGAATCCCAATTGTAAAAAATGCTTGTCTAACCTAACATACCAAGTTCTTGGTGCCTACTTCAATCCATATATGTCTTTCTTTAGTTTGAATAGCATGTCACCATGTTCTATCAAAGGAAACCCATCTGGGTGTTCAATGTATCCTTCTTCCTCTAATTCTCTTTTCAATGAAGTTGATCTGACATCCATTTGATATGCTTTGTATTCTTTATTAGTTGCATATGCCATAAAAAAATATAACTACTTCTAATCTTGTTATACAGGAAAAGGTTTCTTCAATATCAATACCTTCTTGATGTGAGTAACGTTTACATACTTATCCTACTCTGCTTCTTCCCACTTATCCTTGTTCATTCATCTTGTTTCTATATACCCTCTTAGTTCTAATGACATTCTTGTCTTTAGACCTAAGGACTAATTCCCATGTATTGTTCTTCTCAATATGTTCAAGCTCTTTCTTCACAACATTAGTCCATGATTCATTTTTGCATTCTTCATTAGTATTCTTAGATTCAAATTATGAAATCAAACAAATTTCATTTCTCATTCTTCCTCTTGTCATTACTCCATTACTTGGATTATCAATAATTTGATCATCAGGATGATTCAAAGAAACATACCTTGGTGTTATTTTTTCTTCTCTAGGTTCTTCAAGTTGGACATGAGTTCTATTATAAATTTCAAAGAATAATTCTTGTTCTATATTCTGATTTTGTACTAGTCTCTAACTTGTGCTCACTTAATTTGTATCATCTTTTGAATAATATTCAAATGTTCTTTCTCACACCTGAAATATTTTATCAATACTTTAAACCATGTTCTTTATGTTGAGAAAAATTATTCAATTGTATATTGTCATTGATGTTACATAAATGTTACACTCTAACCAAGCACTGCTAGTGGTAACCGAGCTCAAAAGACTCTAGTATCAACCGAGTAAAAAGTTCAGTGATCAAGTGCAAATTGAGCTAGGTTGATCATTGAAGGATTCGAGTGTTAATAGAGTCAGGTCGATTACTAAAGAGTTTCAATGTAAGCTGAGTCAAGTAGGTTACCAAGGAGCTTAGTAGTAACCAAGTGACCTGGTTTCAATATCAACCACCTACAATAGAAAAAAATTGTTTATTATTTTGTTTATGTAAATTGACTTAGTGGATGTTAATTATTTATTTTTTAAGGTATTCAAGCTGACTTGACATTGGGTTTCATATATATGTGAGGTCAAGTTGTGGATTGAAAGATGGAAGTTGTGGAAGAAGATAAAATGCAAATAAAGAAGTGTTGGAAGATTGGGAAGATTGTTAGAAGATTGGTTGGAAGCATGAATGTTGATGATATTCCTATGAGGGAGTACTACTATGATGATATGTTACATTCATGATTGAGTTTGTCATTGATGTCAACATAGCATTTTTCTATGGTATTTGACAAAAGAGCAATGAAAAGATCAAGTTGGTACGAATGGCTAGTTGAGCATAATAACCACCCGAGGTTATGGGAGATACTTCTAAATATTTGGTATATGCAGTTAATGTTGGAAGAAGAAAGGATAAGTCTAGAAGAAGTTATGTAAGTTTTGGTGATGTATGTTCTAAGATAGAGTTTATAGAGGCATGTTCTGGTAAACTTGTTATATCTCTTAGCAGAGTTGATAACTTGAGGATCAAGGTTGAGGACATAAAGAAGACATGTTGAGGATAGTGTGGCTAAGCTCACTTGTCATAATATTGCATGTACACAATTTTATTCAAGTTGCAAGATTGAAGATTAATGTTATTGCTAAGTGTAATGTGTTCTTAATGTGGTCCTATAATAATTAATTGAGAAGGTCTAACAACTGACTCAGGGAATTGTTTTGAGAACTTGATTTAAAGGAAGGATATTTTTCTTTGTCATGGTGTGTGATGATATGACTTTATGATCAATGATAAGTGGAAGAGAGTGTAGAATGCGAAGTTGAGTAGAGCAGTGCGGAAGTGAAGGAAACTTCATTGCTAAGGTTTTGTTGAGTGATCCGAGGTTCATGACCTAGTCTACAAGGTCTAACAGTGATTGGTCTGATTGACAAGATAGAGGAAAGGACAAGATAAGGGTAAATTACTTGTTTGAGTAGTGAGCTCTTCTTGTAGTTGAAATTGCATGTTTGGGGAGTGGGCTCTTCTTGCATACATTATACTACAACTCCTAACAGGGTTGGCACAACTCATAATAGGGTTGGAATCTCCTAACAGGGATTCAAAGTCTCCTAACAGGGACTCATTGTACTAAATATTGTAATAGACTCCTAACAGGGTCCATTCTCTAACAAGGAATATTTATATTAGTACATCATCTTGTGGGCATCATTCTCATCGGGGTTTTCCCTCTGATCAAGGGTTTCCCTAGTCAACATATCTGGTGTAATTGTCTATGAGCATTTTATTATGGTTGATGTTTACTTTGGTTGAATGGTTAATTTTGTTTAATAAAGATAAATGTTTTAATTATTGGATAACTAATTCAACCCACCCCCCCTCCCCTCAGTTATCTTTATGGACTATTGTTTCTAACAATTAGTATCAAAGCATCATGTCCTTGAAGGAAAAGCTTAACAACTTTGGGAGATCCATGGAGAACATGTTTAAGAAAGATAGTATAAAGTTAGATGGAACAAATTATGATAGCTAGAAAGAAAATGTGAAAACACATTTGTTGTGTATGGGTCCAGGATATTGGATCTTGACAAAATCAGCGAAAATAATCATTGCTGAAATGGATTTGGAAATTTGCACCTAGGTAGAAAGAGAGCATTTCATGTGTGACATGAGAGCTAGAGAAGCATTGATTGCACTTCCTAAAATTGAGTACAATTAGGCAAAATCACTTGCTACTTCACATTTGATTTGGAAAGCTTTGGAAAATAGTTTTGAAGGTGATGCACATTCTAAGAAGTTGAGGCTACAAAGTTGGATTTGTGCATTTCAAGATGCTAAAATGATGGAAGATGAATCTGTAAGAACACATATAGGTAGGATATTAGAAATTACTATAGGTATTAAAGCTCAAGGAGGAACCAAAGAAGATGATGAGGTTATATGGAAGAAATTGAAGACTCTAACACCACCATTTAAGTTAACAGTTCAAATGATATAGTTGTTGATATCTTGTACCAAAGATTTCACAAAGGAAACATTGCTTGGAAGACTTGAAGCAGTTGAGAATGAACTTAGATGGTCCATAGAATTGACCAGAATAGAGGTAGCTTTCAGCGCCTTGAATATTTGACCTAACTTATCAAGGAGAACAAGTGTTAGAGGAGATTTTGCTAGCAACAACAGATCTGAAGAAGATAAAAAGATTGAAGAACAAGTAGCCTTTCTATTAAGAAGAGAAAAAGGAGGTAAAAAAATCTTTAAGTGTTGTACTTGTGATGAATATGGTCATTACGCATCTAAGTTTCCTAAAAGAGAGAAAAAGTATAAGGGAAATAATTAGCCTAGAAAAAATAGAGAATGTTTGTATGCAAATGAAGATAATGATTCTGATGAACAAGCGTTAAGTGCCAGTGATGATAAAATTGGATTTGTGGCAATTAAAGAAGAAATTCTAGAGAAGGTAGCTTTGGTATCACAGGTTAAGAAAAAATATAATTAGATAATTGAGAGTGGTTGTTCACATCATATGATTGGTGACATGACAAGTTTGTTGACTTCAAAAATTAAGATGGAGGAATTGTCAGAGTTGGAAACAATGCAACATGCCAAGTTAAAGGTATTAGATCTATAACTCTTGATGGTAAAATTGACACTGAGGATGTATACTTTTTTGGTGGTTTAAAGCACAATCTTTTGAGTGTTGGACAACTAGTAGACAAAGGTTATCCATTGCAATTCACAAAAAAGACATACATGATCAAAGATAAAGATGGAAAGGCAATTGGAACAAGAACTAGATCTAGAGGTAATGTATTTTAGTTGAATCCTATTGAAATGACATGTTTGGTTGCAAAGGTAGATGAAAATTGGTTATGACATAAGAGATTTTTTCATATAAACTTTGATAGTATTGTGAGGACTAGTAGAATGTTTGTATTTAGAGATTTGCCAAAGATTGTAAATCCTACTAACACAATTTGTAAGGAATGTGTTTTGGCTAAGCATAACAAATTTTTTTTTCCTAGCAAGAAGTTTACCACAACAGAAAAGTTGGAGATTTTACACACAGATCTCAATGGTCCTATAAAGACTAAAGGATTCTACGGTGAAAGGTATTTTATGATTCTAGTTGATGATTTTTCAAGAATGATGTGGGTTGCATTTCTTAAAGAGAAATCTAAGGCATTTGATAAGTTCAAGATATTTAAGAATAGAGTTGAGAATGAATCTAGTATGAAGATTAAATGTTTAATATTAGATAGAGGAGGAGAATTTACTTCGAATGAGTTTAACATGTTTTGTGAAGAAAATGGAATCAAAAGATAATTGTCAGCTCTAAGAACCCCTGAAAAAAATGACATTGTAGAGAGAAGAAACAAGTCAGTTATAGAAGCTACAAGAGCTATGTTATTAGAGAATGATGTATCTAATTTTTTTTGGAGAGAAGTTATAAATACAACAGTCTACACTATGAACAGAGTGCAAGTCATGAAAGACACAAATAAGACACCTTATGAATTGTGGTTTGGTCACTCACCTACATTTAAGTATTTAAGAATCTTTGGAAGTAAGTGTTACATAAAGAGAGATGATGATATTGGTAAGTTTGATGCTAGACGTGATGAAGGTATGTTTCTTGGTTATTCATTGAAAGGAAAGGCTTATAGATGTCATAATCAAAGAACTAAGACTATTATAGAAAGTGCAAATGTGAGAATTGATGAGAAATTTAGAATACAAGAAAGAATAGTTGATTACAATTTAGATGATGATGTTGTTACTAAGCCAAGGAATGATAAAGTATTTCTTGAGACTAATAATGATTTGCAGAATGAAGGAGAACCAAGGTAGGAACAAATCTCAAAACCTTCAGTAGAGCCAAGAGTTGAGATAGCAACTCCTACTTCAGGAAATAATATGATCAAGAATCACCCATTCAAATAGATCATCGGAAGCAAAGACAAAGGTGTGATGACAAGAAGTAGAGTAAATGAAGAACTATGCTTGATATCTCAAGTTGAGCCTAAGAATGTAGATGAAGCATGTAAAGATGATTATTGAAAACAAACTATGAAAGAGAACTAGATCAGATAGAAAAGAATTTGACATGGAAATGGGTCCCAAGACCTGCATACAAGAATGTGATAAGAACTAAATGGATATTTAGGAACAAGATCAATGAGCAAGGAGAAGTTGTAAGAAACAAGGGAAGATTGGTATGTAAAGGATACTCATAGCAAGAAGGGATAGATTATGAGGAGACTTATGCTCTAGTGGCTAGAATAGAAGCAATAAGATTATTCTTAGCCTATGTAGCATAGAAGGAATTCAAAGTATATTAGATGGATGTCAAGTTAGCATTTCTGAATGGAGAACTTGGAAGAGGTATACATTAAGTAGCTTGAAGGATGTCCTTTGACAGATGACAAGGACATAGTATGTAGACTAAGGAAAGTATTGTACAGATTGAGGCAAGCACCTAGAACTTGGTATGCGAGGTTGAACAAGCATTTGACAAAGCTTGGATATAACAAAGGTATAGTAGATAGTAATCCATATTGGAAAGAAACTGATGATGTTTTGATGATTTTGGTAATATTTGTTGATGACATCATATTTGGAGGAAACGATGAAGAAAGTGAGAAGTTTGCAAAAGGAAGGAAGATTTTTTTTGAAATGAGTATGATAGGAGAGATGAAATATTTCCTAGGATTGCATATTGTGTAGAATAAAGAAGGAATCTTTATTTCTCAAACTAAGTATTTGAAGGATTTATTGAAAAGGTTTGGTTTGGAAACATGTAAACTTGTTGGAACACCTATGGTAACTAGACACAAGTTATATACAAAGGATGAGACACCTACTATTGAGCAAAAGAAGTATAGATCTATGATCAAAGGATTGCAATATTTGACTCATATAAGGCCAAATATAGAAAATGGAGTTGGAATTGTTGCAAGATTCTAGGCTAATCCCAAAGAAGCACACTATGCAGTAGTGAAAAGGATATTTAGATATCTAAAGGGAATATCTGAGTTTGGATTATGGTATGACATATCTAATGATTTTACTCTAAGTGCTTATATTGATGAAAATTGGGTAGGTAGTATGGATGATAGAAAGAGCACTAGTGGAGGAGCTTTTTTTCTTGGAGGAAGATTGGTTTCTTGGTTAAGAAAACAATAGAAGTAGAGTATGTTGTAGTAGCAAATAATTGTAATCAAGTCATTTGGATGAAGCATATGATAAAGGATATAAGGATATAAATTAGTGTACCTGTTGTTATACATTATGATAATACAAGCATAGTAAATACCTCTAAGAATACAGTGTTGCATTCAAGGACTAAGCACATTTCTATTAAGTATCATATGTTGAGAGACAAGGTTGCAAAAAAGGAAATTAGATTAGAGTATGTGAACATTAAAGAGAAGATTGTAGATATATTCACCAAGCCTCTTCCCAAAGAGACTTTTGAGTATTTTTGAGGTATGCTTGGGGTTATGCCCCTTCCTACATCAGAGTAGAAGATGCAAGAGTGCATCAGTCTAGGGTAACAGAGCACCACTGTTTGTCTGGACTGAATGTTGATGCTTCTTAAATGGGGAGTATCTGTGATGGATAGAGTCATCTAGGACTCTTGTTGATATTATTTTGAATAGTGTCTTTTGAAACTCGAGCTAGTAAGTATTAGTTATTGTAGAGTTTGATGCAGAGATGTTGGTTGCAGAAACCTTTGACATTGATGTCAATGGGGGAGAAGTTTGGCATGAAAAATATTATGCTGAGGAAAATGTTTGATATAAGTAGAGTATGAAGAATAACAATTTTGTATAGAGCACATTGAGGTATATCAATGGGAAGAACAATTGATGAAGATGATTTGAAAAGATGTTTAACAATATTTTGTTGGTATTCTTAGAACTAGATGTTTTTTCATCTATGTTACTATCAATGCCAAAGGGGGAGATTGTTGGAAGATTGGGAAAATTGTTAGAAGATTGGTTGGAAGCATGAATGTTGATGATATTCATATGGGGGAGTACTACTATGATGATATCTTACATTCATGAATAAGTTTTTCATTGATGTCAACATAGTAGTTTTCTATGGTATCTGACAGAAGAACATCAGAAAGATCAAGTTGGGACAAATGATAGTTGAGCATTATAACCACTCGAGGTTATGGGAGATACTTTTGAGTATCTGGTATATGCAGTTAACATTACGAGAATAAAGGATAAGTCTAGAAAAAATTATGTAAGTTTTGGTGATGTCTATTCTGAGATAGATTTTACATAGGCATGTTTTGGTAAACTTGTTATATCTCTTAGTAGAGTTGATACCTCGAGGATCAACATTGAGGACATGACGAAGACATGTTGAGGATGATGTGGCTAAGCTTGCTTGTCATAATATTGTGTGTATAGAAAGTTATTCAAATTTCAAGGTGAAAGATTAATGTTATCACTAAGTGTAACGTGTTCTTAATGTGGTCCTATAATAATTGATTGAGAAGGTCTAACAAATGACTTAAGAAATTGTTTTGAGGACTCAATATAAAGGAAGGATATTTTCCTTTATCATGATGTGTGATGATATGACTTTATGATCAATGATAAGCAACAGAGAGTGCATAATGTGAAGTTGAGTAGAGTAGTGCAAAAGTGAAGGAAGCTTCATTGCCAAGGTTTTGCTAAGTGATCCGAGGTTCAATATTTGGATTCGAGCTTTGTGACCTAGTCTACAAGTTCTGACATGATTAGTTTAGTTGATAGGATAAAGGAAAGAAGAATATAATAGTAAATTACTTGTTTAAGCAGTGAGCTCTTCTTGTAGTTGGAACTGCATATTTGGTCAGTGAGCTCTTGTTGCATACATTATACTACAACTCCTAACAGTAAATTTCTTAACAGGGACTCATTGTACTAAATATTGTAATAGACTCCTAATAGGGTCTATCCTCTAACAAGGAATTTTTATATTAGTACATCATCTTATGGACATCATTCCCACTTGAGTTTTCCCTCTGATCAAGGGTTTGCCTAGTCAACATATCTAGTGTAATTGTCTATGATCATTTTATTATGGTTGCTATTTACTTTGGTTGAATGGTTAAGTTTATTTAATGAAGATAAATGTTTTAATTGTTGGATAATTGATTCACCCCCCTCTCAGTTATCTTGGTGGACTATTGTTTCTAACAAGAAGGATACCTAATTAAGAGAAAAACATCCAAAGAGCTCCAAAGAATAATTTGATCAGGGAGGATCTAGAAGATAAACTAGAATAGTGATCTAAATCTACAAATTAATTGTTTCATTAATCAGGTCAATCATTTTTACTCTCTAAAAATTGTAGCAGTGAAGAAATCTCTTAATAGAGTTGACTTAACAGTCATTTTGTAAATCTTCTAACAAGGTGATGTTTATAGATTGAAGTGTCATTAGACCTCTAACAAGGCCATTCCTAACAAGGTGATTCAAATCCTTTAACAGGGTCACACCTAACAGTGTGTTTTGTAACCTTTAATAGGGGTGGCTCTTAATAGGGCTCACTTCATAAGAGTGAAAAGTTGCAACTAGCTACATTGGTGGTTCTTCCCAAATTGGGTTTGCATGTTAAATCTTGGTGTCTTATGTGTTCATGTTATTTTCTTACTGTTTATCTTTCTGTAGCTAAGTTACTAAAGCTTAATACACATTAATATCTCAAGATTGCTTTGTTAACTAAGTTACATTGAATATCTAGTTCTAACCGAGCTATGCAAGGATTTGAGTTAATAGGAAGTTTGAATTGACATCTAAGGGATTTGGAATTTTTTTAGTGGTAACTGATTCACCCCTCCCCTCTTAGTTACTCCTCTTATATTTCCAATACTTTAGTCTTAAGTTATAGCATTTGTGAGCCTTTCTTTTACTAGAATATCCAAGAAATATGCTTTATCACTTCTAGGATCAAACTTCCCTATTTCATCATCTCTCTTGATATAACATCTACGTGAAAAGATTTTAAAATACTTAATTGTAGATATATGAGCAAACCAAAATTCATGAGGTGTTTTACCTATTATGTGTCTAATCTGAACTCTATTAATGGTGTTTACTACAATATTTACTACTTCTCTCTAATGTACATAAGTCATTTGACCTTCAAGTAAGTATTTGCTCCAAGAATTTTTAGATTAAGGTAAAAATAGGTTTTGAAGGGCCCCCGAAACCATTTAATAGTAAAGAAAAAGATAAACCATGAAGCACAACCAGGTTTTACAAGGACCTGAAACCTGCAATTTAAACAGTAGCAAAATTAGGTTTTATAGGGACTTGAAACCACAAAAAAGGACCATAAATTGAACCTAGATTTTACCAGGACTTGGAACCTAGTTTTAACAATAGATAAATACCAGATGAAAAAACCAAAAATAGCGACCAAAAACTAGGACCAAAAATAATGGCCAGGACTAGTACTAAAAACAGAGACCAAAAATGAGAGACACTAGAAGTTGCTATCTGGTCTTGGTTTTTGGTTGCTATTTTTGGTTTTCTCATCTAGTATTTATCTATTGTTAAAACTAGGTTTTAGGTCCTTGTAAAACTTGGGTTCAATTTATGGTCCTTTTTTGTGGTTTCAGGTCCCTATAAAACCTGATTTTGTTACTGTTTAAACTACAGGTTTTAGGTCCTTGTAAAATCTGGTTGTGCTTCATGGTTTATCTTTTTCTTTACTATTAAAGGGTTTTGGGGCCCCTTCAAAACTTTTTTTTACCTTAATCTAAAACTTCTTAAGCAGAGAAGAAATGGAGAAGGAGAAGAATGAGTCTCTTCAAAGGGAAACTATGCTCTCTTTTCTACATATTGCAAAACTTAAGGTTGACACCTCACTGCAAGATGGCTCATGGATGTATAATAAATTAATGGGCCTCAAACAAAAAATGGAAAAGGTGCAACAAAACTAGGATATAGACCATGCTAAGATTAGTCAGATGGAAGTGCAGGTGGGTAATATACCGGACAAACAAAAGGAATATGAACAAAATCTTCAATTGCTAATCAAGGAAAGTGGCAATAAGATGGAGCAGATAACTTCTAGTATCTGTACTACTGCTGCAAGTTTTGGGAAGCATACCAATGAAGAAATTATGTCTCCAAGGGGACCAAGTAAAAGAACTAGGCAGAGCTCTAGCAAAAGGGCAGTGGAGGCTATTGGTAGTTTAGCTACTGATACCATTCAAGGCACTACAGAGATCAGTAAAGAGGTTGTCAAAATGATAAAAGAGCTGCAATAGTAGCTTCTAGTGTCTCTGGTTTTTGGTCTTTATTTTTAGTACTGGTCCTGGTCATTAGTTCTGGTCTTGGTTTTTGCTCGTTATTTTTGGTTTTTTCATTTCGTATTTATCTATTGTTAAAACTAGGTTCTAAGTCCTTGTAAAACCTGGGTTCGATTTATGGTCCTTTTTTGTGGTTTCAGGTCCCTGTAAAACTTGATTTTGCTACTGTTTAAACTATAGGTTTTAGGTCCTTGTAAAACTTGGTTGTGCTTCATGGTTTATCTTTTTCTTTACTGTTAAAGGGTTTTAGGGCCCCATCAAAACCTATTTTTACCTTAATCTAAAATATTGCTCTTGTTTCCTCACTTACTATTATTGTTATGAGTGCATTCATTAGTTGAATGAAATAATAGAAAAAAATGAAACAATGTTTATGACCATTCTTCTTCATATCGGTCAAGGTCTTCTTGCCTCTAGAATTTACCTCAAATGCCTACATGATACACTCAAAATCCAAAAGGAGAAACACATTATTAATATTGATAAGGAGAAAGATAATTCAACCAGAACTACTGATGGACCAGGTAATATAACCCATTTTAGCATGAGGAAGAATATTGAGAATGAAAAGAAGGATAACCCTAAAGTGAAACTTGGAATCACATAGTCATTGTAAAGGCTTAAGAGTCTAGAAAAGGAGACTAGGTCTCTCCTTGTCCAGCTGGTCTAGTTTGGTTGTCATGACCCTATTTTGTTGGTTCTTGTCTCTTTTGGTCTCTATTTTGTCTTTTTAATAAAATTTTCTTAGTGTGGTATTGTACCTTACCTATGTTTCTAGTCTAGGGTAATTGGTGTATCTTGTCAAGTCTTTGAAGAGATTGTAAAGGGTTTTAGGTCCCTTCAAAACTTGTTTTTACCATTAATAAAAAGCTACAATTTTTCTTTTTTCTGCTACTCCATTCTATTGTGGTTTTTTAGGGGATGAAGTTTTGCTATGAATTCCATTATCCTCACAATATGCATTGAATTGATTAGATGTGAAATCTCCACCTCTGTCAAACCTTAAACATTTTGATGGGCCCTAATATGACATAATCAATCTCATAGTTAGGCTGTGTCTCTTATATTTTCAAGAACTCTTTTAATACCTTCTGTATTGCTAAAAAAATTTAAGAACTAAATTATGGATAATATGTGGACTTTAATAATTAGTATTATATACTAATACATGGTACATCTTTATATTACTTCATGGTTAAATACTTGTAGTTTTGAAAGTAGTATGAAAAATGTCAAGTCTTGAGACCATGAGATGAAGTATTTCATGTAGCCATTATGATCATGCATCCTGCATGTGATATAGGAATTATGACTTTAACTCTATTTAATGTGTAATGTACATATGGATGTAATAATAAGTCATAAATGAAGTTTTGTGCTGAGCTAACAACTGTTGTAGTATTATCTCTTAGATCATGCAAGTTCTAGTTATGAGAAGGGGATGTAGCTATCATTTAAAGGATGATGTAGGATTGTGTCAAACAAGGATACAAGGAAGCAACTAAAGAATATCCACTACTTGCACTAGTAGATTTAACCCTACATTTCAACCTAAAATTTTGACCAACAAATTTAAATGGCTTGGTTGGTTGGCATTATAAAGGAAACTTTTTTTTTTAATACATGCCCATGTTGGTCGCAATTGCGACCAATTCTTTTTCTTTTGTCTTGGTCACAATTGCGGCCAACATGAGCAACATAAAGAAAAAAAAAAGAAAGCGATATTTCATTGGAGCATTTCAGTTGAGCATGGAAAGTTACCTAAGTGCATTTCACTTTTCACCATACTAGTCAAGCATCATTCCATGGATAATTGAGGATTTTGAGTGCATTCTTCATCCTTGAAGCATTTGGAAACCCATCTATTGCAGCCCTAAACTGAAACTGCCAACTCTCATTTGAGTATACACACACAAACTTGCCTGGCTTCATGTCACAATTAGTGAATAGATGAATAGGTGAGTTACGTTGATACCTTCTTGTTTAAACAATGATTGATTGGGGGAAGGCATAGTTTGAAGAAGCCCTAGTTATGATGGTTACCTTATGCCTTAGGGAAACCCTACCATTTGTGGATGATTCTATATATAGTATCAAATGCTGGTGAATTAAATTTCTCAAATTCATTTCCTTCATCATTAATATAAATTTGGGATTGGTGTCCTTCATTTTAGTTTGTTGTGCCGAGAGTTTTTTGTCCAAATCTAGTCTACCAAATAGCATTCATGCCTTGACTCTTATGCACGACTAAAAGTTTTAAAACTCTAAATTAACATGAATGTCAACATTTCAAACCCTTGGCATCGATGTAGTGGACTTAATCAACTATAACCTACTGGAGGCATGAAATAACATTTTTTTTACACATTGAATAATGTAAGTGACTCTACCACTATATGTAGTTTTTTTTCCATTTTTCTCCAACACCATTCATTTGCCCCAGTTGTGAGTGTATACAACTTGCCTACCAACAATTTAGTCCATGAGATGAGTAAGCATTGACAAGAGCCATTTCATTTAGCAAAGCAGATGAAAATATAAGTGAATCAGTAGAGCATACAAAAATTTGATCCCCTTGTCGTGTACACCATATTATAGCAAAAAATAAATGTCATAAAGGGAGTATAATTAATGTGTTACCAGTTCTCACAAGATCAAACATGGTTGCATTAAAATCTAAATGTGGGCTTGATAGACAAAGGAGGGTATATATGCAATGCTCAGAGGAATGGCAAACCATCTGTTGGTTTAAATAGCATAAAAGATTCTTTAGAAAGGTAGGTATAGGCAATTTGTGGACAAATATATTCATTTACTATTTTTTGGTTTTAATTTCAATTTGGAAGTTAGTTTTAGTTGTTTGAAACTCTGCAACTAATACTTGTAGTCATTGAACATTTGGTTGCTATACATATATGTACATAATACATATACATTAACAAAGAGTTTATTGAAATTTTTATTACTCCTGTTCAATTGCTTTCATGTGAAAATTTCAATTAGTTCTAACCTTATGCAAAAGTGTTCTATAATGTATATGATGATTACCTTATCTTATGAACATTTGAAATTTCTTATAATTTTCCCTGTTTTCTTAATTACAATCTTCTACATCCTAAAAACTCAAAAAAGTCTTGCATCCCTCATTGTCCCTGTCCCTCAAATTTGGTGGAAAATAATTTATGAACCCTAATTATTCTTTATATAATGAATTCTAAGGAAAAAATAATAGTCTTAAATGCAAGGGATAAAATTAATTAAACAACTATTTGCATGATGTTTTGGAAAAAAAACTATTGTAGAGGAAATTATGAGTACATATCATTCCCAATAGCCACAGTTCCAAGGGCATGTTTTGTGTAGTTGGGCACCTTGGCAACAAACTCAAATGTGTAGTAGTTCTTTCCCTCAGCTGTGCACTGCATCATAGCATTATAATGTTAGCTGTGCACTGCATCATAATATTATAATGTTAAAAATAGTATGGCAGTATCATGATGTCAAAGATTAAATAATGGGTTTCTAGATGGCATATATTTTAGGGTCTATTTATTTCAGTGTTGCCAAAGGCACCATTCCTTACAATCAACATCCTCCATTATTTTTTGTGAGAAATGAACTTTGATAATGGGTATATTATATGAATATGATTGAACAATCACTTGATGAATGAATTTATAAGACAGAATATGAGAGAATGAATTGAGAATCAAACTGCATGGCAGAAACAAAATATAGCACAAACCCTAAGTTGTAGTAAGCATAAAAAGAAAGAATTTGAAATCTAAGACTAAAACAAACCCCACATGCTATAAGCATAAATTTTCATTGACATTTATGGAAGATGTTAAAATCCATCTCATAATACTTGAGAGAAGAAAACAATTACAAAAATATAAGAACAAGGATACAAAGAAAATTCTTTTCGTAACTAGAAAATCCCTGCAATAATATAAATTTATTTTCAATCTCATTTTCTTTGAGAAGAGAGGGAGGAGTATGTTACTAATTTAGAAAGCCCTTGACTATCTCTCCATGGAGTTGACTAGAATTTGGAATTTCCATTAGTAAAACTTCACCAACATTGAGGCCATCTCACAATTAGCTTACACATATTGTCCTTTCCACTTTCTATGATAGGAATTTTCTAATTTCAAAAAAGAAGTGTACAAGAATGAAAAACTAGATGAATATCAAAATATAGCTGCTACAAATATACAAGATGTCCAAATAGAGAAGCCATCAGAAAGTGATCAAAATTAGACCATTAGAAGTATGTTCAATACCAATTTTAACATGTCTTATTTTCAAAAAGTGGGTGTCCAAAATCTATTTCTTTAAATCCTTCTTAAACTTCTTGTGGAGTACCTTTGACTTTTTATATGAAATACCTTTTGCTTTTCATATCATATTTTAAAATATTGAGAGTACTTGGTGGCATTTGGCCTTGGCTCAATATCATCATCACAAGGTTTGTTGTTGTATTAATCTCAAATATATTCTAGAATATCAATAGCTACTTTGTCTTCTAAAATGGTTTTGAGTTGTGAAGAAGATATTGATGAATCTTTTATCACTTTGTTCATACACTTCAAATTAGTCCAATCATAAACAAGATTTCTCAACCTTCTAGACAACCATAGTCCCTTATTAGACTAAACGCACTAAAACTAGCTTCAATTCCTTTCACAAGCCTGTGAACTTGCTCCTTGGCTCAATAATCTAGAAGCAAGCATTATATCTCACAAGAATCTGCTCCTAAAGAGCTTCATCCATTTCAATAAACATCAACATCAATATGCAAGACGTCCTTGTGACTTGTATATTCAGATTCAATTCCCAATTTTACTTACAATTTTAGGATGCGGTTAAGATCTTGTAGTGGCTTCATAAAGCTCACTTGTGACTTAGTGATGTAGGACCATCATAGTGGTTGAACAATCTTCTATCACCTAAAAAGACTTTGCTTTTATTTTTTGCTTTGTTTAGTTAGTTTACATGATGGGCTGGTTTTGATATTTTGTTTGAATTATACATTATGAGTTCTTCTATGTGGTTCAAGTTGTGTGTTTAGGAGTCTAAGTAATCTACTATATTTTTATGAAGGTTATTTTCATGCCTCTGATCTGGCATTAAACTTGATAGAGGAATTGTCTTAGGACACTATAATTTCACATTTTTTTCTCCTAATGTCAATAGTGAACTGATTTTCTCTCCTAATGTCAATAGCAAACTGACAGTAGTTCATGATTACCATAATAGATCACAAGGAAACAAGATTGTTGCACATATATATCATATAACAATCACCTATCATACATCAATATGAGAAAAATCAAGTCTAGAAAATTCCCTATCATATGTGATAAAAAAATTCTGCTACAAAATCTTACCAAGAATAGAGAAAACAATAAGAGAAGAGACACCCTATAATGTCAAGCACTTGTCATTAACAAAATTGATGAAATAGTTTAAAGGAGGAGAATTAAATATTGTGCCACCCTTGAAAATAATTTTAAGCTTTGGTAATTAGAGTTTGCCAATATCTGAGACATGGAATCATAGATCAAATTAGCTCTATACAAGTCTTATTATCAGCTACAATAGTCATTCTGAATGCTGCAAGAATTATCTAGTATGTAGGCTCTACAATATAGGTCAAGGTGGTGCCAAAATCAATGATAGTTCTCCCATTTCCCTGAACGTCAATACTCCAAACCTTGGGATGGATGGGAAGAAGAACCCCATCAACAAAAATTTTGTTTATCCCAATGTAGTATAAGGTCTCTATAAATATGTTCCTTACAAAAGGAGAGTAGCTCATCAATTTCTTCAATGACTACCTCAATGGTGTTTGCCCCAATATAAATTAACTTGTGTGGGGGGAGAAATAGTGTAGTCCACCAAGTAGTAATAAGTTTTATTCCAACAAGTTTACCAAGTTGTGAGGTGAATAAAATAGGCCCTTCCCCAACCCCATTACATAATATATTCCAACAAATGCTTAACCTATAAAACTAGGTCCTCATATTTTAATCCCATAGATAAATGCCACATTAGGGATTCTAGTACTCTCCCCTAAGCATGTATTGAGTGTTTCAGTCTCCATAGAGAAGATCTGAATTCTATTAGGGAGATTTTCATAGATATGGTAAAACATGCATGAACTATGGATCCTTATGCAATTACATGAAGAATTCGAGAGAGGAGAAACTAGTTGACAGACTAGTGCATAGTAATGTATTGGAGTAAAAATTGACAAATGCCCTGCAAAGAAGGTTGATCCATGATTTATATGGAATTTCCCTTTACAAGTAGATCACTAATGGGTAAGTATATTTAGTAAATTAATAGGAGTTATATTAGCTTTTGTATATATTCTATATTGAATCTCAGGCTTATATTTATTTGTACATAATTGATGGTGAATTTTATCAAATCAACTTGGATGATTACCTTTTAACTTGAAGGAGTCTATGTAGTAGGAAATGGGCCATTCACAAAGTTTTAATTAAGGTTTGTGGAACTTTTCGAGAAGAGCTTTCTCTATGCTAGCTAGTAAGTAATATGCAATTAATATGGAATTATTTTTTTCCTTTGTAGTGCTTCTCCTCTACTAAACTCTGTGTTAAATTCAAGGAGTGCATGCTGTTTGGTGTATATTGTAGGCCAAATGGTGATTCCTTGTTTCAAAGTATAATTTATTCAAAAGCTTACTTTGCCCAATTTATAGAAGAATTATCTCTACACTATTTAGTAAGTATAATTTGTCGTTGATATGAGATTTATACTTTATAAGTTTATTGTCTTTCTTATATTATTGCCTGTAATGAATCCTCAAGTATTTTATCGTCATCATAGATGGATTTTTCACATGAAGTCAACTACCTTATATCGTAATAAATTGAACTCTATTTTAATAGGAATTTGATAATTCATATGACCTCAATCAGCTTCTCTGAAGTGTATACATTTTCACAGTCTTCTTAAGGTTTAAAATAGCAAAAGATATAAATGGGAGTTCAAAGACCTCCAAAGCCTCCAACAGCTATGAGGTAAGTATTGAAAGCTTCACTAAAATATTGAAGCACATATCGAATTTGAATGCTTTTATTATCATATTTGAGAATCTACAAAGTAGAGTTCACATAAAGAAAAAGAATTATTTAATCTTAAGAAATTAACAATCTCATATATATCTGGACGTTACAATCTTTATAAATAATGTAAAGAAATGAAGTAAATTAGTTAACTCTCTTCTCTTGCTAAACAAACTGATTGCTTTTCTTTTTACAAAAAATAATTTGACAATTATGAATTAGGGCCAAAAAAATGTATGGAATGTTGTCAGAAGTTTATAGTTGCCAACTTGTCATAATGGTAAGTAGATACTAATTGACCTTTACTAGGACCTCACAAGGCTCACTAATAAGCCTTCTTAGGGTTTACTCAAGACCCCACACTAGGATAATTCTTTACTTAATCCTCCTATTCTTTCCAAGGATATCTCTACCAATTTCCTACTTCAATATTCCACTTTAACAAGATGCAAGACTCAAAACATCAAGATTCATTCAACTCAGCAAGGACTTCACTAGTGTTGTAGTACGATGGAGGAATCCCATACAAGTCTATTTGATTAGGTTCAAAGTGTTCTTTCTCACAAAATTCCATGGTTTCTTATTTATCTCCTCAAACCCTTATTTTAGGGCTAGTAGCCCTTTTCCCTAATTAGGCCTCCAAATTTTCCATTTTAAAAATATTTTAAAAAAAACTCAAGAAGATACCAATTAAGATATGGTTTTAGAGAGCTTGAATATTTTCAAGGTTTTAGTTCTTCAACCCCTGTGTACAACTCATTCCTATAAAATAGCCTACTTACAAGGGTTTTAAGACTTTACTTGTTCATGGGCCTTACAAAGATTCAAAAGGAACACAAAATGATTCAAATCCTTCTTAGTTCTTGGAAACTATACCTTTAGATATTTCTATACATACTCTAATCCTTGATTGGCACAAACCAATCAAACTACTCCTTTATCCAAACCCTATAACCATCAAGTCACCTTGTCAAGTATGCTTGAATCCACCTAGGGATTAATTCCAAAAATAGAAGATCATTTCATATTGAACCCAAGTTATTTATAGTTCCCTAATAGATTCCTAAAGATTGTTGTGTTCCAACAATTATAAATCAAATTAGAGAAATTTCTATGATAACTACTAATGCAGAGCAAGGGTGGTTGGTATTAAATAAACAATAATAGTTGCAAACTTAAGAGACTTAGATACTTGTGCCTATTGACAAATTCAAATTCTTCAAGGAATTAACTTGTTTAAGTCTATCACAATATTCCTAGATTCTGACTTGGTTTCTTAAACACCCAATGAACTGGCATGGGGATCTTTAAGACTCTAAGACAATACCATACTTCTATAAATTTGGCTCAAATGCACAATACCCTACCTGTCAGTCCTGCTACATGCTTGGAATGGGGACAACTTTGGTTTTCCTCAAAATGTTTGACAATCTAAAGACACTTCCTAATACCCTTTTTAAAGAGTTTTATAACATAGAAAAGGATTGTATATGGTTACTATAGACCAATAGGATTATACATAACTATACCCAACATCTTTGCATGACAATTCATCAATTTAATAAGGGACTTCACACCTGCTATCCTTATCTCTCCAAACTCACACCAAAGTTGTGAGATTACTACAAATGATCAAATTTCATAAATGATTGACCTCTTGGGCCCTACAACACCATAGTCCCTGAATCTTGACTCAAACCCAATTTGACTAGAGTTCCCTCAAACTCTTACCTCCACAGACTGGGAACTAGAACATTTATGTTGAAAAAAATACTAGATCTAAAGAATGCCAATTATTTTGTTGCTTTTTGGGATCATATTGATAATATAACATATGTTTTGACTTTATGGTACTCATTTTTGTGTTAATGCTCTATAGATAAAAGTGAAGCATCCTAGAAGCAAAAATCTTGCCATCACAAAGAAGCTACCAGCAAAAGATTCTAGCATGAGGATTCTTCTTCTGAGGAGATTAGTCATTTTGTTGTGGATAATTATCTATAGAACAGAATCATGTCTCAATGGAATCACAAGCTTATGGAATTTTGATGTTCAATAGTGAACAAATGGTTAATTGAAATGCCTTATTTCAAATTGAAAATCAAACAAAAAAATTAGTGCTCTCTAAATGATGAAGACATTCATTGTACTTTTCTAGCATAACATTAATCGATATTTATTTTTTATCTTTAAATATTGCTATACTATCGTGACATTTTTCATTTTATAAATTTTTTTTGTACTTTTTGAAAGAGAGATAAGAAAATTGTGTTTAGTATTATTCAAAGTGCATTATAAGAAACACATAAAAAACCAAGTGCTTTGGGAAAGAATAACTCAGTTATAGTGAAGAATGGGTCAATTGCAGCTTTAAAAAATGGTAAAGAATAATCAAGTGAGGACAAGTCTCTTGATGAGGTACTCCATGGTTAAGCCAAGTCTTTAGTACATAATAAAGCAACTAAATTTCATAAATTGTTTTTTTGATGGTTGATTTGTTTAAATATTTCCCATCAAAAATTACTTTGTACATCTCATCTTTTTTTTGCATAGGAGCTTGTAGTTCTTAAGAATCTGATAGTGAAGAAGCTAAAGAAGATATTGTACCAAAGGTATATTTGGTGTTCTTTTTAAAGTGAAAATGTGACTGGAAATTTTGTATATTGTCATATTTCATATACAGAAAGGTCAAATTGTAAATAGAGGTGAAGCCGTATGGATTTAAGTTTCTTCATTATTTATAATGCTCTCGATTCCTCCTTTGTAGCTATAAAAATACTTGTATATTTTCACCTTTCTAGACACCCTTTACTAGGTTCTTGAAGATTTCAAAATATCTTGGGCTAACCCCACTCTAGCATATAGGCAAGTTTCTCGATTGGACCATCCTTTGTTCTCGGACCATCCTTTGCATTTTCCTATAAAGAAATGGGCACCCCCGAACTAAACTATCTAGATTTCCAAGGGCATAGAATTGTAGGGCTTGAACTCCCTTTCGGTTCACCCTGGAGGTTTATTAGTTTGGCAAGACAATGAAATATGTCCTAACTCCTACTTGGTTCACAGACCTAACTCCTTTCCTTTTTCTCCAAGTTTTGGCTTTACTAATATGGCAAAGCAAGGGGTGTTTTTCACCTTGAGGGTCTTCAAAAACTCCTTCTCTCCAACCATCATCACATTAGATGCATGTTGGATCTCCTTCCTATCTTTTGGCAGTGGTCTCATGGTGTATTCCTTCCCATTTTTGGAGATGATGTAAACATTGCTCCTTTCATCATGCTTAGAATTGACATCAAATTTCTAGGGCCTACCTAACAATAGGTGACAAGCATCCATTTTTGCAACATCATAGACAATCTTGTCTTTGTAATCCCCTATTTGAAATTGAACATGACCTTGTTCATTTACTATGACCTACTGCTCCTTATTTAGCCATGAAACCGTATAAGGGTTAGGATGAGGCAACTTATTCAATCCAAGCTTCTCTACCATTTATACTGAGGCTATAGTATTTGTTGAACTGGAATCTACAATAACTTTGCAGACCTTACCTCTTACCTTGTAGAGAGTTTTGAATAATGTCTTTCTTTGGGGAGGTTCTTGCTCTGTGACAGTCTTTAGTAGGGTTTTATTGAACATTAGAGACTCTCCTCTCTCTAGATCAGCATTTCCTCTTGCCCCTTAGTCACTTTGTGCATCCTCCTCTTGAGCCAAATGGACTCTCCTATTCCCTTCTTGGCTGTTGATGCCCATTTTCTCAGGAAGCGCTTGTATGTAGCAAGTGCAATATGTAGAGGTAGAGTTATGGAAAGTCAACTAAGTATTTTTTTCTTTTCATTTTTTATATTCATTTATCTCTTTATCAATCTATCTCTCTATCTATAACTCTTTCTATCTATCTCACTTTAGTATTCATTTCTATATGTCTCTTCCTCTTACTACTCCATTTGCAGGTTGGAAACAAATCATCCTTCTTCCACCAATGAGTCATTCCATTCAAGAAAGACCATGTCTGATGATATCAATGCACAAAAAAATAGGGAGACAATTGCTAGACTATGGTCTAACTTAAAAAGAAAAGGTGATGGAAAATGTTATTATCCTTGCAAAAATTGTAAGGGCTTAAAGTCTCAAAGATATCTAATCAAAAAAACTGAGGAACACTGTAGGCAACATGGTCACAGTGAATGGGGAAACAAATATCGTCCATTGGTATGTATTTTAATAATTTATAAATTACATAAGACATGATTTGATGATGACACCATGGTCATGGCTAGTATAAGGTCATCATTTTCACATAGGTCAATGTCCCTGAGTTTCATGTTATGGACCATGACAATTCAAAGAGTGTGGATTTCCAAATGAGGCAACATGGAGGTGTAAATATTGAGGTAGAAGGTAATGATACTATGGAAGAAGACCACGATGATGAAGATCACGATGATCAAGATGATCATGATAATCAAGATGATGATGATGATGATGATGTTGACACAAAGCTTGATGTACCTATACTTGAGAAGGCACATGAGTCTGTATATGAAGGCTCCGAAACAACTCTTATTGCCATTGTATTATTGTTGGTGAACTTGAAGGTTATGAATGGTTTATCCAACATAACAATGACATGTATGTTAAGGTGTGTCATCTTCTTTCATTATTTTACTCGTACTTCCCTTACAATTAACATTGGGTTTGTGTAGCAATTAATATTCTTAAAATTAACAAATTATATTTTTGGTCATAGGTTGATAGGTGAGAGTTTGTTACCACCATCAAACATTCTACCTCACTTGTACCGAGAATTATCTTCCATCATGAAAAATATTGGAATGGAGTATCAAACAATACATGCATGTCCGAATGATCATATTATATATCATAAATAGCATGAATTTGCAACACAATGCCCTATTTTTCATACTAGTAGATATCAATCATATTGATTAATAAAAAAGGTGCCTCACAAGGTTCTTCGGCATATTCCCATTATTCCACGTCTATAATGATTATTTAGGTGCAATAGCTTGGCACAATTTATGGATTACCATGCACACAATAGAAGTCAAGATGACATTATGCAAATGCCTATAGATAGTTTGGCATTTAAGAAAATAGAGGAAAAATGGCCACACTTTAAAGACGAACCTCGTAATCTCAAGATTTCATTGGTAGCAGACGGTGTCAATCCTTTTGGAGAGATGAGATCTACTTACTTGGTGTGGCCTGTTTTTGTTATCAACAATGACATACCTCCTTGGTTGTCCATAAAAAGAGAGCACATAATGTTGACATTGATTGTTCCAGGTATTTTTTGATTTAATTGTCATCTAAATTAATTTATTATTACTAATCCATCAAAATGGTCATAATAATTATGTAATGTTTTTGTTCATTCAACTAGGTAAGTACCAAGTTAAAGATATCAATGTATATATTGAACCCCTTATTGATGAGTTGATGGTGTTATGGAATGGGGTTACTATATATGACATCTGTAGACCAATAGGACAAAGACAATTTCAATTTCATGCAATCCTTGAATGGACAATACATGATGCCCCTAGGCTAACACATTTTTGTGGTATATTCTCTTCTTAACACCTCTTTTTGGTATGTAATAGTGACAACACAAAGTTAACATATTTAATCCAATTATACATGATCTTGTAGGCCTTTAGACAAAGGGAAAATTTGCATGTCCAATTTGTGGTCCAAAGATGAAATCTCATCATTCAAAAAGTTTAAGAAAGCAAGTGTTCGATGAGAATAGACACTTTCTGCATAGAAATCATAAGTACCAAATTATCGAAATCTTTCCAATGGGAAAGAAGAGACTATGTCAAAGCCATAGAGAATGATACCTCAACTATGGAAGTTGGCATACAATAAAATAAATCATCGCGGTAATGTCATTCCATCTGATGGTTTTTGTTTCAAATTAATATTTTGATATTGTGCTTTGTTCACTGATGATGTAATTGATGCTTGTGAAGGTCGTCAAGGCATCAATAACCAACTTCCAAAAGGACTAAAAATTTATCCTACACAATTTACTAGGTTGTCGTACTATGAGAAACTCCCAATTGTGCATTTGTTTGATCCTATGCATATTGGAAAGAATGTAACAGAGACATTATGAAAAATCTTGGATAGAAAATGTGACAAAGACCAAATTATCAAAACTTGTAGTGACATTGAAGAATCCAATCATGCAATGAAAAATGGCATTCGATCAAAAAACAATGGAGACTTGGTTATAAGATTTAGAGCATGAGTTTGGTAATAATATTTTTGATCATAAGAAAACATTACAAAAATCTCGCAAACATCTTAAGGTTGTGAGCGACTCATATAGAAAGAGTCTCATCCTAAACCTAAAGTATGAGCATCCTCCCTTTATTATAGTGAGGGAATGGAATGAGTTCATTTTGGATGCAAAGGAGCAAGGGGAGGATGATTGAAGAGAAACTACACCAACAAGTGCGAGAAGGTATGCAATAGTATTAACTACTAGTACATTAATGTAATAATGCACTAATTAGTATTGATCTTTATATCTATATCATCTAACATAATTCAAAATTTTCATAGGTTGCAGGACACATCAAAGGAAACAAAGGCCAGGTTGGAAAAGGTTGGGCAGTACAAACTTGGCTCTGGGGGATATTCTAAAATTAGAGCACGAGTTATAAGTAGCAATAAATGAATTGCAGAGAAAAAATATTTATAAAATGAAAATAATTATTTTAATTAATAAAAAATGCAAATAAAATGCAGGGCGCTGATTTTAATTTGGAGGTCACGAAAGAACACAAAAGAATTTCCTTCAAGCAAGGCTTTGTAGCCGTGGCTGAACACCTACGACAAGCTTCCATTGCCCCAACCAAACAATCTCCTACATCATGTGCACAGGTAATTATGCCAAAAAATATATTAGAAATTGAATACTTGAGCAACAATCTATTTGATAATAATGTGCATGACATTGCAATGCAGCCTGTTAATCATCACATCGATCATACACCACATCATGAAGCCCTTGATGTGCTTCATACTTCCATGAGATGCTCATTTTCTATTTAAAACTAATTATGTAATTATTAATAAAATTTAACATCTTTAATTGAACTTGGTGTAACCTTTTTGTGTATATTATAGAGGATATAGATCAATCATTTCGTGCTGATGAACGAGTGCCGGAGGATGTTCAGACTAATCAACAAGTAGCTCATGTCACACATTCAGGTAAAGAAAATCTATGTTTTGTTCTTTTAAATTAATTTTTTGATTTATAGTTCTTTTACTTAAATAAAAACTCGTAATTCACTAATATAAAATGGTGTGAATTTAACTCATGAAGTACTTGTTATTGCAGCAGACCCCCCTTTGGTGTAGCAGCCTCATGATGTTCCTCAATGGATGAGGAGGAGACATGCATTAGAACCAGTAGAGGAGGGGGATGACAAGGACACTGATATTCCTCTTAGAAATTTCATGAAAAAAAAAAAGAAAAAAATCCAAAAAGAAATGATTGTTGCGTGTTAATGAATGTTATATGTTAATGACTTATTCATGAATGTTGGGTGTTAATGAATATTGTGTTAATAAATTATTCATGAATGACTTACTCTTGAATATTGCATGTTAATAAATTTTGTGTTAATGAATTATTCATGAATGTTGTGTGTTAATGAATTTTACGTGTTAATGAAGGTTATCATGTGATTATAATGATTGAATGTTATATTTCAAAAATGGATGAATGAATGAATGTTATTAAATGTTAATGGGGAATTTAGAGTGATGTTAGGGGGGGGAGGGGCCAAATGAGCTTCCACCTTCATGTGGTTGGCATTGTTTAGTAGAGAATATTAAACTATTCTCGAAACCAAGTGAAGCTCAAACTTTAAAGACAAGCTTATAGTTAATAGTGACAACCAATTAGCAAGTCCAAATGAAGTTCTTCATTATAGGTACCTTTTTAGTTTTTAAAGCACGATGTCATGTTTTAATATTGTGTAGTTTTTTTCTTAATTCATAGTACTCTTTTACTATAAGAACATAATTTATGACTTGTTTTCTAAACTAAAAGTATTAAATAGTCAAAATTGTCTTATTTTCCACGCTCAATTTTCATATTAATGTGAGACATTTTAAAATGACCATCTAAGAACTGTACAATATCTAATTAAAAAAACCCTACATGTTTGAAATTTGGTGCTCTTTCTAATACATTTGCTGTCAATACATTCTAGGCAAAGGCTGGTCCTGATAAAGATTTTAAGGAATCATTACAAGCTCTTAGGGGAAGCCAATGTGATGTGTCATATGAAGCAACTAAAATCTTGGTGCGTATCTTTGTCTGGTCTAGATATATATACATACATACATATATATATATATATATATACATACATATATATATATATATATATACATACATATATATATATATATATATATATATATTTCATTCACTGGTATCAACTAGGTCAACTTCCAATTTCAATTTAAGCTAAAATTTGAGTAAAACTTTGGAGCTAATCAGTTCCAATAAAGACATTAAAAAAAATAGTTGATTGCTACTGATATTAGGTTATCAATCTATTGAATATATTATACAGGAATATATAGAGGAGTTGGAAAATCTATCCAAGACTAAAATACTTGATTTGTTTCACAAAAACTATGCTCTTGCTATCATTGTAAGAAATATACTCAATGATTTATATTAGTTTTTTAATTTGTCAGAGTTTAGATTGACATCCACCTTTTAGGCTTTTCTTGAATTCTATTCTTTGTTTGTCAACTAGATTTACGATGTATCCAGGCAAAGGTTGGTTGTGATAAAGATTTTAAAGAAGCATTACAAGCTCTTAGGGGAAGCCAATGTGATGTGTCATATGAACCAACTAAAATCCTAGTGTGTATCTTTGTCTGTTCTAGAAATATATATATTTTTCATTCACCGGTATCAACTAGGTCAGCTTCCAATTTCAATTTAAGCTAAATTTTGAGTAAAACTTTGGAGCTAATCAGTTCCAATGAAGATGTTAAAAAAAATAGTTGATTTCTGCTGATATTAGGTTATCAATCTATTGAATATATTATACAAGAATATATAGAGGAGTTGGAAAATCTTCCCAAGACCAAAATACTTGATTTGTTTCATAGAAACTATGCTCCTACTATCATTGTAAGCAATATACTCAATGATTTATATTAGTTTTTTAATTTGTCAAAGTTTAGATCAGCATCCACTTTTTAGGCTTTTCTTGAATTCTATTCTTTGTTTGACAACTAGATTTATGATGTATCTATTGTAATATCTTATTGGAAAGAGTGCTTCTGAGAGAGGGGGGGGGGTGAATCAAAAATACTAGCTTTTGACCTATTTTTAAATCCTTAATAACATATCTTTGAAATGAACATGCATGCATATAAACATTAAGCAATCATGAGAAACAAATATGCATCTCCACATAACACTTGAGATTTTGGTAACCCAAAAACCCTCTAGGAATAAGAAGGTAAAACTGGGGTGGGGATGATACCCACAAAATCACTGTAGTAATAAAGTTTGACCACTTCTGATGGTCTTCCCTGTTAAAAGCTTTACACTGTATCAATAGTGACCTAGTTAAAGGATTTACAAACACTTAACATGAAGTGTTACCCTGTCAAAGGATTTAATCACCTATTTAAAGGATCTACAAGATAGCTATTAAGCTAACCTATCATCATAGGATTTCCTTTCTAATACAATGGCTAAAGAGTATTAGGTATAATAAACCTAATAGCTTACAATCCTTGATTGCTGAATACAGGCACTTGATCTACTTTCTTCTGACCTTGATCCTCTGAGATCTGATACTCGTTTGTATCCCCTGCTTTGTTCTTGATTAACTAGATATTTAAGTGCTGATCTCTTCCTCTAAATCTTTTTACTCTTCACTCTAAACTCCACTAGAGTTTTTGTTCACTCCTTCATCTATCTACATGATTAAATGAGATTTCATCTTCCTTACAAAGACATTTGAAGAATTAGGATTAGACATGGATCTACAATCCATATTGAATCTCTGATTCTAGCTCATTCCTTACATTTTATCATTGGTTGCATGCCTTCTCCATTTTTCTTATTGGCTACATGTAGATTGCATAGGAAATATAAATGATTTGATCTTATCACTTAAATCCTTCGAGATTGATCATATGTCAGCCATGAAAATGGTTTACATCTAAGTTTGTGAAGTTACAAACTCATATGCTAATTTTGAGTTACTCGACACTTACTGATTCCTGATGCTCAACACCTTCTATAACTCGGCTTCTGTATTGTTCCTATCTTGCTTGGCATTGTTTATGACTCAGCACCTGAATATTGCTCGACACTTGGATCATGCTCGACACCTATAGTCACTTGACATCTGAAGGCTTTCCTGATCGGCACAAGCTGTGGCTCGGCATACATAGTGTACTCAGCTTTAATGTAGAAAGTGGTTAAGTGTGTTGGCACTCAAGTGTCAAAACCATTCTGAGACTAACAATCTCCCCCTTTGACATGAGTGTCAAAAAAAATTAACTAAGCATTATTTATCTAATCTTATGAGTACATTCACTAATCTGCTTGGTATATATATAGAGGTTTAAAGACTTTATCAAAATATTGTAACTTACAATATATACCTCAAAATTATTATAACTCCCCCTGAGTTGATCATTCTGATGTCTTGTGCCATTATGCCTAATGTTCTCTTTAATATATCTTCACAATATTATCTCCCCCTTAGAACATTATCTCCCCCTTAGACTATTATCTCTCCCTTTTTGATACTGATGTCAAAGGGTCCTAAATAGTAATGCCATGCTTGGCCAAAAATGTCTTATTTAGCTCAAGGAGTATTTGGAGAGCTGCATCCCAATTATTTAAAGCAATATCCAATGACTTTTGTTGGATTGCAAGCTCTGCTACTAGATCAACAAGTCCGTCATGTGTAGAAATATTTGGATCCTTCTTCAGGACTATTTCTACATACATTTTCTCCTTGTGTAAGACTTCTAAGTGAGGAGTGATGGAGGCTTGGATTTGCATCAGCTTTTCTTTGATAGTGGCCTCTTTTGCTGATAATGCAGCTAATTCCCTCTGAGTGTGAAGTGTTTGAGAAAATTTCTTTTCACTTTATGTAGGATCTGAGGGTAGTTGCATGCTGGAGAGCTTTAATTTACTCTCAAGGTTCAAAATTTTTGGATTTATTTCTTGTGTGAACCTAGAAAAATCACACAATTTTCTATAAAGGGAAAATATGTTTCCTAATACATTCTTTACATTTTCCAATTTCTTAGCTAGGTCAACCTGTCCCAAAATTATGTTACTATCTATTTTCTAGTTGACTTTGCCTACAAACTTCTTTTCTGACCATTCCATTAGTTTTACATTAGTATCATGGTCTTCATTATTCACTTGGTCAACTATATCAGATAGTTGCTCAAGTATTGGTCTGTTTGCATCTGGGGGTTGAAGGCTAAAAACATCCATGAATATATCTTTTATCTCATTCATTGCCTGCTTGTATTTGCAGTGTTTCCTCATTGCCTCTTGCCTCCTTCTCTTATCCAATGCACTTTGTATTTCATTTATCTTTTCCTCATTTAGAGTGCTTGAATCATAAGAGGGTATTTTAATTTCTTCATCAAGCTCAGGAATATCATAATGAATGGTCCTGGCTACCCTAGTAGAGCTTGAGCTTGGTGTACTGACATGTAAGGTCATCATTTCAGTACTCAACTTATGACTGGGTTTGGTGGGAGTTCCTATTTTTGGTAATTCAACCAAAGTTTGTATTACAGACTCCTCTTTATCTTGTGTTTCTTCTTTTTCCTCTTCTTCTTGCATGGCTTCTTCTTGTGTTACTGCTATTGGAGGTATAATCGCTATCTAAACTGTTATCCCTATGACTAACTCTATTGTTGTACTTGGCTCCTAATGAGCTTGAATGGCTATCCTTGGTGGTGATGGAGGTGGTATAAATGCAAGCCCAATAGTTTGAATGATTTGAGGTGGTTCTTGTGGTAACACCTTGGCTTCTTTGAGTTTGTCTACTAACTTTTGGAGATCATTCACACTGACCAATATAGGACTCGTAAACAATTGCACTTGTAGAGTTGTTTGGTCAAGGATCTTAGTAAGATCCGCTGTAGTTAATGGATTGATGTTTTGACATATGGTGTCAAAAACATCCTTAATCTTTATGATTTCTGTAGGTATGGTTATAGAGTGAGGCAAGCTAGGGGGTGAAATTTGTGTGGCTTGCACACTTTGTTGTTCATCAATTCCTTTGTCTTCATCTTTTCCTTCCTCCTCTCTTTCTTTCTTGTTTTCCTCTTCTTCAACCTATTTCTCTTCTTCTGTCTTCTCTTCTTTCCTTAGGTTTAGTAGCAACTTCCTCTTTGTATTCCTCTTCAAGGACATCTTCAGTTGTCTTGTACAAGTTTTTCCAAACTCTTGTAGTTCTCTATACAACTTCTTCAATTGTGTTTTGTAGGATGGAGAATGCCCTATATTGAGGTGTAAACCTTTTACTATGCCGTTTGACTACTTGAGTTACCTGTTCCTTTGTTAAATTAGGAAATAGGTTTGCTAGGGTTGATTCCCTCATCTCTTTCTCCATCATTAAACAGAAATGTCATATGTCTTCTATAGTTTTAGACAATTCTTTTGGCAATTGTCCATCTAGTTCAAGAGGTGTATACTTGAACTGTGCCATTAATGCATAGACTGATTCTTCTATGCTATTTTGTTCCTCTCTATTGAACTTATTGAAATCAATCTTTTTCATTTCACTTAAGTCTCCATTCTTAATCTTCTCAAATAATATATCAATTGAAGATTGAGGAGGATGACTTACCCTTTCAGTCTGATCTTCTTCATCAGTATTAGGTTGGGCCACATATCTTTTCCTTTTCTTTGGCTCATCATATGCCTTTTTGACTGTGTTCTTCTTCTTTGTGGCTTCCACTTTGGCCTTTTGGGTAGAGGCCCTTATTGTAGCTCTGGTTGTTGGCTTCTTGGGCATTTGCATGGAAGCTTTCTTTGGTGAAGGCTGAGAAACAGGAGGTGTCTTTGTCTTCCTTTTGATGACTCTGCCTTTGATGGGTGCTTCCTTGGTTTTTGCTTCCTTGGCACTCTCATCTTTCTCTTCACCTTGACTTTGTGACGATTCAAGTGGCTCTTGTTCTGGCTCACCTTCTTCTTCTCCTTCACTAATCTCTTCTACTTCACCTGCTACACTTGATTCTTCAACATCAAATTTCTTCTTTATCTTCTTTACTAGCTTGTCCTTTTTCTATACTACTGTGGCTATCTTGAGTTCTGTAACAACTCTTGATTTGAAAGTGTGATATGTTCCAAATGCCTGTGCAGATTTGTCCATTTCCTTGGTGAGTAATGCTGTGATGACTGAAGAAGCTTGGTCAACATCAAGCTCGTATCCCAATGGTCTAAGCCATCTTTTTCTTGGAAGGACTACTTGAATGTAAGTATAATCAATGTCAATCAGAAAACATATGTCATTTGCATTCTTTTCTACCAATGAAACTGGTATCCTCATTCTTTTCTTCATTGCATTCTTGAAATCATCAAAATAGATAGAGATTTGATCATCAAAGCTATCTCCCATTTGTGCAATGAAATCATTAATTTGATCAACAATCGTTTTATTCTGACTCCAGTTGACTTTGCCAAATGAAGGGAATTCCTTCATTACATAGAAGAACATACAAACCAACACTGAACTAAATTTACACTGTGCTCCCTTGGACTTTCTACTAGCTCCAAGATTTTCATTGATCTGTTGCAACAAGATCTCTGCAAGGTCATAGGTGTGGTCTTTCTTTACAAGCTTATGTGCCACATCTACTGCTATGCAGGGTACACTATTTAACCTATTGGATTGATAAAACTTATGTGATATGATCCTTACAGCAAAGTCTAGAAGGGGATCAATTATGGTATCTATGGTCATGCTTCTATTGTTCCATTTTGCACCTATGTTCTTCTTAATTGTTTCCTTCTTTTCACTTCTCAATGTCTTTGGCTGATCTAGGGTTGGAAAACTTGTAACCCTATGAACCATTTTCTTGGTAATCTTGACTAGTACTTGTTCTAACCAGAATGATCCATCATGGATTCTGTTGAGTATTATGCATATCCATTCAATTTTGAATATGATTGGAAAAACTAGGGCTTTGGTTAAACCCTTCTTCTCTATGATAGAAAACTTATCTTTCAGGATTCCATTTTCATAGAGTTTGTCATTGGCATTAAAGATTTCCAAATCTCCTATGGCTCCTATTTTACAATTATAACACTTTCGCAAATCCTGAACCATAACAACTTTTTCAGGGATGGTGGATAGGGCACTAGTAGGATCATTTTTATATGCAACATTTGGTATAGGTCTAAACTCAGGTTGCTTAACCTCGTTGCTGAAAAATTGAATTTCATGGATCACTTTCCCTTGGGTCATTTTTGAGCTAGATGCCATTTATATCTAAACTAGGGTTTAACGATTAAAGCAAACTTGTCAAACTGTAAAACTTGGCACCTGAAGGAAATACCTAGATAAATGCTTAGATCACTTGGGTAGATGCTGAATCGCTGCAAAACATTGGTTGAAAGCTTGAAAATCGCTCAGTCATGCTCAAGGTAATTGCTCTTCGTTTGAATGACTGAAGAATGAGTCAATTTTTACTTTTAAGTGACAAAAGAAACTTTGCATTTAATGCATTTTAGTACCTACACCTATCACTCAACTTCCAAATGTTTTTCAACTCGGCATCCACTTGGCAGCTATACTTACTTGGCATCTACTTACTTTGTTAATAACTTGGCATCCAAAGAAATTTCACTCGGCATCATCATTCAAGTTTAGTCTTAGCATCTTGTCTCATGCAAACTTATACTTTGCAGTGTTTCTTCATGGTTTAGGGCTGATGTGTGATACTTCCTTTTGTATCAGCCCTATAGGCTTCTCTTGTTATTAGTTAGATGAGAAATGATCACTTGACCTCATGGGTGAAGTGACCCTTTCATAGGATGTACTTGATCCATCCTTTTTCTGCCATGTCTTCTTCATGTTTGTTCTTATGTGTTCCACATCAATATTTTCTTTGCCCTTATTTACTTCAATCTTGGGTGCCTTGGACCTTGTAGGACAATTTTTGCTAACATGTCTAGTTTTCAAGCAACTGAAGCAAGTAGTCTGGTTCAACCATCTTTTATAGTTCCCCTTGAAATGTGTTCTTATGCAATTCTGGGGTATATGTCCATACTCTTGACAATAGTGACAACTATACCTGGTGTTATAATCCCAATGGTAGTGACCTTCATTCTCTTTTGTTGGTTGATTTGATGTCCACATAGGCTTTGATCTACATTCAAATGCCCTATGTCCATATTTCTTGCAATTATGACAATGCCCATTAAATCTTTGTGTCTTGGTGACTTTGGCCCTACAATCTTGTGTCATATGTCCTTGCATGTTGCACTTGTGATTGTAACTCTTGCTTTTGGGTGTGTTTGGCTGATTGATTCTTCTACTCCTGCAAACATTAGTAGTATGCCCCTTTTTATTATAGTAATGACAAATGGGTTTAGAATCCTTACCTTTGTCACTTCTTTGCTCAACACTCTTTGATGATTCACCAACTTTAGTGCTGTTGTATCCAAGTCCTGATGTATCATGGACTGATCTTGGGGATTTCAGCAACTATTCAAAGTACTTTATGACTTTTCTTGACTTGTTGATATTCTCTGCTATCTCTTTTTCTCTATTCAATTCATTTTGCAATTGTTCATTCTACATCCTCAAAGTAGAGATCTCAATATCTTTCATATTAAGTTCATGATGAAGGTTCATCATTTGAGCTAGTGTATCCATCTGCATGTTTGAGATCCTTGTTAATTCAATACATTTTTATTCCAGTCTGTTTGCAAGATTCCTTTTGTCATCTTCCATCATGACTTTGTCCTCAACTACTCTTTTCTTTTGTTTAGTGATTTCACATAACATTATGGCCTGTGATTCATGTTCCATCTTGAGAGATCTTATCTCATTTGCTTGAGCTTTATTTTTCTCCATCAGTTCTGCTATCTGCATCAAACTCTTTAGTGTCTCCATTGGCAAACACTTGTGTGGTATCAATATCCTTTTAGTGTATATTATTTTCAGCTATGGCTATCTCCTTTCTTCTTTTCAAAGATTTTCTTAATTCCACTTTAGCTTCCTCTAGTTTTTGTAGAGTGAGATGCACATCTATCACCTGGTTCTCAATGATCTTTCCAAGTTTGAAAACTTCCATCTTTAGATCTTTTCCTCCAAGCTGTTAGGCTCCTTTTTGAGAGAAATTAGCTCTGATACCAATTGTTGTAATATCTTATTGGAAAGAATGCTTTTGAGAGGGGGGGGGGGGGGGGGAGGGGTGAATCATAAGTACTAGCTTTTGACCTATTTTAAAATCCTTAATAACATATCTTTGAAATGAACATGCATGCATATAAACATTAAGCAATCAACAAATATGCATCTCCACATAACACTTGAGATTTTGGTAACCCAAAAACCCTCCAAGAGTAAGAAGGTAAAATTGGGGTGGGGATGATACCCACAAAATCACTGCAGTAATAATGTTTGACCACTTCTGATGGTCTGCCCTATTAAAGGCTTTATATTGTATCAATAATGACCTGGTTAAAGGATTTACAAACACTTTACATGAAGTGTTACCCTGTCAAAGGATTTAATCACCTATTTAAAGGATCTACAAGATAGCTATTAAGCTAACCTATCATCATAAGATTTCCTTTCTAATACAATAGCTAAAGAGTATTAGGTATAATAAACCTGATAGCTTACAATCCTTGATTGCTGAATACAGGCACTTGATCTACTTTCTTCTAACCTTAATCCTCTGAGATCTGATACTCATTTGTATCCCCTAATTTGTTCTTGATTAACTAGATATTTAAGTGCTGATCTCTTCCTCTAAATCTTTTTACTCTTCACTCTGAACTCCACTAGAGTTTTTGTTCACTCCTTCATCCATCTACATGATTAAATGAGATTTTATCTTCCTTATAAAGAAATTCAAAGACTTAGGGTTAGACATGGATCTACGATCCATATTGAATCTCTGATTCCAGCTCATTCCTTACATTTTATCATTGGTTGCATGCCTTCTCCATTTTTCTTATTGGCTGCATGTAGATTGCATAGGAAATATAAATGATTTGATCTTATCACTTAAATCCTTCAAGATTCATCATATTTCAGCCATGAAAATGGTTTACATCTAAGTTTGTGAAGTTACAAACTCATATGTTGATTCTGAGTTACTCGACACTTACTGATTCCTGATGCTCGGCACCTTCTGTAACTCAGCTCCTGTATCATTCCTATCTGGCTTGGTATTGTTTATGACTCGACACCTAAATATTGCTTGGCACTTGGATCATTCTTGGCACCTATAATCACTTGACATCTGAAGGCTTTCCTGACTCAGCACAAGTTGTGGCTTGGCATACATAGTGTACTCGGCTTTAATGTAGAAAGTGGTTAAGTGTGTTGGCACTCAAGTGTCAAAACCATTCTGAGACTAATAGTATCTACTACACATGAGCAATTTAGCTTCAAATGTATACAATCTTATTTATAATTTCCTGAGTTTGATATTCTTTGTTAGGAAGAAAATGTTAGTAAGAGCTCAAAGTGATACATTCAAATATCCCATTGATGAATCTAATACCTTCAATCCAACTCATGCAACTTGCCTGTCTTGGAGACCCAGGTTTGAGACTGAATTGAATACATAAAATGGTTCTAAATGTGCATTGTATTTGTTAGAAAATGTATCTTTTTATTAGGTTAAATATTAATTTGTTGTTTGCATGATATTTGGGTGTTATAATTTCTTTGTGGTTAAGACAAGACTTTTCTGTACATGAATTTCCTCAAGGATGAAAATGACCAAAAATATGAACATCATGTTGATTTTTTCCATGATAAGTTTAACAAAGAGGTGGGTGGTCATAGAACTACCATAGTGCTCATGTATTTATCAGATGTGATCAAGGGGGGTGAGACTATTTTTCCCTATTCAAAGGTTAGTTTTTTTGCATCACACACCCACTTTATGTGGTTAATCCATATCATAAAATGTAAGTGAGCTCTTACAAATATTATTCACTTATCCTTGTTGGGTAGTCAGGAAAGTGATGGCCAATTAAAAAATAGTTCTTCGTCAGAATGTGCCAAAGGTAGATATTCATGTATAAATAGTTTGGAATATTTTTGCTCTCCAAATTAACATTGACTAAGAATTTTTACATTTAATAATCTTAAGGGTGAAATATGAAGTGAAGCTTATATTCTTTATTTTAATCAATATAATTTATTTTCTAATTCATAGTCAAAACTAAAATGATTTGTGAGATGATTGTAGTGTAAGTGAAAAATGAAATTCATGTTGTTTTTTTAATATAGTGAAGCCAAGAAAAGGTGATGTTATTCTATTCTTCAGCCTTCTGCCAAATGGGACAGCTAATGAAAATAGTCTGCATGCAAGTTATCCTATTATAGAAGGAGAGAAGTGGTCTACTACAAAATGGATACATGTGAAGGCATATGACTTCATTAAAATGGGCACTTCTGATGAATGCATTGATGAAAATGATGATTGTGCTAAGTGGACTACTACTGGGGAATGCTTGAACAACCCCACCTATATGATTTGCTCTCCACATTCTAATTGGATACAAATTTACCCCCTGCCTCAACATCTTTCATTTCCTAAATATTCCAACATGTACAACAAAGTCAAGAAAGATCGTTAGAAACAAACTAGTACACAACTTCTAGTCCACATCAATAATAGGTAGACAACTCACCCACCATTTGGGGAGGTGAGCGAGAGTCTACATACTAATTTTTTCCACCTTTGGATAATTTCAAGCCTTAAGTTCAGTAGGGTCCCAACTACAAGAGGAATGTGGAAGAGCCCATTTCGAGAGAGAATCAACAATAATAATTTCTAGATATTGACAATGTTTTATCTCAATAGTCAAGTCTTGGTGTGAATCAGGAGCAACAACATTTAGAGAAGGTTGCACATGGCTAGAGTGGACCACATCAACAACAAGAGGTGGGCTCAGATCCATTAGGCCACAAAAGGTGATGGGGACACAACCCAAGAACAGAATGGAAACAACAGAAAAGGGAAATTATATTAATTGAGAAAATAAGCTAGTACAAATAGTACAGGAAAATAAACTTCAAAGCATGCCCTAAGGGCTTACAATAGCATAAATCTGGAGATAAATTCTCCTTATGGTACCTCCTCTCAAACTCCACTCCGAACTGCCTTTTACGATGCCAGAAATCTCCTTAAATAGACCTCGGAGGGTTAAGGACTAGGAGTACATTCTAGAAAGTGCTAGTAGGCACCCACCGACCAAATAAAAGGTTTCAGAAGCTGCGGTAGAAGTCGATGCAAATCTAGAAGAATCCAAAAATGGTAACCGAACTTTTGGGAGGCATAACTTTTGAACCGTAGCTCCGATTGACGAACCGTTTACATTTTTGAAAAGCTCTCGAAGCGCTCTATAGCCCTATGGACAAGCTTTGCTCATCCCCCATTTTTTGGCCCTTATCAAGGTCATTTAATGCCCCTAACCTAACTTTGAAGCATTCTTAGGAGGTCTCCAAAACCTGAAAAATTGCAATAACTTTCAAATCGTGGGGCCTTTTGACTTGATTCTTTTTTTGGAATGCTCTAAATCACAATTAAATTCATCTGGCCAATTCACACCTTCTAGGTCACCAAAATGATGGCCAAATTGCATGCTCCTATTTTTTCAGGATTTTCAAACACACTGATAGTGGAACTGTGAGAGTTGGAACCTTTATTTGACCCAAATGGGTATCCAAAAATGTAAAGACATGAAACAAAAACTAAGTCTAAGTACATTTTTTTGGGTGACACAGGATTGCCCTTATACCTCTGGATGCTCCTGCATCAGACACCCAGGGTAGATTGAAAAGTGACCCTGTCACTTTATGGATGGTAGAGGAAATCCCAAATGGGAAACCTCAGCTGCTGAAATCCAAGTTGAGTCCTCGATCGGTCATCCTTTCCATTTGACCAAATACTCTTCATACTGCCTGTTTCTAGTACTCCTACCCACACGATGATCTAGAATGTCTTCTATCTCCTCCTTCTTAGAAGCAGGAATTGGACATGGCTCTAACACCAACTCCTCATCTGCAACATCATCATGATACTCTGTTAAATCTACAATGTTGGAAATGGGAGAAATGTGAATACCATCTGGAAACTCCACCTCATATGCATTTCTTGAGTCATGTTTCTTCAAAATTTTGCAGGGGCCAAATTTCTTCATTTTCAGCTTGTTGTAAGTACCGGTTGGAAATCTTTCTTTCCGTAAATGCACCATGACTAGATCCCTACTTGGAATTCCTTATGTCTTCTCCTTTGATTAGCCCTAGCTTTATACTCTTGATTCATCTTGGTAATGTGTGCTTGAACCTCCTCATGTAGACGTTTTATATGTTCAGCAAATTCTTTCGCTTCAGCACTTATCCTCTCCACTTGCTCTATCTTCCTCAATTCTGGTGGAGTCTGTGGGCTATTCCCATATACAATTTGGAATGGTGATTTTCCAGTACTCCTATTTATAGAGTTATTATAAGCAAACTCTGCCTGTGGTAGAATTAAATCCCATCCCTTGGGCTTATCCCCAACTAAACATCTCAGCAAATTGCCCAGACTTCTGTTTACCACTTCTGTTTGACCGTCAGTTTGTGGGTGATGCGTGGAACTAAATTTCAAGTCTGTTCTTAACTTTTTCCACAATGTCCTCCAGAAATACCCTACAAATTTAGTGTCTCTGTCAGAGACTATACTCCTTGGAAGACCATGTAGTCTTACCACCTCTTTGAAAAACAAGTCTGCAATATGGACAGCATCATGAGTTTTGTGGCATGGAATGAAATGTGCCATTTTGGAGAACCTATCAACCACCACAAATACTGAGTCATTACCCCTTTGTGTCCTTGGTAATCCAAGAACAAAATCCATACTTATGTCCTCCCATGGCCTTGATGGAATAGGAAATGGCTGATATAGACCAGTATTGTGACTAAACCCCTTAGCAACTTGACAAACCTGGCAACTTTATACAAACTTCTTCACATCCTGTGAAATTTGAGGCCGAAAATAATGTTCTCTAAGAATGGTAATGGTCTTATCTCAACCAAAATGTCCTGCCATCCCTCCACTGTGTTTCTTCGTAATCAAATTTTCCCTCATGGAACTCCTTGGAATGCACAATTGATTACCTTTGAACAACATGCCATCCTGAATCAAATAGTCTAACCACTTGGTTCTATCTATAGCAACAGGTTCTTTACAAGCTTTCCATGCTTCAGCAAAATCAGGATCCTCAGGGTACAAATTCTTGAGTTCATCAAACCCAACTACTTCAACCTGCATTACTGTAAGCAGTGACTGTCTCCTACTTAGTGCATCTGCAGCCCTGTTAGATTTTCCACTTCTATGCTTCAACACAAATGTATAACTCTGCAAGAATTCTACCCACTTCATATGCCTCTGATTCAATTTACCTTGGCTATTTAGGTACTGTAATGCCTGATGATCAGTATACAAAACAAATTCCTTTGGCAATAAATAATGCCTCCATTTCTTTAAGGCCTAAACTATTGCATAAAACTCTTGATCATAAACAGAATACTTCTTCTTTGCATCATTCAATTTTTTACTAAAATATGCAATAGACTTACCTTCTTGGCTTAATACAGCCCCAATAGCACTGCCACTAGCATCACAATCCACCTGGAAAACCTTTCTAAAATTTGGAAGTGCCAACATAGGCTATTTTGTTACCTTCTTCTTCAGCAATTCAAAACTTCTCGCAGCTGCTGCAGTCCATTTGAACTCTTTTCTATCCCCTCTTATTGTATCAGTTAGGGGTGCACATATGCCATTGAAATTCTTAATAAACTTCCTGTAAAAACTAACCAGACCATGAAATGATCTTACCTTAGTAGCAGACCTTGGAGTAGGCTATTCCAAGATGGCTTTTACCTTCTCTGGATCCATTTTGAGACCTTCAGATGATATAACAAACCCCAAATAGACTAACTCCCTTTTTGCAAAGACACACTTCTTCAGATTAATTAACAGTTTCTCTTCCCTTAGCCTTTCAAGGACACTACGAACATGCACTAAATGTTCTTCCAAAATCTTGCTGAAAATTAAGATATCATCCAAATAGACAATAACAAATTTTCCCAAGAACTTCTTAAGTACCTCATTCATGAGCCGCATGAAGGTGCTTGGGGCATTTGTCAATCCAAAGGGCATGACTAACCACTCATAAAGACCCTCCTTGGTCTTGAAGGCTGTTTTCCACTCATCTCCTTCTCGAATCCATATCTGGTGATAACCACTCTTCAGATCTATCTTTGTCAAGTACTGAGCTCCACTCAAGCAGTCCATAATATCATCCATCCTTGGCAAAGGAAACCGATACTTGATGGTGATCCTATTTATAGCTTGAGAATTTGTACACATCCTCCACTCTCCATCCTTCTTTGGTGCGAGTACTGCAGGTACTGCACATGGACTTAGGCTCTCTCAAATCAAGCCCTTCCTCAACAACTCCTAAACCTATCTATTTAGCTCCTCTTTTTCAGTAGGAGTCATCCTGTGAGTAGCCTTGTTAGGCAAACTAGCTCCTGGAATCAGATCTATCTGATGACTGATTTGCCTTACTGGTGGCAATCCATCTAGAACATTATCAGAGATAATATCTCCAAACTCCCCTAGTAAATCTGAAACTTCAACTGGTATTTCACTACTACCTTCTTTATCTTTCCTAGGAATCAAAGCATAGCACATATGCTGATGTTTTATGCCATCTAAAAACTTCCTTCCATCAACAAGAAAAATCCTAGCACTGCTACATACCTTTTCACCTTCCTTTTTCATGGGCTTCAATTTGTGGCGAACTCCATCCTTTGTCAAAGAGTATGTGTTTGCATGTCCATCATGCACTGCATGTCTATCAAACTGCCATGGTCTACCCAACAATAGATGGCAAACATCCATTGAAATAACATCACAAAGAACTTCATCATGGTAACTCCCAATTTTGAATTTCACTAAACATTGTTCACTTACCAGGACCTTATGATCATCTTTTACCCAAGAAATCCGATAGGGCTGGGGATGTTTCTCCCTCCTGAACTTCAGCTTAGAGACCATCTCTTTTGATACCAAGTTATCAGTGCTACCACCATCAATGATCACGTCACAACATTTATCCTCACACTTGCATCTAGTATGGAAAAAACTCCTCCGTTGTCCTCGTTCAATCTCATCACTTAGTAGGACTCTTTCATTTACCAAGGTCTCTCCTCTTTTTGCATCCTCTGAATGTGATGATTGTGCATCCTCATCCACATGAGCAACCCTAGCTTGGCCCTTAGCTCTCCTATCTGTCCTTCCTTGTCGTTGAGGGCATTCAAAGGCACGATGGCCTTCTTCATTGCAATGGAAACAGGTACCACAGAAGCCTCCTCTTCCTTGTCCACATCCTCTACCTCTTCCTCTTTGATTTCCAAAGTCTTGATCATGGGAGCGGTTGAAACCCTCATTCCTCTGGTTCCTACTAGTACCCACATCTTCATTTTTCTTTTGGATTTCATTGCGGCCTCCAGATGATCTACCGCTTCCCCTTCCTCCTTGACCGCACCCTCTTTGTCTTCCTTCAAACCTTTTATTCAGCTTCTCTTCAACTCGTAGGGAAAACTGGTATGGCTCTTCAACGGTGGTCATTCTTATCAGACTTAATTCCTCCTGGATGCTAGGTCGCAACCCACTAATATAACGAGCAACCTTCTCCTTATTTGCTTCTGCATGCCCCGATCTAATCAAGAGTCGGTAAAACTCCTTTGTATATTCTTGGACTGATCTTCCTACTTGCTTTAACCCATGCATCTTCTTAAACAGATCAAGCTTGTAGTCCACAGGAATGAACTGCTTCTTCAATTTGTCCACCATGTGATCCCATCTTGTGATCTTCTCCTTTCCTCTTCTATTTCTTTCTAATTGAACCTCTTGCCACCAGATTTTGGCATGGCCTTTCAGTTTGCCCTTTGAAAACTTAACCCTATCTGGGTCCCTAATATCCTCATACTCAAAGTATTCTTCCAGTTCATTGATCCAATCGATCAACTCATCTGGTTTTAGATTTCCTAAAAATATACCCACTTCAATTGTAGGTCTTTTCCCAAACTTAGTAATGGCCCTAAAAAGCCTTTCCTCTACAGGATTCAAAACTTCCTCGTCAACTTCCTCTTCTGGTCCCATTACTTCTTCTTCATTGTCATCCTCACTGTTGTCACCTGCGGCAACATTTGCTCCTCTACAAAGCTCCTCTTGCAATGCCTGCACCTACCTTTGGAGGGCTCTAACCTCCTCAGGATTAATAGCTCTAGCCCTTCCACCACACTCTCTTCATGGAGGCATCTTCTAACTCGAACCCACAACCACACAGTCCTAGTGCAAACTGCCTCACAGTCGGCGCGCTGTCTACACACTCAGGAAAACCTGCTTTAATACCACTTGATGGGGACATGACCCAAGAATAGAATGGAAAGAACAGAAAAGGGAAATTATATTAACTGAGAAAATAAGCTAGTAAAAATAGTATAAGAAAATAAACTTCAAAACATGCCCTAAGGGCTTACAATAGCATAAATCTGGAGATAAATTCTCCTTATGGTACCTCCTCTCAAACTCCACTCCGAACTGCCTTTTACGATGCCAGAAATCTCCTTAAATAGACCCCGGAGGGTTAAGGACTAGGAGTACATTTTAGAAAGTGCTAGTAGGCACCCACCGACCAAATAGAAGGTTCCAAAAGCTGTGGTAGAAGTCGGTGCAAATCTAGAAGAATCCAAAAATGGTACCCGAACTTTCGGGAGGCATAACTTTTGAACCGTAGCTCTGATTGACAAACCGTTTACATTTTTGGAAAGCTCTCGAAGTGCTCTATAGCCCTATGGACAAGCTTCACTCATCCCCCATTTTTTGGCCCTTTTTGAGGTCATTTAATGCCCCTAACCTGACTTTGAAGCATTCTTAGGAGGTCTCCAAAATCTAAAAAACTGCAATAACTTTCAAACCGTGGGGCCTTTTGACCTGATTCTTTTTTTGGAATGGTCTAAATCACAATTACATTCATCTGGCCAATTCACACCTTCTAGGTCACCAAAATGATGGCCAAATTGCATGCTCCTATTTTTTCGAGATTTTCAAACACATTGATAGTGGAACTGTGAGAGTTGGAACCTTTATTTGACCCAAATGGGTATCCAAAAATGTAAATACATGAAACAAAAACTAAGTCTAAGTACATTTTTTTGGGTGACACAGGATTGCCCTTATACCTCTGGATGCTCCTGCATCAAAAGGCTAGTTCAATAGAACCATAACATTGGGAGGAGTCATCACTATCCTATGGAGAGTCATTAGAGGAAGAGCTAGATGCACAAATAGTCAAATAATTATCATTTGTGTCCCTCCAAAAAGTGACAATGTCTCTTTGACATGCAAAAAGATAATCTATAACCAAATATCCTACGGAGAAGCATTGATGACTCCAAAAGGGGAGTTCCTCGTAATCTAGTAGTTGAGCCCATGACCTATGCCCTAACATGAGAACTTGCTCCCAAAGGAGAGGATTGGAGATGCCAATGTCAACTAGAATGTGAGGAAATGTAGAATGACCTGTAATACCCCTCTATTAGTATAAGTAATTTGGGACATTTTGGAATATAAGAATTATCTTAACAAATAACACATGAGACTGAATCAATGAAGGAATTGTAAGGGTGCATTTAATTTTATGTTTCGCTTTAAGAATTTCAATCTATATGACATCTATCTACTTGAAAAGTTCCTAAAAGGTTCTATAGGGTCTTGATTTAGTTAATGCATCAACTAAATTATTAATAGTTAGAAGTATCTCTATTCTTAATGTACTAGTTGGGATTTCTTATGATGCTTAGAACTTATTTTGCATTGTACATTGATCATAGTATGTTGTTTAAATGCATCATTAAAAGTGTACCTTGATTCATATGTATTCAATATCATGTTTTCAATACCTTGGATCATGCTTTATATGTTTCTTAGAGTTCTAATTCAATATCACACTTGAACACATTGCTTATGAATAAGTATGATTTGTTGTTAAGCCAACCCAACTAAAAGATTATGCTTATGTACATATATGTATGCTTATTTTATTTGGCATGACTTTTGGATGAGGGGAGACAATCATAGCCACTTCTTCAGGAGATATACATGATATCACACACCTCCTTCCTTGCATGTCTATATATATATATATATATATTTGTGTGTGTGTGTGTGTTGTATTTTGTTGTCCAATGATGTAGGTGTGTGCAAGTACTAGGCATCAACTCCACTTGGATACACATGTTTGAGCATGCCTCAAAGTCCTTGAACCAATTTTTGTTAAAAGGGAGATAGAACCATGATCCATATAGGTGCCCTAACCCTAGTATTCTTGATTAGGGAGTTATCTAGCTTTTGGTGAAGTTTTGAGATTTTTCCTCTAATTTGATATTGCGATACTTGATTTTGCAATGGTGGTTTTATGTATGGATGCAATCTTAAGTTGATACTTGGATGCATTAATGGAAATATTGTTAACAAGCATATATTTTCTATTTGATAATTGAGTTCTAATGTTACTTTAGTCCACAAGTTGGCAGCGCATTTTTCAACATAATTACCAAGTACATAAATTACAAAAAATGACAATTAGATAGAACATCAAAATTATGATGTTTATTTTGAATTATTTTGGTCTACCCTTTTCTATAGTAACACTCTACACAATCTATTTTACAGTTAATTGGGAATAGGCTAGCTCTGATTGATCTATTGGTGAGTATTACATCATTAACCAGGTAATATTTTATTTAGATCTCAATAATTCAGTATCCATTTCTAATAAAAATTATTGTTTATAACATCTTCTTGTATTTATGTTGTATAGGGCTATATTGCAACATTTTCATTAGGGGTTGGCAGAATTCCATGGGTTATAATGTCTGAGGTTAGTTTTCTATTATGTTTGGTTTTTATGTAAATTGCATTGAGTTGGTGAAATATTGATTGAAGTTGAAGATGCTCTATGACTTTGTGTTGATATCTTGGATTAATTTTCAACCTAACTTTAGTTTTGGGTTGAATGTTTCAATAAAGGACCTCTTCTATTGGTGGATGAAGTGCAGTGAATTCTATGATAAATTTTGGGAGTAGTAGTTGGAAGGCGATGTAAATGATTAGAATAAGGTGGTGTAACACTGGAGAATAAAAATTCAGCCAAATTCTTTCTAACCTAAATTTGCAAAGATTCATATGAAGTAAACTATTATCATTTCAAATAGGGCACTTCTGAGAATCACTTATAATTTCATAATGTATGTACCTAGAATGGAAATGACCGCGTCCTTTGTGAATGATCATCGAGCAACTTAATTGGCCATAAAAATTATTCATGCAATGCAGATTAGTGATAGCATTGTTCGAATGACTCACAACATGTTGCAAGTGTGTTGTATATAGAATAACAACATTCTAATTGGTTTTAGAGGCATTACCTTAATCAATTGGAACGTGTATCTTTTCCAACTATTGAAATTGTTGTTTCTTATAAGTTGCAAATGAATGGTGTTCTAAAAGTTTTATTTTGAAATTTTTGCTAACAAGGCTTCTAATAAATTGGTTTGAAGTCATCACAACATTGTTCTAGATAGGAGATTCAAGTAATTTCCTTGTTATAGTAGATGGTGATCTCAACTCCCATCGCTCTTGCTATTTAACAAGAATGTTTGAGTGACATTTTAGAGTTGGGCCTTAGAGACTCAGATTAGTGTATATTATAGATTAAAGTGATTTTTATATGTGGAACCATAACTAGTAGAAGGAAATAGGTGTTGAAAACATTCTACCAAGAAAGAGAATAGAAGACCTAGTAACATGGTCGAAAGGGAGAGAATCTAAAGACACTCAGGCAATAAAGAGGTGTTATGAGTTGAATGATTGAAAGTAGGTGCTAACGAATTAGTTATAAGAGGCAATGACCCCTTTCATAACTAAGCATTCAGATTTTAAATTATGGAGAAATATTAGAGTAACATCCTCTAATCTGCCCATTTAAGTTACAGATAGGACATCAAATCTAAAATTCAGCATGGTGAACCATCATGTCCATGTATATTGTTTAATTTATATCGAATGGATGACTGAATTAAAAATATGCATATATGATTGCGATTTACAAACACTAAGGTAGCCAACAACCTTTCAGAACTTCATGGTCATCTCTAGTACTATTATGAATATATTTTCCCTTGAAATCTTCAAGAAAGGTAAATGGAATGTGTGAGAAACTATTGGATTGGTCAAGTTTTCCACATAGAGGTATTGTTTTATGATAGATTATTTTTTATGTTAAGGACATGGTGAGGGGTCCTTTAGGTGGGTTTGAAGGTAAGTGGAGGCTTAGTTTGATGATGCCCTAGTTTGAGGCTTAATAGTGAGGGTTTGGGAGTTAATGCATAAAATGAGTATGGCTAAGTAAACCAGTGCAAGAATATGTGGTTTGGCAATAAATTGAGACATTGTGCAAAATTTAAGAACTTGGTTGCAAGATGAAAGGACACTTTCTTTGTAAAAGTAGCCTAATTGGAACTCTTGAAAGGGGTAGCGGGGTTTGGTCTGAGGTATTGGTTCAAAATAAATGTTGTTAAATTTGATATATGTTGTATAAATTTTTAAATGGTATATAAAACCCTAATGTGTTTGGAGAGTTTTTTGGGAGAACTTGAAAATAAGTTGAAAAAACTAGTTTGGCAAAGCTAGTAGAATAGTTTCTCTATTTCACAACCAGTCAATTTGCGCCTCTACAGAATAGTGATTTGATTCAAATTTTGGATGAATGAAGTTGTAAATTATTGATTTCTTTTTGGGAGGTTTCTAGATTTCATTCTTGCAATCTATCAGTATAGCTTTCTTCCTTTGTGATTTATTATTTTGTTGCATCACATAGTATGCTATCAAAATTTTGTGATCTACCTATCAAATTTTTCTTATCTAGCTCAATATCTTCAATATAGATAATAATTCAAATATTTAAGGTCTTTAATGTAGATCTATAGAGTATGACTACCAAATTTATTTTGAATTTGAATGCTCTTGAAATTGGTTGCATTTATTTTATCTGTGTCAACGTTTTCAATGATCCATTGTCACCTTATCTTTTCTAGATCATTGTTTCAATAATGCATTATCAAGTATGATCTATGTTCTTACAATCCATCGTCACGATTATTATTATTATTTTAATTCATTATATTGATGGGTGTTTGAACTCTTTGAAAATCTTTATTATAGACCAAGAAAGTAAGACTGTCTAATTTATTTTCAGATTTAGTTATTTTTATCATTTTTTCCTATCAATATTTTAGATCATGTTCTATTATCTACCATCACAACTTTCATGTTCTCTAACTTCTTATCTTTATCATGCTAGATAATGGAGTATGTTCCATTGCCATAATGTCTTGTTAATAACTCATAAATATTGATGCAAAAGAGATTTATGAAGTCATATCAAAATCTTTGAAATTCATTAAATTCTAAGAAAAATAGTGTACACTAAGTAAACCACTTATAAACATAATCTTTATTCACTTTGAATTTGCATTTTTTGAGTTGATTGTGTATTTTTGTAAACTCAGAATTAGAAATCATAGCTTTATCTATCATCATAACTTTTCTCTTTTCTAGCTCATTATCTTGTCTGATCCATTATAAACTTGACCACACTCATATGAAAAAGTTTTAATTTGTATCTTAAATTAGAAAGCTTGTAGACTTGATTGCAGGTATCTCCAAAATTATATTTATGATCTAGCATGACTTTTTGTTTCTTTTCAAGCTCACTATACTAAATGATACATCTTGGCAGTTCTCTTTTTCACTAATTCACTGTCTAGATTATAAATTCTAAAATATGAATTGCCAAGTCGATGCAAAAGTGTTATATAGGGTCAAAGTGAACTATCCTCATTCTATTCATTTTGTTTTGGTGTTTATTTTATAGGAAGAGTATTTGGGGTCATTCAATATGATGACATTGTTCAATATGATGGCATTCTAACTTGTGTCTTTTCAAAAATTTGTTTAAACTAACTAGGTAAAACTAAAGCTTAAAGGCCACCAAAAGAAAATTACAGGCTTGGAATTTTCACACACTTTGAATGTATTGGTATGTTCTGGGGCCAATGCCCAAGTTTGTCTTCATTTTGTATATCCATTTCCATCTCATTTTGTACATTCACATGTTTATAGATTCAAATTACTAAATGTTTGGCCAATGTTTTGGCAACTCTATTTCTGGAGCATTGATAGATGGGAGAAGCAAAAGTCAATTTTTTTACAAGTGTAGATAGGAAGATCATCACCACTGGTTGGGGATACAAGAGTACAGTTCCATAATGATCAAGTTCACTTGTTGGTTGCTTATGAGAGCCAGCTTGATATTTATGATGCTTCTAAGTTTGACCGTTTGAATTATGTAAGTCTTTGTTAGAAATTTAGAATTCAAATTTAGTAAGTGATAATGATATAAGCTACCTTCCTTATATGAGTGTAAATTGATATCACATTTATTTGTATTGTAGTGGACACCTCATGATTCTCTATCTGCTCCCATTTCAAGTGTGGTATATTCATGCAACATCCTTCTCGTATTTTATGATTTAACTCAAAATGTATACTTTGATTATTCATGCAGTGTCTATCATCTAGTAATTGCATCACATCCATCTGACTCAAATTAATTTTCTCTTGGAATGATTGACGGAGGAGTTCATGTCATTGAGCCTTTAGAATTAGTAGGAAAGTGGGGTGTGGGACCTCCTCCAGATAATGGTACCATTAGATCAAATCCAACATTAAGCAATCAAGGTTTAGAACCAGCTCCAAGGTAGTTCATCATATTAGAACATAGAAAATGGTGCCTTTTACTACCTTTTTATGTTTATCACTTACCTATCTACAACTCCACAATCAATATTGATGATAGTCTCCTACCCTCACCATTCTCCTTTTAATATATCAATCTTGTAACCTGTATATATATCTTCAAGAGCATGGTACTTCTTTGTGCATATGTTTGAGCTTTTAGAGAAAATCATTCACTTATGAACATTCCATCAAAGATGATGTATACTGAGGAATTATGGCTTTTCTAGCTATTAAGTGGAAGTTTCACATTTTTTGAACATTCAAATAGCTTTAATTTTATTGATGCAGCTAAACTACGAGTGCCTTTTTTGTTCTTGACAAACAGTAAGCTTTCAAATTTGGTGAAGCCATTACAAATGCAAATGAACTACAACTGGTAATGTATCAGTTTTAAGGCAATTTTTGTTTCTGTAGTACAGTTCAATTGCTAGAAATAGGCTCAGTGATTGATTGCATTTTAATATTATGTCTTGGATTCTCTTGCCAAGGAATTGATCAACAAGCAGCCAAATAAGGGGTTATAGTTATAAATGTGCTCTTATGATGATGTGATTGGGGCTGTAATTTTTTTTGTCACATATATCTATTTGAAAAATAGAGATTAGTTAGTGTTATTAGCTTTCATTCCTGATAAATAATTATTTCCTAATTTTATTTTTCCTCATAGTCTTCACAAGCAATGGTGTCTCAAGAACCAAAATTTAGACGAGCTATGCCAATTATTGCAAAGGATTTTCTCTCATAGGAGCCTTTTAAAATGCACAAAATTTGATTCTAAAGCACAATTTCTTGGTGGAGACTCAGGATATTGTGCACATTTCTTCCTCCTTCCCATTATTTTGTATGAAATAAATCATATTATATGAACGAAACAATGGTGTGGAGGCAGAAATGTGCACGATACCCTGAGTCTCACACTGAGCAATTATGCTTTAGAATCCAATTTTGTGCAGTTTAGAAGGCTCCTATGAGAGCAAAGCCTTTCCAATAATTGGCACAACTCATCTAAACTTCTACCAAACATTGGTCTCAAATTCAACCAAAATGTCTTCTCTTTGCCATCACATGTATGGTACCACCATAGAAAATTAAGGGGTCTTGGTTGCAATTTTGACGGTAGTTGAAAGGGAGCTTGGTCACAATTTCAATGATGGCTGGTCATTTTTGCTATCGAATGTTTGGCTTTATCGTCAAAATTTTTAGGGTGTGTCTGTCAAAATTTCAACCAGCGATGGACGCAAATGAGAAAATAAGAATTCAGGCTAGATTGAGGAAATTGATGAAAGTTGTGCAGTAAGTTGACCTTTTTTGAGTCCAAATTTTGATGCATAATACTGTGATGAAAAATTGACTAAAAAAGATTGATGATAGGTTTAGTCATCTATTCGACCAACTCTGGTTGCAATTTTGACCTTTTCTCATCAAAATTTAGGGCTAAATTTACTAGTGTTGGTGGAATGCATTGAATTTGTAAAGGAAGTCTTGAAAATCTCCATGGATCCAGTAGTAGTGGCTATTTATGATCCAAAAATCTAGGATGGTAGATTAATGAATCCTTTAATTGTTCTTACTTATTTCTTCTTCTCATCATGACTCTTCTTCATTGTAAAGAGATATGATTGTAATAAAAATTTCCTTATTCTTTGGGAATGAGTGGTTAGTTAGCTAGTTAGGAATTAGTATCAATAAATAGGTAATGTTTAGTCTTGAAAGAACAAAGACAAAGTTTGTAACTTATAATTTTATTGTTATGAAGTTGAAAGTGAAGTTTTATGAACTTGCAATTTATTGTCAATAAAGTTTTTGCAACATTTCTCTCAATCTATTGTGTTGACTTGGACACTACCTAAGGCGGGCCACTTAGGGAGTTGTCTTCCTTCAATTTTAAACAAGTAAGTTAGATGTTTATTTTTTTCATTTGTATATTTTCATAAAGGACTCAGTGTGATTATTCATGTAATCAATAGAGACACAAAGTATACTATTGTTCCTGTAGCCATTAGGAATAGGGTAACATTTATTTTGAAAATTGGGCATAGGTTTCACTTTTTGCAATAGAAGTTAGAATAACTTTATTTCCAACAATTACATTCCAATATGATAGACTTTAGGCTATATTCCATGTCTAAAGGAGGGACCTAGTGGATATATTGTGCAAACCAATTTCAAGTCTAACATCCTTGGGTTGATAGCTAAATGATGTCTTAGGTTGTGGTATAAATGCTAGTTGAGATGTCTAATTCCTGAGTAAGATAATATTAATTATTATTTATTAACGATATCCTAAACATTACATTTTTGACATTGTTTTTAGGGATGGTGTTAAACTAAGAACCTGACTTAGACATGATAGTTGCAATTAAGTTCACATTTTGAATTCTTGTTATAAGGTAGGATTTTTTTTACTGCATGCATGGAAGAAGGGACTGCCTTGGGATATTAACTCCTTAGAACCAACCCTTATATATAGAATAAATCATTGAACCTAAGCCACAAATTCCCCAAGAAGAAGAACCACCATTTGAAAATCTATTTTTTGATGCCCAAAAAGAATTGCCTTCACACCCATTCTCACAAGGATCATTAAACCTAAATGACCTCTTTATTGAACCAAAATACCAAGATAATCCTTTATCTCTTATCATATATTAGCTAGGACAACTAGGAGAATCACCACCACCAAGGATGACACAACCTACTTTTCCCTTCCCTATCCTTAATTTGCATGAAAATAATAATTTGAAGAACATTCTTGCCTCTGCACTTCCAAAATTTCTATGATTTGATCACTAGAGATCCTAAAACCTTCCTCTTTGAGTTTGATATCCTCTATAGGATTTATGATTATATAACTGATGCTCATAGTTTGAAGTTATTTCCCTCTACTCTAAAAGAAACAACCTTAAGATGGTGTATGGGACTAGGTGCAAATGTTGTATAGATTTGAATGAGATGAAGAATATGCTCTTAAAAAAATATAAGGAGTGTTGTAGGGGAAGTGATATGAAAGGAGATGACATCTTCAAGATATCATAAAGGGAGGATGAAATCTTGAAGGATTATGCATCAAGGTTCTTGTTCAATAGACAAAAGAATACTCAACTCAATTGACCAAAGAGTCTCAAAAACACCTTTTCTAAAAAGGTGCTAATGAATCTTGTATTGAAGCCTTGGAACTTATGGAAAGTGGTGATATCACTTAGAGTATTTGGAAATATAGAAAAATATTTGTCCCAATTACTCAAGAGAAATTGTGAAGAAGGGAAGAAGTTTTAGGTCTTCATTTAGAAAAACAAATAGAACTAAAGTATTTAAAGGAGAGATTTATAATCTCTTATCTATTTTAAGTAAGCCATTATCAACAACATTGTTACCCAAATAAATGCCATGCAAGCTAAGAGGAAACAAGAAGAGGCTAAAGAAATCCTGGTAGAATACTGTTAACACCACAAACAAAAGAAGTGTGATTGTAGATGTTAAATAGTGTCCAATGTGGATACTAAAAATATTCCTAATGTATTCAAGGAAATTGATGGAGATGAGGAGATTTTCTTTGTTTTACAATGAAAGCCATGGGCCCAAAATCAAGGTATTCTTAGGACCCCTTACAAAATTTTGGTTCAAATAATAATCAATGACAAAATTAGTATCCCCAAAATTTTGGTCCTCAAGCCCTAATTTATTGGAACAACCAATGGTAGCCTCCTCAAAACCAATGGAAAAATCAAAACTAGTAGCAACCTCCTCAAAACCAATGGAAAAACCAAAACTAGTGGCAACTTCCTCAAGAGAATTGGTAATAATGGAAACTACCAATGGTCTAATCAACTAGTTGGATTTTTGCAGTAACCCTAATAGTAGTTAATCATGCCACCTACTGTAGAAAATTAAGGAAATAATCATAAGCCTACTTAGTTACCAACACATCTTTCTCATAATCCAACAACAAGTTTTCTATATTAATTCTAATCAACAGTCTTCCTACTCTATTAATTTGGGCAATATCAATTTTAGGTCAAGTACAATATTACCTACTCCTACTACACCCATAATCACATGAGGAATGTCAAGGAAAATGAGTTAAGGGAAAATGATAGGCCTATTCCAACCCATAAGTCTGTCCAAAGTCTAATCTTTACTATAGTAAACAACAAAACTTCTCCTCCCTTTCCACAAAGGTTGAAAAATGAAGTTGTTCAAAAGGCTGACAAATTTACTACTGATCTCTTGGATCAAATGAAACGCATTTGTGTCAAAATATATGTATTCCCAGTCCTAAAGGAGATTCTTATCTATAACAAAGCCATAAAGGAATCATGCCTTACAAAATTACGTAAGAAAAAGAAGGATCCTTAGATTGTACAAGTCATAGGTCAGCTTTCTAAGTTAATGCTAGTGAAGCTTACCAACCCAAAAATTTAGATCCTGGCAGTCATGCGGTGGAAATTATGATTAAAGGAGTAATGATTAGTAATGCTCTAGTTGAACTTGGCGCAACAATAAATGTCATGAAAAAGGATCTTATGTCTCAATTAAGCATCTTAAAGTTAAGAAGTACTCCCACAGCCTTGCAACTTGTTGATAGGTCAAGTGTTAATCCTGATGGAGTAGAAGAAGACCTTGTAGCTACCTTGGATTCATGGGAATACCCTATTGATTTTGTCATCTTGTCCCTTAAAGACACATTAAGGGAATACCCAATAGTCCTAGGGAGGTCTTGGTTGGCCACTGCAGATGCTTATACAAGTTGTATGTCTAGTGAAATGAAAATTTCATATGGGTACAATATAAAGAAATTGAAACTATATGCATCGACACAGCCTTAACTTGGATTAGAAGAAGTGGTATGGCCCAATTTAGGTTACTTTTTGTTAGAGTAATTAGTTGTTTTCACTTATTAATTAAATCACTTTGAATTAATTAAATAAGTTTCCTATTACTCTAGTTTTCTTAAGCTATCTCATAGATGCATATAATTAATATTTTACATTAACTATAATATGCAACCTAGATTTTTTAGGCTTTAGGTTACCCTTTTTAGGTTTTGATCTCCTTTATAAGGATTGATCTCTTTGTAATTCAGGGAATCTGTTGAATAATATTTTTCTTCATTTGAATACAATTTTGCATGTTTTTCAGATCAAACCCTTGCCTCTTCTAGTCTTTTTCTTCTCTGTGACAGGTTTTTTACATGTAGGTATTCTTGGCCTTCATGGATTTGATTGGCATATTTGCTGAAATCCTACATGGTATTAGAGCTAGATCTGCTATAGCTTGTTTGGTATTTGGAGAAAAAGGGAGAACAAGGGTTTGGCAGTTCATATTTAGTGTTTTTTCAAGTTTTTTCTGAGAAAATAGGGGGTCACTAATTTGCAAAGTAGTTTGAGGCCAAACAGACCTCATGGATGGATTTAGAAGGCATCAAAACCCTCATTTCCATATAAAATTTGTTTGATTTGGACAATGTTGATCTGGGAGGCAAAAATTTTTTGTCGGGCAAGGTTGTACGACCCCTAGCACACAGATCAAGGCGCAAAATTTAAAAAAATAGCAAAAAAAATAAAATGCAGCCTCTTTTTTTTGTAGTGGTTTAGAAAACTGCTTGCGGTCATTGTGATCGCTAGCAGTTAGTGGTAACCGCCTACGGTAAACTGTCGATGGTCCCATTGACCGCAATGGCTCCCGGTGACCGCCACCGGTAGCGGTGCCTCCTGCCCACCACTATGGCCACCAAAAACTCCACCACCTCTTCTCCACTTAGCCTCCACCCAGAAGTAGCACATGTTTTTGTGGAGTTTTTAAATTTTTTTATTAAAAAATAATAAATTTTTCATGCATTCTAGAGGCCTGTTGTTTTTTCTTCGTAACTTGAGCATACAGACGTATTTTTTCGATCCAAAAAATGTGCCAGAAAGATGGTTTCAAGAAGGAGATATTGCTGTAGGTTTTTTTGGGTTTTGATGCAATTTGGTTACTTGTTTTGGTAGTCAAAGCCAAATGTTCTGTTTTGCACTCCGGGAGGCATATCTTGAGCATCCAATCTTTGATTTGGGACTTCTTTATATCATTGGAAAGCTATTTCTGCGCTCTTTTTAGTGATGCTAGTTGTTGTTCTAGATTATACTCCAAGCACATTCTATTTAGTCTTCTACATTTTTGCACTCTGGTGGATATCTTGGTTATTTCAAGTCCAAGGATCAATTTTGTTCCTTCAGATGCTTAATTTTGGGTTGTACTATCTTTTTTCTTTTATGATCATTGTTGATATCATTTGTAAGCATATTTTTGCAAATGCACTAAGATAAAGTTCCAATCTTGTGTTTTGAGATCCTTTTCATCATTGTTATTCGTTGTACTCACACTATTTTATAAAGTGTCATGGGTGGGATAGTTGATTACCGTTTAGGCCCTCTTCCTTTGTCAAGTGAGTGTCTCTTCCATGACATTAGCCCCATGATGTGTTAGTGACACATGCCCTTATAGGTGTCTGTACCTCACTCTTGATGTGCCTGGTTCCTGTGTTGTAGGAGTTTTTTGGCCCACTTTTTCAGTTGCCTATCTCCTCACCCTATCTGCATTAAGGGGTGGTTATATTATTGGTTCTAATGCTTCCTTGGTTTGATGGTTTGTTAGTGTGAGCTATGTATTTAGTACCTGATCTTGTATACTAGGAAATTGTAGTGGTTGGCTACCTATGTGTTTCGGTGAGATGGATCATCTACCATATAGACACTCTTGGTTCATGCCTTCTATTTTCCATGGAGGTTCTATAGATCAGCAGTTTCTTTTTGATAGAGTTTTGTATCTTCTTCATGCTTTAGTAGTTCTCTTCATGATCTCTCTTTGTTCCTATCTTTTAGAACATTCTTTGCTATCTCTTTTTGGAGTAGGGTTTTTCCCATGTGGTTTTCTCTATTTCTCCAGTTTATAGAGATTTCCTTGTATTGGGTACCTCATTAGGCCTTGTTGTTGGGATCCATTTTTCTACTTTCATAGTTGTGCTAGGTTAGCTTACCTCTCGAGCTTTGCTTAAGGGGGGGTGTTAGAGTAATTAGTTGTTTTCACTTATTAATTAAATCAGTTGCCTATTACTCTAGTTTTTTTAAGCTATCTCATAGGTGCATATAATTAATATTTTATATTAATTATAATGTACAACCTAGCTTTTTTAGGCTTTAGGTTACCCTTTTCAGGTTTCGATCTCCTTTATAAGGATTGATCTCTTTGTAATTCAAGGAATCTGTTGAATAATATTTTTCTTCATCTGAATAATATTTTTCATTTTTTTAGATCAAACCCTTACCTCTTCTTGTCTTTTTCTTCTCCGTGATAGGTTTTGTACATGCAGGTATTCTTGGGTTTCATGCATTTGATTGGTATATTTTCTCAAATCCTAAATTTTTGAGGAAGGAATAGAAGTCAGCTCTATTAATGATGATTACTATATCACCATTCATCAATGAACAAGAGTCTTATCAAATGTACTTCAAAACAATTACGGTCTAGAAACCCCTCACTATGAGCATAGCATATGTTCCTTGTAGATCATTCTTCCTTCTCCAACAATAGCTCATTACCATTTCACTTTTGACTATATGCACAAATTGTTATCTCATGAAGTTGAAATGCCCTTTCTTTCTAAGATATCCATGCTTGACATAACTTCATAGCAGAGGTGTCTAAGGGTTAAACATTAAACATCAATGTTCATCTTTCTCTACATCAACAAAATTTTGTTATTCAAATGTTTGTTTCTCATAAAACAATCTTTTATTGGGACTATAGTGATATGGAAGGATTAGATCCTAAGTTGTTTACCCATAAAATATTTGTCAATAATGAGTTAAAACCTATTAGATAGCCACAAAAGAGAGTTAATCTAACATTAAGGGAAATAGTCAAAGAAGACTTACATAAACTACTTCATGCTAGTTTCATTTACCCCATCTTAGACAGTTAGCGGATTTCCCTAATGATTATTATACCAAATAAAGGGAGTAAGTGGCGAGTATGTGTAGACTATAGAGAATTAAATTCAACAAAAAAGAAGGACAATTTCCCCCTTCCCTTTATTGATCAAGTCCTAGATAACCTATCAGGGAAAAAGTATTTCTATTTTCTTAATGGTTTTAGTGGCTATGATAAAATAAATATTGCACCAGAGGATTAAGAGAAGACCACATTTACTTTCCCTTGGGATATATTTTCTTACTTTTTCTTTCCTTCCGGTCTTTGTAATGTTCCAACAACTTTCCAAAGAGCTATTCTGAGCATCTTTGCAAATATTTCATATTATTGTATGGAAATCTACATGGATGATTTCAATTTTTATGGTTCTACATTTAAAGAGACCAAGAATAATCTAGAGAAAATATTACTAAGATGCAAGTATCAAAATTTATCTCTCAATAATCAAATTTATTTACAATGATGCAAGAAGGTATTGTACTAGGTCATTACATCCCTGCTATAGTAATACAGGTAGACCCTTCTAAATTTGAAGTTTATTCTTAATCTACCTTCTCCTACCTAGCAAAAAGAACTTGGACTTTTTTTATTCCATGTAGGCTATTACAAAATATTCATTAATTTTGTTAGTCAGACAAAAAAACCTTTATATACTTTTCTCAAGAAAGATGAAGAATTTGTTTGGACATCATAATGACCAAAAAATGATTTCTTGATCTCAAAATCACTCTAACTCATACACCTATGTTGAAAGTTCTAGATTGGTTGTAATCTTTTCATATTCACAAAAATGCATGTGATTATGTAGTAGGAGCTATCTTGGGGTAGAAAAGTGGATTGATAGAGCATGATATCTATTCTGTGAGTAAGAATCTACAAGGAGAAAAATTTAATTACATTATAATAGAGAAAGAAATATTGGTCATAATATATGCACTTAATTAGTTCAAACACTACATTATAGGCCACCCCATTTTTTATTCATACTTATCATATAGAAATCTAGTACCTCATGAAGAAAGTTTGGTCACTGGCTAATTGGAAAGATGGTTGCTATTGATGCAAGAATTTGATATAACAATAGTGGAATAACCTAGAAAGGTCAATGTAGTTACAAATTTTCTTTCTAGCCTTCAAAGGAAAGATGATCCTACAGTCATAGAAGATTCATTTCCTAATGATAATTTTTTTTCAATTAAATAAATCTAGCCATGGTATGCAGATATTGCTAACTACTTGGCTACATAAAGGACTCCTCCGCACTTCTCACCAATTGAAAAGAGATTGTTGCTAGAGAAAAGATTTTACTTATCTTGGATTTAAAATTATATGTTTTATACTAGACCAAATCAAATTATGAGGAAGTGTATAAGATAGGAGGAATCTTATGACATTTTTCATGCATGTAATGATAAACCCTGTGGTAGGCACTTTGCTGCCAAGAGGACCACAATGAAGATTTTGAATGCTAGATATTATTGGCCAACATTATATAAAGATGTACCAAAGTATACCAAACATTGTGATATATTCCAATGGATAGGTAGGCCCACCATATCTAATGAGATGCCTCTATTTCCATAAGTTTTTGTCCCACCTTTTGACAAATGGGGTTTGGACTTTGTATGTTCCACATATTAACCATCTAATGGTAATTCCAACATACTTGTGTATATTGATTATGTTACTAAATGGGTAGAGGCTATACCTATGAAGTATGCTATGGATAATAAAGTAGAATAATTTCTTTATGAAGAAATATTTCCTAGAGTTGGAGTTCTTAGGGGATAACAATAGATTGCGGAGAACCATTCATTTCCACATTGAAAATCCTTAGTTACTAAATATAACTTGAGGCACAAAAAATATACACCATACCATCCTCAAGCCAATGGATAGACATAAATTAAAAATAGAGATATTGAAGCTATCCTTACTAAAACAATATATATTCATAGAAAGGATTGGGCTAACAAACTACTTGAAACTTTTTGGGTTTACAAAACAACTTGGAAAGCTACAACATGATTCACCCCATTTGAGATGGTGTATTAACAGAAAACTATCATGCCTATTGAATTTGAACATAAAATTTAAGGATATCTTTGCAGTTAGATATGAGCTTAACTAATACCCAAAGGGAGAAGATCACACAACTCAAAGAATTAGATGAACTAGGAAAGGATGCCCTACAACACACTGAGATGATTTGGAGTCAAAGAGTGAAATACCATGATAAGTATAGCAAGGAGAAAAAGTTTGCAATGGATATGGGCTTTATTGTATGATTCAACATATAAGGATACCTATGGGAATTGCAAATACAATGGTCGGGTCCCTATGAGATAACTGAGGTGTTTGAAAATGGTGGTGTAGATTCACACAATTAATGATATTAGGTTTATGTTGTTGGTTAATGGAAATAGATTAAAGCCTTATCAAAATCCCATTAACAGGGAGGAATTTTTAAAGTAGTTTCAAGCATTGCAAGAAGTGGTAGCTCTTACAACCAAATCAATTGAGCCTCAATTCAGTTCCCTAGGTTTGAATTAAAGGTATATAACACTTGTCATAATAAAAAGGTTACCTTGTAACCCGTATTTCTTTCCACTCCACCTCACACTCTTTACTCATGCACCACATTTCTCTCTTCTACATCATTCGCTTCCACCTCATTGTCACACAAATTTATTTTAACTCACTCTTTACAATGAATGATACAAACAAGAAGAAGTTCACATCAATGATCATGTTAGCAGGTACGCTTACATTTAATTTGTTATAATTTATCCTTTTCATTTATTATGTTTTCATTTTTACATTTAGTGCTTAGTAATAAATCCTCTTTTAGTTAAAGTCTTTTTCATCATTCCATGTGTACTTTCACTTATTAGTACTTCTATCTTTCATCCTTTTAGAAACCATAGTCCTTTTCATTATTAAAAATAATATCCTCCAAATAGTTTTCCATTACATTTGAAGATTTCAAATCACAAAAACCTATCCTATCAAATTTTCCCACAATTAAACATTTTACAGTCTTCAAATGCCCTTCCTATTGCACAAATACACTAACACTATTGCATTCTTGCATATGTGCTCTATGAAAAAAATAGACATCTTCCATTTTTTGCTGAACATCATTCACTAGTTTTGATTGAGGGGAGGGGTAGTCTTGAATTTGTAGGAATTGTTTGTTGTTGTGTTGGTTAAAATTTGAAGAAGGGTTTTAGTCAAGAAGGGTGAATTGTATAAAAATATTGTGTATAAGCATTTTTAGGAGAATTACTATAAGAAATTGAGAAGTTTGAGGATGGGTGGCTCACCTATCAAACACAAGACTACAAATCATTGCATGTTATTAAAAGATGCTCGACATGGTAGATTGTAAAAGTATATTTACTCAAAAAATAGTGATTTTGATACATTTTTACCATTTTGGAGAAAGGAAACTAAGAAATATATGAAACAACAAAATATTGACACTTCAGAGAAGGAAAAATTCAAGGCTAGCGAAAAAGTGATAACTTTTTTTGTTATGGGTGGTAGCTTTTTGGATGTCCGTTGGCTAGTGATTTATTGCTATTTCACTAATGACAAGAAAGATGAGCTCCAAAATCATGATTTTGGAAAGCCATTTGAAGAAGCCTTGCAAGATTATGATAAGTTGCAATTTTTGAGATGATTGCAAGCCAGATGTGCAAAAAAGCAAAAAGGACTTCTTAGGGTTTTAAAAGGGACAAATCATTAATTTAATAACTTGAAGTACAAGTCAAGTACTCAAAAGATGAGAACAATTGGACAATCTGTGAGGTGGATATATGTGCAAAAAGTTATAGATCATAAATGAGGAATAAATAAATTAATTACTTTGGCAAAAATGAGTCTTTCCATATTAATCATTTGAGTGGAGCTAAGATAGAAGCTAATAGTGAAAGTTTGAAGGTGTCATCAATAAATTACAGAAAATAGTAAGTTGAAGCTTCTCTTACCCTAGTTATAATTTACAAAACAAAATGCATGTAAAGAAGGACACTAGTGCTAAAGAATTAAAGGAAGAACACATTGAGAAATTTATTTATAAGATGTTGTTAGAAATATTTCTTGGTTCCTCTTTTGGTGGTCAAATGGTTTTTTTTTTTTATGAATTTAAATATTGTAGAGATGTTAATCTTCCATTGCATGGGAGGTATTTTTATTGGTATTTTTATGCAAAAAAAGATAGAAAAGAACCTAGGAACAACCCATGGAGACTAGACCTAGGAAAAATTCTGCTCTCAAATGTGTTTGTAGACACAAAGCTTGTAGACAATGTAGCCAATTAGTATGAACCAACCATTAGGAGTGTGAATAAAATGAATGGTATGCCGCTACTAGTCATCACAAAGTCTTGTATTGAAGAGTGTTTTGGACTAAGCACCCAAGCCCTTGCAAAATTTGATAGGAAAAATTTAAAGATTGAATATCAGAAAATAATGAAGTTTTCAAGATACAGGGAGATTGCACATTTTATGCATAGACGTCATTAAAAAAAAAAGTATGTTGATCATATGGGTCCTCATTATATTGAATCTTTTATGGATTTTTTAAAGTATACGTTTTATGCTTGATTGCAACTATGTGGAGAAGATCAAAAATAGAAAATTCCACTTGATTGTATGTACATATGTATGAAAATTCAAAACCCCCATACCTATATAGAGTTTGACTTTTCCAATGAGATTAAGAAAACCCTTCACAATTAATTGATTAGATGGAAGACTACTACATATTTCAAGAATTATTATTTGCTCTGCTACTAAATTCGCCATCAAAATATCAACTTGCAATTTAGGAATTCTATGAAGTTGGCTACAATTGATGAGGAAGGTAACACAAAGTCCATCCAACTCTGGTCTCCACTTTGGGATACATATGCAAGGGATGGTGATTTCATAGTATTCAAGGATGTATTTGTACAATAGATAGTAAGGATGCATGAGCGAGTTATCACAGGATTACCACAGTCACTCAAGTATATACTAAGAACCAAAGAGCATTTAGTTGATAAAGGTTAAGAGTTATACTTGGGTAATTAGGTTTTCAAACCAAAATAGTCATTAATAAAGTTGTATAGGTGCAAGAAACCATCTCATAGGCTCCTGTTTTTTGCCCCTAAGAGATTAGGTTTCTTGGAATTCATATGGAAGTTACTATAGGTCAAGAAAGAGATTGTCCAAACAAGAAGCAAAGGCAATATGATGCCTCATTTTATAAATTTTGATGGATATACAGTATAGTATGATTGAGGATGTTCACAATTACATTGTGAATAAGTTTTGGCTGGTTAGTGATAAGGGTAGATATTATGATCCAGAATGGCACATCAAGACCATAAAGGCTAGGTATGTATATCAGCTAAATATTAAATATGACATCATTAGAAATTATGATGATTTACAAGAGGCATACCGGAGTTTAAAAAGTGGAATGTCTTTACTAGACTAGAGGGTTAGAGATTAATTAGGGGATTGCCTCATTTTCATTCGAAGGAAGACATTGACACTTTAGGATTGAAAAACGTATCAAAGATTTCAATTTTTTTTATTAAGAATATGTTGAGCAAGAAAAGGCTAAGAAGGTTGAACATGCACCTCCTCCACCCCCTCAAGCCAAAAATAGAAAGCTAAGCTTAGCAGGATAAAGTTCTAGCCCATGTACTCACATACCTTAGTAGGAAGAAGGGACTAGTACCCATATAGTGTCCTATGAAGATTCATATGATGAAGGGTCCACAAAAATTGTTAGGATTCTAAAAAGCATGAAGGAAAATAAAAATGTTGAATCATTAGAACCACCCCCTAAGTTTTCTAAGGAAAGGAATGTGTATTATGCTCAAAGTATAGTAAATGATGACCCAATTGATATAGAGGATGAGAGGGAGGCCATTTCTCTTAGGTTCATTAAACAAGAGAATTTTACTCAAACATAAGAGCTAAAGGAATTTTGGATAATAGATAAGATGAGGGAATTTGAGGAGAGAAAAAAAAGACTTGGAAGTGTTGATGAGTCTTGACATGCCTTAATTATTTAACAAATGATGGATGAACTACATTTGGATGAAATTTCATGCAGTGAGGAAAATGTGATAAAAAAAGTAAGAAAGAGTGTCATCTTGACACTTCCTAGTTTAACTATTAGACTAGGTTGGGAAGCAAGAAGATTCAACCTTTGTGTCAGAGTTTGAATCACTTGACAAAGTTGAAGGGATATGGTATGATCCCAAGCAAAAACCCTTTCAAATTGGGTCACATTCAAAGAAAATAAACCTAGGATGATTCATATATCTAAGGGAGAAGAGGGGATGACCTTAGTGAAAATTGTAGATATCACAAACCCTATGCTTGTTACAACACGATTGACACATGAATCCATGCTTAACCAAGCTTAGATTAAACATATGCAAGAATTGGTTAGAGAATTGAAAATAAGATAAATTCAAATGAATTCAATAATAAATAAAATGTATGTGAAGACTAGAAGACTGGAGAAGGAGTTAAATGAGTTAAAACATACTAAAAATATTTAGGCCATTGTGGTTCATAAAATTCTAGTTGTTGATATTGAAGAAAGATAAAACAATAAAATGACCCCAGGTGTTGACCACAAAGACTATATTTTTTAGACATTGGAGGAGATTCTTGTCTTTATGGTAAATCTTATTTTGGAAAAATGTGATGAAGTGTTTGAAGGGTTTAATAATATTTGCAACATGTTAGATTTCTTTGCTAAAGGGAAAGAAATACTTTCTGAGATAGAGAGGAAATAGATCCCTTCAAGGTATGAATTAAATAAACTCTTTAAGGTCACAAAAAGAGATCCAGATGACACTACACAAATAAAGGCCACCATTGATTTTATTAATACTATTATGCATATTCAAAGTTATATAAGTCAAGAGCATAAAAAACTAGAAGAAAAATTGAAAGTGATTTCCTCTGCTAATCATCCATGTTTTCCTACCATTAGAAAGGGAAAGGGTAAAATCAAACAATCAGAGGACTAGAGAGATGCATTTGTACTGTTACCCTAGGCATTAATAACCTAGTTCAAGGAGGAACAGAATTTCCAAATGGATTCCATTCACATGCTATTACACAAAGTCATTACTATGAAAACAAAATTTTCAATGTTTATAAGAGATGCTAAAATTGTTTGAGGGAAGAAGTGGGTTAATTTGCAAGCCTTTGTTCCAATAGTTTCAAAGTCTGTATGGCCTACACATGCTCAAATTGTAAAATGGATTGAGGATTATCTGAAAGTCCCCAAGGATGCTCTTAGAGAGGTCATGACCATTGGTGATGAAGAAGTTTTAAATAAATTTCATCCTTTTAGTCATTGTTCTATTATGTTCTTAGTTATTTATTAATTGTATTTATGAAGGGGTCTGAAGCTATGTTGCACCTTTTAATTTTTATGAGGAAAAGGCACCAAGACCCTTATTTAAGGATCAAAGTTTTAATACATGGGGGAAGATAGATTTTTTGGAATACAATACAAGGTTTTTCCTTATAGAAAAGATATTTTGAAGTAAATTCCATTTCTATGCAATTACTTGTTTGGATATGCAACTAAACTACTTTGTTTTTTTTGCTTATAAATTAAGTTAATACAATGATAATTTCTTTACATCTATTATGGCATATGGTTTTTTAATTTCTCATGTTCTTCATTGTCCTTTTGGATTATGCTATTGTTCCAATGGATTGGAGTAATGCATGAACTTGATTATCAGATATTTTGATACTGAGTTATGGTATTTGTCTAAATACTCTCCTTTGATTGGGGTTAAACATGTTTAGACTAGGAATTGTATAATATCTTATATATCCAATAGTTGATGGGGTTCACACTATCTCTTGAGGTTTTATGATAAGGTTCTGTGGGGGGTTGACTCTATACCACCCAATCGGATGAAGGATTGATCTTTGCATATTTCTTATAAGTTGATATATACAATTGTATATTAGTGAATTTCTATCCACAAGTATTGTATAAGTTCATTTTAAATATTTGATTTACATTCAAATAATTCATATATTTTATTTTTCCTTGAGAAGATACTTTCCAATGCAAGAGTATCAATTATAAAGTCTGCATTATTAAGCTTTAAACCTATCTTAATTAATTAATAAATAAATAAGTATATATATATATATATATATATATATATATATATATATATATATAGGTACAACCACATAGGTCTTGCAGAGCCTAAAGTGTGGAGATTGAACAATTGTGATTCAATATTCTTTATTGGCCAACATTTTTTGAAGATTCCCAGCATTGAGTAGGCAAGGCATGTAGGAATTCAACCACCAATTTTGAGAACCAACATGACATTTGCCAAATTCAAGTGGCATGCATGACTTGAATACTTTTTGGAGCTATTCAGCTTGGCTGAAGACATTACATAAGAAATTATATAGAAATTTCACAATAGCAGAGCTATGATAAAAGAGGTGATAATTAATGCATCTACTGATCACATTTTAGAGATTTTTGGTTTGTCTCACAAAGAGGAGTTGTTTCCTTAGAAACAATATGCAAAAAGTGCACATGCCAATTTTACCAAGTCTAGAGTCCCTTCTCTAATTATTGATAAGGAGGACAATAAGAAACTAAGCATTCCTCCTAAATGTATGCCATGAGAAACTTGTATTATAAAAAACATCATTTGTGAAGGTAGATTCTTAGTCCTACATTCCCATAATTTCAAGTTGTTATCTTATTTGAGGCATGGGAAATTAGTAAACATTCTTGATTTTCTCTATAATTTTATTTTAAATACATATGAGGAGTATAAAAAGGGGAGGTTAAATTCTATGTATCACCACTACCTAATTAAGCTATTGGTAGAAAGATCTCTTAGAGATGTATCTCAAATGACTTGGGAAGAATTTGTAGTATGCCAAAGGTATGACCCTACACCTCAAAATTTTGGTCTTAGAGGTCGACATCTTACCCATAAGAATAGGGGTTTCTAAATTCCCATTTCCTCTACAAGTGATTATTCTACCTCTAGTTCATTAGAATCCTTAGATGATATACCCCTTTCTAAGAGAATGTCCAAAGAAAAGTATAAAGACCTATCTTCAAAAGTTGGACCTTCTAGCCATAAGAGAAAAGAGAAAATGTATGAGGAACCCCTACAAGAGCCAATTCCTCAAGCCATTACTAAATGGAGTAATAAATAGAAGAGCTATAATAACACTTCTTCTCTTGTAGTCACTACCTCTAAGAAATATCAATTAATATCCAGTCCTCGAAGAAGTACTATAATATGCTAATAGTCCATAGTTGTACAAAAAATTGTTAAATAGAATCTAGTCCCTCATCCCAAAGATTCTCTACACAACCTATAGTACATTATGAATAGATAATCCATGAATAAGTAGGGGCAAATGAGGGGATGAGGAGATACATTTTTGACTAGGGCTTGGTGATTTAGCAGAAGGTGAAACTCATATTTTGTGTGAATTAAGAGAACAACCTCAAGAAGATGAAGAGGGAAAAGTGCAATTTGGGGAGTCATTGGTAGGAAGTGAAGATCATGTAGGTTTAATGAACAATTACTTGATGTAATTATAATTAAGTATGTTCTTGAAAGGATAGAGGGATAGAACAAGAGTCACCTATAGAACAATTATAGGAAGATGTACAAGATCATATAATAGAAGAACCTCTTCAAGAGAGTTTAGTGTGGTTGATAGAAGAAGATAAGACTATAGGAAAAATATAAGAAAAGTAGGTACTCAGGAGGACATGGATAAAATGATTGAAGTTACAACTGGATCAAAGGAGAATGTATCTCATGTGCCACCAAAAGTTCAACATGATAATGTTTTTGAGAATTCATCCCAAGAGCCATCAAAAGATAATGTACCTGTTGATGAGGATTTCTTAGCTAATATTCTTGGTAATAAGGAAAATGAGAAATCATGGTAAAATCATGTAGAAAACACTAAGGAACAACATTGCCAATACTCAAGATCAAAGTGTTTAGCTAAGGAAGAAAAAGAGGACACTATTAGACCACCTTTTCATCTCACTACCTTTTTTTTGTAGTTATTGATCACAAAACTGTGTATGAAATGGAGATTCAAAAATTGAAAAGAATCATCCAAAATAAGGATGTGGAAATTGCCAATCTTAAGGAGAATTTTGATCAAGTAATCAAATTAGTTCCATAGATGCTCAAATGTAGGTCACCATATCTTGTATATTCCATGTATATTAAAGAGTTATATTTGGTTTTTCAAATGATTAGGCTATGGCTAGACGAAAATCCTTCACTAGAAATACCTTATGAGTTTTATGAGGCCTATTGGGAATCCACTAAACATATCATGCATTTACTTTGTGAATTTTACCTACACTATCTTGTTGTACACAAATAACAATGATTGAAATCCTTTATATTATGTGGGTGACATTCACATTAGTGATTTGACTTTTTAAATCCAAAATGAGATCACTAGAGGTGAATAGTTTGATAGTCATAAATATGTAGAGGCCATATAACCCCTTCCATTTATAAAGGAATTACAATTGGAAAAATAATATAATTTGACTATAATAAATTTTGGGCTAATAGAAGGTCTTGGCCCTATATTCAACCTATTAGGAGGGAATTTTTGGACAAATTTTAGAGGATTGTACACAATGATCTTTTGGCAGCCATGCAACATTTTCATACTAGGTAGGGAGATATGGTAGTCTCTCAGTAGAGAAAAGATCTACACTCTTCCAATCTTCTACAAGTTGCTACTATTAGATCCAAGTGTTATATACAAAATGGTTTAAACATTAAATAAAATTAACTACCATTGATCATAAATTCCCCTATTCTTCTTTGGTCATTACTTTCCATGAGGGGTGAAGAAATTATGTATGATAGGGATTGAGAGGATAGGTGTTGGCGTGGACTAGAAATAATGAATGCTTTTGGAGGTTTGCCACTATGGAACCTAGACAACAGTTGTATTTTGATATGATGGATTTTTTTAGAAGGTAGAAATTTAGATATTGAAGGAACCATCAAAATAATTGATTGAGGTAAATGATGAGCCCTAATTTTGACATAATTAAGCTCATAGTTAGGATGGTTTTCTTATATTTTCAAGAATTGTTTTAATACCTTTTGTACTGCTAAATGAACTTTAATTACTAAATTGTTGATAGTATGTGTACTATTATAATTATATGCTAATGTGATGTATTTATATTACTTTATAATTTAAATGCTTTTTATTTTGAAACTAGTATGAAATATGTCTAGTCTTGAGACCATGAGATGAAGTTTGTATGTATCTATTATGATCATATGACCTGCACCTGATATAGGAATTACTAATTAAACTCTATTTTAATGTTAAATGTACATATTGATGGAATAATAAGTCATAAATAAATTTTTTTTTTGGCCTAACCATTATTGCAAGATTATCTATTAGATTATGTAGGTTCCAATTATGAGACGGAGATATAGCTATCATTTAAAGGATGACACATGACCGTGCCAAAAAAGAATACAAGGAAGAAATTGAGTAATGTCTACAACTTGGTGGTGTAATACCCCAAAATTGGCTCATTTCCATGATACCAATTCTAGTCTATTTTGATCATTGCTAAAGTCATATTTAATTAGACACATTCTTGATGTAACTCGCTACTTGACTTAATTGTCAGATGCAGAAGACCCTAATCTGCATTCATCACATTTCTTATTTAATTCCTATAGTATGTACTCATATTAGTTGCATAAAACCTACTTGATTTAATTATAATTTAATTTAAAAGTATTTATACTTTATTAAATTAAATTATCTCCTAAGGCTAATGTACTATGGGATTAAATTTATTTAATTTAATAAATACGCCTATCTTGATTAATTAAATGTAATTATTTAATGAAATGGGAAAGGTATTTCTAATTAATTAAAGAAAATTATTTAATTAAATGGAAGGCTATTCTTTAATTAATTAAACAAAGTTATTTAATTAAATAGGAGTAATTCCTAATTAATTAAATATAGTTATTTAATTAAATAAGAAAGTGTCTCTAATTAATTAAATGAAATTATTTAATTAAATAAGAAATATATTTATGAGAGCATATCTCATTTTATTAAATTAAATATCTCTCCAAAAATCCTTCTTCAGTTCAAAAAGAGAAATTCCCAGTTCACTGTTGATCAGAAAAGAATTAAATCAGTTAACTCCTTATTCTACTCAAATTAAATCAGTTAACTCCCTTTAATTTGGGAATCTTCCTTTATGACTGAACTTCACCTTTAATCTTGACCGTTGATTGAAATTGATCTCAACCGTTGATGGATTCTAGAAAAGTCTATTTAAGAGACCCTCATCTCTTCATTTTGCGAGAGGATGAATTTGGAATTTGCATCAAATTGCTACTAGAATTCATACTCACATTTTCTCACATTTGCTCATATTTTACATACATTTGCATCCTTAGCTTAATTTCATTTAGCATAATATGCATATGATTAATCTAGTTTCCTTTACTTGTTCTTAGATTAGAATGCATTTCTCATTCTAGATTAATCTGCATAATTATATAGATTAATTTCATTTCTTAAATCTTTCATTCTTAGAGGGTCTGGTTGCTTAACACCTCAAATCCAAGGATATCTAACAAGCAATTTCCCTTTAGATAGAAGGCAAAAGGTTGCCTTGCTGGCTGATTTTCAGATGAACAATCCAATCTTCATTGTTGTCACTTAGGTTTGCACCCTTTTCCAAGGCCTAAGCGTGAGAACAACCTAGTGAAACATGGAAACAACCTCCAAGCTGTGGGACTTGAACTACGAGGTTGAGTCTCCAGAGAAGGCCAGCTTCCTCTTACTGTCAGGGTGCACCTATCTATTCTCAGAAGGGAAAGGGAGAAAGAGAGTGTTAAAGAAAATCTACCTAGTCTAATCTAAGGTGGTGATGCACCAAAACAGAGTGTTCAGACTCATTCCTGCCCATATATGCACTACAAAACTAGGGTAATATACAAAAATCATACACGTCTAGATTTATATCGATCAATAGTCACATACAGATCAGAAAACCAACTGAATGACACCAGGAAAAGGAGATTTCACTTGTATATTATCCAATAGGCCAAAGATAGATACAGTATGCAGATCACTGATCTAAACAATACACCAATGGGAGGCAAAGTGATGCACATGCACACTGATGGCTAAAAGAGATGATACAGGATATTACATGGCTCAAAGACAAAGAGATTTTACACTACAAATCTGCAAGCAGTAGCAGAGAAAATTAGGAAGAGTTGACCTCAAAAAAAGAATTACCAAATTGCCTTTATAGTTTAGGCATAACTGGGATTTTGCTTCTACATTTACTGCTCAACCACTAGCATTAATCCCCCATACTGAAAATCTGATCAAAGATCATACTTGAGCATGGTGCAGGTACAAGACAATCTGATCCTCCTCTGAAAGAGAACCTCGAGAAGATAGAAATGGCACCATGAAAATCTCTTTGACCAGGTAGATGGATCAACAATGAGTGGAAAGTCCCTTCGTTACTTTAGCATTCATTCTGGAGTGGGTGGCATTGATCACAGAATCAGATTGTGAACAGAAAACACGAATTTTTTATCATTCTGAGTCGTGAGACAGCAAGGTCAAATGGGTCGACCAGGTTCCAACAACCAGCTGGGCCACGCGGGCCAATCACTCCCCATTATTTTGCCACCTACGATCATCTTAACGTGTTTGACAATCATTTACTTGATTGGGCTCTATGTCACTATGGAGGATTTACCCTAAAATTCCATTAGCGCCATAGCGCCTAGTGGTTAGATTTTAATTTACTAACCGCGCCAACCCCAGACTATCATGTTTAACTATGAAGTCTCCAACCTTAACCACAACACAAACTACCAGCCATCCCCTAAACTATTAATACTTTATGTGCCTCCTCTCTGGGCCCACGAGGACACATGTCCTCTAGTCGCTATGTTGCCATCTTAAATAGCTCGCAACTTTCTCATAGCGCGATGGTGCCTATCATGGATTTCCCTTTGATCGTGTGGCCTGTGTTTGATGCACTATCCTTAAGAACGTGGTGGGTCCCCTGGACGCTATGTCGCTATGGCATTTTTTTTGCACAACTTCTTGATAGTGACATAATGCCCGCCATTGATTCAGTCTTATCTGACGATCAGAAACCTCGCCGTACTCTGCACATTCTTCCTTGGGACCTCTGAACTCATGATCCACCTGGCAACCTGACCTGATGTGGCACCTAGGTGCTATGTCGCTATGCAAGAATCGAGGGGAACCTCCCATAGCGCCATAGCGCCCACTATGAATTTCTCTTGTCTGATGCAGATGTGGCTCCAAGGTGTACTGAAAAATTTCCAGCTGCGCTAACTGTGATGAAGCATGACCATCTGGGACCCGCCCTGCTTGAGGATCCTGCTGCGACCTTCACTTTTCGTTTAGGTGCCATGTTGCTAATGAAAAACCCACAAGTTTTCCATTAGCGCCATAGCGCCTACCATCCTTTCTACCTTTCCCGGCCCGTGAAACACTGCTGGCATTGACTGCACTAGCCGCATTGAAGATCCAATGCCACCTCATGTCTATATTTTGACCCAGCACATGTGGCTGTTCTTGATTCACCGTAACACTAACCGCCGCCGGTAAACCTTTTCGACGATGCAGTCTTCCCGCTGTGAGACTTCCAACCTGCTGCAAACTTTCCAATCTGCGACTGGGCCCATTCCACTTGGCACCACTTAGTGATGCATCCTGGCAAGACTTGGCCCTACCGACACGTGGCAAAAGGGTGCCATGTCATTATACTAAAAATCCTACAACTTCGCCATGGCGAGATGGCGCCTGCCGCCGATCCCTTCTAATCTGACGGTTGCGAAACCTGACCTCCCATGACCCTCCCTCCTTTATGATTCACCGGGCCCGCTGAAATGTGGCGTCAGCTCATTGGTTTGTTGGTCATCCAACTCTAACTGCATCTGGCGGCATGAAATGCAGCCCCGCCAGGACATGTGGCGCATGGGCGCTATGTCGTTATGTTAAAACCTGTGCATCTTTGCCATAGTGAGATGGCGCTGACCATCGATGCAACCAAATTTGATGATCATGATCATAACTGACTGTTATAGCCGTGCTGACAGAGACTCCAGCCTGGGTACACGCGGCTACTTCTGATTTATCGCCGTGATGTTGGGCTGAAAAACTATACATGCGGAGTACCGTCAGGACCCACCTGTCTGGTCATTCTTCGCCGTGATGAACTTTCCATTTGGGTGCTATGTCGCCATCAAAAAATGCATAAATTTCGGCCCGTGAAAACCCGTTGCCCGCCGTCGAGAGTATTTCCGCTGGGTGCTATGTCGCCATCAGAAATTTTTGGCCGATATGCAATAGCGACATGGCGCCCACTGATGTCAAGGAAATTTTTGACCCATCGAACGTCGAGCCCATCGGACATGCATCAATTAGGCATGATGTCACTGATACTATCTCCCATGCAACTTCTAATGACGAGATCGCACCGACCGTCGATCCTTCTGAAATCTGACGGAAGAGAAACTTTGGCGGGTGAATGAATGATAACATTTCTGGCGACTCACAGGGGGATGAGCCTGCTCAATGCATAAGACCAGTGCCTGCAGAAAACTCCATTGGGCTACAGGGTCGAGAAAAGGATGTGGAAGGCACGAAACTGAGAGCTACAAGAAACCCTAACCCGCCTGAGAGGAAATCAAAACATTGAAGACCTTGAAGCTCTAGCTCTGTTTCTGTGACTAGAAACAAAGAACAAAACCTCCTCCACGACCTGAGGCTGTCAAAACTTTGGAAATTGGCAATTCAAAAGAGAAACCCTGTGCACGTGCACTTATTGAAAAATAGGAACAGACAGAAGGAAACTAGATTAACTATGTACATAGATTCACAATCCTTTCAGAAATAGGGCTTCAGATGGATCCCATTGACTGGAATGGGCAGAGTTTCACTGTTAGGTCTACTCAGTTGGAATGCATTTGCCTGTTTGCAACTGGAGATCAAATAAGGGCAACTCCATAATGGGTCAAATTTGGAGGGCCTTCCTGGTTTTGCTCTGTCTGAGTCCCACTTGAGAACTAAATCTCCCTCTCTAAAGATTCTAGCCCTTGCCTTCTTGTCAAAACTCTTCTTCATCTGTTGCTGGTGAATCTCTAGAGTTTTCATGGCTTTGTTTCTCTTTTCTTCCAACTCAATTAGTTCTGCCATTCTTACTGACATGGCATCATCTTCAACCAGTTCCAGCTGATGAGCCAACTCCAAGGATGGGAACTCCAATGAGATTGGGAGTCTAGCTTCCCTACCATATACTAGCACAAAAGGTGAATTCCCAATAGATCTCTTGGGTGTTATCCTATCAGCCCACAGATCAGTCCTTAATTTCTTGTGCCAGGCCCTCTGATTGTCTTCTATTGTCCTCTTCATAATTCTAATCAGATTCTTGTTGGAAGATTCAGCCAAACCATTACCTTGAGGATAGTAGTTCGATGATGTGCTCAGGTAGATATTGTGACTCATTTCCCATGCACAAATCTGGGTTCCAACAAAATATTTGGCATTATCTGAGATGATAGTAGAAGGAGCTCCAAACCTAGATACAATTCCATCAAGGGATTCAACAACTGATGGCTCTGCAGCATCCTTCAAGGCAACTGCCTCTGTCCACCTAGTGAAATAATTGGTAGAAACTAAGATCCATTTATGACCTGCACTAGATGGAGGATTAATGGGGCCTATAAAATCCAACCCCCACTGGGTGAAGGGCTGATCCACCTGAATAGGATGAAGAGGAAAAGCTGCAAGTCTCTGTTTGCCTGAGAAAAAAGCACATTTCTCACATTTCCTCACATACCTGTAACAATCGTGGAATAGAGATGGCCAATAATATCCATCCCTCATGATCTTCATGGTGGTTGTTCTTGCAGAGAAGTGGCCACCATCAGGGCCATCATGAAGTTCTTTAATCATCCTCTCAACCTGATCCTCTTCAATACATCTCAATAGGGTCCCATTAAAATCCTTTCTGAATAGGATGCCATCAATTACAACATAAGGAATGGACTGCAGTCTATATTGTCTTCTTTTGGTTCTATCCAATCCCTGAGGGTATCCATTCCCTAATAAGAAATTCTTCATGTCATTTATCTAGCTCCTTGGACCATCAGCATTTCTTTCCTCCTACTGCTCTGCTATTACCATAGCAACTTCTTCATCTGAATTCTGATCTGATAATATTTCTTTACATAATCCTCTTCCTCTTACCAATTTAGTAATCTGAATATCAACATCATATTCCATTACCCTAGTGATCCATCCAGCCCTCTTTTCACTGATGTCCTTGCTTAACAGGAAGTCTTTTACACTTGCATGGGGCACCAACAAATGGATCCTATTGTGGGATAAGAGGTGTCTAAATTTCTTCAAGGCTTTAATGACTGCAAGGGCTTGCTTCTCAACAAAGCTATATTTATCTTCATATTCCTTAAGCCCTTCACTAAAGAAGGCTATGGGCTGCTCCTCATTCTTGTCATTTGTTTGGGTCAAGACAGCAGAGATACTTGACTCACCACCTAAAGTGTAGAGGATGAAATCTTTCTCAAAATTTGGGTTCATGAGGGTAGGGGCCGATGCTATGGCTGCCTTGATCTTTTCAAAACTCTCCTTCCCCTCCTTGGTCCATGAGAAGACCATATCTTTCTTGAGCATGGATGTAAGGGGTTTCACCATGGTAGCAAGATTAGGAATAAACCTTCTTAAAAAATTTATCCTACCAAGGAAACTTTGCAGCCCTTTCTTTTGTTTAGGGAGAGGAAGGGCAAGTATTACTTTTGTTCTTTCTAGATCAATGGTTAATCCATCTTTAGATACAATGTGTCCCAATAGTTTTCCTTGGTTTGTAGCAAAGACACATTTGGCTGGGTTGAGAGAAACCCCAAACTCTCTACATCTTAGAAATACCTGTCTCAAATGATCAAGATGATCTTCCACATTCTTGGAATACACAGTTATATCATCAAGGTATACTAAGACAAACTTGTCAATTAATCTTTTGAAAGCTACCCCCATTGCCTTTTGGAATGTGGCACCTGCATTTGTTAATCCAAATGGCATCTTGCAATAAGCATCGGTGCCCCATTTAGTAGTGAATGTTGTCTTATATCTATCAGATTCTTTAACCAGCACTTGGTTATAACCAGAAAATCCATCAAGAAAAGAGAACCTCATTGACCCACTGACCTTGGACAGAATTTTCTCCATAGAAGGGAGAGGATGGTGATCTTTAAGGGAAGCCTGATTAAGATCCCTAAAGTCCAAACACAATCTGATTTCTCCATTCTTCTTCCTTATAGGGACAAGGTTAGCTACCCATGATGAGTGTTTGATAGGAAAAATTATGTTAGCCTCGATCAGTTTGGATAGTTCTTTCCTCATTAAAGGTTCAATCTTGGGATTCACTGGCCTCTGTTTTTGCCTTACTGGTTTGACCCTATCAACTAAATCTATGGTATGCTGAAACAAACTAGGGTCAAACCCTTTTAAATCATCATATGTCCAAGAAAATACATCACTAAATTCTTGACATAGATGAATGAAATTTTCTTGCTCAGCTTCAGAACATACCTTCCCCATGTTAAGAGATTTTCCATCAGCAATAGTAACTGGGGCATGGTCATCCTTTTCTACAGCTAGATTCATCCCTTTGCCTCTTGTTTGATCATCAGGGTTAAAGATACTTTCCAAGGTAATGAGACCCTTGGGCAACTTGTTGGAACTAAGGTGAATAATCTGATCACCATATTGATCTTGTAGTCTTGACTGATTTCTCTCTAAGAATTCTGCTTCATTCTGCAAGAAGCTCACAATTTGCTCATCAGACTCAAACACTTGCCAATGAGTATTATTATCAGGAACAGCAGGCCTTACCACTACCCTTATTTGTTGTTTCTTTTCTTCCTCAAGATTCCTTGGCACATCATAAGATGCACCCACTGCTGCAAGTCTATCAGCATATTTATTTTCTTTCCTAGGAATGCTTTGAATATTAAATGCTTGGAAACCCTCAAGCAAATCCCAGACTCTATGTTTATAAGACTTGAGCAGGCCATTTTTGGTGATATTCTGATTTCTCACTTGGTTCACTACCAACTCACTGTCCCCATATACTTTCAAGGATTGAATTCCCCTCTTTTGGGCAAGTAGGAGACCTTGGATCAAGGATTCATACTCGGCCACATTATTGGTACAACTGAATTGGAACCTAAAAGAGAAGTAGTATCTTATTTGTGTAGGAGAGATCAACATAACACCAGCCCCTAATCCATTTCTATTCCTTGAGCCATCAAAGTACATACTCCATACCCCATTTATGTCATCATTAGTCCTAACAAGGTCAGGAACTTGAACCTCTTTCTCTATTATGCAATATGTACTAAGGCCTATCTCAAGGGTTTCCGACATAGGCTCAAACTGACATGTATTTGCCCACTCATCTAAGAAGAAATCAGGAATCTCTACTATGGAAGTGACAGGCTCGTTTACTATGTTATTTTCATCCATCTCTAGGATAGGGAAATTCATATTGATGAAGTTGGGAGTGTAGGGTTCAGTGTGATGAAGGGCTTGAGGTTCTGCTCTTATTGAAGCATTGGCCCCATATCTGGTCTTAAATGACATGTAAGACCAATCAGCAGATATGAATCCACCAATTTGAGCAGTGAAGTCTCTTGAAAGACAGATGGCAAAATAGGGCTTAACCTCAGCAATAGATATGTCTTGAATCACAGTACAACCAGGGCATGCATGTAGGGCCATTTCCACACTTCTAAGGATGCCTACAGTTTTGACAGTACTCCCATCTAGTTGTAACACATCCCTAACAATAGGCTCATATTTCATCCCTAAAGCATCAGCAACACACCTAGGCATTACTGAGCTACTAGCCCCCAAATCTATCATGTAATTATTGACTAATTTGCCCCCTATAATTAGAGAAACATAAAATGGAGGAGGTCTAACCTTTTTATTTGCCTCCACATCTCCTGCTGGTTGTACTAAACTAGTGGCACTCTCCATGGTAGATGACCGATCCTTGGGTTCAATCCTTTCCAATTCTTGCTGCAACATCTTCCTCTGCATTGGTATGGTAGCAACAACATCCCACATGGAAATGTTTACATTGGTCTTCTTCATTTTCTCTACCACACTCAATGGTGTGTTAGGAATTTTGGTAGAAACTTTGGGAGCTGCACTTATGAGAGGTTGAGATGGAGTAACATAGGGATCACTTGCATTCTCCTCTCTTGGACCTTGCCTTTGCTATTGTGAAGTGTTTGTTTGCTCATTCGCTGTCTGTGTGTTAGGTATAACACTTGAAGTTGAGGCCTGCTTAGGAGAAGGAGGAGCAACATGTTCCATAGCTCTCTTCTTGCTTCTTGTGTTATGAGCAACAGAATCTTGGTTTACATTACAATGCTCCTCCATCTGGTGATTCATAAAAGAGCAATCACCCTGCCTCTGAACATATGAGGCCTCCTTGGGATGAACTTCCTTGTGTGATTGCTTTACTATGGACTCCTGGACAGTTAGGGCCAAATAAGATTTCTCTTTCTGACATAGGCAGTAGGTATAAGAATAGTTACATGAGGAACAAAAATCTTGGTCTTGGGCCAAGTTATTTTGAGGGACTATAGCTCTATTCTAATTTGAGCTTGAAGCAGAAGCATGACTATTTTGCCTATTCTGATCAAAAGAGCTATTCCACTGATTAGGAGGCCTACCACCACTTGGAGCCTGATATTGCAATTGGGGAGGCTTGCCACCTTGGGCATGCTGCCTTTCTAAGGCCACCACCTTGTTACTCATCTTTTGTATTAGAGAAAAACTATCCTCTAATCTCTTCCCTTGGTCCTTCAACTCCCTCCCCTGCTCTTGTAATTTTTTATCCAGGGTCTTCTCTCTTTTGTCTATGCTCAGCACTAGACCTTGGAGCATTTCCTTGAGTTCATCTATTCCGTTTGAGGATGTGGAAGCTTGGGGGAGTGGAGTAAGGGCTTGTGACATAGGAGTTGTAGGAAGAGGGGCTATCACTGGTTGGTGGTTGGGAACATCAGGAAAGAAAGGCATAGGAGGCCTTGGGGCCAACTTTCCACCTTGTATTAGGATATTCTCAGCCTTTATAGCTGTCTCATAAGCATTTGGCAATGTATCTCCTCCCATAGTTTGGATTGTGGTGGCAATGTCACTGTTGAAAGCTCTAAGGTAATGCAAGAAGGCATTACCAGGGGTAGGTTTCACTATAGTAGGTATTCTATCCCATGTCTTTTGGAATCTGTAATTAAAATCAGTCATACATTCATGGGGGGCTCTTTTTATTGTAGTCAGCTGCTCTAGTAGTGACAAATGATCACTCTTATCCTCAAACTGTTTGCATAATCTTGCTCCTAGTCCATCCCAATCAGTTATGGAACCATGAGCTAAGCCTCTATACCACTGTAATTCTTTTCCTTTTAAAGATGAGGCTAGAAGTTTGACGGCAACATCATCTTCTGTAATACCATGAATATTGCAGACATTCGCTACCTCTTGGGTATGCTCTAGGGGGGAAATAGAAGTTTCACCAGTAAAATTAGGTATGCTCTTTAGTGCAGCTACTGGTATATCATGTCTTTGGGCTAACAATAGAGGACTTCCACCATTAAAGGTGGCAAAAGGATGAACTCTTGGCTGTGCCATATAAACAAGTGTTCTATTGATGAGTGCTGATGGCAATCTAGGCTGAGTTCGGACAGTAGGAGGAGTAGAGACAGATCTTGCAGGTATATTAACTGTTATTCCACCTCTAACTAGTGATAATGAAGCTCTAGCCCTCCTTCTTCTAGGACTTGAAAGTGAGAGTTCTTGATATTAAAAATTACCTCTAGAAGAAGCCCTTGTTTCAGCTCTGGGCATGAATTTTTGCAACTTTGGCCTGAAACCAGATTTGTTGATGTTCAGAGTTGCCAAGTACTTGATGAATCAGCCTCTTGAAGGCTTGAATACTGAAGCCAGCACTACTTCTTCAGCATTAATCTCAAAAAATCTTTCTTCTTTTGACACCAGTAGACATGAAATCTTCTGATATGAGTCCCATCGGGCATGCCAAAAACTGTTGTCACTTAGGTTTGCACCCTTGTCCAAGGCCTAAGTGCGAGAACAACCTAGTGAAACATGGAAACAACCTCCAAGCTGTGGGACTTGAACTATGAGGTTGAGTCTCCAGAGAAGGCTGGCTTCCTCTTACTGTCAGGGCGCACCTATCTATTCTCAGAAGGGAAAGGGAGAAAGAGAGTGTTAAAGAAAATCTACCTAGTCTAATCTAAGGTGGTGATGCACCAAAACAGAGTGTTCAGACTCATTCCTACCCATATATGCACTAAAAAACTAGGGTAATATACAAAAATCATACACGTCTAGACTTATATCGATCAATAGTCACATACAGATCAGAAAACTAACTGAATGACACCAGGAAAAGGAGATTTCACTTGTATATTATCCAATAGGCCAAAGATAGATACAGTATGCAGATCACTAATCTCAACAATACACCAATGGGAGGCAAAGTGATGCACATGCACACTGATGGCTGAAAGAGATGATACATGATATTACATGGCTTAGAGACAAAGGGATTCTACACTGCAAATCTGCAAGCAGTAGCAGAGAAAATCAGGAAAAGTTGACCTCAAGAAAAGAATTACCAAATTGCCTTTATAGTTTAGGCATAACTGGGATTTTGCTTCTACATTTACTGCTCAACCACTGGCATTAATCCCCCATACTGAAAATCTGATCAAAGATCATACTTGAGCATGGTGCAGGTACAAGACAATTTGATCCTCCTCTGAAAGAGAACCTCGAGAAGATAGAAATGGCACCATGAAAATCTCTCTGACCAGGTAGATGGATCAACAATGAGTGGAAAGTCCCTTCATTACTTTAGCATTCATTCTAGAGTAGGTGGCATTGATCACAGAATCAGATTGTCAACAGAAAACACAAATTTTTTATCATTCTGAGTCGTGAGACAGCAAGGTCAAATGGGTCGACCAGGTTCCAACAACCAGCTGGGCCACACAGGCCAATCACTCCCCATTATTTTGCCACCTACGATCATCTTAACATGTTTGACCATCATTTACTTGATTGGGCTCTATGTCACTATGGAGGATTTACCCTAAAATTCCATTAGCGCCATAGCGCCTAGTGGTTAGATTTTAATTTACTAACCGCGCCAACCCTAGACTATCATGTTTAACTATGAAGTCTCCAACCTTAACCACAACACAAACTACCAGCCATCCCCTAAACTGTTAATACTTTCTGTGCCTCCTCTCTGGGCCCACGAGGACACATGTCCTCTAGTCGCTATGTTGCCATCTTAAATAGCTCGCAACTTTCTCATAGCGCGATGGCGCCTATCATGGATTTCCCTTTGATCGTGTGGCCTGTGTTTGATGCACTATCCTTAAGAACGTGGTGGGTCCCCTGGACGCTATGTCGCTATGGCATTTTTTTTGCGCAACTTCTTGATAGTGACATAACGCACGCCATTGATTCAGTCTTATCTGACAATCAAAAACCTCATCGTACTCTGCACTTTCTTCCTTGGGACCTCTGAACTCATGATCCACCTGGCAACCTGACCTGATGTGGCACCTAGGTGCTATGTCTCTATGCGATAATCGAGGGGAACCTCCCATAGCGCCATAGTGCCCACTGTGAATTTCTCTTGTCTAATGTGGATGTGGCTCCAAGGTGTACTGAAAACTTTTTGGCTGCGCTAACTATGATGAAGCATAACCATCTGGGACCCGCCCTACTCGAGGATCTTGCTGTGACCTTCACTTTTCGTTTAGGCACCATGTCGCTAACAGAAAACCCACGGGTTTTCTATTAGTGCCATAGCACCTACTGTCCTTGCTACCTTTCTCGGCTCGTGAAACACTACTGGCGTTGACTGCGCTAGTTGCGTTGAAGATCCAGTGCCACCTCATGTCTGCATTCTGACCCAGCACATGTGGCTATTCTTGATTCACCGTAACACTAACCGCCACCGGTAAACCTTTTCGACGACGCAGTCTGCCCGCCGTGAGACTTTCGACCTGCTGTTAACTTTCCAATCTGCGACCAGGCCCATTCCACTTGGCACCACTTAGTGATGCATCCTGGCGAGACTTGGCCCTACCAACACGTGGCGAAAGGGCACCATGTTGTTATACTAAAAATCCTGCAACTTTGCCATGGCGAGATGGCGCCTGCCGCCGATCCCTTCTAATCTGACGGTCGCAAAACCTGACTTCCCGCACCCTCCCTCCTTTATGATTCATCTAGCCCCCCAAAACGTGGCGTCAGCTCATTGGTTTGTCGATCATCCAACTCTAACTGCATCTGGCAGTATGAAATGTGGCCCTGCCAGGACACGTGGCGCACAGGCGCTATGTCGTTATGTTAAAACCCGTGCATCTCTGCCATAGTGAGATGACACTGACCGTCGATGCAACCAAATCTGACGATCGTGATCATAACCTTGACTGTGTTAGCCATGCTGACAGAGACTCCGGCCTGGTTACACAAGGATACTTCTGATTTATCATTGTGACGCCGGGCTGACAAACTATACATGCGGAGTACCGTCGGGACCCACCTGTCTAGTCATTCTTCGCCGTGATGAACTTTCCATTTGGGTGCTATGTCACCATCGAAAAATGCATTGGTTTTTTGTTGGCACCATGGCGCCTCGCCGATCTTTGGAACTTTCGGCCCGTGAAAACCTGTTGCCCGCCGCCGAGAGTATTTTCGTCGGGCGCTATGTCGCCATCAAAAATTTCCGGCCGATATGCAATAGCGACATGGTGCCCACTGACGTCAAGGAAATTTTTGACCCGCTGAATGCCGAACGCACCGAACATGCGTCAATTAGGTGCGATGTCGCTGATACTATCTCCTGTGCAACTTTCGATGATGAGATCGCACCGACCGTCGATCCTTCTGAAATTTGACGGAAGAGAAACTTTGGCGGGTGAATGAATGATAACATTCATTCTGGGATGAATTCGCAAATAAGGACCATGTTGAAGTGTGTGTGTTAGCATAGGCTGCATATTCATGCATACATTTCTGGTGCCCACCGTGGGGCTGAGAAATCAATTTTCTAGCCTCATTATTTTTATTTTGCATTTTAGTTTTTTATTTATATCTTGTTTTGCAGGTTTGTCTTGCTGCAAGTTTGAAGACACTTCGAGAAGGCATCCAACAATGATGAGAAAATGAGCATTTGAGAAACCTCTTCCTCTTCTCCTCTTAATCTTCTTCTATTTCTCTTCTTCTTCTTCTTTTTCTTCCTTCTCATGTTCTAAAAAAAAATTAAAAAAAAAAATGATCAAAATTCTTTTTTTTAATCCTTTTTATGATTTTTCATAAAATCATAAAAAGTAGACCAAATTGATGAATTTTGGTCTGAAATTTTTATTGAAGGTTCTAGACAATAGGTAAAAATTATATGTAAAATTTCATATTTTTTTGATTAAAGCTTTATTTTATATATATTTTTAATGATTTTGTCATATGTGAATTATTTGAGCTAGTAAAATAACACGTTTTGATCTAATTTTTTTTCTTCAAATTTGAGACAATTTTTGGCATGTATAGTAAAATTACAGAATTTTTGAATCAAAATTAGAGTTTTAGTAATTCGTTAATGGTTTTTTCATTGAAAAATTAATTTACATAGCAAATCATAGAATTAAAATCTAAATTTTTTATTGAAGTTTTAGGATGATGTCCAGATATCATAATAAAAAATTTAGAGTTTTCAGATTTAAAATATATTTTTATTAATTCTTTTATGGTTTTTTATAAAAGAATTAATTTATCAGATAAATCTCAACATTTTGATTTAAAACTTTTATTTCCAATTTGGGACACTTTCTATAGACTATAATAAAAGTTTCAAATTTTTTGGATCATAATTCTATTTTTAATAATCAGGTAAAATCTACTAAGCACGTTACGAGGATCACTAGGTAACCTTCCTTAGCTGATAACAATTCATTTGGATCTAAAACAAACATCTCTCATGTCAAGCTTGTGTGCGTTTCCTTCCATGTTTTCATTTTACAACACATGCATAATTTGATACTAGGGTGTGATCTCCGTTAGTATTCATTTAGCAGGCTTAGGTACTAGTGATAGATTTAGATAGCTATTTTGGGTTATTAGAATTGCTAAATCCACCGGCCCCTCATTTCACCCTATGGTTGCAAGATTAGCACCACGTTAAAGGGGAGGGGTCTACAGGAAAGAAGCGTTAAATGCTCCACTAGGCAACCCTTTTGTGCTTTCTAGAACTCACTAGTTTCTGAGTTGTGGACTCATTTTGGCTTGTGTGAGGGGTTAAATGTTCCACATCTTTGGACTCACCTCACATTAGTTAAAGCGTTAAGTGTACCACCTTGTGCTTTTTGACTACTTTTGGATAGATTTGTTTTCAGGAATTAACATCTATACACACATAGTAATTAGGCCCCATGAACACTATTTGCGGATCTTGAGAGAGTGGGTTCCTAGTGAAACTCCTCTCTACGATGGATTCCTTGTAGGTGGGGAGGATACTTTGAGCATCTCATAGATAGATGAATCTTCAACTTTTTGATTGAGGCATCCTTTCTCTGGAGAGGTTGATAGATCACTGAGAGTTGATATCATAGATCTTTAAGAGATACTCTTAGTTTAGTGTGTCAGATTAATCTGTCTGCTTTGATTGGGCTAAAAGTGAAAAGGTGTTAAGACCTTGAATTTGGAAGATAAGTCCCCTTTTGGTACACTATTGTGAGTCGGTCACATTTAGAAAGGGTTAACCATAGCAGACAATCCCTCTACAGGGAAAACTGCGTTGACGGAACCTCGAGCGATACTAGCCATTTTTGACGTGGTAGTGACAACAGCTATATAAATGTCCTTGTGGAAGAAATCTCCATGGGTGTGGTTCATTGTGGGTTGTTAGATCTCCCCAGCAGGTCTTGAAGATTAAGTTCTTGGACTATGTTGAAACCTCAGTGCGCCAGGATTGGAGGTCACCCTTGTGAGTCATAAAAGTTACAGAGTCAAAACATTACTAAAAACCTTAGAGAGGCCAACTTTTATTTTCTAGGGATGTATGCATGATTGAAAAACTTTTCAAAAACATACACAATTAGCTCTCTTAGGAATCAACGCGTACAAAGTCACTTGATTGTTCATGTGCAAGGTTGCTTTTTCCCTTGCTCATTATTTTCAAACATGCTTGATATCACCTGCTTGCTGTTCTACGTGCCTATTTATCTACATGCTTACTAAAATGATCTAAAAAATCTAGAAACCTTGTCAAAATTAGTTGCCGTTGTAAAACTGGTCTACATTCTCATGTGAAATTATCTGGTCCTCGCGCGTAATCATTTTGTTCTCGTACGAAATTAAACCTTTGTCATCAGTCTTCGCACGACCCTGTGAACTTCTTCGCGCGAAATTAAAACACTATTATTGGCTTTTTTGAAATTCAAGAAACTTCTTCACATGGCTTGTAAAGGTTTCTCACGCGAGACTTTGTGTCAGCATTACCAATTTGGGTCTATTTTAGCTATCTGCAGCTTGCACGTCATCTTTTTCTGTGTCCATTTATCACTCTCTATCTACAAACAGTCATAAAATAGCGACACTTCACTTAGCTAAAGACTTGTGTCTTGCACCTTGACTAGTCTCATCTCATAAGTGATTTTTGGTCCTTGTCTTAATGCTTGTCATACTTTGTGTCACATTGGTCATAATCTCTGGCTGTTCTAGCCTTTAAATCAGACCATTTGTGCCTTAGTGAACAGCATTCATACTATTATCTTGTCCTTTTTGAGACTTAGTCTTAGTGTAGTCCTTGTCTAAGCTTTTTATTTTTGTCATTGTCTATGACTGTGGCAACTTGACTTATGTTCTAAAATTTGGCTGTCACTACTTGAAACATAGTACATCAAAATGGCTAACAACAAATGCACTAAATCCAATATTCCTAGTGAGGAAGAAAAGATACTTATTGCAAACATGAAGAAACAAATCCAATCAATAAGTGCTCAACTTCAAAGACTAAAAGAAGAGGAAAACACATCATCGAACAAATTCTCCTTGAGAGAATTTTTTCCTTCCTCCTATGATAACCAAAAATCAAATTCTTGTGATCTTGAATGCAAGATATCTGAGAACACTTCACAAACACCCAAGAAATCTAGAAATATCTTTGAAGAAAAACCTTGGGAATCTAAACCAAAGCATGATTTCACACCTTTGGGAAAATCTTATGAATTAACCTTGGAAGAAATTCTTGAAGAAAAACTCATTACTTTACCTAAGCTCACTTTGGCAGGAGTTTCCTTTATGAGTAACTATTGTGTCTATCATAGACATAATTTACATAAAACTTCCCATTGTAAGGAGCTGAAAAACAAGATCCAAGATCTCTTTGACAATGGTATAATTCAAAAATCTAAGCTCTCAACTACTAAAGATTCTACTCTCAAGAAGGATCAACCACATGAAACCATGTCTAGTAATGGTTGAAACACAACTTCTACTTCCTCCAACATACATCCACCTTCTAAATTGTCCAATCTTTCCAACACATATTCACCAAAAGAACCGACTACTCCTCCAGTTGACTATGTGTACCCTCAAGGACTACCTTTAAAGGAAACTCAAGCTAATCTTGACTTAGCTGCAAACCTCTCCCATACTACACAAAGCAAAGATCCAAAACCTCCATGTGTTGCTCCTCCTATTATCCCCAATCCAACTATTCCTCCATTGTCCTTTCAAGAGCCTGTTATGGAGACTCTAGAAATATATTTGAATACATATTTAGATACTCCCTCATCCGTGGATTTGGTTTCATGTCAAGAGGACCACTTAAATGATAAACAAACAAGTGTTGATCAAGACCAAGATTCCTTCATCCCATTTCAAGTCTTCCAAGATCTTGTGCCTCCATCTCAAGAGCCACATAGTTCTCCATCTCCCATGTCATGCACCTCTACTAAGCAAGATCAAGATATTCCTTCCACCATCCTTAAGGAGACTATAAAAGACCAAGAGAAGGATAATTTTCCTATGTTACCTAAAATTCCTTTTGAAGAGAAAAGTGTTCCCTTGCTCTCTTATTCTACCTCACTACATTCACTTCCAAACTATGCTCAAGCTTTAAATACTCCTGTCAAAGGTATTGCTCCTATAATAGTTACTCATAAATCTATTGATGACTTTGGTCATATTGCTCACTCTAAAGATGCTGATATCCATACTCATGGTCCATTCACATCTTCTAAATCTATCCTTGATCCCTACCCATCTAAGCTAAAACCTTCAAGTCTTTCATCCATATTGGGACCTTATGTTCCTCTATCTCCTACTTCCACTCTTAGCTCATTATACATTCCTCCTACCCTACCCCAAGATCAACAAAGATGCACATACTTGAACTCTTCACATTCACCTTTCCATCTAAGCCAGTCATATTGGCCTCATTCATCCACAAGTCCCAAGTCCTTTGGAAGAAATTTGGATGATCAACTCAAACACAAGCGCATGAATCCATCCTCAAAATTTCACTATGTCTCCCCTAATTTACATGTGAATGTCAAGAAGAAAAAAACAAAAAAGAGACCGCAAAGGTCCACTATTCAAAGAGCTCAACCAAAGAAAGTATGGGCTCTTAAATCTGTTATTGAAGAAATGCATTCCAAAGCATCTAATGAAAAATCAAAAGCTATATGGATTTCCAAGTCTCTTTTGAAGGACTTGAATATTGAAAACAAATCAAAGTTTGCATTCAAGCTTCCAAAGGTTTCAAAACCTTCTACTCCACCCCTCTCCAAAATGGCTTTGCTACCTCATATATCTAAGCCTCAATCTATTTCATCCATATTTGCTCCAACATTCCACTACCCTTCAAGGTGTGTGTCAATGTTGATCTTGCCTAATATCTCATCCACCCTCATGAGATCATCTAAATCTTATGCCTACTTTCCATCCTTCCTTGTTTTAGTCTTTCAAAACCAACAACCTTATCATCCGTCTACCTCTCATTTTCCTATCATTTCCCTTCCATTACCTTATCAACATCTTTGAGTGTACCTTGCTATGGCCTTGGCTTATCATAACTTATCTTTCTTATAGGCATACTATATAACTTGAGAAAGGCTTGAATTCTTTCCAAAAACTCTAAAAATCCAAAAAGAAGGAAAAAAGAAAAAGAAAAAGTGCCTTGGTGAAAATATGGAAATAGGCACCTTGGTAGCAAAAGTAAAGAAAAATAAATCCTTCCTATGGTGAAAACCACTTCTTGTGGCACCTTGGACAAGTCCCATGATGAAAACCTGGCAAATAGGCATCATGCATAATTCTTCCATCCATGACATCCTATCATGATCTTGCTTATCCTTTAGATGTCCTCATTCCTAAAGTCATTCACTCATAACCTCCATAACAAACTTTTCTGTCCTATTCAGTTAAACCTTTGGTCTTGATCAATGAAAGAAAGAAGAAAACTTAGTTCTTAGCAATCTCTTGACATGGTCATTTTCTTTGATTACTTACACGATACCCTTCATTACACCATGAGCTTATATCCTTTTCCCTAGCTTGGGTAATCTTTTGAAGGCTTTACTTGAGGGTAACATTCACCACTTCATACTCCTTGCCTATCCATCTATGCTTATCCACTTGCTTGCTACTACATCTTGTCCTAAACCTTGCTAGACACTGAAACAAAATCAAGGTGATCCTTCTTGAGAGCTAGTAATCTCTAAAAAAATCTAAAAATTGGACAAAGTCCTAAAAAAAATTGTTACCCTGGTTAAATTAGGTGATTTAACGCATTATTGCTTTAGCTATGTTATTATATGCAATTGCACTTGATCGTGTTGTTTAGTGTGCAAGATTTATATCCCTGGCAGTGGCACATGGAGTTAGTGATTCAGCCGTTCATATTTTACCAATGTTGTCCTTGTATGGTCGACGTATCCTTAATTAAATGTTTAATTTAAACCTTTTGGTGATTATTAAATCTGAACTCATTTGCATTATGTGATTAGACCGGTAAGCGTGTGTGTGCATTTAGAGGTTCGCATTGTCGCGAAAAGTTATTAAGGAGATTTATGTGTTTTTGGGTTTTCGAGTTTTTCTTTATAATTGATTTATTTTATATTTCTGGCAACTTTTCCATAGATGGATTCCTATTTATAGGAATAGCCTATTTTCGTTTGGGTCAATTCGGAGTTTAACTAGATTGGCTAGTTAAATGCCCTAATCGATTATTCACCCAAAAAGTGAATAAGTATCCAAAGAGGAATTTAATTCCTCACTTCTCACTTTTGAATTGGAAAGTTGGAGAGTAAAACCCAAAATCCTCTTCATGAGGATTTACTGTTTTGTTCATTGTGGGAGCTATGGGTGTGGGATCGTCGCGAGGTTGGGCTCGTTGGATCCAGCTTGGGGAAACCTTGGATTGTCGCGATTTTCAGCTACTTCTGCTGGATATTTATTTTATGGTTCAGATTCCTGTTTTGCCCTTTTGGTTGTGAGGTAGGGCTTTCCCGTTTTATTGTTTCTGCTCTATTTTTGCTTCTATTTTTGGTAGCTATTTGTTTGGAGGCTGAGAACTAGTGTTCCCCTCCGTTTTTGTATGTTAGTTCTACCCAATTGGGCGAGTATGAACATTTCCTTATTTTTTGGGATGAGGGTTTGGAGTTTTGCACCGTTATGCTAGCCATTTTTGCATACAGTGTCTGATTTCATTTATTTTTAGATTTTTGGAGTTTTTGAACCCAAAGGCCAAATGGGTTTTAATTTTGAAGTTTTTCCAAAATTTGGGATTTTTACCTCGTTTTATGTGCCACCCTGTTTTCTCGAGTTTTCTTGGCACAATGTGGGTCATGGACCTGGAAGATCCATTTGGATATCAGTTAGACAACTATTGCACCTTTTGTTGCATTGGGATGCGTGTTGCATCTGTACTTTTGACGTTGTGTTCGGTTGAGTGATTTTATACTTGTTATGGTTTTTGTTGGACCTTTGCCTTGTTTCATGGACATTGGGATTCGTGTAGAATCCATACTCTCAAATTGAGGCCGGTTGAGTAAGTTCATGACTTTTGGTCTTGTTACATCATTGGGATTTGTGCAGAATCCATACTCTCGGATTGAGGCCGATTGAGTGATTTCATGATGTATGATTTTATTGGCTTTGAGATTCGTGTAGAATCCGTCCTCTTGAGTTGCTTTCGGTTGGGTGTTTCTTTTGCATTGTGTTCTCATTCCTGTCCTTGTGTTATGATCTTCGTGATGGTGGTGCGCCACACACGAGTACGTACATGTACATTTGTTGGGTGACTTGCGAGGCTCGATCTTCCATAGATTTGCCGAAAGTTATGATCATTGGGGTTGGGATGGGAGTATGCATGCCCACGGGCACTTGTCGTAGGATGAGCTTGGGTAGGGTAGGGTGGCATATGGAGGGGGCTTCTATCTCGCAACCTAGTGACCTTAGTCCCATAGGGTTAGCAGAGGAAGTTTTAAATAAGTGATAATTAAAAAAAATGTGTGACTGATAATAAAACTTAAGATAATAAAATGTGTGTGTGGGGCCCTCCGTTGAGGAGTTGAAACACATGATCCGAGCTTGGGCTTGTCGATGCCAAGCAACTCTCCATGATGTCAGCCCCTACTTAGTAGCCTTTTGAGTGTCTAACCAGGACCTTTACTCCTTGCATTGTCTTAGGTTCTTGGTTCAGCCATCATACTATCTGGCGTGAGTGTTAGCCTTGGTTGTTGTTTTGTGTGTTTGTGGTTGGTTCATTATCTCCATCAGCACGGCGGGTGTCGACCTACGGGTGCCACATGGTTGGGAGGCGTAGCTACCTTCACCACTGCTAGGGACTGGTGTACAGAGGTGGTCTCTTATCCTAGTGCGACCGTTGCTGGATGTTTTCACTTGGTACTTCGAGTTTCGAAGTATGCTTTCTTGTTATTTATGCTTTCATTGGGATGCTTGTATATCATGTTTAGATGATGTTAGTTTATTTGACGCATTCCCTTATTATGATGTTTGGCATATGATTAGATGATGTTATTTGATTTATTAGTATATATGTTTCTTACTGCCATTTAGCATGTGATAGGTGATGTTATCTACTGTAGGATTATCTTATGCTTTACTACTAGCATGTTAGATTTCCTTATGCTTATATTGCTGCATGTTTTAGTAGTGACATCCCTATTACGACAGTACTGACGATCTGGTCGGTGGCTTGGGATGTTACGTGCGAGGGATGGCTAGGACCCATGATGGTCTTATGATGCTATTGACAGTTGGGAGGAACCACGTACTTAGTTTGGTTGTTTTGTTCCTGAGATGTATTTCTGTACATTGCGATGTTGCTTTTGTTCTCTGTGATGTTTATTTCAGTCTATTCTTTGCTGCTATAGTTTAGATGGATAGATGTTCTCCTTGTTGTGTTGTTCTTGCGCTCGAGTGTTCATCCCTTGAGCCTTCGTGGATTCGGTACTCCTCGGTGTGGAGGTTCTTTTGTTGATTTTTCCCCATTTTTGAGTTTTGGAAGTGTTTTTACTTTCTATGGGCGACATTTGTTGAGCATTGTGTGACACTGATAAAGTATCGCACACCCATAGAAAGAATGTCGTATGATACTATAAAGTGTCGCACACATTACTAGAGAAGTGTTGTATGACACTGGAAGAGTGTTGCATGACTTTATGAGAAATGTCGTGTGATACTTTTCCAGTATTGCATGGCTTCTTGAGAAGTGTCGCACTCAGTAAGGGAGAAGTGTCGCCCTCCCTTAGTAAAAAGTGTCGCACGATTTTTGTGAAAAACTTGCGCGTGCCATCAGTGGGAACTTTTCTTCATGATCTGATCTTTTTGAGAGTGGTTTTGGATACCCTTTTGGGTGTTCTTTAAGCCTATGTTGTTGCATTTTGAATTCAGGAGGTTTCTTTTGAAATTCAGTTTTTGGGTTTCTGTTGTAGTCCTTCGGGGTTTAAAATATATCGTTTAAGTATAAGTTGACGTATATTTATCGTTTAAGTATAAGTTGATGTATATTTAATTCCTTATACTTAAACAATATATTTTAATATATGCGACAAATCGTTTGAGATAGGTTTAAGACCTCTCAGAGATAAGTTATGGATTCTAGGAAATTTCAGGGCTTTAGAAATCTAGACTTAGCCAATTTTCAGGGCTTCAGGATTTCAGGCTTAGCCAAATTTTGAGATTTTGCATATTACCCTAGCTTGGTGTTTTGTTGATGAGTGGTCATTTCTTGTGCCCTCATCTTGTTGTGGTGGTTGTTGGCTTTTTTTTGGGTGTGTCAGTTGGGTAGTGGCGTTCAGAGATTCGTTGGTTGCCGGGATTGTGTTGAAGTCTTCCATTGTGATCGTTGTGATCCCTGTATGATGTTGTCATGTGCATTCATACTTGTAAAAAAAAAATATCTTGGCTTGATTTGAATCCTTGTTTCCAAGGATCTCTGGGCGGGGCATTACACACCTCTTGTTCTCAATGCTCCATCTTGCAACACATCTTTTGGCTACTCTATATAGTCACTTTCATGCTTTTGCTTTCCTACTTTTTCTACTTTTTGCTCATGTATCCATGGATTGAGTCTTGTCATAGCTCGGGGGCATTCCCCCTTTAGTGTCACTATTTTTGAGATTCTCCTCATAGAATCTCCTTCGTGATAGTCACGAGTGGTTCTCACTGTATTTGCCTACTATCACTAGTGTCACTATTTTTGAGATTCTCCTCATAGAATATCCTTCGCAACAATCACCAGTGGTTCTCACTGTGTCTGCCTACTATCGCTAGTGTCACTATTTTTGAGATTCTCCTTAGAGAATCTCCTTCGTGACAGTGACTAGTGGTCCTCACTGCATTTTCTTAGTATCGCCAGTGACACTCTCTTCAAGATTCTCCTCATAGAATCTCTTTCGCAACAGTCACCAATTTTTTCAACTGTGTCTGACTACTATTGCTAAGTTCATGTGTCTAGATTCCTTAATGGAAGACCTCTTTTGCATCAGTCACCAGTCATCCTGGTTGTGTCTGTCTATTGTCGCTTAGTCCTTCTTAGGTTCTTCATCATGAAGATTCCTATTTGACCTCAATCACCAATCATTCTGGCTACGTCTGCCTACTATCATCACCCTACTGAAGAGATTTCTTTCAAACATGTTCTAGACACTGACACTTGACATCAATCAAAAAAATGAACTCAAAAATGATATACTTGTTTGGATATGCTGGGCTTTTCCTGTGTTTGCTATATTTTTTTCTTTATCATATCTCCTCGAGCAACTCGATGATGTCATCTTTGACTAGAGAATTAATGACTAGGGGCATGTCTTTTCTTTTCTTTTTGTTTGTGGTTTAGTTCCAATAAGTTGATTTATTCCTATAAGAGGGGTGTCCACTATAAGAGCCTCGATCTCGTATTGAATGGTCGTGTGTACCTCGACTCCTTTTATATGAATATGCTAATAACATTGGTTCTTCTCCTTGTTTGTTGGAGTAAAATCGTCATGCTACAATAAATACTGATACTTGTCCTGCTAAGTGAACATATGGGTCACTGTGAGTATATCTAGTGCACTTGTGTCTCAGGTTACGAATGCAAGGGTCATTGTGGATAGAATGAATACTGAATACTTAGCATAAGAGGGATCTCCCGTGTGTTTGGTGTGCCTGTCATGCAAGCAACATTCAGGTCATCCTAGCATTTATGCTCTGATGCTTATGTTAACTTGCTACATTAAAAGGGACAAATGTTCTGGTCATTCTGGCTTCTTGTGCCTCGAATGCTTACATTTAATCTTGACAAACCAATAACGAATGTTATATTCATATTTCCATGATTGCAATGTCAGTGCGAATTGTATAACATACGAGCTTTATTTTATATCCGGTGATGATTAAATATCAAGGCTTGGTAACTAGACCTAGGGTTGCATTTAACATAGTCTTGCATTACATACTTCACTTGCATAAGCATGCGATTCAATTGCAAATCTACTTTCACCTTCTTTGATGAGGGATTGCTGATCTCTTCAAAGTATCACGTTCTTTCATGAACTACACAAATGATTGATTAATCACCCTCTTGGCTACTTTGGTTGCTCTGAACCCATTTTTTGGGATCGAATTCAAAATCTGACACACTTAAGTGGCTCAAAATGCATTTAAATTTTTTTTGTGCAATCCAAATCTTTCTGATACTTTTCAATTCTTGGAATCTTTTCAACTCAAACTTGGTCTTTTGGATCTCGAAATCACTTTGGATTAACCTCCAAATTTCTTTTGATCATTCTGACTGATCTCTTCATATTTATTCAAGATCATTCTGATCTCTTTATATTTCTTCAGATCATTCTGATCTCTTCATATTTCTTTAGATCATTCTGATCTCTCCAAATTTCTTCAGATCATTTTGATCTCTTCATATTTCTTCAAGATCGTTCTGATCTCTTTATATTTCTTCTGATCATTCTAATCTCTTTATATTTCTTCTGATCGTTCTTATCTCTTCTATATTCTACTAAACCTTGGATTTCTTCTGTATCTTTCATCACTCTCCTTACATCATACTTCTGGTGTGTCCTCTTTTGATTTCACTCCTGAGGGGGCAGGATGATTATATCATTGAACTAAATTTCAACAAATTTTGAGTCTCATTGCTTGGGGCATCTGGTTCCCATTTTATGTCCTTCTCACTTGGGGCATCTCATTACTCAGGGCATCTTGTCCCCCTCTTTCTGGCATCCTTGTCATCTACTTCATCTTTTCATCATTTGATCACATCTTATAATATTTTTGATCTGACTCTGATGGACAGGTATCGAGATAGTCTAAACCCTGACTCCTAAGGATCAAGCCTCGTTCTAGGGATGATTCTATGAATCATAATTAGATCTTATCAACTTAGGTATCTAGGTGTTCTACCTGGATTCCTTAGGATTAAGCTTCGTGCTGGAGATGATCCTTAAAAGCTTATCTATTTCAATTTAGGTATCTAGGTATTCTGCTTGGATTCCTTGGGATTAAGCTCTGTTCTAGAGATAGTCCTTAAAAGCTCATCAATTGGTCTTCGTAGAATCAATTTTGGAACTAATCTATTTTTTTTGATCTGCGCATCATACTTTCTTATTTTCTTTGAATTGAACGTGCTGCTTGCACATTCATTCAAAGAGGGGCAAAATGTAATACCCCAAAATTGGCTCATTGCCATGATACCAATTCTGGTCTATTTTGATCATTGCTAAAGTCCTATTTCATTAGACACATTCTTGATGTAACTCACTACTTGACTTAATTGTCAGATGCAGAAGACCCTAATCTGCATTCATCACATTTCTTATTTAATTCCTATAGTACTTACTCATATTAGTCGCATTAAACCTACTTGATTTAATTATAATTCAATTTAAAAGTATTTATACTTTATTAAATTAAATTATCTCCTAAGGCTAATGTACTATGGGATTAAATTTATTTAATTTAATAAATACACTATCTTGATTAATTAAATGTAATTATTTAATTAAATGGGAAAGGTATTTCTAATTAATTAAAGAAAATTATTTAATTAAATGGAAGGCTATTCTTTAATTAATTAAACAAAGTTATTTAATTAAATAGGAGTAATTCCTAATTAATTAAATATAGTTATTTAATTAAATAAGAAAGTGTCTCTAATTAATTAAATGAAATTATTTAATTAAATAAGAAATATATTTATGAGAACATATCTCATTTTATTAAATTAAATATCTCTCCAAAAATCCTTCTTCAGTTCAAAAAGGGAAATTCCCAGTTCACTATTGATCAAAAAGGAATTAAATCAGTTAACTCCTTATTCTACTCAAATTAAATCAGTTAACTCCCTTTAATTTGGGAATCTTCCTTTATGTCTGAACTTCACCTTTAATCCTGACCGTTGATTGAAATTGATCTCAGCTGTTGATGGATTCTAAGAAAGTCTATTTAAGAGATCCTCATCTCTTCATTTTGGGAGAGGATGAATTTGAAATTTGTATCAAATTGCTGTTGGAATTCATACCCACATTTGCTCACATTTGCTCATATTTTACATACATTTGCATCCTTAGCTTAATTTCATTTAGCATAATATGCATATGATTAATCTAGTTTCCTTTACTTGTTCTTAGATTAGAATGAATTTCTCATTCTAGATTAATCTGCATAATCATATAGATTAATTTCATTTCTTAAGTCCTTCATTCTTAGAGGGTCTGGTTGCTTAACACCTCAAATCTGAGGATATCTAACAAGCAATTCCCTTTAGATAGAAGGCAACAGGTCACCTTGCAAGCTGATTTTCGGATGAACAATCCAATGTTCATTCCAAGATGAATCTGCAAATAAGGACCATGTTGAAGTGTGTGTGTTAGCATAGGCCGCATATTCACGCATACAGGTGGAATGCATTGAATCTACAATGGAAGACTTGAATGCCTCCATGGATCCAGTAATGGTCATTTATGATCCAGAATAATAGGATTATGGATTATGTATTAATAACTCCTTTAACTATTTTGACTTTTCCATTCTTCTCACCATGACTCTTCTTTATTATAAAGAGAAATGATGGCAATAAATGTTTCCCTATTATTTGGATACTATTGGCTATTTAGTTAGGAATTGGTATCAATAAATAGGTCCTATTCATTCTTGAAAGAATAGAGATGAAGTTTTTAACCCATAAGTTTACTATTATCAAGTTCTGAGTGAAGCTTTATGCACTACGCAATTTATCATAAATAAATTTTATGAAGCATTTCTCTTAATCTGACATGTTAATTTGGACACTACCTAAGGAGGCCTACTTATGGAAACATATTCCTTTCATTTTCAGCAAGTAAGTTAGTTGTTAATGTTTTTAATTAATGCTTTCTATGATATTTTTATAAGAGACATTGTGTCTATTCATGCAACCGATAGAGGCATAGAGTTTTTTTGTTTGTTGTTGGAGCCACTAGGAACATAGTAACATGGGTAAGTGCACCAAGATAGTGTGCATAAAGGAGGGTATGAGTAGACACCTTTCTCTAAAATTAGGTAAACTTTATCTTGGAAGAGTCATTTGAGTGTCATGCACTCAAAATGACAGAATATATAAAACACAAAAAATGTAGTACTTAGAATCTAGTTTCTAAACTACTAAGTTTTTTTTAAATGGATAAAATTAAAAGGGTCAAATCCCATGTGCATAAAAATTTATTCCAATTTTTTTTGCTGAAAAACATAACATAGTTGTTATTGTGCACTCTAGAAAACATATAGTTATATTCAATATTTTTAAAATTATAGTAAATATATTTGTTATTACTGGGGATTTTGATACAATATCATCTTCAAAAACTATTGGGGGTATAGCCCCTCCTATTAAGATGACTGTTGACTTTGTCAATTTTATTGAGAGGAATGCTTTAATTGATGTCCCCTTGGTTGATGGTATCTCTACTTCGACTAAGCGGAGGAAATATTTTATGCAGATTGTCATAAGGTTGGATTGGTTTCTTTTGTTCCAGACTTGGTTTTTATCAGATTTTACAATTTCTTATACAATGCTATCCTTAATTGTTTTAGATCATTTTGCTATATTTTTGAGGATTTAAGCCTACTTTATATACATTCCCCAAATATGTCTTTCAAATATGAAAAATGTGGTTTAGGCACCCCAGGTTTTTAAATTCTTTAAAATAATGGTGGTTATCCACCCCTTTTGTTAATGGCTCTAGGATGTGTCAATTGCATATGAAATTAAGGTACTTAAAGAAAAAGATCATCATTTTGAATAAAACTTTCTTCAATAATATTTTTTAGGAAAAGGCTAAAGTGGAGGAAAGTTTAAAGAAATTAGTAGATCATATTTAGACAAGGGATGGATTAGACAAATTTTTTAAAACAAAAGTCTTCAGCTAGAGTAGGAAGAATTCTGCTCAAGGGAAGAAATTTATTGGAAAAAAAAATATTGTGAACTCTGGTTGAAAGAAGGTGATAAAAATACTAAGATCTTTCATAGTTATACAAAGTTGAAATGATCTCATCAATCCATCTTCTGTATTCAAAACTCTTCTTCTATTGCTCAATTAGTGACTAAAGAGGGAATTGGTCAAGAAGGAGTTGATTTTTTCTAGAATTTTTTAATCCTCCATACAACTGAGTTATAGTAGCACCTCAAAAGCTTACCAGACTTTGTTATCCAATATTCCTTATGTAGTTCAAAAACATGATAATTTAGAGTTATTAAAGCCATTTTCTTTGGATGAGATTATGCAAGTGGTATTTTCATTGTCAGCTGATAAAGCACCTAACATTGATGGTTGGCAACATGCTTCTTCCAACATGCTTGTGACTTTATAGGTCTTGATATCTTATTGGAAATATATTAATTTATGAAGAATGGTAAAATTTTATCTCATTTTAATGACACATGTATTACATTGATACCAAAGGTACAAAATCCAAAGAATTTTGCAGGTTTTCATCCAATATCACTTTGCAATGTGATCTACAAAATATTCTCAAAAGCTTTATACCACACAATTGAAGGTCTTATCCCACAAAATATTTCAATTGAACAAGGGGGATTTGTTTCAAGTAGAGAAAAAATGGATGGTGCCTTGGTTGCTCATGAGGTTTTTCAATCCATTAAGAAACACAACATCCCAACTTGTGTTATCAAATTGGATATGTTGAAAGCATATGATAGTGTTAGCTAGAGTTTCTTTCATAAGGTTATGCTCAAATTTGGTCTCTCTAGGAAATGGTGTAAATGGGTAATATCATTGTTAAAGGGTGCTAAATTCCCAATTCTTAGTAATGGCTCTAAATATGGAAAATTCAATGCATTAGAAGAGCTCAGACAAGGGGACCCACTTTCACCTTTTCTCTTCATCATTATGGCTAGGACAAGAACTATTTCATCCTTAAATCATAGTGGATTATGGAAATATGTTCCAATCTTAGACATAAGGTTAGTGGATACACATTCACTGTTTGCTAATGATACTCTTTTTTTCTGTAAGGCATTAATTATGGAAATTTGCCACATCAAGATGGTCCTATCATGGTATGAAGCTACTTCCAATTAGTGAATCAATCTTCATAAGTCTTTAGTATTTTTCTTTAATACATCCCCTCTAGCCAAAGAATAAATTCTAAAATGCCTCTATTTTAAGGATGCATTACTACTGGGATCTTATCTAGGCATTCCTTTGTTCCAGAGATCAAACAAGAAACACTACTGATCTGGTATTATCTCAAGATTGGGAACACCAAATGGAAAATCAAATGGCTTTCATTTGCTGGAAAATTAACCTTGGTCAAATCTATTCTAGCATCAATTCTAAGTTATTATTTTGTTATTCTAAAAACACCTAAATTAGTTATCAAACAAATAGGAAATATGATTGGGAACTTTCTCTGGAATAGTAATTGAGATGAAAAAAAAGGGTACTGCTAATTTTGTTGAAAGGGATATCTCTTAACAAACAATGTGGGGGTTCAAGTTTTCATGATATTTCAAAGAGCAATGTGACTTTTGGTGCAAAACTTGGTTGATGTTAGAACATCATATTTTGATTGGTAATAGGTTATGTAATTTGAACATTTTTTATTCTATTAAATGTGTTCTTTGTGATGATGCCCTTGAGGATGTTGATCATTTGTTCCTCCTCTATTTGTTTGCATATGAATTTTGGTACTATGTTTTCTAAAATTAATGTATAAGATGTCTATTCCATACAAGCTTTGGGATCTATTGCAATCTTGGCCAACCTTATATTCAAAATCTTTATTTTCCAAATTGTGGGTTATAATACCTTCTATTTTCATTTGGTCAATATGGTGGGAAACAAATAAAAGAATATTTAGGCAAGTTGTTTCCTCTTTGTAGAAGGTTCAAGACAAGATGATGTCTTCAATTGTGGAATCATTAAATGCATCCATATTTGGCAATCCCAATTATCATGCTCTCTTTTCATCTTGGGGTAATGAAGTTCTTAAAGACTAACCTAGCCTAAGGATTCCTACATGTAACACAATTAATGTCATGGTTAAAGTAAACATAAAGGAGGTTAAATAGTGATGCCCTACTCATCCTTTGGTTATAGTAAATTTTGATGGGGGTTCTAGGGGAAATCTAGGTCTATCTGGTGATGGGATTTTCCTTAGAGACTATCAAGGGATTTTGATTCATGATGTTGCCATATCATTGGGATTTAGTTCTAATAATCAAGCAAAATATTTTACCTTTCTATATGGGATTCATACCACTAATAAATTGGGTTTTCTTGATGTTCACTTTGAGGGAGATTTAGAAATTATCATCCATGTTGTTCAACAGAGAATTTTTCAAAATTGGAAAATTTGATATATACTATAAAATATTGGGACTTATTGGATAAATTATCTTCCTTTGTGATTTCTCATACATATAGAGAAGGTGAAAAAGCAATAAATCACATGGAAAATATAGCCATCAAGGAAGAGTAGAGGATAATTACTTCAAAATCTGAAAGTTGATTATCTTCCCTATCATTTTTCTAGATGCTCAACTAGTATTCAATCAACACATTTCAAGTATGATGTGGTATGGGAACACATGATCTCATATTGTGGATTTTTTAAAATTGGTGATTCAATTAGTTTCCTTTTGTGGGTCACAACTAGTTGTGGCTAAATAGGGGTAGATAATGTTTGAGCATGTTGTATCTTTTTAGAGACAAGGAGATGCCAGGTTAGTTGCCTAAAAAGACATTTGTTTTGCAAATCTAGCGAGCAAGTATCAACTCTATGTTGTCATGAGTGAGTTAATAGTTTAATTGCTACCATTTTATGCCAAATTATTCCCAAATCAATACAACTTATATATTGCATTGCTGATATCTATTTATAATCACTTCTAAGTTTTGGGGCTAAAATCCCTCTGCTCAGCCTTCAAAGACATCAGTTATTCATTGCATCATATATGGTGTTGTTAGTATGCTTATTACATTCCTTGGTACTCTCCTTTATTTTTATGGTGTGCATAGGATTTTTTTCAGTGTCCTCAGAAACTATTTAATATTGTTGATGCTTCAAACTGGTCTTTATTGGGTATGCCCTGTCTCTCCAGACCTTGGTGCTGTGTGGCAGTTTTCTGAAGTGTCATCAATTTTGAGTTAATTTTTGTAAAATTTGATTAGTAGGACCATGGCTAACCTATTCTTTGGCCCTTTCATTATAGTCTAGCTTACAATGTAATATTTCCTTTTATACTAATAAAATTACAAGTTTTAAATGCCTTTCATTAAAACAAAAATGATGAAGGGTGCTCCCCTTAACACCACAATAAAAAAAAGAAATAGAGAACAACACAAATTGAGAGAACAAAATATGGGTTTCTTATTATCATAATAAATGCAAAATTATAGAATTACAATATGCAAACCCACATGGGTACCTTCCTTACAACAATTTGTAAGAGAGAGTTGCGACTATCACCCATAATTGTCATAGACAATCTATGGGCCTTCTTTATATAGCTAGATTTACCATACAAGAAGGTTCTTGACACTAAACACTGACCCTTGAGGCCAACCTCATACAATATCATTTCATTACACTTTATTACATAAAATTGACTCAAGATAATTTACTAATTACATTTTTAGATGGGTCCACTTATGGAGACCATAACTAGAAAATAATTGGCCTGATGTTAATGGCCTATTATCACCCCATTTTAGAATCCTCAACTAGCACTTTACAACAACTATTTGTGCAAGTGTCCATTAGCTAAGGTTTCACCTTTTTTCAAAGCCACTTAGGTCTTCATTTTTGGAGCTAAAGTTTGTATAGCCAAAATTCATACCAAAAAATTGCAATACCTACACTAATGCATATGATATGACAATGAAACTCATCTGGTGAGCTGATATGTCAAAGATTAACCTCCCATTATGAGATTAGAACAATCTAAGAACATAATATCAACTTACTAAAATTAGTAAGCTCCCTTCAATAGAAACTCTACATAAGAATAACCCTTAATTAAGACACAAAACTAGAAAACTGGAGATAGAAATATTTTTAAGTGATGTTAGATTTCCCTTACACTTAGGATGCTCCTACATTAGACATCTAGGATAATTTGAGAAGTGACCTTGTCATGTCTTAGGTAGGTAGAGGAAAACCAAGATGCTCAACCTCCTCTTGTGATATCCATGATTAATCTTCCACTAGCCTCCCTTTCTATTTGACCATATGTTCTTCATATGTTATGTTCCTTGTGCTTCTTCCCACACAATTGTCCAATATCTCCTCAATCTCCTTTGCAACTAAAGTAGATGTTGGAATTATCCACTATGCATCTATAATTTCATCATCACCTACTTTATTATATCTTGTCAAATTTGAAATGTTAAATACTTGTGAAATACTTAGTTCAACAAGAAACTCTACTTCATAGGCATTTCTAGAATCATGCTTTTTCACTATCTTGCATAGTCCAAACTTCTTCATTCTCATCTTATTATATGTACCCACCACAAAATGCTCCATTTTGAAATGAACTATGACTTCATCTCCAATTTGAAATTTTTTATACCTCCTTTTCACATCTATCTTAGCGATGTACTATATATTCATCTCATTAATGTGCTTCCTCACCTCCTCATTAATGTTCTTCAAATGTTTAGAAAAATATTCTACTTTAGCACTACTTCTTTCTCCTTTACCCAACTACCTTAACTCATAAGAATTTCTAGGACTACTCCCATATACAATCCAGAATGGTGATTTACCTATACTCCTATTGACAAAATTATTGTGTGCAAATTATGCTTGTGATAAGATAAGATCCTAGCCTTTGGGCTTATTTCCAACCAAACATCTTAGTGAGTTCTCCAAAATCCAATTCACAAAATTTGTTCATCCATTAGTCTATGGATGATGTAATGAACTAAAATTGAAGTTTTCCTTTTATTTCTTCCAAAATGTATGCTAGAAACACCCAATAAACTTGGTAACTCGATAAAAAATTATGCTCTTTGGAAGACCATGTAGTCTCACCATTTCTCTGAAAAAAAACTCTTCCACATAAACAACATGTTAATCTTAGATTGTTATTGACAAGGCGGTGAAAAATATTTAGTTATAATTTAGCAAAATTATAGTGCAAGCCAAGCACATAGTGTATGCCGAGTGATCAAAGTGAGCCAAGAAATTATTGTGAGCTGAGTGATCAAAGTATGTTGAGCATAAGTTGCTAGCCAATACATGTTGAGCAGATAGTTGGTGTGAAGTCACTCAAATGTCAATAATTCTATACATGTCAAGTGATTCAAGTGCTAAGTAAACAGAGAGTGGTGAGCCATTTAGAAGTCAAGCTAGAGCATTAGAAGTACAATGAAGGCCAAGCATCAAAGTCTTTAGATGCTGAGTGAATAGTTTTTCACATAGCTATTTGTAATGGCACAAACGTCTATGTAAACCACTTTTGGGCTGATATAATCATATTTTATGATTATGAATGATAAGTATGTAGGTGAAGCTTAAGGTAACAATATGGATCAACCACATCCATTGATTCTTACCTAATTCATCCCCACCAATGCTTATTTAACAAGGAAAACCCTAGAGATTTTGCATGTGTGTGAGGAGGTGAATTCTAAGATTTTAGAGAGCATTCATGGTGGTTGAGGTGGCTATGATAGAGCTATGCCTTGAAGAGTCAATTTGAGAAGAACAAAGTATAAAAGTGGAAGGATAGAGGAGACATATCTAATTAGGAGGATCAAGGTTTAATCAATAAGGAGAAGATCTAACATCAAGCAAAAAGGTGCTAACTAAAGGATCATGGTGTTGAATAATTCTAATAGGTGATACAGAGCAAATCTCTTAATAGAGTCCTAATAGGTTGTTGTAAATATCTTAACCAAGTGCTTTCTTTATTGTAAGTTTAAATGCTCTAATAAGCTGAGATCTATCAATCTTTATAAGCCTTTAATAGGAAAGACCTTTCATAGGGTAGATCATTTATTATGATCAAACACATTGTAGTCATAATAGGCCATAGTTTACAACTGTAGTATTGAAGATTTGTGGGTATCATCCCCACCCCACTTTTACCTTCTCATTGGAGGGTTTTTGGGTAACCAATTTTTTATGTCATGTGTTATTTACTTTATGCCACAAATGTGATGCATGTTATGCTATTTTAGTTTACATGTTAAGTTATGAGATGGATGTTGGTGACATGTTTTAGAGGAAAAAGTTTTAAGTGCTAATTCACCCCCCTCCCCCCACCCCCACCCTCCAAGAACTTGCTTTCCCATTGTTATTTCCAACACATCACTAGTCTTCTTATAGAGGATGAAATGTGCCATCTTTGAAAATCTATCAAACACCACAAATATCAAATCATGCCCTTGTTGTGTCTTTGGTAAACTCATAATGAAATCCATGTTGACATGTTCCTATGGCTTCTTAGGTACAAGTAATGACTAATATAACCACATATTTTGCTTCACTCCTTTTGCCATCTAGTGACATACTTTACAAATCTGTACAAAAATATTCATACATTGTTGCAACTATGACCAATAATAATTCTCAACAACTAAAGAAATGGTTTTATCTATACCAAAGTTTTCATCCAATCCTCCACTATGCTTCTCCTTAATAAGATTGTTTTTCATAGAACTTAAAGGAATGCACAACTGATTTCCCTTGAACAACTTATCATCTTAGATTATGATATCTAACCACTTTTTACTATCAAGTATAATAGGTTTTGTATAAGCTTTCCAAGCCTTACCAAAATTAGATCCTCTAGATACAAATTATTGAGTTTCCTTAACTTGGCAACCTTAGTCTTTATTTCTATCAGCAACAATTATCTTCTACTAAGAGAACTTGCAACTCTATTAGACTTCCCAATCCTATGTTTCAAAAGAAATGAATAAAATTGAAAAATATTATCCTATTTCAAATGCCTTTGATTCAATTTTCCTTGAAAATTCCAATATTATAAAGCTTGATGATAAATATACAAAACAAACTGCTTAGGAAGAAGATAGTGTCTCCACTTCTTCAATTCTTGAACTATAGCATAACATTCCTCATCATAAACATAATACTTTCTTTTTGAATCATTCAATTTCTCACTGAAATAAGCAATAGGTCTACCTTCTTGGCTCAAAAAAACTCCTATTGTAGTACCAATAGCATCAAGTCTACTTGAAACACCTTATTAAAATTTGGAAGTGCTAAAACAGGTTGCTCTATAACTTTGTATTTCAACAAATTAAAACTATTATCTCCTCCTAATTGCACTTAAATTCTTTCCTATCCCCTCTCATTGTTTTAGTCAAGGGGCCACAAATACTACTAAAACCTCTAATAATTTTTTCTACAAAAAACTAGTCAGTTCATGAAAAGATCTTACCTTTTTTTCACTCCTTGTTGATGTAGAAGCATCCAGAGGTATAAGGGCAATCCTGTGTCACCAAAAAAAAAAATGTACTTAGCCTTAGTTTCTGTTTCATGTGTTTTCATTTTTGGAAACCCATTTGGGTCAAATAAAGGTTCCAACTCTCACAGTTCAACTATCAGTGTGCTAGAAAATCCCAAAAAAATAGGAGCATGCAATTTGGCCATCATTTTGGTGACCTAGAAGGTGTGAATTGGCCAAATTAATGTAATTGTGATTTAGAGCATTCTAGAAAAAAGAACTAGGTCAAAAGGCCCCACGGTTTGAAAGTTATTGCAATTTTTTGGGTTTTGGAGACCTCCTAAGAATGCTTCAAAGTCAGGTTGGTGGCATTAAATGACCTCAAAAAGGGCCAAAAAATGGGGGATGAGTGAAGCTCCTCCATAGGGCTATAGAGCGCTTTGAGAGCTTTTCAAAAATGTAAACGGTTCGTCAATCAGAGCTATGGTTCAAAAGTTATGCCTCCCAGAAGTTCGGTTACCATTTTTGGATTCTTCTAGATTTGCACCGACTTCTAATGTAGCTTTTGGAACCTTCTATTTGGTCGGTGGATGCCTACTAGCATTTTTTAGAATATACTCCTAGTTCTTAACCCTCCGGGGTTTATTTAAAGAGATTTCTGGCATTGTAAAAGGCAATTCGGAGTGGAGTTTGAGAGGAGGTACTGAAAGGAGAAATTATCTCCAAATTTATGCTATTGTAAGCCCTTAGGGCATGCTTGGAAGTTTATTTTCTCTATACTATTTGTACTAGCTTATTTTCTTAGTTAATACAATTTCCCTTTTCTGTTGTGTCTATTTTGTTCTTGGGTTGTGTCCCCATCAAGTGGTATCAGAGCTGGTTTTCTTGAGTGTGTAGACAAAGCGTTGATTGTGAGGTAGTTTGCACCAGGACTGTGTGGTTGTGGGTTTGAGTTAAGAAGATTCCTTTACAAAGAGAGCATGGTGGAAGGGCCAGAGCTATTAATCTTGAGGAGGTTAGAGCCCTCTGAAGGCAGGTACAAGCATTGCAAGAGGAGCTCCGTAGAGGAGCAAATGTTGTCGCAGGTGACGACAGTGAGGATGACAATGAGGAAGAAGTAATGAAACCAGAAGGGGAATTTGACAGGGAAGTTCTAAATCATGTAGAGGAAAGGCTTTTTAGGGCCATTACTAAGTTTGGGAAAAGACCTAGAATTGAAGTGGGTGTATTTTTAGGAAATCTGAAACCAGATGAGTTGATCGATTGGATCAATGAACTGGAAGAATACTTTGAGTATGAGGATATAAGGGACCCAGATAGGGTTAAGTTTGTAAAGGCCAAATTGAAAGGCCATGCCAAAATTTGGTGGCAAGACGTTCAATTGGAAAGAAACAGAAGAGGAAAGGAGAAGATCACAAGGTGGTATCACATGGTGGACAAATTAAAGAAGCATTTCATTCCTGTGGACTACGAACTTGATTTGTTTAAGAAGATGCATGGGTTAAAGCAAGTAGGAAGATCAGTCCAAGAATATACAGAGGAATTTTACCGACTCTTGATTAGAGTGGGGCATGCAGAAGTAAATAAGGAGAAGGTTTCTCATTATATCAGTGGGTTGCAACCTAGCATCTAGGAGGAATTAAGTCTGGTAAGAATGACCAACGTTGAAGAGGCATACTAGTTTTCCCTATGAGTTGAAGAGAAGCTGAATAAAAGGTTTGAAGGAAGACAAAGAGGGTGAGGTCAAGGAGGAAGGGGAAGCGGTAGATCATCTGGAGGCTGCAATGAAACCCAAAACAAAAATGAAGATGTGGGTACTAGTAGGAACCAGAGGAATGAGGGTTTCAACCGCTCCCATGATCAAGACTTTGGAAATCAGAGAGAAAGAGGTAGAGGACATGGACAAGGAAGAGGAGGCTTCTGTGATACCTATTTCCATTGTAATGAAGAAGGTCATTGTGCCTTTAAATGCCCTCAACAACAAGGAAGGATAGATAGCAGAGCTGAGGGCCAAGCTAGGGTTGCTCATGTGGATGAGGATGCACAATCATCACATTTAGAGGATGCAAAAAGAGGAGAGACCTTGGTAAATGAAATATTCCTACTAAGTGGTGAGATTGAACCAGGACAATGGAGGAGTTTGTTTCGTACCAGATGCAAGTGTGAGGATAAATGTTGTGATGTGATCATTGATGGTGGTAGCACTGATAACTTGGTATCAGAAGAGATGGTCTCTAAGCTGAAGCTCAAGAGGGAGGAACATCCCTAGCCCTATCAGATTGCTTGGGTAAAAGATGATCATAAGGTCCTGGTAAGTGAACAATGTTTAGTAAAATTCAAAATTGGGAGTTACCATGATGAAGTTCTCTGTGTTGTTATTTCGATGGATGTTTGCCATCTATTTTTGGATAGACCATGGCAGTTTAATAGACATGTCGTACATGATGGACATGCAAACACATACTTTCTGACAAAGGATGGAGTTTGCCACAAATTGAAGCCCATGAAAAAGGAAGGGGAAAAGGTATGTAGCAGTGTTAGGATTTGTCTTGTTGATGAAAGGAAGTTTTTAGATGGCATGAAACATCAGCATATGTGCTATGCTTTGATTCCTAGGAAAGATAAAGAAGGTAGTAGTGAAATACCAGTTGAAGTTTTAGATTTACTAGGGGAGTTTGGAGATATTATCTCTGATAATGTTCCAGATGGATTGCCACCAGTAAGGAAAATTAGTCATTAGATAGATCTGATTCCAGGAGCTAGTTTGCCTAACAAGGCTGCTCACAGGATGACTCCTATTGAAATCGAGGAGCTAAATAGACAGGTTCAGGAATTGTTGAGGAAGGGCTTGATTCGAGAGAGCCTGAGTCCATGTGCAGTACTTGCAGTATTCGCACCAAAGAAGGATGGAGAGTGGAGGATGTGTACAGATTCTCGAGCTATAAATAAGATCACCATCAAGTACCGGTTTCCTTTGCCAAGGATGGATGATATTATGGACTGCTTGAGTGGAGCTCAGTACTTCACAAAGATAGATTTGAAGAGTGGTTATCACCAGATATGGATTCGAGAAGGAGATGAGTGGAAAAAAACCTTCAAGACCAAGGAGGGTCTTTATGAGTGGTTAATCATGCCCTTTGGATTGACGAATGCCCCAAGCACCTTCATGCGGCTCATGAATGAGGTACTTAAGAAGTTCTTGGGAAAATTTGTTATTGTTTATTTGGATGATATTTTAATTTTCAGCAAGACTTTGGAAGAACATTTATTGCATATTCGTAGTATCCTTGAAAGGCTAAGGGAAGAGAAGCTGTTAATTAATCTGAAGAAGTGTAACTTTGCAAAAAGGGAGTTAGTCTATTTGGGGTTTGTTATATCACCTGAAGTCTCAAAATGGATCTGGAGAAGGTAAAAGCCATCTTGGAATGGCCTACTCCAAGGTCTACTACTGAGGTATAATCATTTCATGGTCTGGTTAGTTTTTATAGGAAGTTTATTAAGAATTTTAGTGGCATATGTGCACCCCTAACTGATACAATAAGAGGGGATAGAAAAGAGTTCAAATGGACTGCAGTAGCTGCGAGAAGTTTTGAATTGCTGAAGAATAAGGTAATAGAACAACCTGTGTTGGCACTTCCAGATTTTAGAAAAGTGTTCCAGGTAGATTGTGATGCTAGTGGCAGTGCTATTGGGGCTATATTGAGCCAAGAAGGTAAGCCTATTGCATATTTTGGTGAAAAATTGAATGATGCAAAGAAGAAGTATTATGTTTATGATCAAGAGTTCTATGCAATAGTTCAAGCCTTAAAGAAATGGAGACATTATTTATTGCCAAAGGAATTTTTTTGTATACTGATCATCAGGCATTACAATACCTAAATAGCCAAGGTAAATTGAATCAGAGGCATATGAAGTGGGTAGAGTTCTTGCAGAGTTATACATTTGTGTTGAAGCATAGAAGTGGAAAATCTAACAGGGTTGCAAATGCACTAAGTAGGAGACAGTTGTTGCTTACAGTAATGCAGGTTGAAGCAGTTGGGTTTGATGAACTCAAGAATTTGTACCCTGAGAATCCTGATTTTGCTGAAGCATGGAAAGCTTGTAAAGAACCTATTGTTGTAGATAGAACCAAGTGTTTAGACTATTTGATTCAGGATGGCATGTTGTTCAAGGGTAGTCAATTGTGCATTCCAAGAAGTTCCATGAGGGAAAATTTGATTAAGGAGAAACATAGTGGAGGGATGGCAAGACATTTTGGTCAAGATAAGACCATTGCCATTCTTAGAGAACATTATTTTTGGCCTCAAATTTCACAAGATGTGAAGAAAATTGTACAGAGTTGCCAGGTTTGTCAAGTTGCCAAGGGGTTTAGTCACAATACTGGCCTATATCAGCCATTGCCTGTTCCATCAAGGCCATGGGAGGACATAAGTATGGATTTTGTTCTTGGATTGCCAAGGACACAAAGGGGTAATGACTCCGTATTTGTGGTGGTTGATAGGTTCTCCAAAATGGCACATTTCATTCCATGCCAAAAAACTCATGATGTTGTCCATATTGCAGACTTGTTTTTCAAATAGGTGGTAAGACTACATGGTCTTCCAAGGAGTATAGTTTCTGACAGAGATACTAAATTTGTGGGCTATTTTTGGAGGACATTGTGGAAAAAGTTGAGAACAGACTTGAAATTTAGTTCCACGCATCACCCACAAACTAACAGCAAAACAAAAGTGGTAAACAGAAGTCTGGGCAATTTGCTGAGATGTTTAGTTGGGGATAAGCCCAAGGGATGGGATTTTATTATACCACAAGTAGAGTTTGCTTACAATAACTCTATAAATAGGAGTACTAGAAAATCACCATTCCAAATTGTATATGGGAATAGCCCAAGGACTGCACCAGAATTGAGAAAGATAGAGCAAGGGGAAAGGACAAGTGCTGAAGTAGAAGAATTTGCTGAACATATCAAGCGTCTACATGAGGAGGTTCAAGCACACATTACCAAGATGAATCAAGAGTATAAAGCTAGGGCTAATCAAAGGAGAAGACATAAGGAATTCCAAGTAGGGGATCTAGTCATGGTGCACTTACGAAAAGAAAGATTTCCAGTCGGTACTTACAACAAGCTGAAAATGAAAAAATTTGGCCCCTGCAAAATTTTGAAGAAACATGACTCAGGAAATGCATATGAGGTGGAGCTGCCAGATGGTATTCACATTTCTCCCATTTTTAACATTGTAGATTTAACAGAGTATCATGATGATGGTGTCGATGAGGAGCTGGTGTTAGAGCCATGTCCAATTCTTGCTTCTAAGAAGGAGGAGATAGAAGACATTCTAGATCATCATGTGGGTAGGAGTACCAGAAACAGGTAGTATGAAGAGTATTTGGTCAAATGGAAAGGACGACCGATCGAGGACTCAACCTGGATTTCAGCAGCCGAGGTTTCCCATTTGGGATTTCCTTTACCATTCATAAAGTGACAAGGTCACTTTTCAATCTACCTTGGGTGTCTGATGTAGGAGCATCCAGAGGTATAAGGGCAATCCTGTGTCACCCAAAAAAAAAAGTACTTAGACTTAGTTTCTGTTTCATGTGTTTTCATTTTTGGACACCCATTTGGGTCAAATAAAGGTTCCAACTATCAGTGCGCTAGAAAATCCTGAAAAAATAGGAGCATGCAATTTGGTCATCATTTTGGTGACCTAGAAGGTGTGAATTGGCCAAATTAATGTAATTGTGATTTAGAGCATTCCAGAAAAAGAATCAAGTCAAAAGGCCCCATAGTTTGAAAGTTATTACAGTTTTTCGGGTTTTGGAGACCTCCTAAGAATGCTTCAAAGTCAGGTTGGGGGCATTAAATGACCTCAAAAAGGGCTGAAAAATGGGGGATGAGAAGAGCTCATCCATAGGTCTATAGAGCGCTTTGAGAGCTTTTCAAAAATGTAAACAGTTCATCAATCGGAGCTACGGTTCAAAATTTATGCCTCCCAGAAGTTCGATTACCATTTTTGGATTCTTCTAGATTTGCACTAACTTCTAACGCAGCTTCTGGAACCTTCTATTTGGTCGGTGGATGCCTACTAGCATTTTGTAGAATGTACTCCTAGTCCTTAACCCTTCGAGGTCTATTTAAGGAGATTTATGGCATTGTAGAAGGCAATTCAGAGTGGAGTTTTAGAGGAGGTACTAAAAGGAGAAATTATCTCCAGATTTATGCTATTCTAAGCCCTTAGAGCATGCTTGGAAGTTTATTTTCTCTATACTATTTGTACTAGCTTATTTTCTCAGTTAATACAATTTCCCTTTTCTGTTGTGTCCATTTTGTTCTTGGGTTGTGTCCCCATCAAGTGGTATCAGAGCTAGTTTTCTTGAGTGTGTAGACAAAGCGCCGACTGTGAGGCAATTTACACCAGGACTGTGTGGTTGTGGGTTTGAGTTAAGAAGATGCCTCCATGAAGAGAGTATGGTGGAAGGGCCAGAGCTATTAATCCTGACAAGGTTAGAGCCCTCCAAAGGCAGGTACAGGCATTGCAAGAGGAGCTCCGTAGAGGAGCAAATGTTGCCGTAGGTGACGATAGTGAGGATGACAATGAGGAAGAAGTAATGGAACCAGAAGGGGAATTTGACAAGGAAGTTCTAAATCATGCAGAGGAAAGGCTTTTTAGGGCCATTACTAAGTTTGGGAAAAGACCTACAATTGAAGTGGGTGTATTTTCAGGAAATTTGAAACCAGATGAGTTGATCGATTAGATCAATGAACTGGAAGAATACTTTGAGTATGAGGATATAAGGGACCCAGATAGGGTTAAGTTTGCAAAAGCCAAACTGAAAGGCCATACCAAAATTTTGTGGCAAGAGGTTCAATTGGAAAGAAACAGAAGAGGAAAGGAGAAGATCACAAGGTGGGATCGCATGGTTGACAAATTGAAGAAGCAGTTCATTCCTGTGGACTACGAGCTTGATTTGTTTAAGAAGATGCATGGGTTAAAGCAAGCAGGAAGATCAGTCCAAGAATATACAGAGGAATTTTACTGACTCTTGATTAGAGTGGGGCATGCAAAAGCAAATAAGGAGAAGGTTGCTCGTTATATCAGTGGGTTGCGACCTAGCATCCAGGAGGAATTAAGTCTGGTAAGAATGACCAACGTTGAAGAGGCATACCAATTTTCCCTACGAGTTGAAGAGAAGCTGAATAAAAGGTTTGAAGGAAGACAAAGAGGGTGTGGTCAAGGAGGAAGGGGAAGCAGTAGATCATCTGGAGGCCGTAGTGAAACCCAAAAGAAAAATGAAGATGTGGGTACTAGTAGGAACCAGAGGAATGAGGGTTTCAACCGCTCCCATGATCAAGACTTTGGAAATCAGAGAGGAAGAGGTAGAGGATGTGGACAAGGAAGAGGAGGCTTTTGTGGTACCTATTTCCATTGTAATGAAGAAGTTCATCATGCCTTTGAATGCCCTCAACAACAACGAAGGACAGATAGGAGAGCTGAGGGCCAAGCTAGGGTTGCTCATGTGGATGAGGATGCACAATCATCACATTCAGAGGATGCAAAAAGAGGAGAGACCTTGGTAAATGAAAGAGTCCTACTAAGTGGTGAGATTGAACCAGGAAAATAGAGGAGTTTGTTTTGTACTAGATGCAAGTGTGAGGATAAATGTTGTGACGTGATCATTGATGGTGGTAGCATTGATAACTTGGTATCAAAAGAGATGGTCTCTAAGCTAAAGCTCAAGAGGGAGAAACATCCCTAGCCCTATCGGATTGCTTGGGTAAAAGATGATCATAAGGTCCTGGTAAGTGAACAATGTTTAGTAAAATTCAAAATTGGGAGTTACCATGATGAAGTTCTCTGTGATGTTATTTTGATGGATGTTTGCCATCTATTGTTGGGTTGACCATGGCAGTTTGATAGACATGCAGTACATGATGGACATGTAAACACATACTCTCTGACAAAGGATGGAGTTCGCCACAAATTGAAGCCCATGAAAAAGGAAGGGGAAAAGGTATGTAGTACTGTTAGGATTTGTCTTGTTGATGAAAGGAAGTTTTTAGATGGCATGAAATATCAACATATGTGATATGCTTTGATTCCTAGGAAAGATAAAGAAGGTAGTAGTGAAATACTAGTTAAAGTTTTAGATTTACTAGGGGAGTTTGGAGATATTATCTCTGATAATCTTCCAGATGGATTGCCACCAATAAGGCAAATTAGTCATCAGATAGATCTTATTCTAGGAGCTAGTTTGCCAAACAAGGATACTCACAAGATGACTCCTACTAAAATCGAGGAGCTAAATAGACAGGTTCAGGAGTTGTTCAGGAAGGGTTTGATTCGAGAGAGCCTGAGTCAATGTGTAGTACCTGCAGTACTTGCACCAAAGAAGGATGGAGAGTGGAGGATGTGTATAGATTCTCAAGCTATAAATAGGATCACCATCAAGTACCGGTTTCCTTTGCCAAGGATGGATGATATTATGGACTGCTTGAGTGGAGCTCAGTACTTCACAAAGATAGATCTGAAGAGTGGTTATCACGAGATACGGATTCGAGAAGGAGATGAGTGGAAAATAGCCTTAAAGACCAAGGATGGTCTTTATGAGTGGTTAGTCATGCCCTTTGGATTGACAAATGCCCCAAGCACCTTCATGCGGCTCATGAATGAGGTACTTAAGAAGTTCTTGGGAAAATTTGTTATTGTTTATTTGGATGATATTTTAATTTTCAGCAAGATTTTGGAAGAACATTTATTGCATATTCATAGAACATTTATTGCATATTTGTAGTATCCTTGAAAGGCTAAGGGAAGAGAAGATGTTAATTAATCTGAAGAAGTGTAACTTTGCAAAAAGGGAGTTAGTTTATTTGGGGTTTGTTATATCACCTGAAGGTCTCAAAATGGATCTGGAGAAGGTAAAAGCCATCTTGGAATGGCCTACTCCAAGGTCTACTACTGAGGTAAGATCATTTCATGGTCTGGTTAGTTTTTACAGGAATTTTATTAAGAGTTTTAGTGGCATATGTGCACCCCTAACTGATACAATAAGAGGGGATAGAAAAGAGTTCAAATGGACTGCAGCAGCTGCGAGAAGTTTTGAATTTCTGAAGAAGAAGGTAATAGAACAACCTATGTTGGCACTTCCAGATTTTAGAAAAGTGTTCCATGTAGATTGTGATGCTAGTGGCAGCGCTATTGGGGCTGTATTGAGCCAAGAAGGTAAGCCTATTGCATATTTTAGTGAAAAATTAAATGATTCAAAGAAGAAGTATTCTATTTATGATCAAGAGTTCTATGCAATAGTTCAAGCCTTAAAGAAATGGAGACATTATTTATTGCCAAAGGAATTTGTTCTGTATACTGATCATCAGGCATTACAGTACCTAAATAGCCAAGGTAAATTGAATCAGAGGCATATGAAGTGGGTAGAGTTCTTGCAGAGTTATACATTTGTGTTGAAGCATAGAAGTGGAAAATCTAACAGGGTTGCAGATGCACTAAGTAGGAGACAGTTGTTTCTTACAGTAATGCAGGTTGAAGTAGTTGGGTTTGATGAACTCAAGATTTTGTACCCTGAGGATCCTAATTTTGTTGAAGCATGGAAAGCTTGTAAAGAACCTATTACTGTAGATAGAACCAAGTGGTTAGACTATTTGATTCAGGTGGCATGTTGTTCAAGGGTAGTCAATTGTGCATTCCAAGAAGTTCCATGAGGGAAAATATGATTAAGGAGAAACATAGTGGAGGGATGGCAGGACATTTTGGTCGAGATAAGACCATTTCCATTCTTAGAGAACATTATTTTTGGCCTCAAATTTCACAAGATGTGAAGAAGTTTGTACAAAGTTGCCAGGTTTGTCAAGTTGCCAAGGGGCTTAGTCATAATACTGGCCTATATCAGCCATTGCCTATTCCATCAAAGCCATGGGAGGACATAAGTATGGATTTTTTTCTTGGATTGCCAAGGACACAAAGGGGTAATGACTCAGTATTTGTGGTGGTTGATAGGTTCTCCAAAATGGCACATTTCATTCCATGCCAAAAAACTCATGATGTTGTTCATATTGTAGACTTGTTTTTCAAAGAGGTGGTAAGACTACATGGTCTTCCAAGGAGTATAGTTTTTGACAGAGATGCTAAATTTGTGGGGTATTTCTAGAGGACATTGTGGAAAAAATTGAGAACAGACTTGAAATTCAGTTCCACGCATCACCCACAAACTGATGGCCAAATAGAAGTGGTAAACAGAAGTCTGGGCAATTTGCTAAGATGTTTAGTTGGGGATAAGCCCAAGGGATGGGATTTGATTATACCACAAGTAGAGTTTGCTTACAATAACTCTATAAATAGGAGTACTAGAAAATCACCATTCCAAATTGTATATGGGAATAGCCCAAGGACTGCACCAGAATTGAGGAAGATAGAGCAAGGGGAAAGGACAAGTGCTGAAGCAGAAGAATTTGCTAAACATATCAAGCGTCTACATGAGGAGGTTCAATCACACATTACCAAGATGAATCAAGAGTATAAAGCTAGGGCTGATCAAAGGAGAAGACATAAGGAATTCCAAGTAGGGGATCTAGTCATGGTGCACTTATGAAAAGAAAGATTTCTAGTCAGTACTTACAACAAGATGAAAATGAAAAAATTTGGCCCCTGCAAAATTTTGAAGAAACATGACTCAGGAAATGCATATGAGGTGGAGCTGCCAGATGGTATTCACATTTCTCCCATTTTCAACATTGTAGATTTAACAGAGTATCATGATGATGGTGCAGATGAGGAGCTGGTGTTAGAGCCATGTCCAATTCTTGCTTCTAAGAAGGAGGAGATAGAAGACATTCTAGATCATCGTGTGGGTAGGAGTACCAGAAATAGGTAGTATGAAGAGTATTTGGTCAAATGGAAAGGATGACCGATCGAGGACTCAACTTGGATTTTAGCAGCTGAGGTTTCCCATTTGGGATTTCCTCTACCATTCATAAAGTGACAAGGTCACTTTTCAATCTACCCTGGGTGTCTGATGCAGGAGCATCCAGAGGTATAAGGGCAATCCTGTGTCACCCAAAAAAAAAAGTACTTAGACTTAGTTTCTATTTCATGTGTTTTCATTTTTGGACACCCATTTGGGTCAAATAAAGGTTCCAACTCTCACAGTTCAACTATCAGTGTGCTAAAAAATCTCAAAAAAATAGGAGCATGCAATTTGGCCATCATTTTGGTGACCTAGAAGGTGTGAATTGGCCAGATGAATGTAATTGTTATTTAGAGCATTCTAGAAAAAGAATCAGGTCAAAAGGCCCAACGGTTTGAAAGTTATTGCAGTTTTTGGGGTTTTGGAGACCTCCTAAGAATGCTTCAAAGTCAGGTTGGGGGCATTAAATGACCTCAAAAAGGGCCAAAAATGGGGGATGAGCAAAGCTCATCCATAGGGCTATAGAGGGCTTCGAGAGCTTTCCAAAAATATAAACGGTTCGTCAATCAGAGCTACGGTTCAAAAGTTATGCCTCCCGAAAGTTTGGTTACCATTTCTGGATTCTTCTAGATTTGCACCGACTTCTAACACAGCTTTTGGAACCTTCTATTTGGTCGGTGGATGCCTACTAGCATTTTCTAGAATGTACTCCTAGTTCTTAACCCTCCGAGGTCTATTTAAGGACATTTTTGGCATTGTAAATGGCAGTTCGGAGTGGAGTTTGAGAGGAGGTACTGAAAGGAGAAATTATCTCTAGATTTATGCTATTGTAACCCCTTAGGGCATGCTTGGAAGTTTATTTTCTCTATACTGTTTGTACTAGCTTATTTTGTCAATTAATACAATTTCCCTTTTCTATTGTGTCCATTTTGTTCTTGGGTTGTGTCCCCATCACTTGGAGTAGGCCATTTGGAGATAGCCTTTACTTTCTTAGGGTCCATTTTTTAGAAACTAAAGTCCACTAAGATAACTAAGAGTGGGGGAGGGGGGGGTGGTGAATCAATTATCATATCAATATAACTTTTATCAACCCTATTAATCCTTAAATATGTGAACAATATAATTAGAAACCATAAGAAGATACAAATACACAATAACAAATATGTTAACCAAGGAAACCCTTGATTAGAGGGAAAACCCTGGTGGGGATGGTACCCATAAAATAATGTACTAATATAAAATTTCCTTTTAAGAGTATGGACTCAATTAGGAGCCAATGAATTACATTCAATACATATAAATCCTTGTTAGGAGATTCCAATCTTATTGGTAGTTGTAGAAGGGAAAAGGACCCACTATCCAAATAACTTCAAGACAAGAGCATCAAACATACTATCCAACTAATCTCTATATTATTCCTTGTAGAATAATATAAATAAAATATCTCAAACTCCTTCATTGTCCTCTTGATCATACCAAACCTCTTAAGATCTCAATACAAAATCTTTGAACTCGTATCATACTAATCCCTTCGATTGCTTACATGTATTTACCAACTTTGCATATCACTTGCAAAATTCACAAATCTACATACCATTTATACATTAAATCTACACACTTCATCAAAAGGAAAATAACCTTATTTTATACAACATCCTCAAAATAATTCTTTGAGTCGGTCTTGAGGCTTTCCCAATTAATTATTATAGGACCTTATTAAGATATTATAATTCATTACATCCTTTCACAATTACAAATCACTATCAGCTCATAGTAAATACACATTCTCACACATAAAACCTTTGAACTAACACACTTGCTGATGTTATCATTAGGTTGTCTATTGTCACTGTCTAACTTTTCTTATCATGATTCTATCCCTATTAAGAGATACAATACAATCATGAGAAACTACTTCTCAGGTACTCTATCTACATAATATCCTCTATAATTATTGAATAACTCTCACATGTCTTCACCTCTTTTCATTCTCACTTATCCACTTCATCAAGACACAATATAGAATGTATCCTCGACTATGTTGAAACTCATCCTCAATACATCGTTTGTATGACCTCATAAATTGTTTGCTAGTTTGCCAGTCTTTACAAAAATAATACAATGTTGAGATCAATAACAAACATAGTCATGAATGCAACATTTCAATCATGCTAACAAAATATCCAATGGTTAAGATACTCCCCCAAAGTAATACCATCAACATTTATGCTAAAAATCTCCCCCTTTGGCATTTATGGCAACATAGATGAAAAACATATAAGTTGCAAGAATACCAAAACTATCTTTTTTGTTGCTGCACTCTTCTTTTCAAATCCTCTTCATCAATCAAATCTAAAACTCATGGAAGCAACTCTTCATCTATGCTATCTCATTCTTACATGGATGTGCATCAATTTTTCACACTTCTCTCTCATTGATATAACTCAATGTGCTCTCATCTTCCTTCAGCTCTCCATCTATGCTATCTCATTCTTACATGGATGTGCATCAGTTGTTCACACTTCTCTCTCATTGATATAACTCAATGTGCTTCTCATCTTCCTTCAATACATCTCCCCCGCATTATTACACATATCCCCCATAATATTAGAAGATGTTTTTCATGTGATCATCTCCCCTATTGACATCAATGACAAAGACTTTATTATGTCAATCATCTTCTCAAAGTATTCAATTAGCTCAAGTGTCCAAAGCTACTATTCTATACCAACCACCAAGAGTCCTAGATGACTCTACTCATAAAAAATACTCCCCCATATAGGAAGAATCAAGATTTAGTCTAGATAAAAAATAATTCTCTATACCATTAGATTAATGCACTCTTTGCATCATCTACTCAAAAGTAGGTAGGGGCATAACCCCAAGCATACCTCACAAATAATCAAAATTATCCTTAGGAAAAGGCTTCATAAAAATGTTCATAATCTAATATTTTTTATTCAAATACTCTAATATTATTTCTTTCTTTACAACTTTATCTCTAAAAACATGACAATTAATGGACATATGCTTAGTCTTAGGATGTAACACTTGATTCTTAGACATACTTACTATACTTGTATTATCACAGTGTATGATAACATGTTCTAAAAACTCTATCTCAATTTCCTTCAATATTTGTTCCATCCACACGATTTGATTACAATTATTTTCTCTTGCTATATACTTAGCTTTTGTTGTACTCTATGAAATATAATCTTGTTTCTTGCTTAGCCAAGAAACCAATCTTCCTCCAAGGAAAAATGCTCCACCACTTGTACTCTTTCTATCATAAATACTTCTTACCCAATCTGCATTAGTATATGCACACAAATTAAAGTCACTTGATTTGACATCATACCATAGTCAAAAATTAGATGTACCATTCAAATATATGAATATTCTCTTTACTACTTCATAATATGCTTCTCTAGGATCTGCTTGAAATGTTGCAACTATACCAACTGTATTTTCTATATCGAGTCTAGTATGAGTCAAATGTTGCAAACCTCCAATCATGGATATGTACTTCTTCTACTCAACTGTAGGTGTCTCATCATTGCTAGATAACTTGTGACCAATAATGCAAAATTATTTCTTTGAATCCAAAATTTTCATCCACTTTTACATTTGGACACTCAAAAATACTCTTAGCTCTTTGATTAAAATATCTATAAGCTTTTCCTTTCAATGAATAACCAAGGAACATACCTTCATCACTTCTTGCATTAAGCTTAGCAATATCATCATCTCTCCTTCTATAGCACTTACTTCTAAACAACCCCTAATTCTTTTTGGAATATCCGAATTGATAGTTTTAATAATAAATTGGCTAGTTGGAAAGGATTTACTCTTAGCCAAGCTAGAAAGATTTAGTTGGTCAAATCTACTCCTTAGAATCTCCCAACTTATGCTTTGAGTCTCTATGGGATTCCTAGCAAGTATGCTGATCATTTGGACAAGATCTAGAGGAATTTTGTTTGGCTAGGATCGAAAGACAACAAGAGATTTCTCTTGGCAACATGAGACAATGTGTGCCTCCCAAAACAAAATGTGGGGTTGGGTATATGAAAACTAAGACCTTTCAATAATTCTCTCCAAGCCAAATAGTTTTGGAGAATCTTTCCTAGCAAGGGGGATTTGGGGGACATCATGGAAGACAAATACTTTTTTAGACCTTCAATTATACACTTCCTCTTTGAAGGGTCGATTCCCAATGGATCAAATATATGGAATGGACTTCTAAGAGCCAAAGAGATGATAAATAGTAAGGCAAAATGGAGTGTTGGTAATGGGAAGGACACCCTGTTTTGGTAGGACAATTGCTGATATAGGGGCCTCTTCACAACATACCTAAATATGAAATATGGTCTTGTATTTGTATCTAGAAGTATGGAAGATATGTTAGTGATTACAGACAAGGTCAGGGTTGGAGGGATCTTTCTTCAATATCAAGGGATCTCAAACCTCTGATGACTATTCTCCACTCTATGGTTTTGAATGAGGATCAAGACTAGATTGTTTGGGAGAACACTTCTGATGGCATCTATTTGGTGGCTTTGTGGTACCAAGCTAATATGACATAGGATTTGAGACTAGACTGGGCTAAGGCCTGGTTCCCTGGTCTTATCCCTAAAATTAATATTTTCTTCTAGTTTTTACTCCAGAACAAGATTCTAACTATAGAAATCTTAGTAAAAAGGGTCTTCTAATTCCTAATAGATGTGTCCATTGCAAAAACTAGGCTGGATCTATAGATCACCTATTTATACATTGCTCCTTCACTGGAGAGGTGTAGTCTATTTTTAGTCAAGCTTTTGGGATAAGTTGGTGTGCTCCTATCTTGACTATTGAATTCTTTAGGTAGTGGGATGACTCTTGGAAGGGATCAAGGCTCCAAGCAATAAATAAATGGGCTTTGCCTCATTTGGGATGGGGTATTTGGAAGGAACACAATAATTGTATCTTTAGAGATGCCAACCTTCCTACTAATATTGTGTCTGATAAAATTCAAAATGCCCTTTTGGAAAATTATATGTTCAATAAAGGATCTAACCCATTCATAGTGAAATTGGAAAAAATAATGATACTTAGAAACTAAGAAAGGAATGCCACTAGTCTTTACCCCTAAAGGGTTGGCATATAGTCAACTTTGATGGTGTGGCCAAAGGTAACTCAGGAGCTAAATGTAGTGGAGGGGTGATAAGAAATTTTCATGGGAAAAATATAGCTATAGTTACTCCCCCTTAGGACACCAAACTAATTACTATGAGGAGGCTTGCATAGCCCTCCAAACAACCAAGCTCAAAAAAGAGGTTGAGGTTAAAAGCTTATTGGCTTGAGGGGGATTCAAATAATATCATTAAACGCCTAAGGGGTGAACACCCCCCATCCTGGAGTATAAAAAAATATGATAGGGGAAATGAAAAAAATATTACTTACCTTCAAGAGGGTCTATGTGTCATATATTTACCATGATGTGAATGTGATTGTTGACTAGATGGCCAATGAGGCAGTTAGTGGGGACATGCCACACAGATGGCCAAGTGGTGAGTTTTGGTAGCTGCTAAAAGTTTAATTGAGATTGAGAGAATCCAAGGGAGGATGGGAAACATAGTGTAATAATGGAAGTTAATAGTGTCAATCATACTTTTAAAGTAATGAAAGCTTAGCATGGGCCAAAAGAGAGTTATCATAATTGGGGGGTTTTATGGCATGTTTCTTGGGTGATCAATATTTTTTATTACAATTTATTTATCGAAGATAGTGGAAAGTACAAATTTTGTGAGAAAAACTAGTGTTTAGCTCTTTGTACTTAGAGAACATAGATTTTTTGTGCTATTTTCTACAAAAAAATGGTGGGGGAAAGGTGTCATAGAGAGCTAGAGGGTGAAGTGGAGAAGTGGAAGAGGAGATCAAAGGTGTGGGAGAAGTTGAGGGAAGGTGGAATCATGATTCATTGAAAAACTTCATGGATGGTATTCTAAGATAACTAACCTTATGATTAAGTCATAGAAAAATGTGAAGGTGAAGATAGATACTCTTGATTTCTAATTCAATGACAGGGTCATAACAGAGGTCCTAGATTCTCCTAATCAGGGCATAAAATTCTATAGGGATAAGAAAATATCCCTGAATGCTATGAAATAATTTGTTAAGGATGCTAAGGAGATGAAGGAATTAGTGAAGATTGGTGCTTACTATGAACTTGCATCAATAAAGAAACTTTGGAGGTTTTTCCTAAGGGCAATTATCTCTTACATTACACTTGACACTAGGTATGAAAGGATCTGTACCCACCATTTCATTATCCTAAACCACTTTAGGTATGGAACAAAAATCTCCATCCCCTTCTACCTTTTCTTCTCTACAAATAAGAGTATCATGGGTTTTAAGAAGAAATCATTTGCTAACCCTACCTTCCATGAGGGTCTATTATTACTTATATATGAGCACTTTAAAGCTCAAACCCATGGAAGAGTTGTAGCCCATAACATAGAGTCCTCAAAGGATACTAAAATATCTTACATTCCTTTTGATATAGAGGATAGTGTAGGGCTACATTCAGATGACAAAGATGAGGTGGCCAAAATTATGAAGGACATAGGTAGGAAGAAGAAGAAGAAGTTTGGGAAAGGACTAGAGGTAAGGATAAATCATGAGGTCAAATTAGTAGAGGATTACAATGAAGAGGAAAAGGGGATGGAAATGGATGAGGAGGGAAATGTGAAAGAGGTGGGCACTAGTAAGGCTTAGGAAAGCAGGAAAGATGAAAACCCAAACAAAAGGAGGAGGGGTAGGGATAAGGAAGCAAAGAAGGCACATGGTAAGGGTAAGGAGACTAATCTCGAAGCTCAAGAAGAGAGTAAAGAGGAATATGGTTTGGAAAAAACCATTGTTACTATTGGCACAATGGGAAGGAAAACTACATGGAGGAACTTTCAAACAAGTATACTGAAAATGGGTTTGGTTAGAGAGCATATCCATCCAAAGGTTGTGGAGGGAAGGGATGGTAGAATTCAGTTGGAGGAACTCATCGACTCGACTTTGTTGATTCTAAGTGATAATGTGAGGGAAATGGGGATGAACCTCCTAAAAAATTCCCTAAAAAATATGGTGAATAATTTTTGATCCATTAAATGAATTTTCCATGAAATAGAAGAGATAAAGTTCAGGATGCAAGGGAAAAAAAGGATGAAAGGGGGGATGGGAATATCAGAATAAGCAAGCTGGATGCACGGGTTATTAAGATTGAAAAAAGAGTGGAAAGGATGGAGAGCTCTCTCCATAACACAGCTAACCAAAGCCTCAACATAATCAAAGGATTAAATGACAATATCATTCATCTGCACTTGACAATGGAGGAAAGCAATAAGGGGAAGGAGAAAAATGACAAAGAGGAAATCTAGGATGTAGATGAAGGTGACTTCTTGTAGGTTGAGACCCCAAGAAAAAGGAGATCATATAAGAGGAAGAGGGAAGAGGAGGTGTCTCTAGATGATAGTTATTTGAAGATTGACATGATAGAGACCATGGGAGAGCTAGAGCTCAAGAATATGGAGATAGTCAAAGAAACAATGCCCTTGTTGGAAATAGAGATGGAGTAACTGAGAGGGGAGAGGTGAATCAGTTACCACAAAAATAAATCCACAGATCCTAAGATGTCTTAAAATATAGTTGTTGCTGATACTTGGTAACCACACAAATGAATGCTAAAACTTGATAGATGTTCTATTAACTTATTGAGCATTTAAAGTGATTAACATGCATGCATAAAGAAATAACATGAACACAAGAGACACCAGATTTAACGTGGAAACCCAATTTGGGAAAAACCACCAAGCAACTAGTTACCAATTTTCACTCTTCTGAAGTGAGCCCTGTTAGGAGCCAACCCTATTAAAGGTTACAAAACACACTGTTAGGTGTGACCCAATTAGAGGATTTAATCACCCTGTTAGAAGTGGCCCTATCAGAGGTCTTTAAAACAATTCTACTGAATTGTCACCTTGTTAGAGGATTTACAAAATGGCTATCAAACCAACTCTATTAAGAGGTTTTGAATCAGTGTTACAATGATTACAAAGCAACAATGAAGTGATCTGAAATATATGCAACTTATCTTTGTTGAATACAGATCTTTGTTCTGCTTCACTAGATCCTCACTGATCAAATACAACTTTGCAGCTCCATAAGCATATCTAATCCTTCTTCAACATTCGCTCATATATTCAATATTTGCTCATTCCATATCCATACATTCACACTCTTATTCATCCACACTCTTACTTCTTATGAATTCACATCTTAACCTTTCATATATACCTTACAGACTGTCACGTTGGCTCAATTAAAAGTTACAATAACTAAAAAATATTAAATCAGTCGGCTACATAAAATAATTAAACTTAATTCTTTAGAACAGTAAAATTCTTCACTTCCCAACCCAACTCTGTGACCACTGCTCCAGAATGGTTTCTCTAGTGTTAACCAAGTGAAGCTTGATAAACACTACAAACCTTGCAACTTTCTTTGGAGACCGAGTTAACTCAGTAAACACTGACCTTCCTTCACTTACCGAGTGAGCTCGGTAAAAGCTAACCTTCCTTTGCTTACCGAGTGAGCTCGATAAAAGCTAACTTTCTCTTCAATGACTGAGTGAACTTGGTAGACATTGAACTCGATAAACATTGACTTTCCCTTTGTTAATCTCGGGAGCTTAGTTAACATTAACTTTCAGCTACAAGATCCTTTGATGCCCAAGTGAGCTCGGTAAGAGCTAACTTACTGTGTAATGTTCAGGAACATTCGATAGAAACTGTAAATTGCTTTGCTGACTGCCTAAGCTCGGTAGACTCTATCTAATGGCTGATATGACATTTGTGTAACATCAAAGACAATACACAATTAACAATTATTTCCAACAACCCTAATTGGTACTCCTAGTTTTTTGCAAATCTCTTAGCTTTTGGCCATTTTTATTTTGTTTAATTTTGGTGGCTTGGTATGGCCTATTATTTTTTGTTGCTTTGATGCCAACACTAGACTTTAAGTAGTATTTTGTTGTTAACTAGTGGGTTTCATGAAACCTTGTAAAAAACCTATTTGTAAGGTCCCGTCCAAGTAAGGACTCAAAAGATTGTTAATTTGACTACAATATGATTGTTTAGAAGCAATCATATTTATTTTATCATTAGAAAACAATACATGACTCACACAATAACATGATTAAGAAGAGTCTCTATGCAATTTTATATAAATCTTTCCTTGTTATGTGAGTATCTTGTTGAAGTGAATTAAGTATCATGTAATTCAAAATAAAGAAGTACAAAAATGATTAGAATGTAGTTAACACATTGAATATTAGTGATTCTCATTATTTTATTCTAGGAGATGTTATGAGTTGAATCTTATAATTAGTGAGAGTAAGTACTTATGCCTGATGAAATGATAAATGTGTAAGAAATTGCCAATCAATTTAAATAAAAAGATCATTGATGCGAATAATAATCTAAAGATGGGAGTGTTGTCATAAACATTGGTGACTTCCAGGACAAAGTCAAGGACAAGGGGGGAGTATGTAATAACCCACATCATTATAGACTTAGACTCAATTGTAAGAATTTGATTACTATATGTGTAAGGTGTAAGTTGTTATGATACACATGTTATGAATTATAAATGTGGCTACTATTCTTGAAAATATTGAAAGAAGCAGTTATAGTAAAATGAATGATACGTATTTGTAAATGATTTTCATATGCAAATGATACACAGGAAAATGATGTTGGAATATGATATCGATCTAATGTGTTGATCTTCGGTTTAATTAGTGATATGTATTAATATTTATAGTCATATATTTATATATATGTTTGGATTACTAATGTTTAAATTGAATTGCGTAGAGGATGATTGTGAATACTTTCAAAGAATCTATGTCAACTCTTGTACAATAGTTAAAGTTTTTCTTAATGTAAAATTATTTTAAAATCGGATGTAAACTAAAATTTGACTTTAGAGGGGTTAAAATGGACCCTAAAGTGCATTTTGGGTTAAAATAACCTAACCCACTTATACTACCTATGGTTGGGGGTTAGTTGAAGGTCAAATCATGGTCAAAGATTTCATTATGATAGCTCAAAGGTACCACTTTCCAAGAGTGACGAAAATCCACAAGTGGGAGACACACAACCCATGCATCTCCCCTTTTTAGGAGATGTAAAATTTGAGTGAGAGACAAGGGAGGACATAGAGCCTTGTTCCATCATTAAAATAATGGGGATAGAAAGTGATAGTTAGGGTTTTAAGAAGAAGGTAGGAAGACATCGAAGGGGGAAGACTCATTTTTTCATGGAAGGGAGAATAGGAGAAATAGCAAGAGGAAGAAGGAGATAGAGGAATAGGAGGAATGATTCTTGGTTGAAGATGAAAATCTATCTAAAGAAAGAGCTCTTGAAAAGATAAGTAACTTATATGCATCTAGAGTAGTTCTTATTAATTGAGATGAAATAATGTTAGAGGGACTATTTCATAATGTTTTAGAGAGAGAACTCTTAGGATTGCATCCATGATCTCTTGGTTGAAATGAGTTCTCTTGCCCAAGGGTATGACTATGGCACAAGAGGCTTCATGATGCCATTATGGTAGGGTGGAAATGGGCATTTGTTTGAATAGTTTTGATCATTATTGTTGTAATCTTGTAAATAAATATGAATGGAAATTAGATCTTAAAGTTTTGGTTAATAGATCTAAACTTGTTTATGAGAGAAGAAGTTTTTGGGAAATAAATAAATAGAAATGATGCCTATTTTTATTTGAGGAATTGTAAATCTTTCCTAAAAAGCTATTTATATTCATGATATTGTTAGTTTTTTATTAAGAAAAATATGTTTTACAGGGATCTTGAAACCAAAAAGTTTTTACATAATTTCTAAAACAATAATATTAAATAAAGTCTAGGCCCTATGCAAGTGCCTATAAAAAACCATAACAAAAGATAGGCCCATGGCTAGGAAACAAAAGCTAGAAACAAAAGATAGGCTTGCAGCTAGTAGACAAAAGCTAGAAGCACTAAACTAGATATAGTACAAAGCAAAAAATTAGACCACTGGCAATTATTTCTCAATATTTGGATCCTATAAGATTTTATGCTTCCTCATTGGTGCTCTGGATCTCCATGCCCACACATTCTTGGTTCAAGTTGTTAGTCCATTCCACCTAGTCCCTGGTCTCTTTCATTTCTCCCTCGGTCTTTCTGAGGTCCAAGTTGGCCTTTTCATCCTTATCCCCATCGATTCCTACATTTTTCAGTGATTCACCCAGAATATTGATGCTCTTATTCATAATGTTTAGGGTAGAAATCAACTAATTAGCTAGGTTTTGGTTCAATATCTCCATTTTTTGCACTCTTTTCTCAACCTTTGAGAAATGATCCTCCTGACTGGTAAGATGACTCTAGTTGCTACTCATCCTGTGGCCTTCCTCTAGGCTCCTTTACTCCTTGAGTGCCTCAATCTCATGGAACAACCACTTGATAGAGAAAAAATAATCTATCACATTGTTTTTCACATTATTGAGTAGATTGAGCCCTATTTCCCTTGCATTATTTGAAATTGCAACTAGAGTAGGGTCTATGAGTTCATCGAAATGGACTTTTCCTTCTATGTCTTCCAAGACTTGCAGTTTCACTTTCTCCCTAACAATCCCCATCTTCGTCGTTTGGGTGTTGAATTTTCTCCACAGCCTCCTTCTATCTTTCATAATTATCTCCCCACTATCTTCCACCATAGATTCCTTAATCTCCTGAGATGGAGAGATATAAGGTAAGGGTCTCAAACCTTTAGGGGTCTGATCTTTTTTCTCTTCTGGCTGTAGTTCCTCCTCATCCTTTCTCTTTTTAGGGTTCCCTAATTGAATAGAAATATCTTCTCCCATATTCCCACTGTCTTCCCCCTTATTCTCTTCCTTCGACTCCATTTACTCTTCCTCTTCATTATACTCCTCTTCCTCCTATTTCATTGGATTGGGGGTTAATCCATGAGGGCTCTTTATGCTAGGAACAATACTAGAAGGAGGATGAATTTTCTCCCCCCCTTAGACTTCTTGCCTTTTGAGGAAGTGTTTTCCTCATCTTTCAAGTTGAGACTTTGAACTTCCTTAGAATTAGAGTAGTTTGAGCTCCTAGTGGCCTCTGAATCATCCCCAAAGTGGCCTAAATATTTCCCCCTCATTTGAGTCTTAAGATATTCATAGACCAACAGGACCAAGCCCTCATGCAAGGTTGGGTTTGGAGTGGGTTTCTTCTTAAAATCCTCAATGCCCTTACTCATTGAAGTAAATAGATAAAAAGGAAATGAAATTTTTGTGCCATGCCTAAAATGATTTAACAGAACAAAGTGGTGTGTTTTGACCCTATCGAATCCAGTGTCCAAAGAAATATATTCAATAACAACCCTTAAAACATACCTTCACAACTTTTTTATCGACTCCATCTTGTAGTATGTCTCAACCTTCACTAAACACTTTTGTTCTTCCTCATTCTTCACAAATTCTTTAACTGCATTGGCATGCATTTTCTTATCCCTCTAAAAATATATCCCCTCTATTGGTATCTCCATGATCTAAGCTATCATTTCCACATTGATTTGATGAGAAACCCCATCAATTTTTACATGCCTAACCTTCTAGGTATTCACCATGAGCTTGGTGATCTCCTTATCAAAGATGTGGAGTTTCTCAATATAGCTTGCTATCCCACCCTTCTCTAGCTTGTTCCAAAATTTCATTCTTTTCTTCCATTTTTTTTCCTCCTCATTTGACTCCTTCCTACTCCTCTCCCCAACCATCTTGCACTCTTGTTCTAAAATCTTGTACTCACAAACTTTAGCTTCCTGCAATTTTTGTATCCTAAATATTTCTTACCTTTGGGAATTTTAATGGGGATAAGCAAAGTGACCCATAAAACATACCACAAGTACATGAAATGATAAAGAGTTATTACCTTTCCATGATTTTCATTAACATTTTGTCTTACTTGCACTGTAACATAAATTTCCATAAGTAATGCAAGATTGCCTTCGCACTTCCCTAGATACATTCCAACATTATGATATCTTTCATGACCACTGGGAAGATATCACTATTGTGCCATGTCATCACTATGTTTTTGACTACCACCTCATTCACAAACTAGTTTGCAGCTGAGTTGGCCTCTTTATACACATGGCTAACATGGACTCTTTTGAATTTACCCAGGTTTGATCGAATCTACTTCACCACATTTTTTATGGTCCACAAGGGCTTAGAACATCCTTTTAAACAATTTATTAAATTTAATGAGTCTCCCTCCAACCAAAGATTCTCAATTCTAGTAGCCAGAGCCAGTTTAACAATATGACAAGCTGTACTGGCCTCTGCAAAGTGATTCGTCTAAATCCCTAAGGGATAAGGAAAAGCCACAACTCCATTACCATGACCATTTCTAATAATTCCTTTATAGCCAATGGGGCCAGGATTCCTTTTGGCTGCCCCGTCAAAATTTGGTTTATGCCATTCTTCAGGGGGGAAAAGCCATTTAGCTTCCTGTCCTTTCCTCTCCCTATCCTTTTTCTTTACTATGTTGTTTCCTCCTTCTTCAATGTCTACCCCCTTTCTAATGGTGAAATTATTCTTCATGTTAGTAACAATTTTATCTATGATAATAAAAGAAGGGGCTTCCCAATCTCTAAAAATATGATTATTCCTCTCTTTTGATATTCCCCAACATAAATGTGGAAGAGACTAGGGACTTATCGTCTGTATCTTCATTCCTTTGTACATACTAGTCCATTGTCCAAAGATATCCTAGTTGTTGGCCAGTTTACACCAACTAAGGTCATATTCCTCCGTCATAAGATCCCATACCTCAGAGGAGTAGGGACAATGAATAAAAAGGTGGTTGGTCAACTCCAAATCATTCTTGCAAAGATTGTACCTATTTGGGATAATTTGATCCCTTTTAATTAGTTTATCCAGGGTAAGAAATTTTTTCTTGAAGAAGCAGGCAGAAGAATATATTGATCTTTGGTGTAAGGCTAGTCATCCAAGCCTTTGTCTAGATAGGTTTCTCCATCCTATTCCATAGTAAGATATAGCCTGAAGCAACTGAGTATAACCCATTGGGATTGTCTCCCCATATGACTTCATCCCTTTTATTATTAAGGATCATGGCATTTAGAATAGTCATCAGAGGTTTAAGATCTTGGGATATAGGTGATAGGTCTTTTTATTCGTGATCAACTCTATAGTCACTAACTTTTAGAGCAAATATTCCTACACATATATCAACCCATCTTTCATAGTTAGGGTGATCTATGAGGGGCCCCTAGCTTAACTAATTGTCTTGCTAGAATAAGATACTTTCCCCATTACCTACTTTCCACTTTTCCTTTGACTTAGCCAAAGGTTTTTCCTTAAGGATCCCATTCTAGATAAAGGATCCATGGGGAAGATCGGCTTTACTAAATATGAATTTGAGGTATTGCCTTCTTGAATAATTTTCCACCATGATATCTCACCATTCTCTAGGACTTTGAAAAATGTGCCATATCTACTTTGCCAACAAAGCATTATTGAGATGTCTAATTTTGCTAATGCCTAGGCCACCATAGCATTTAGGCAAGCAAACATTGTCCCATGCTACTAGATTATATCTCTTGTTTTCTTCAACCCTTGTCCACAAAAATTCCCTCTAGATTTTCTCCATTGTATCAACATGTTTAACTAGGATCCCAAAAAGACTGAGGGCATAAGTTGGGAGTTTTTGAAGAGGAAATTTCACCAAAGTACATTTACCTACTTGACTAAGGGTAGCTCCTTTCCAACCTACCAACTTCATGCTAAATCTATCAATAATGTCATTCCAGAAAGAATCTAATAGTTTTGATCCCAGAGGAATTCCAAGGTAAATAGCTAGAAGAGACCCCACACCACATCCTAGTATGCAAGCAATTTTTCTTTGTCACTCAAATGGGGTATTTATAAAAAAGACCAAGCATTTTTCCTAGTTTATAGCCTATCCTAAACCCCTTGTGTAAGTATCTAGCAATCATTTTAGCACCTTAACCTCTTGAACCATGGCTTCCCCACCTAGAATTATGTCATCCACAAATTGCTAATAGGTGAAGGTAATCTATCCAGAAGATGGCTTTATACCATGTTGGCTCCAATCCTATCTTTTCCTCAGGATTAACCTCCCAATACACTCTGCCATAATAATGAATAGAATAGGTGATAAGGGATCACCTTGTCTAAGCCCTCTTGAGGGGAAGAAGAATTTTGAGAGAGCTCCATTGATTAAAATAGCTAGAGAGGGAGAAAAAACAAGCTAAATAATTAGTTTACAAACCTAGACATCAAAACCAAAAGCTTGGAGAACAACTTTCAAGAAATCCTAGTCCACTTTGTCATAAGCTTTAGATAGGTCCAACTTGAGTAGGAATCCTTCCCTTTTCCTAGCTTCCAAAGAGTGAATAACTTCATGAACCATCATAATAGAGTCTAGGATCTATCTCCTTAGGACAAAGCTAGTTTGCTATGGAGAAATAATCAAGTGGAGAACACTAAGAATCCTTGTAGTCAAAAGTTTTGAAATGATTTTATAGAAAGAATTGCATAGGCTTGTGGGCCTGAACTTATCCATTGTATCTGCCCTTAGGATTAACACCAAAAATGTAGTGTTGAGTTTCTTCAAAAGGTTTCTAGCCCCCATAAAATTCCTACATTGCTTTCACCACCTCCCAATATTTCTAGAAGATGAAAGTCAGAAATCCATCTGGTCCTAGATCTTTGTCAATAGGGAGAGATAATAGTTTGGTAAATTTCATGCAAGGAGGGAATTTCCTTTAGCATAGAATTATGATGTTCCTATAGCAAAGTGGGAATTGAAGTCAAAATATCCTCTTGGTCTTTAAGCGAAAGTGAAGAGTCCTTGGAAAGGAGAGAAGAAAAGAAATGCACTGCTTCATTCATGATCTCATTCTCCTTTGTCAAAGAGGCTTGCCCCATCTTTATACTCAGAATCCTATTGTGAGCATGATTTTTTAAGGTGGAGAGATGGAAAAACCTCATATTCTGATCCCCCTCCTTGAGCCAATTAACTCTATATCTTTGCCTCCAAAAATACTCTTCCCTGCTAATGATATTGTGGAGGTTAGATAGGATAGACCTTTCTTCTATCCTAATCTAATTGTTGTATCCTTCCTAGTGTATCCTTTCTTGGACTTTTTGAAGCTGATCTATCTTCTCATCCTTCTCCTGAAAGATATGCCCAAAATCTATATTATTCCAGACTTTGATGTTTCTTTTCACATTTTTCAATTTTTGAGCTATCTTAGACATTGATGTACCTTCCACCTCTATATTCCACCAAGAGGAAATCTTAGCTTCCAAATCTGGGTGGAAAGTCCACATCTTCTCAAAATGAAAAGGGAAATTTTTTTTGACCTTCAAAGGACTGAATGAAAGTAAGATGGGCAAGTGGTCTGACCCAACTCTAGGAAGAAGAGAGAGTCTGCACATGTAGGTTTGCATCCAGTCTAGGGAAATGACGACTATGTCTAGACAAACCTGGATGTAATCCTCACCAGTTCTGCTGTTTGACCAAGTAAATTGTCTCCCCAAAAGATCAATATCCAAAAAAGCCAATGAAATTAGAGAGGTCTAATTTTCTTTCTTGATCTAGGGCCAACCCCCCAAATTTTTCTTCATCTGAAAGAGGGTTATTGAAATCCCCCATAATAACACCTTTATTTATATTACTGTTGTGAATTGCATCAAGAATATTGGCCCAAAAATCATTTCTTTTCCTTTCAGTATTAGGAGCATACACATTTAAAATAAACCAAGAGTCACTACTATGAACATGGGAATCCTTACAAAGAAGTGCATTACCTTCATTAAGAATAGTGGAGATCTAGAAAGCCTTTTTATTAAAGAATGTCAAAACTCCCCCTACAGCTCCTTCTAAATCTATGCCTTCACTATTCATATTGCTTCTGAAAGATAATTTTCCTACCTTATATTTTCTCATTTTTGTTTCTTAAAATAGTAAAAATTTAGGTCTTTGATCTCTGATCATATTCCACACTATCTCTTGTTTATGGGCACTATTTAGGTCCCTTATATTCCAAGATATGATCTTCATTTCTTTTTTGCAGAACATTCCTTAATGGTTCTCTAGCTCCCATCTACCAAGTTCTTTCTGGCCTCATCTTGCATTACCTAACTCATACTTCTTTGTCCTAGAGACTTGGGTTTTAACCCAACACCTACTTTGATCTTGCTTCAAGTGGTTGATGGAGACAATGGAAGATGATCTCAATTTTGATTTTTCTTGTTTTTAACCATATTCCCCTTGCCTTTATCATCTTGAGAGAAGCTATATATCCATTCCTCAAATTTAGATATCTATTATGGGGAATAGTTATTGATTAAATCTACAAACTTCTTCCTCAGGGAATTGGAAGTTGATGGCTTCTCTAGAGAAGCCAAAGGGAGATCCAAAGTATTATGAGCCTCAATTTCCATCTCCTACCCTACCTAACTTACCTCTCCTCCTTCTTTTCCTTTTCTTTGTTTATGAATACAGTCCTTTGGGAGTACATCTGGTTCTCTGGTTGGGGCCAAAGATTCTTCTGCCAACTTTATCTCCATCCAAGGTTCCTCTAGAGTATCAACCTCTTGCTCTTTCTCAATCAATGAATCCTTACTTGTCATTTCTATGGCTTGAACCTTATTTTTTGACTCCTTTGTCCCTTTTCCTCCTTCATTGCTTTGATCTCCTTCCTAGTCTATGTTCTCTCATGTATTGGTCAATTTCTATTTCCAGACCATTTTCTTACCCTTTGTTAAGGTACCAGTGGTCTTACTATTTCTCCTTTGTTCCTTAGCTCTAGGAAATTAGTTTGCCTTATGCCTAGATTTAAAATAGAGGAAACATGCAAAAGGAACAGACTCATAAATCAACTTTTAAACATGCACTGCCAACTTTGAATGGAATGTCACTATTTCTAGCATATCCACACCTTCCCTTACCCCTATGTAGATACAAACACAGGTAAGATGTATTTTCAAGGGTGTGATCAGGTCTATTGAGATGAGCTCCCCAAAGGAGCTAGCTACCCCGACAAAAATGTCTTCATTCTAGAATTCTAAGGGGAGCTCTAGAAGCCTTACCCAAATAGTGGCTTGCAAAAAGAAAGAGTCGTTCATATTTAGCTTAGAGGACCACTTCTGAAGAACCAAAGTGGAATGAGCTATGGTCCACAACCCCTCACACAATGTGTTTGAGAGGTCTTCCATACAAGAAAAATTGAAAGATAGAAATCCCTTAGCCATTGCCATGATAGAGATTTGACCTTTGAGGGCCCATTTCTTCTTTATAAAGAATCTAACAATATCTATATTTGGCCTTGGCCCTAAGAATTTACCAACCAAGGTTGAAGCCATTGCTGCAATGCTATGATCCACAAGCTCGTCCAAAATGGAAATGGCACAAGAACCTTTCTTTTCCTTGGGGAGAATCTTAACTGGTGGAAAAGAGGACTTACTAGTAGGTTTGACCTCAAAAAGTGACAACCATTTAGCAGGGCCTAGAAGACCTGCCTTGGAAATCAATGGAATCTTGTGCGACACCTTTGGTGGAGCATTTGGGTCCCCATCATCTTTCTCTACCTGGTCTCCTATGCCTAAAGATCCCTGACCATCCTCCTTCTGTGACCTATGCCCCAAGCTAGGGGCCCAGTTCTAACATTCCAGAGAAATCATACCCTACTCAGAGTTCAAATTTTGAAAATTGTTCTTTCCTCCCTTTCCAACACTCACCATCCTTTTAAAGTTCTTGAAATGTTGGTATGCAACTTTGACAACATATTGAGCTTATGATATTGTTAGTTAAGCTTTGTTAATTAAGAATTTTTTTTGAATGTAAAAATTTGTAGATGATTTGATTTAGAGACTATTAACTAATATTAAAGACCATGTTATCAAAATATCTGTCACATATCTAAAACATTGAATCTAAATCTTATCTTTTATTTATTAAATTTAAGTATGTTATTTCATGGTAGGAAAAGAAGTGGGCATGACACCATTTTACTTAATCAAAAACACTTACTTCCAAAAAAATTGAAATACTTCACTGAGGGTGCATATCCAAACCATAATCCATAGGAGTCTTGTTTGTTCATTTTCTAAGCTACACTCTGTTCATTATGTATACTGTTGCATTGACTGTTTCTCTCCAAAATGTCTTTGATCAATCATTCTCAAACATCATTCCTCCCACTACCTTTTTTATAGACTTATTTCTTCTTTTAGCAATTTCATTATGCTCAAGACTCTTAGGTGTTAATAGCTATCTCTTAATGCCATTCACTTCGTAAAACATGTTAAGAAAATTTGAGGTAAACTCTCCACCTCTATATGATCTTAAACATTTAATCTTCACTCTATATTAATTCTCAACTCTATTTTTAAACAACTTAAACTTCTCAAATACCTTAGAATTTTCTTTAAGGAATGCTACCCACATCATCCTAGTAAAGTCATCAACAAAATCATGAAGTAAATTTCACTATAGAATCCTCTTATCCTAGTAGGACAACTCAAATCTATATAAACAATCTCTAGTTTTTCGATAGTAGATAACTTCTTTCTATGAAAGGAGATTTTCTTCTTCTTAGTCAGACACATTCTTTGCACACAACATTAGTTGGCTTCATAATTTTAGGTAAATATCTAACAAAAAATGTACTACTAGCCTTCACAATATTATCAAAGTTTATATGAAAAAACCTTTTATCCCACAACTAGCTATTATCCACTTTTTCAACCAAGCATTTCATATATTTAGGATTTAGTTGAAAGATGTTACCTCTAGATCTTGTACTAGTGACAATTAGTTTACCATCCTTATCCTTGACAATGCATATCTTTTGTGTGAATTATAATTGATATCCCTTATCAACCAACTATCCAACACTCAATAGGTTATTTTTTAATCCATCAAAAAAATAAACATCATCTATGTTAGTCTTTCCATCAAGAGTAATAGATCATATTCCCTTGATATAATAAGCTTCAATATTGTTACCAACTCTTACAATCCCTCCATTATGACTATTGAACTTAACAATTTTTTTCATGTCACTAGTCATATTATGTGAAAAATCATTATTTATGATCCAATCAGCTTTCTTTTCAACTTGCAAAACTAGGGATTTATATTCTTTGACTTCTTCTTTAATAGCTACAAAAGTTAACTCATCATCACTTTCACTCTGAACTCTTTCATCAGATTCATCATCTTCATTTGCATACAAACAATTTCTAGGCCTTTTTGACTTGAAATTCTTTTTATATTGTTTCTCTCTTTTAGGATACTGAGAAGAATAATGACCATATCCATTGCAAGTACAACATTTAAAGATTCTCTTATCATCTAGTTTTTTCCTTACAAGAAAGGAAATTCCTTCTTAAAATTTTCTATCCTCCTCAGATTTGGATCTGGTGCTACTAGCATAGTCTCCACTAGTGTTTATATTTCTTGACAAGGAAGGATGAACACTTAATGCACTAAAATAGTTTTCACTATAGGAAAATATCTACTCTTCTTCAAGCTCACTTTTGTTGCTTTCGATCTTCCAAGAAGAATTTCTGTAGTGAACATTTTAGTGCAAGGTATCACTTCCTCAATCATCTACATTGTTTGCCTAAATGGAGGTGTCAAGGTTTTTAGGATTTTCCATATAATCTCATCTTCATCTTTAGATCCATTGCAAGACTTAATTCCTAGAAAAATTTCTAATATTCTACTAATATAGCTTCTTACATATTCATCTTCCATCATCTTAGCATCTTGAAACAAACATATTTAGTTCTATAATCTTATTCTCTTAGCATGATTATCACCTTCAAAATTAGATTCCAAGGCTATCCAAATTTCATGAGATTTTTCAAGTGTTTTACCTAACTATATTCATTCTCAAGAGGAGCTAACAATAATGCTTCTCTAGAAAGCATATTGCACATAAATAGATCTCTTTCAACTTCACTGCATTCTTCATGTTTGTTTTCTTCCACAATATTCTTTTCATTCTTTGTCATTAGCCAATATCTTGGACCCATACATACAAAATGAGTCTTCATCTTCTATTTCAAGTTTTCATAGTTAATTCCATCAAACATAGGACATTCTTTTCTAAAATGACCCATCATTGATATCCTTAAGTTGTTAAGCTTTTCTTCCAAGGACCTGATGCTCTAATACCAATTGTTAGAAAGTAAAGTCCACTAAGATAATTGAGAGGGGAAGGTTTAATTAGTTATCAGATCAATATAACTTTTATCAACCTTATTAAACCTTAAGCACGTGAAAAATATAATCAGAAACCATAAGAAGATAAACATACAAAATAATACCAAATATTTTAAATAAGGAAACCCTTGATTAAAAGGAAAACCCTGGTAGGGATGTTACCCACAAAATGATGTACTAATATAAAAGTTCCTTGTAAGAGGATGGACCTTTTTAGGAGCTAATGATTACATTTAGTACATATTAGTCCCTATTAGGAGACTTTGAATCTCTATTAGGAGATTCCAACCTTGTTAAGAGTTGTAGAAGGGAAAGGGATCCACAACTTCAAGGAAGGATCATTGAATATATTGTCCAATTGATCTTTGTATTATTCCTTGTAGAATAATATAAATAAAATAACTCAAACTCCTTCTCTATCATCTTTATGGGTTCAAACCTCTTCAAATCTCAAAACTATATCTTTGAACTCACATCACACTAATCCCTTTGTGATCACTTACACACATTTACCAACTTTGTATATCACTTGCACAATTCATAGATCCATATACCATACATAAATTAAATCCACCAACCACATCATAAGGAAAATAACCTTCCTTTATACCACTCCCTCAAAATAATTCTTTGACTTAGCCTTGAGGCCTTCCTAATTAATTATAATAGGACCCCATTAAGATATTACAATTCATTACATATTTTTGCAACTTAAAATCATTGTTGGATCATAGTAAATATAACTTATCAAATGTGTGACCTCTAACCTCTCCCACTTACTAACATCATCATAAGGTTGTCTACTTTCACTGTCTAGCTTCTCTCATCATGATTTTATCTGTATTAAGAGATATAATCCAATCATCAAAAACTACTTTTCAAGTAGTCTATCTGCACATTGTCCTTTGTAATTCTTGAATAACTCTCTCATGTCTTTGCCTCTTTGCATTTCCACTTGATCACTTCATTAGAACACAATGTATAATGTATCTTTAACTACATGGAACCTCATCCTCAATACACATTCTCTATGACTTCTTTCTTTGTCTGCTACTTTGTGAGTCTTTACATAAATAATACTATGTTGACATCAATGATAAACACAATCATGAATGCAACATATCAATCATGTTGAGGAACTCTCCAATACTTAAGATACCCCCCAAAGTAATACCATTAGCATTCATGCTAACAATATTTTTAGATCTTCTATTGATACTACAAATCCCAAGTACACCAACTCCTTCTTCACAAAATTACACTTCTTCAAATTTATTAGCAACTTTTCCTCCCTCAACTTATTTCATTCAAATTTATTAGAAATTTTTCCTCCCTCAACTTAGTAAACACATTTCAAATGTCAATCAAATTCACCTCCAATGTCTTACTAACGATCAAAATATCATCTAGGTAAAGAATGACAAACTGACCTAGAAACTCCTTCATTGTCTCATTCATTAGCCTCATGAAGGTGCTCAATACATTAATCAGCCCAAAAGGAATGACTAACAACTCATACAATGCTTCCCTTATCTTAAAGGTAGTAATTCATTCATATCCCTCTCTAATGTGAATCTAATGGTACCCACTTTTTGGATCTATCTTTGTGAAATACACAACTCCACTCAAACAATCCATAATATCATCCATCCATGAAAGTGGACATTTTTACTTTATTTTTGTCTTATTGATAGCTCAATAATATATACACATCCTCCATTCATCATTCTTCTTAAGTTTCAATATTTATTGTACATCACATGGACTAAGACTCTCTTGAATGAACCCCTTCTGCAATAATTCATGAACTTGTATGTTAAACTCATCACTTTCTACTAGTGTAATTTTGTGCATTGTCTTGTTTATAAAAATGGATTTTGGAATCAAGTCCATCTAGTGACTGATATTCCACACTAGTGGTAATCGATCAGGGACATTATCTAAGACAATATTTGAAAACTTTTCAAACAAGTATGCAACTTTTACAGGTACCTCTTCTATTTCTTCTTTACCATGTTTTGGAAATATAGAAAAACACATTTTTTCATGCCCCATACCCTCTATGAGCTTCTTTCCATAAAAAAAAAAATTCTGGAAGCACTATATACCTTTTCATCTATATCCTTTAGTGGCTTTAGCTTATGTTTCACTCCATCATTTGTCATAGTGTAGGTATTTGCACACCCATCATGTACAATATGCTTGATAAACTACCATGATTTACCCAAAAATATATGACATATGTCCATAGGTATGATATCACACATAAACTCATCCTATTAGATTCTAATCTTGAACTTCACTAGGAATTTCTCATTGACATGACCTTGTGGTCATCTTGCACCCAGGCAATACAATATGGGCATGGGTGTTTTTATGCCTCTTGAGCTTTAACTTCATGACCATATTTTCTCACACTAGATTATTAGTATTTATACCATTAATGATCACATCACAAAACTTATCTTCATATTTATACCTTGTGTGGAACCAAATCCTCCTTTGATTGGGTTCATTCTCACCAGTTATGAAGACTCTTCTATTAACTAGGACTTCTCCTATTTTAGCATCTTTAGAATGTGATGACTTAACATCTTCATAAATATTCATAACTCTAGCCTAACCTTATATTTTTCTACTAGTCCTCCCTTGATGTTGGGAAAACTCAAATGATCTACACCTTTCTTCTCCATAGTGAAAAAAATTTCCATGGAAACCTCCCCTTGCAGATCCCTGCCCTCTTTTTCTTCCTCTTTGATCTCTATTGTTCTAATCATAGAAATTATTGGAATTATTTACCCTCTAATTATAATTACTATTGGTGGTCTAGTCCTTTTTCTTTTGATCATCATTTTGACCTCCATAAGACTATCCACTAGATCTTCCATTGTGACCTCTTCCACTATTCTTGTTATCAAACTTCTTATTTAGCTTTTCGTCAACTCTTAGGGAAAATTGGTACACCTCCTCAATACTATTCATTCAAACTATAATCATCTCCTTTTGAATTATTTTCCTTAACTAATTAAGATAATGAGAAAATTTCTCCTTATTAGCTTATGTATGGCCCATTCTAGTGAGAATATGTTAGAACTATTCGGTATACTCTTGAACAGATCTTCTTTCTTTCTTCAATCCTTGAATTTCTTTAGTAGATAAAGCTCAAAATCTATGGGAATAAATTTTCTCTTTAACTTATCTATCATATGATCCCATTTGGTTATTTTATATTTTCCTCTGCCATTTCCCTCTAATTGAATCTCCTGCCAATAGATCTTTGCATGACTCTTCAATTTTCCCTTCACATATTTGACCCTATTTGGATCTTCAATCTCCTCATACTCAAAGTATTTTTCTAATTCATTTATCTAATCAATCAATTCCTTTGAGTTAAGATTTTTTGTAAATGTGGGTACCTCAAATTTAGCTTTTTTCTAAGCCTGAAAATAGCTTTAATAACTTTTCTTCTTCTGAGTTCAAAATATCTTCTCCCTAATCAATTGGTCTTTCTCCTTCTCTTTCATCCTTAATCTCATCTCTTATGGGGAGATTCATCCTTCTATGCATCTATTCTTGCAGCATTTTTATTTTCCTTTGGATGACTCAAACCTCAGGTGTAACACCTCCAACACCATGCTCTCATCATGGAGGCATTTTTGCTCTTCCACTAAAACCCTAGTGCAAACTACCCCACAATTAGTGATCTATCCACATGTTCCACCCAAACCACAATCTTGGTGTAAATTGGCTCCCAATTGGTGATCTATTTACACACTCATGAACTCCCACTATGATACCACTTAATGAAGGGCTCTCCCCTTTAATACCACAAAAAATAATAGAAACAAAGAATAACACAAATTGTGAGAACAAAATATGGGCTTATTATTATTGCCACAAATTTAGAATTATAGAATTTATATGAAAAACCACATATGCCCCTTCCTTAAAATAGTATGTTCATCACTAGAACTGAAGTTTGGATAGCCAAAATTCATACCAAAAATCTAAAATAACTACACTAATACATATGATATGATAATGAAACTCATACAATAGACTGATATGTTAAAGATGAACCTCCATATATGAGATTAGAATAATATGAGCATATAATATCAACTTACTAAAATTAGAAAGCTCTCTCAAATAGAAACTCTACTCAAGAATAGCCCTTATTGAAAACCTAAAATTGGAAAACTAGAAATAGAAATATTTTTGGGTGATACAAGATTGCCCTTACACCTAGGATGTTGTTGCATTAGAAAAAATCTTTGGTGGGATTATAGGTAAGAGTGAGATCTAGAAGTTGTGTATTTTTTCATTATTTTCTAATGAGTAATTTTTTAATATAATTTTTAGAAGTGACCCCATCCTAAAATTTTGGTACCTCTTTGTGTGTTGAGCATAACTTGCATCAAAATAATATAAAATCAATACTTTTTTTTAAGTGTATAGAATCAAGTGTAGAAAAATAATATGTAATTTATTTTCTATTTGACTAAGTAGATGAAAATTTATTTTAAAAATGGTATACATGTGTGTGAGAAGACTATCAAGACACTGATATAGAGAAATTAACTTCACAATGCTAATGTTGTCCGAAAACTAGTTAGAAAGGTTAAAAAACATGTGAGATTATGGTAGTAATTTTAGAGATACCCACTTCACCATTTGCAATCTTGATCAAAGTCAAAGATGAGAATTTATCTTAGAAGATGAAAAAATGTCTAAAGTAAAAAAAATGGAGGGAAAACATCAACCCAATCCTTTGGGTAGTTTAGCAGTCCTAATACCAAGCCTAAACGTGATTGTGCTTTTATGTTTTAGAAAATGTGATAGCAATATACATTGTAAAACTCAGTTTTCATACAATCCATAATGCGATCACATTATATTTTAAAAAACTAAAGTCATTTTCAAGAGAGAAAGGAATGATAGGGGTAAGGAAGGAGAGAGTGAGAATGTAGATAGATGATCTAAACATATTTGTATATGTATATGTATGTGTGTGTGTGTGTGTGTGTGTGTGTGTGTGTATAGAGAGAGAGAGACATATTACATATATATTTATAAAACTATATTTATATATTTAAAGATAAACAAAATATGAATATGTTAGTATATATATATATATATATATATATATATATATATATATATATATATATATATATATATATATATATATATATATATATATATATATATATATATATATATATAAAATATGTCTCTAGATATATACATATAAAAATATGTTTATATCACATATCTACATTCTCACTTTTTCATTCCTTACCCCTACTATTCCTCTCTCTCTCTCCCTACATTCTATCTTGTCTCTCTTTCTTATCTTCTCTCTCTCTCTCTCTCTCTCTCTCTCTCTCTCTCTCTCTCTCTCTCTCTCTCTCTCAATATCTTTCTTGAGTTCTCTCCATACATACATACATACATACATACATACATAAATACATATATACATACATATATACATACATATATATATATATATGTATGTATATATGTATGTATATATGTATGTATGTATGTATGTATGTATGTATCACACACACACTCAAAATTTCTCATTGCTTCTAGTTCTACATAACCTAACAGGGTTATGGAGAAGCATTTGTAAAGCTTTTATTTCTTCATAACATGATCACATCTTGTAGAACTAGTTGCAATGAAAAATATGTGATCACATTAAGGGAAAATTAGAACGTTATTTTTAGGTTTTCATAATGTGATTTCATTTTGTATATTATGTATATATTAACTTCCTAACAACCATAAATGACCATTGCAAGTTGTTGTAAGGTACCACTACTATGTCACAGGGTGAATTGCTATGTGGACACATTTTTTATGTTGTCTTGATTTTAAATGACCAAAATTTCATGTTTTTTGGTGTCTTGTTCATGTTTTTATAATAATTGCAACTGCACCATTTTAGAAAATGATTGAATTGAATTATTTTTTAAGTTTATGATCATGTTACTATACCAAATTTAGCTGGGATTGTAACAAAATTTTGTAATTTTGTTGCAATTTTTTATTTTATCAACAATGAGAAAGAAAAAGAGAAGATCAACTAAGTGAGAAGAGAAAATGAAGGGAAAAAAGGGAGCATATGATGAGATTACATTGAGCTAAAGCATCAAACACACACAATGTGAGTGGTGAGAATTTACCAATTAATATTAAAAAAATGAATGCATCTAATTTAGAAGAACAAAATTCAAAAGCACAAATGAATTGAAATTAAATAGCACACAACTATTTCACCTAATGCACAATTCAGCTAATGCACCATATTCACCTAATGCACCTAATTCACTTAATGTACCTAATTCACCTTGTGTACCTAATTCACCTCAATCACCTAATGCAACTAATGTACACAATGCATGATTGTCTAAACCTCCTAGATTAATTCATAGAAAGTCAAAGTTTCTAATTGACATTGATGAAATTATTTTGAGGTCAATGCATGATAAATTTTCTAAAATAAATTGTAGAAGAATTGTTAATAAGTTTTGGAATAACTATTTTGTAAAATTAAATGTAAGTGGAAGATGTCAAGTAGTTGTTAGAATGATTAAAAATATGAAATTTAGAGAGTCAATGAGAGTTTTGAGGATAAGAACATGTAAAAATAGTAGTAAAAGAACCATTGTGAGAAATATTTGTCATGCATATCAAGCCATTGGTTCAAAATAACATATTAAAGACACTAATATTACTTGGCATGTCCTCATATTAACCATAATGGGGAAGTAAATGAAAAAATATTCCATAATAAGAAAAACAAGAAAGTCATTAAGGATAAGTAGAAAAATATTATACAAAGTCTTAGAGAGGCAAGAGGATATTGAGGATCCTAACAATAATGATCATCTTTGGTCATTCTCAGGTAAACACCCACATAAGGACAAGGTTATTGTTGATGCACTGAGAACATTAATTGAAAAGTTTTGGTTTGATGGAACAAGTGTTTTACCAAACCAAAAAGATATTGTTTAAAGGAAAATTGGGAGTACAAATTGTAACCCACATCTAAAACACTTTTTACATATGAGTCAAACACAATTTTATAATTTTTTTCTTCAAAGGTATCCTCAAATTAAAATCAGCCAAAGGTTTTTTGAGATGATAAAACTATTTTACATTAAGATTAATCATAGATGCAGTATGTGTTGTTCTAGGGTCCATGTTTAATTTTTCATGCATTATGATATTTATTTTTTTATATGTTATCCTTAGCACACTAACAATTTTTGCAAGAATATGGTCTAAAAGAACCTCCAAAGTCACAAAGAGAGTTTATTACAAGTATACTATGCATATAAGTTGATGGAATCCTTTGTAATAAGGCTATGTGTTTGAAAGGTTCTTGTGATAAATATCATAATTTAAAAAAGTTGAAAACATTCCCACATGTAGATAGCACACATGAAATTGGTAAAAAATAATTTCTCTTAGAAAGTACAAGTTGGTTATGTATGGTGTTAAAGATGGAAAATAATTGAAGAGGCATGAGTTAGTGAAAAATGATATATGCATAGTTAATATTATGAAAATGTTTCAAGAGAAACTAGTATATGAGTACATAGTCATACACATAGAGCTAGATGATTAGATAAGAAATTTAAGATGTGTAAGGACACTTTCCCTTGAGCACAATTGTCTTTGTTGTTTAATTTTCTAAAAATTATACACTGAAGCCTCAAAATAAAGTACAAAAATTGTACTACTACTCTACAAAAGTCTTATTTTTTGTACATATAGCATTAATTCATGTACATGATAGTATAGAGGAGGATAGAAAGGTTATAAGAGAGTATCACTTCTACATTAGTGATGTTCAAACTCATTCATCAGAGTTTGTAAAAGGTTATTTTAGAAAATTCTATGACAAGTTAAGAGAAAGAGATGTTAGCTTCAATCAACACATAATATGGTCAGAAACTTGCACAATGCAATTCAAGAATGCAAGGATGTTCTATTGGTTGAGGAGGATGCATGTGATAAATGGTATCCAAAATTTTTGGAATTTTACTAAGGCGAGGCATGAAAAGGGTGAGCACAATGGTATGGGAGAATGTGTTCAAAGAACACTTACCAGAGAGGAATTGAAGTATGAAGGTGGTGCAATCATAAAAGATTCAAGATCAATAGTGTAATGGTGTAACTCTACTATGGGACTAGGTAACACATGTTAGTCTTTGGTTTCTATATTTTTTTTATTGATACCCAAAGATGACATCAAAAACTTGCACAATTGTTGTACCCTTAAAGGATCAAGTGAAATTCATTCTTTTAGAAGTTTGAATGCAGTATCATTAGAAATTTTTACTAGACAACTCACATTATTTTGTTTTATATGTATGCACTTTCTATGGGATTTATGTGAATCAAGTTAGTGGGTTGACAATTTTTCTTGTAGGCCTTTACAACCTCTTGATTCATATGAACTCCCTAGAGCACTACGATTGAGCTAAATTGAAGTATCAACAAAGTTTGACCATGTATTTGACTTAGTTTAGCTAGGTAATTGGTTAATTTAATACTTCTTTAGAATTTCACTCTCCATTGTTTTATTATTAACATATCCTTATACATTAAATGCACATCATGTGTATGTAGTTATTGTAGATGAGAATAATAAAGAAGGGACATATTAATTTTGTGTCATTTTATTGAGGCCAAAAAGAAATTGACAACTATAGTCACTAAGGGTGAGGGTATTGAGTATCCAATAGGATACATTGTTATTACAAGAACTTGGCTTATAATGTAGTATTATTGTGTCTAGTTTCATTAACAATAAGCTAACAACAAATTTTATGACATTGCATGTATCAATATTAGTATTAACTTATCTTTTTATCCAAATGCAAGTACCCTACATAGAATTCCAATTCTTGGTTATTTGAGGATTTTGAGACACATTGATATATTCTTCATTTCTTTAACCTTGTTGTAAAAAGTATTCAATTGATGAAATATTGTGGCAGACCTCTTAAAAAGAATTTGTGAAAAGTTTATGAATTTGATCACAAGGCAATATCTAACACAATAAGGGTTAGAGATGATCTTGAAAGTTGTCTTGATTGATTTAGGGTCATCTAGAAGAATGATTCTACGCTATCCAATAGAATAATTTTGAAAATTTTGTATATATATTATGTGAAATATTGTAACTTCTCTATCATCTACATATTGGGTATGTGCACAAAGTTGCAGTGCCAAAAGGGGGGTATAAGTTCCCACTTTTTTTTTTTTCTTTTTTTGAAATCAGCAATTTTTGAGCTTCAACAAGAATTTGAAGATAGTTATGCTTAAGATTTTAAGATATGACAAAAACAAAAGTAGTGTAGTCCTTTGAATCTAATTTCTTAACTACTAATTTTTTTTATGAAATTGTTTAGTTTGAGACCGTCAAGAAAGGGGGCCATAGAAAGTGGTATTGTTTTTTAAGAAAAAAACATGACATAGTGCAAAGTGTGGCCCCCCTAAAATAAACATTATTTAATCCTTCCAATCAAAAGTTACCTAATACTGTGTAGTTTATCCCACATTTTTTGGGTAATTTTATAATGTGTATTTTTTTTAATGAATTTTATAAGTGGACGCATCCTAAAAACATGAAATGTCCATGTGATCCCCCTAGAAATTTTTGAAAACTAATCCAAAATCAAAACTTATTTTTTTAAAGTGTGTAAAATGGAGTCTAGTTTCTAAAAAACTAACTTGTTGCAAAATTCGATGAATGAACCAAAATCTACACTAGTAAATGTTGGTTTTTGAGATAAAATGGACATACTTTCAAAAGAAAATATATTTGAAAGGCTTTAAATAGTATGAATTTTAAATAAATTATATGGTTATATAGCTAACACATAGATCTACAATATCATGTAACTTGATTTTATCGATACTCAACCACAAGGAAATTTGAAGAAGAGCACAAAAGAAATATCAAGCATTTTTTTGTATGCTTGTTGCAAAACATGTCTCAGACTAGTTTAAAGACTCCAAACCTTTGAGTTGGATCCCCAAGGAAAATACAAGTGTTAGGCTTGGTTTTAGCCAATGCTTTATATAGTGTGTGTGCATTATGTAAACATTTTTAAATTCAAGGCTTACATAGTGCATACATGCTATACTGAGCATGTACTTTGTAAGCCTCGTATTTCAATAGAGAGGATGGATATGGAGAGAGGGAATGAGAGAGGTGGAGAGGGAGAGAGGGTAGAGAGTGAGAGAGAGTAGAGTATGGGTTGAGAATAGGGGGATATGATGTAGAGAGAGAGGATGGGGAGAGACTAAGGGGAAAAAGAGAGAGCATGAAGAGAGAAGGGGATGGGGAAAGAGCATGGGATAAGATATCAAGAGAGGGATTAAGGTAGAGTAAGGATAGTAGGAGATGTGAAGGAAAAAAGGGAGGGGAGGGAGGGGAGGAGGGAGGAGGGAGAGAGAGAGAGAGAGAGAGAGAGAGAGAGAGAGAGAGGATGAGAGAGAGAGAGAGAGAGAGAGAGGAGAGAGAGAGAGAGAGAGAAGGGGATGGGGTAAAGAGTATGTTGAAATATGATGAGAGAGAGGATGTGGTAGGAAGTGAGGAACGAAGAGTGAGAGGGAGAGAGAGAAGGAGAGAGAGGGAGCGGGGGGGGGGGGGGGAGAGAGAGAGAGAGAGAGAGAGAGAGGGTACACTACCTCAGAGTAGTCATGGGGTGTGGAATTAGTCGACCTTCATCACAAGGGGCTCTTTTCTTTGTAGAGGACCATTGTGAAGATGGGAGAGAAGTACTTCATTATCCATCTAAGAAACTCTATCAAAATAGGAAAGAAGGAACTTCTTAGGATAACCACGAGCACAAAGTCTAGAATATAATTATTTTTGAAGTTAATTATAGCCAAAAGGATCTGATTCTCAAAAGAGATATCTCTTTAATTCACTCATAATGAAGGATTTTTTTTTAATGAGGAGGGTGCCAAGATAAGTATGGGATATACTTGTAGGAATTAAGAGGTTTCTAGAAACACTTGGTGTCACAAATACCATTGACACCAAAGCGATCACCTTTGAAGAAAGTGATGTTGAGAAGATCAACAAACTACAGAGATACTATGAGAGTGATTCTAATATTTGGATAGAAGTTTTGACACTTCTCAAAGAAACTAATCAAAGAAGACTCATCACTAATCCAAACACCCATATCATTATCAATAAATCATTTGTAAAATAAAAGAGAAGAACAATCAAACTAAGCAAAAAGATGTTTCTCAAGGTGCAGAGAAACAAACAAGCATAAACAACAATGAAGTAACTACCCATAGTGGTACCTCTAATCTATTGGTAGAAAATACCATTGAACTCAAGATAATATTCATGAAGCACAAGATCAGGAAGGCATAAAATCATATCCACCAGCCAAAGATCCAACTTATGAGAAACAAAGTAGTTTGAAACCATCTCTTTAAGAGAAGTCAAGCCAGCATTAGTAGGGATGCTAAGATACAAGGATTCCACATCAAACATGAAAAGTAGATAGTCATAAGGAAAAGAAAGATAGTCGAGATCCTAAAGTAGATAAGGGGAGTTAGGAAGATGGAAATTTTGTTGAAGGAGAATAGGAAAGAAAAGATGATGAAGAACTTTAGAAGCAGGTTCCAAAAAATAGCTAGAATAGCTACAAATGGGCCTTCCAACTAGAATAGGTTTATGGAGCTTAGGAAGAAAATAGAAGGCACAAGCTTCAGTGGAGGAAATAGGATTTTTCTTCAAGAAGGAAGAAATTGGATCAAGAAAGAACTTAAATAAATCAATGATATATGTAAGTTTTCTCCAAATAGGTTTCCATGGAATGCTACACACACGAAGATAAATAGAAATGTTAGTGAGCTGACAAAGACCTTTATTTGGGTGCCAAGAATCACCAAGGATAAAAAGACCAAGGTTCTTATCTATTGGTTTGATGATAATGATAATAGAATTATCTTTCCTTAGACTCTTTAAGCCTTTCATGAGTCTAGTAGGTAGTAGAGGGTACCAAGTGAAAGTGTAAGAAGTGACACTACTACAAAGAATAACTTTTGTTTTCTAAATGATCTCTTCCAATACAAAATTATATTCTTTAGGATGCCAGAAAAGATTTCTCTATTGGAAATTATGAGGAAAAGACTTACTGAATAAAGTAGGAAAATAAACAAAAGTAGAGCTTGAGCCCAAATATTTAGGGCCAAAGAAAGTGTGAAGGAGAAGAAGGTAGACAAAATCTCTAAATCATTTATAGATATCCTCCATTGACATAAGAGGAGAGTAAGAAATAAACTTAATTCAATATCCTAAAAAATTTCTCTCTTCAAAAGAAAATGAGTGAGAGGAACAATTGTGGATAACATAGTTAGATATACGATTATCCACTTCCTTAGCTATCTTTCTTAAGAAAAAGAAAGTAGCCATGAAACTGACATCAATAGTAGGGCCCCAAAAGTTTAAGTGAGGGCATTTTTTTTGATGTTGGTTTTGGTTGGAATTGTTTATGTATCTTTTGCCACTTTTTTTCTGATTCTAATTCTGAACCTTTCTTTGAGACTAATTCTAATTATGAACCTGATTTTGATTTTGAACATCTTTTTTATTTCTTTTTTTCCTATAGTGGTTGTTTATTCTTTTTGATGCATTCAAATGTCCTAAAAATGGGGCATTTGGCATAGTCTATTGGGAAATTTTGCACTGGAGAGTAGTGGACCAGACATAGTTGAGGTGATATTCTTCTTGACTGTCGAGGGTCCATTTCTTGGACCATAAGGATTGGTAGCTATGGGTGTTTTCATCATATTAGAATTATTATTATTCCCTTTCTTATTCTTCTTCTTGTTCTAGTTTTGATTAAGTTGTGCTTTAAGATCTCAGAGCTCCTTAGAAAGGCTTGTAGACTTTTTGTTAATTAATTCAACAATAGTAGGATCAAGAGGAAGATTATCAACATCTTCCATAATAGTATTATGGGAATGTTGACAAGCAAAGTCAACATGCTCCTTGGCTACTTTTTTAATGGCTCAATCAATTTTGAATTTTTCACAAAGAGAGTGGAAATCATGAAGTGTATCAAAATATCAATAATTAGGAACCAAAGAAGAACCTTCAAGGAGAAGGTTATTAAGAGTAGAACAAGTTCCTTTAAGAGTAGCATCAAAATCACTGATGGAAGAGGAGATCTTGGCATCATGATAAGAAGTATAGAATCAAGTGCAACATCAGAAACTAAGGTTTATTACATGCCATTAGGACTTGTCTAGATGGCCCCTACTATTCTAAGGGTTGGGTAGGGAGAGTTTGGCATGATTGGTCTCGTAGAACAGCCTGAATGAATAATAGTGGAGTGCCCATGAATGATAAGTATGGAGAGCTGCGGGGAAACTTCGAAGGGATGGCAGCAAAGAAAGGCCAAGGAACCATCAGGATGAGCCCAATTCTATTCAAGTAGTGGATAAAGCTTCAATATAAACATCCAAAAATAAATCATTTGTATTGGCTTGAATGGATTCCAATAGAGAAGAGAGAGTTGCCTTCTGGATCATAAATAGATATCCTGGGAGGCTTAACTTGCAAGCTCTTCATAGGAATGCCAACAAATTTAAAATTCTTAAGATTTTCAAGGTAATATTTAGAGTGCTTGACATTAATGTAAAGACTCTTGAATCTTGCAAAACCTTTGTTGACCAAGGAAGAAAATTGATCTAGATAGCTTTTGTAATTTTGCATAGGAGGATCTTCTGGAGTAGCACCATTAGTAGTGGAAGGAACATCAACAACTTTGTGATTAATCACATTGTTGGAAAGAGTCTCTAAGAGAGACTTGAGAGAACCTTGACATTTATCAGAAGTATCCATAAATTTCTTGAATGAAGAAAATAAGCTTAAAAAATCACTTGAAGAAGAAGGGAGAGAAGAGATTTTCTATAAAGATTCATTAAGAAGAGAAGAAGAAGAATCCATATGAGCTTGCATAGTTCAAGCCTAATTATCGATAAACTCTTCAGCTCTTTTTGAATGAGCAAAAAAAGATTGAATAATCTTACGAGTGTCAAAAATGAATTTAGACACATCTTGATTAAAAAAATTGTTAAGCTTGACAAAAGAATTCATGAATTCTCCATAATATTTATTAGAATGATCTTTAAGATGAGTAATATTAGAAATAAAATTGGACATATTCTAGATGAGTTCTTCAGGTTGAATATCTAAATTTTTAGTTTCTTCAGTACATCATCATTTTCTATCTAAGTCTGATGTAGAAATATCCTTGTGTGACACTAACCTTTGAGAGCTAGTAGTGTTCTCTGTAGAAGATGTTGGAATACGTTGAACTGTTTCGTTATTGGAGGACATCGTGATGATGAAAAAAAGTTTGCAGAGTTAAAAAATTTAAACTATTACTCACAGCTCCAATAGATAAAATAAAATGTAGGACAGAGAGGAATAGAGAAAATCTTATGAAATTTCCAGAATAGTAATTTTCACATTAACAATAATTTTTATTACATAAGGATGGATTCCAAAACTAGTTTTAGGCTTAAGCCCTCATCAATTGGAAAAAGTAATGCATCCAAAAAATATTTAAAAACTCAATAAGACAAAAAATGCCTTACAAGTTAAAATTATGAATAATATGAAAAAAGGAGGAGGGGGGTCAACTAAATATTTATACTTACCCTTCCCTCTATAACCTCCAAATGGTGCCTCTTTCTCTTTTTCCTTTTTTTTTTTTTGGGGGGGGGAGGAGGGGGGTGGGCATCCATAAAGGATGTCTCTCCCTAAGGGGGGTCGATCACCTTAAAGGTGGTAGCTTCCCCAAAGGGGTTGCACACCTCTTAAGGTGTCAGCTTTCCAAAGGGGGCCATTCACCTTTAAAGGCGGTAGCAAGCGGTTTCCCCTTTTGTTTTGAAAACAAAGGGCCCCGCCATAAAATTTTAATATTATAAAAAAAATATATTAGTTTTTAGCAATATAATTTTTTTTAATATTGGTTTTTAATAACATAATTTTTTTGATATTATTTTTAATAATATAAAAAAATTAATATTATTTTTTTAATAATATAAGTTTATTAAATTTTTTTTTTAAATATTAGATTTTTAATAATATAATTTTTTTAATATTAGTTTTTATGCATAACCAATGGCTTGATATGCATAACAAATGTTTCTCACAATGGTTCTTTCACTACTATTTTCAGATGTTCTTATCCCCAAAACTCATTGTCTCTCTAAATTTTAGATTTTTAATAACAACTACTTGCCATCTTCCACTTACATTTAATTTTACAAAATAGTTATTTTGTAGCTTATTAACAATTCTTCTACAATTTATTTCAAAAAATTTATCATGCATTGGCCTCAAAATATTTTCATCAATAGAAATTAGAAACTTTGGCTTTCTATGAATTATTCTAGGAGGTTTAGACAATCATGCATTGTGTACATTAGTTGAATTAGGTGATTAGGTTGAATTAGCTACACCAAGTGAACTAGGTACACTAGGTGAATGAGGTACATTAGGTGAATTAGGTGATATGTTGCATTAGGTGAATTGTGTGCATTAGGTGAAATAGTTGTGTGCTATTGAATTTCATTTTCTACATTAGATGCATTCATCATTTCAATATCAATTGGTAAATTCTCACCACTCACATTGTGTGTGTTTGATGCTCTAGCTCGACGTAATCTCCTCATGTGTTCCTTTCCCCCCCACCCCCCTTCATTTCCTCTTGTCCCTTAGTTGATCTTCTCTTGTTCTTTCCCATTGTTGATAAACTAAAAAATAACAACAAAATTACAATATTTTATTATAATCCCAACTAAATTTAGTATAATAACATGACATAAACTAAAAAAAAAATTCAATTCAATTCAATCATTTTCTAAAAAGATTTAGTTGCAATGATTATAAAAACATGAAGAAGACACCCAAAAATATGAAATTTTAGTCATTTCAAATCAAGAAGACATAAAAAATGTGTCCATGTAGCAGTTCACCTTGCAACACAGCAATGGGACCTTGCAATAACTTGCAATGATCATTTAAGGCTGTTAGGAAGTTAATATATGCATAATATACAAAATACAATCATGCTATGAATATATTAACATAACATTCTAATTTTCCCTTAATGTGATCATGTTTTGTTCATTGCAACTAGTTCTACAAAATGTGATCACATTATGAAGAACTAAAAACATTACACTTGTTTCTATATAACCTCGTCAGGTTATGTAAAACCATAAGCAATGAGAAATTTTGAGTGTGTGTGTTTGTGTGTGTGTGTGTGTGTGTGTGTGAGAGAGAGAGAGAGAGAGAGAGAGAGAGAGAGAGAGAGAGAGAGAGAGAGAGAGAGAGAGAGAGAGAGAGAGAGAGAGAGAGAGAGAGATGAGAGAGAGAGAGAGAGAGAGAGATGGGATATGATGGAGAGAGCTTGAAAAAATATTGAGAGATAGAGATGTATAGAGTGAGAGAGAGTGATGGAGAGAATGAATATATATATATATACAAAAAGAGAGGGAGGAGGGAGAGGGAGAAGTAGGGAGGGAGAAAGAGTACATGATAGGATGCAAAGAGAGAGAGAGAGAGAGAGAGAGAGAGAGAGAGAGAATGGAGTAGCGAGAGAGGGAGGCATAAATAGAGAGAGTAGGGGATGGGGAAAAGAATACATGATAGGATGAAAAGAAAGAGAGAGAGGATGGGGTATAGGGAGAGGGAGGAAGGGAGAGAGAGAGTGGTTGGGTAAACCCTAGTCCCAATCTCATCTCATCTCATTGATCACTCGAGCATTCTTTGGCACGACGAACAAAATTGACCCTGAGAATCACTAAATGCCACAAGGTAGAAATCTTTGAAAGGTAATATTTTGGATCTCGTGCAAGGTATTAATATGACTTTAGGTTCAATAGGATCATTTTGTTGATACCTACAATAAACTCTCTCTCTTTTTGGAGATTTGATTCCATTTTGATTTTATGGCACTATCTCAGGTGGTGTTGAAACTTGTAGTGTTGGTTAGTACAAAGTCACAAACTAGTGAATCTCTCTAACCATTCATCATGGGATCGAGTGTTCTACTCTGTTAGCTCTAAGTGGCCAAGTAAAACCTAATCCCAAGCATGTCCCTTCCTATTGATTTCTTGAATGTTCTTGGGCACATTAGATGAAACTAACCTTGAGAGTCCCTAAATGACATAGGGCAATGATTTTTGATGGGGCATATCTTGGAACTCATTGAAGGTATCAATGCAATGTCAAGTGCTACAAGATTGTGTTGTTGATACCTACAATAATATCTCTGTCATTTTGGATATTTGGTCTTGTTTTGATTTTTTTGCCTTATCTTGGGTGATACTAAAACTTTTAGTGTTAGCAAGTACAAAATCACCAATTGGTGAATCTCTCTAATTGTTCATTTTGGTATTGAACTATCTACTCTGTAAGCTTCGAGTTACTGAGAAAACCCTATTCCCAATATTTTCCCATCTTGTTGGTTGCTTGAACATTCTTATGCATGCTAAACAAAATTGACCCTAAGATTCACTAAATACCATAGGGAAAAAATAATTGATGGGGAATACCTTAGAGCTTGTACAATGTATCAATGCAATGTCAAGTGCTACATGATCATGTTTTTGATACCTAAAATAACCTCTCTCTCTTTTTTGATATTCGATTATATTTTTATTTTTTTGTCTTATCTCAGGTGATGTTGAAACTTGTAGTGTTGGCTAGTACAAATTTTTGAACCAGTGAATCTCTCTAACTGTTTGTTGTGGGATCAAAATGTCTACTTTATTAGCTCTGAATAGCTAGGTAAACTCTAGTCCCAATCTCGTCCTATCCTATTGATCAATTAGACATTCTTGGGCATGCTAGACAAAATTAACCCTAAGAGTCACTAAATGCCATAGGGAAGTGATCTTTGAGGGGGTATATCTTAGAGCTCATGCGAGGTATCAATGTAATGTGAGGTGCTACAAGATCATGTTTTTGAGAACTACAATAACCTCTCTCTCTTTTTGGAGATTCTATTCAATTTTGATTTTGCAACCTTATCTCAAGTGATGTTGAAACTTGAAGTGTTGGCTGGTAAAAAGTTGCCAACTAGTGAATCTCTCTAACCATTTGTCATGGGATCAAACTATTTGCTTTGCTAGCTCTGAGTGGTTGGGTAAACCCTAGTCCTAGGATCATAAGATCATTTTTGTCACTCGAACAATCTTAGGCACACTAGAAAAAATTGACCCTACGAGTCAGTAAATGTCTTAGGGAAATTATCTTTGAAAAGGCATATCTTGGAGCTCGTGTGAGGTATCAATGTAATGTTAGGTGCTACAAGATCATGTTGTTGATACCAAAATGAACCTCTCTCTCTCTCTCTCTCTCTAGAGGTTTGATTCCTATTTTTCAGCCCTATCACAAGTGATGTTGAAACTTGTAGTATTAGCTAGTACAAAGTTCCAAAATGGTGAATCTCTCTAACTATTTTTCATGGGATCAAACTATTTACTCCATTATATCTGAGTTTCTAGCTAAAACCTATTCCCAAGCTTTTCTCTTCCTATTGATTACTTGAACATTCTTGAGCATGCTAGATGGAATCGACATTGAAAGTCACTAAATGTCATAGGAAAGTGATCTTTGATAGTGCATAGCTCATAGCTTGTGCAAGGCATTGATGTAATGTTAGGTGTTACAAAATCATGTTGTCAATACCTACAATAATCTCTCTCTTTTTGGAGATTCGATTCCATTTTGATTTTGTGGCCCTATCTTTGATGATGCCAAAACTTGTAGTGTAACTATTTGCTATGGGATCAAAATATCTACTTTGTTAGCTCAGGGTGGCTAGGTAAACCCTATTCCCAAGCTCTTATTTCTCCATTGATCAGACAAATTTTCTTAGGCAAGCTAGATGGAATTGACCCTAAGAATCACTAAATACCATAGGGAAACAATCTTTGATGGGGCATATCATAGAAGCTCATGCAAGGTATCGATGCAATGTTAGGTGCTATAGGATTATGTTGTCAATACATATAATAGCCTCTCTCTCTCTTTTCGGAGATTGGATTTCATTTTGGTTTTGTGGCCCTATCTCGGGTGATGCTAAAACTTATAGTGTTGGCCAATACAAAGTCACCAATTAGTGAATCTCTCTAACCATTCATCATAGGATCAAACTATCTGCTCTGTTAGCTCCAAGTGGCCAAGTAAACCCTAATTGTAATCTCACCCCACCTCATTGATTACTCAAACATTCTTGAGTACACAAAATGGAATTGACCCTAAGAGTCACTAAACATTGTGTGTTGATACTTGTAAGAATGCAAAAGATACCAAAAGTTGAAGATGGCATTCTAAGGGTGTAGAATCCATCACCATACTAAGGAGGTCAAAGATAGTGTAGTCAATGCATAGTGGATAATGACACACAAAAGATATGAAAGAAAAGATGCATCAACTATAGCTACATGAATCATAAGAAGAGCATATATAATATGCTTCCATGAATGAACCTCTTGAAGAGATAGATAAACAAGAAATCTTGACATCAAATTCCATGAATAAATAAAAAATTTATTTGAAGTCTTCTCATGTTGTGAAGATAAATCATATATAAACTCTTGGAATGTTTATGCTGAGACTAAGGTTCAAGCTTAGACATTTACATAATGCAACCAAATCAAGATTCCAATCTCAATGTTAATTGTATAAAAATAATAAGAATTCAAGTTTCATTATTTTCATCCCAACAAAAACTCCAAATAAGTTAATCATAATCAAAAGTACTCATAATTTGTACAATCTAAATACAAATTAATATCATATCCTTATTCACATGTCAACAGATACTATTGAAGCTTATTATAATGATCCCTACCCTTATTTTGGATGCAAATTACATTAAGATGAAATACATGAAATATTTAAAATGTAAATAAGAAAATAAGATATATATCATGACAACCAATAATGTCATACATAAACAATTTGATGCATCAAACTTGTATGTCTAATAAGGTCATGCATCAAATATATATCATACATCAAATATACTAGCTTATATATACCTATATATTACACTAATAGTAATCATTCTTGAGGTGCCTATTTTCATAAATCCAAGGATATTTTTTTCTCAATTAGGATTCATTAAAATAGGTACCTCGAGAATGATTACTCTTGGTGTGTGTGTGTGTGTGTGTGTGTGTGTGTGTGTGTGTGTGTGTGTGTGTGTGTGTAAGCTAGTGGCAATCACGATGCAACAAGAAAAGTATTTTAAATTTTTTCTATTTTTGATAAGGTTAGAATCAATTTATTTATTCTTCTCCATGTTTTTAAAATTATATAAATGGTTTTTATTTGCATCACTTTAATTCATTTTTATTTTAAGGACATTGTTACATAAAATTTTATATTCAATAATAGAATTATGTTTAGGGTTAGAGTTAGAATTAGAGTTAGGGTTAAGATTAGAGTTATAGTTAGAGTTAGGCTTAGGGTTGGGGTTAGAATTTTGGTTATGAATATTGTTAGGGTTAGAATTAGAGTTAGGGTAAGGATAAGGGTAAGAACTAGGGTTTAGGTTAGAAATATGGTTAGGGTTAGGGTTAGAACTAGAGTTATGGTTTGAGTTAGAGCTAAAGTTAGAATTAGAGTTAGAATAAGGGTTGAACTTAGAGTTGAAGTTAGGGTTATAGTTAGGGTTATAATTGGGTTAAAATTAGGATTAGGGTTAGGGTTAACATTAGATTTAAGGTTAGAGTTAGAGAAAGGTGTAGAGAAAGAGTTAGATTTAGGGTTATAGTTAATGTTTGGTTTATATTTAGAGTTAGGGTTTTATATAGAGTTACATTAGGGTTAAGGTTAGGGTAGGGGTTTGAGTGAGGGTTAGGGTTAGAGTTAGGGCTACGGTTTTAGTCAAGATTAAAGTAAGGGTTAGGGTTAGGGTTAGAGTTTTGAGTCAGGGTTAAGGTTAGAGTTAAGGCTAGGGTTTTAGTCAATATTAAACTAAGGGTTAGGGTGAGGGTTAAAGTCATTATGGTAGAGTTAGATTTGTAGTTAGATTTAGGGTTAGAGTTAGGGGTGGGATTATGGTTATGGTTAGGGTTAGGGTTAGGGTTAGAGATAGGGGTAGAGAAAGGGTTAGGGTTAGGTTTAGGGTTAAAATATGAATTAGGGTTATAGTTTGAGTTAGGGTTAGCATTATAGTTTGAGTTAGGGGTAGATAGAGCATAAGAAATATGGTTACGATTAGGGTTAGATTTAGGGTTAGAGTTAGAGTTAGGGTTAGGGTTATATTTTTGAGTTAGCATTAAGGTTAGAGTTAGGGTTAGGGTTACCATTACATTTAGGGCTAAAGTCCAATTATGGTAGAGTTAGATTTAGGACTATAGTTAGAGGTAGGAGTAGGGGTACAGTTAGGATTAGAGTTAGAGAAAGGGTTAGGCTTAAGGTTATGGTTATGGTTATATTTATATAGAGTTAGGGTTATATATAGAATTAACATTAGGGTTAAGATTAGCGTAAGGGTTTGAGTTAGGGTTAAGGTTAGAGTTAGGGTTAGGATTAGGGTTAGAGTCTAATTATGGTAGAGTTCGATTTACGGTTGAAGTTAGGGGTAGGGGTAGGGTTAAGATTAGTGTTAGGATTAGAGTTAGGGTTAAGGTTAGGGTTAGGGACATGTTTAGGGTTAGAGTATGAATTTGAACTATGGTTTAGGATTTCAATTTGAATTAGGGTTACAATTAGAGTTAGAGTTATTGTTAAAATTAGGGTTAGAGTTACAAATATATTTAATATTATAGTTAGGGTTTGAGTTAGGGTTAAGGTTAGAGTTTTGAGTCAAGTTTAAGGTTAGAGTTAGGGTTAGGGTTAGAGTTAATCTTAAAGTCCAATTATAGTAGAGTTAGATTAATGGTTAGAGTTAGGGGTAGGGTGGGGTTATAGTTAAAATTACAATTAGAGTTAGACAAAGGGGTAGAGAAAGAGTTAGATTTAGGGTTATGATTAGGGTTAGGTTTATATTTATAGTTAGGGTTATATATAGAGTTACATTAGGGTAAGGGTTTGAGTGAGGGTTAAGGTTAGGGTTTTAGTCAAGATTAAAGTTAGGGTTAGGGTTAGAGTCTAATTATGGTAGAGTTAGATATAAAGATAGCGTTAGATTTAGGGTTAGAGTTAGGGCTTAGTGTAGGATTAGGATTAGGGTTAGTGTCAAGATTAGAGTTAGAGTTAGATTTAGGGTTAGAATATGAGTTAGGGTTAGAGTTTAAGTTACAATTAGTGTTATTGCTTGAGTTAGGGGTAGAAAAAGCATTAGAATTATAGTTAGGTTTAGGGTTTTAGTTTGAGGGGGGGGTTAGGGTTATAATTTTGAGTGAGGGTTATGATTAGAGTTAAGGTTACGACTATAATTATGATTAGGGTTAAATTCCAATTATGGTGATCTGTCCCACAATAGGTATGTGGTAATAATGCCCAAGGCCTTACCTAGGAATAATTTATTCAATCTAATGAATACTTCTACCACTTTGAGGTGCATTTAATTTGTCAATCCAAGGGCGTATGCTTGAAATGGTTGGCATAGTATGTGCACTAGGTTTCTTAAGGATTCATTATTCTTATGCTGCAAGAAAATAAAATGCATTCAAAGAACCTACACTAGTGTTGTAGGAAAGTAACACACTTAACTCTTTAATGAAATGAATGCTGAAAATACAACTCTATGCTAACCTATATTTCAACTTAGACCATAAACTATAACTACTCTTGCAGATGTTATAGGAACATTCACAAAGGATGATGTGTAGGAAGAAACTTATAACTTCCACCTAAAGTAATGGAAATGCTGGAAGTAAATCCACACTAATCTAATTTAATCCACCTCCGAATTGGGCCCCCTTGGTTGGCTTCTCTAATCTACTAACACAGAATGTAAACCAAGAATTACTTCATTATATTTAAAAACTCATTACATAAGAACAATACAGAAAACTAAAAAACAACTACTATAAGAGTCAACAATGTTTTTCAATAAAATTTTCTCCACTCCCAAAACTATTGATCCTATCCCTATAAATAGAGGACTGACACTTATTCTAAAATAGGAAAGAAAATAAATTGACTAAAAATTTGCCAGAGAGGAAGAAGGAAAAATAACAACTCATGGTATAAGCAATAAAGTTTGGGTAATTAATTCAATACAATAGTAAACATAGATGGAATATAGCAACACTTCATCCCTACATTCCTAAAATAATAACTCCTCCTTTGTAGAAACTGTGTCTCCTAGTGCCATTATGATTCTTCCACCGCAATTAGGCCTTGATGCTCCTCCTTGAATGTTCTCAATCATTCTTCAGCTTCTCCCTTTCCTAACAAGTTAGTTGTGATGCAAAAATGAGAATTCAAATAAGCATAATTAAATTAAATCCAAATATTATAAGACACATTATGATGGTTATATGAAATACTACATTATATGTATAATATTGGTAAAATATGACATAACTATCTACCCATGGGTTAATGGTTCTATTTGGACTTTATCATAAGTTCAGCTAGTTATAAGTTCATAAATGTCCTAGCAATATTAAAATTAGAGTATTAAAATTAACATAAAATAGAGGTAATAATTGTCGTCATCATCTGCCCCCTAGTAAGTTTAATGCTTGTCCTCAAGAATTGCATCTTCTAACTATTGATCAAAAGTCTCCAAACTTAGTCCTCCTTCACCTTTTATTCCTAAAAGTGTAGTAGAATCCTCTTGTTCTCTCCCAAACTTCCATTTTTTGATCCTCCTACAACATGTCAAGTCATTTAGATTTGATGTCATATAGGGGCCAAAGGAGCATAGGTGGCTTCATCATTAGTGGACACCAAAGTTCTATTCTAGTTTGTCTTCCTAGTTGCATGTATTTTGGTGCTTAATGAAGGGCTGCCTCTAGGTTGATAGGGTTGTGTGGTTATGAACTTTTTACTCCCTCGAGCAATCTACCCCATCTACTTTTGACACTAGCCATGGCTCTTTGAAAGAAAAAGTAAGGCATGTTATCATATTCTACATAAAATTTTGTTCTAGCCTCAAAATTTTTTTTTCTTATTTCCTCATGAACATCTCCATAGGTCAGCTTGAACCAATCCCTTAGGACTTCTTTTGGTTTATTCTTCCCTACTCTTAATGATAGGGAATTTGTTCTCTCCTCATCTCTATAATTATTTAGTTATCTATCATAATTGGCCTTATTGTGCATCCAAGATATTAGGGCCCTAAGGTGTATATCCCCTATATAAAGTCAAGGGCTCCTTTGAGTTTTTGTAGGTATAATGAAATTATGCACATACAATTCACAACATAAATTTTGCTACCATAATGGAAGAGTTTGGTACAAATCATAGAATTCCTTAGCTGATCTAAACTTTGTATTTATATCTTTGAGGGTCATCATCAACTAGAATAAAAGGAATTGTTCTTTTATAAAGATGGCATAAATCCTAGGTGGAAGCCTACAAGTAATTATTTGGTCTACTTGTTTTAGGGCATGATTCATCTTTTGCTTCTATCATTCCAATTGCTCTTTTAATTCTACAATTTCTTCACCTCTTCTTCATTTCTTTTTTCTTTTCTTCCCCTAGGGTTTTTGCTAACACTTGTTTATTATATAACTGAAAAAGAAGAATTTGAAAGGTAATCGGGCCACTTTTCCCTTCCCAGTTATTTTTTTTCCTCTATTTCCTCCATGATCATTACATGAAGATTGTAAACCATGTTTTCTTACAGGGAACTAGGACAATTTTTGAATAGGCTAACTAGTGCGTTGTTGGGTCTTTTTCTTCTTTACGGCATGGGTTATCCTGTTGGCTTGTTTGGGGATCATTTTGGCTTTCATTCATCTCAGCATTACATTCCTCATCAGGGTTTTGAGGAATGTCTGGAATTTTAGTTTAATTAGGGGAATCATTTGGGATAACTTGTACTAGAGATTCTTCATTAGATTGTTTGGGTGAAGTGGACTAGGTTTCTAAGGACACTTTAGGGATTTTCCATCTCATTCTAGGGATTCTTTTCACAGGGGGTTTCTTCGAACACCACAACATTTTTCTTGCTAACCCTTTTTGGTGTCTCTGCTACAGAAGCAGCTACTACAGGAACCAATTTCATTTTCCTTTTTTTTTAGACTATAGGGGTTAATTTTTCTACTACCAAAACTCAAGTTTCTTCTTGTAACTTTTGTTTTCTCTTTGCTCAGCAAGAAGTAGGTACATTTCTCATTTGAGAAGATAAAAGCACATTTTCTTGCACATTTTCAGTTTTCACACCTTGGGTGCCTTGGTCACTAACTATGTCAATGGGGACTACATTATCTTGGCTGGATAATACATTAGCGTCAATAGAAGGTTGTACGGTTTTATGCTAGACAAATTCTACCCATGACATAGGAGAGACATCCATAAGAGATCATTCTATGAGTAATTTAATTAGGGCATGGTGATTAATAGAATTGTCCTTTCCTTTTAGGGTTTCCTCAACACTATTGCATAACATGTTGTACAAGAAACTAAAGAAATTTACTAGAAAATTATGCCTTACATAATTGAGTAACTTGAAATGATGTGCATGCAAATTAGAAAATCTTCCTTCATAGGTAAAATACCCAATAATATGTATAGCCAACTCATAGTATGATGGCAAAAGAGACATTCTTTTGTATCCCTACTCAGTACTATCCAATGGAGGGTCACTTGTTAGGAAAAATTGGGCCCTAGCTAATCTAGCATCATGCACATTGGGGTAGTGTTCTCCTACTATTGGTAGCCCAGTTACTTCCACTATTCATTCATCTATGGCAATGACTATCAATCCTCATACTATTGCTTCACCTTCCTCAAATGTATGTATAAATTTAGTAGATGTTCCTTCATCAAACTCTATTAGTTTAAAGAAATATACTAGCTAGCCACATGCATTAAATCTTCTTATTGCTTCTACATTAGAAAGTAAAACACTATGTTTTACTAGTTCATGTCACTATAACTATCCTCCCATTTGTGCTTACTAATTTCAACCTCTACTCTATTTGCAACAATTACCTTCTTCCCTTCTATGAACTTCATACTCCTTTTTTTTAAAAACCACAAACCCTTTTCACATTTTTTTATGTGAATTTCTGTCATGAATGATAATAATGTGGTTTTAAAGGGAATAAATCATAGATATGTGAGAATTGCTTCAAAATTTAATTTAGATCACATCTTAGTTTGGAAATGAGGGATTAATTGGGAATATAGGTACGACACTTGAAACTTTGTGTACTATGGCAACTGGATTTTAATCAAACAAAGAGAGTACAAATTTGAGGATCTTTAATGAGTAAATAGAAATTCCATTAGGAATTAGTAACCTTCCTTGCCCCTACAAAACATGGAGAAGTGTCCTCACTTGTCATAATTGGCATGAGGTACAGAACTAGCATAATGTCACAATGATATATTTAATGCAATAATATATATAACCAACTAAATCTATGAACTAAAAATGAATAAAATTTGAAAATCTTATACTGGCCAATTTGATTATTGCACATGCTAGATAAAGGTGGTGAGAGTGGAAGAATGATAGTAATAGCATATGTTAGCAGACTTGCTATATTATTGAAAGCATAGGAAAATGATGTTGTGGAAGGTGGGTGGATGGTAGAGAAAGAAATAAGATGAGATGAAAAAGAAAAATTGAGAAAGTGAATGAAGAATTGAACTTTATGTGAACATAAAGTTTTAATTAGGGGCATGTTTGAAGGAATTATTATTAAAGAGTTGTAGGAAGAAGGTTGGCACCTTCTGCTATAGGAAGTGTTACTTGTTGTGTGTTTGAAACTGGCTATTGAAATTGTTGCAAGAAGTCTTCTTTCATTTGGGGTTGTTTAAACAACTTTACCCAATTCTCATTGACTAATAACTTGAAGTGTACCAGATCAATTATAGTTAACTAGATAGCTCCATTTTCAAATACACAACTTATTTCATAGGGACTCAACCATCATGTTTGCAGCTTGCCTAGTATGTCTTTAAAAATGGAATCAAAAAGTAATGCCCAAACTCCAATTTGAAATTGCTTACTTTTAATGTGGGAGTCATGTCATTATTTCCTCTTCTTTTGTATGATTTTAGTGCATTCAAAGGTAGACTTGCACATTTCATCCAAAGAATTATGATGTAGTAAGTGCTCTCTCTATGCAGTAGGAAGATCAATGTTTAACTCCAATGTTGTTCTTAAAGTTTTGTGTTCAAACTTAATGGGTGGCATTGTTGCTTTCCATACAAAAATTTGAATGGTTTGAATCTAGTAGTGGTCTTCCATGTGGTTCGGTATGCCCAGAAAACTTCTAGTAGTCTGTTGCTCCAATCTCTATGGTACAAATGAACTATCTTTTTCAAGATGGCTTCTATCTCTAGATTTGTAACTTCTATTTATCTATTAGTTTGAGGATGATAGGGGCTTGATTTTTGATGTCTAATATTCTATTCCTTCATGAGTTCTATGATCAAATTTGAAGTGAAATGAGCACCCTAGTCAGTAACAAGTTCTTTGGGTATGCATATCAAGTGAAGATTTCTTCATACAAAAATTTGGCAACTTTATGGTCACAAGCATGCTTCATGGCTTTGAATTCAACCCATTTTGTCAAGTGGTTAGTGCATACAAGGATATATGATTTCCCATTGGATGGAGGATCTATTGGACCAATGAATTCCATGCCCCATTTGTCAAATGGTGTTAACACCATCTATGAATTGAGAGACATTTCATCTATTCTTGTTGATCAGCCCATCTTTTGACATTTATCACACTTTCATGTATAATTGGTTGCATCTTTATGAAGTGTAGGACAATAGTAACCAGCTGCTAAAATCTTCAACATTATTCTTTTTGTTGCAAAGTGCCCCCCACATAGTTCATTAGGATATGTATGTAGAATTTCATATGCCTCATCTTCTCGTACACATATCCTCATAACTTGATTAGGTCTAATGTAAAATAGTGTGTTATCAATCCAAGAGAAATCAATGCTTTTCTCTACAAGCAATCACTTATCCTTGTAAGAGAAATGTGTTGGCATTTTCTTAGATATAATGTAGTTAGCTATGTTTGCATACCATGGGGTTTGGATAGCAATATGAAATAAATGCTCATCTGGAAATGTATCATCTATCAAAGTAGTATCTTCTTCATCATGGTGGATTTTGGAAAGATAATCAGCTACCAGATTCACTTTCCTGGGTTTGTCAATGATTCTGATATCAAATTCTTGAAAAGAAGTGGTCATCTTGCTAACTTGCCTATGATGGATGGTTTTTTAATGAGATACTTAAATATTTCATGGTTAGTATGAACAAATATGGGATAACTAGTTATATAATTTCAAAATTTGTTCAAAGCATAAACTAATACTAATAGCTCTTTTTCAGTTACTGTATAGTTCAACTTTGGTCCATGAAGGCTCTTATTGATATAGTAGATTGCATTTTCAAGATGTTGAGGTTTTTTTTCCTAGGAATGCACCTATGGCATAGTCAGAAGCATCTATATGTATTTGAAAGGGTAAAGTCCAATCAAGACCCCTAAGTATTGGTGCAGTTGTTAACAGTGACATGAGTTATTGGAAGGAGTCATCACATTCCTTTGTCCAGGTAAATTCAACCTCTTTGGTAAGAAAAGTATATAGAGGATTAGGTATTAGACTAAATTCCTTGATAAACCTCTTATAATAGCCAACATGTCCTAGGAAAAATCTATCTTGTTTTTTCTTTGTGGGAGTAGGGAGTGTGAGAATTACCTCTACTTTCATAGGGTCTACCTGGATTCCAGCTTTAGAGATAAAATGTCCCAATACCACTCCTTCCTACATCATCAGGAAACATTTCTTACTGTTAAGAGACAGGTTGTGTTCTTTACATTAGATTAGTACTTTCTCCAAGTTCTCCAAGGTTTTCTCAAGTTTGACACCAAATGTAGTGAAATCATCCATGTATATCTCCATATAATCATGTGATATGTCAGCACAGATGTTGATTACAACTCTTTAGAAAGTGACAGGTGCATTGCATAAGCCAAATGGTAATATAGATTAGGCATAGGTATCCCAAGGACATGTAAATGTGGTCTTCTCTTGATCTTCTAGAGCAATACTTATCTGATTGTATCCATTATATCCATCCAAAAATGAGAAGTATTTCTTCCTAGCCAAAGTATCCAAAACTTGATCAATAAAAGGTAAAGGAAAGTGATCCTTCTTTGTGGCATTATTTAATTCTCTATAGTCTACACATATCTGCCACTTTCCTCCTTTCTTAGATACAATAAATAATGGTGATACCCATTTATTGTCAGAGATTAGATAGATGAATCTAGCATCCAACAACTTATGTAACTTAGTCTTAACTATTTCATGTAATGCTAGATTTATTCTCCTCCAAGGCTGATAGAGTGGCAAGATTCCATCATTTATGTAGATTCTATGGGTGTAGAGTTTAGGACTTGGTCCTACAATATCCTTATAATTCCAAGAAAAGGCTTTTTCATGTTGATTAAGGAGCTTGGTTAACAATTCCAATTGTGATAAGGACAACTTGTTGTTTACATAGAGATTATGACCAGGAGAAAGTTCCAAAATAGTTGTTAATTCTACCATTGACACTTTTGGTACTAGACTTGTAGCTACTTTACCTAGCAATAATTGGTTGATTATCTTAAGGCTTGTTGGGTAGACATAGTCTTCATAGGTACATAGATTTAAGACAAAAAATTCAGCAATATCTCTGGCCACTACACACTCATTGGTAAGAATGCTTTGTACTACATCATCTTCCTCCTACATTTTTAGAAAAGAGTTTCTATACAATATCATGAGTTGAGATACATAATTTAGTTCTTCCTCTTCATCCCCTAAATCTAGCCAAATAGGTTCTCCCAAGTCTGGTTGGGGTTGGGTAGGTGGATATAGTACTAGCTTCCTTATGGTTTGACCATTTCAAATTTTCATACTACCTAATCTACAACTAATTTTAGCATCGGTGGTGGCTAACCAAGGTCCCCTAATGTTATAGGATAGTCAACAACTTTTACTTTGGGTGATAGGACAAGAAAATCAGCAAGATATTCCCATGAATCTAAAGTCACTATCACATCTTCTATGAGACCATCTAGAGTGACAGTTGAACTATCAAGAAGTTGTAACACTATAGGAGTTGTTCTTAAGCCTTCCATATGTAACCTATGCATTTCTTTACTCATCACATTTATTGTTGCTCCCAAATCAACTAAAGCATTTTTTTTTGTCCATTTATGATTACATTAACTACTAGATTACTAGGATCTGAATACTTTGGTATCACTACCTTCCCTAACATGATATCTGCTAATTGTCCAACAACATGGACTATTTGAGGATCTTTCTTCTTCCACCCTAGCTTCTTAATGCATGCTTCCTTAATAGCCTTTTCTTAAAGAGGGACATCCTTGATAGCTTAGAATAGAGGAATTTGGATGTGCATGTTTTTTAGTTGCTCAACAATATCAAATGTCTCTTCCTCTTGGAATGCAGATTTCTATTTATTTAGCTTATGTGGAAAGGGAGGATTTACAATGGTATGGTTAGTAGTCCTACTAGGTGCATTAGTTTGTGGGTTGGTATTAGGAAATTTAGCTTTTAGAAATGGTGTTGCAGGAGTGTCTGTAGCTACTATGATAATAGGGAATTTTGGTGTAGGCAAAGTTGTACTATGTAAGGCACTATTGAGTATCAATAGTGTACATTTGCTGATATTATTGCTTGTTGTTTGGATTTGGTTGAGATTGAGTAGGCAATTGGGTGACTTAGGATTAGTATTATTTTCCATAAGAAGTGGCATTATTGCAGGTTGTTTCACTAGAGGTGGTAGTTGTGGATTTCTAGGATTTTGGTTAGGCCATTGTGGAGGCCCTATCCATTGGTTGTTTTGCTGCCAATTTCCTTGCGGTGGTTGCCATTGATTTTTCTAATTTTTCCATTGGTTATTTTGTTGATTAGGCCACTAGTTTTTTTGTTGGTTAGGCCACTAGTTATTTTTTTGGTTTTCCCAAGGAGGTTGGGAGTACTAAAAAGGATTCTAAATTTGGTTTTTCCATTGATTATTGTATGGATTTGAAAATTATAGAGGATCTTGAGGCATACCTTATCTTGAAGCCCATAGTTGACATTGAGTAATGAAGAACACTTAATTGTTGTCCCCATCTATCTTCATGTACTTAGTTGGTAAATGTTGATTCTCCAAGTTGGCTACTAGCTTACATGCACAATCTTGCTTTTGTTTGTGGTAGTAAGGACAATATTATGTGAATCATGATTAAGCCTTTGCTTGCTTCTTCTTTTCAGTTATGGTGTTGAGATGTGTCGACATCATTTATGATGTACTACTTGAAATTTGAGAGTAAATTAGATATCTCAAGCTTTGAAATGCCCTAATTGATCCCTTTAGTGGATGTGGACCAATATCCTCTGCCTTTTTCACACTTGACCTTGAATAGTTAAGATAGATTTTCTTAAGGTCATCCCAAGAAGATTGGTATACATCTCCACCAACCATTAGATCTAATACTTCTAGAAAATTTTTGTTTACCCCTCTCAAGAAGACTAGTTTCGGTGAATCCTCTGCCAGGACATGCTGGGGATTCTTTTGCATTGTGTATAAAAATGTGAAACATAGTCTTCCAATGTTTCATCCTCCTTTTGTGAAATTATAAAAATCTCATCTCCTCTTGGATCAGTCCCCTTGTAATCTTTGTATTTCTCTAGAAATAGATTCTACATTTCATCCTAGCCAGCTACTGCATTGGCTCTTAAACCCATGAACCATTGTAAGGTTGATTCTTTTAGTGTTGTTGGAAACAACTTGTTCTTGTGGGTGTTAGTGTTATAGTCAAAGCTATGATAGAGTATGTTGAACTCAAACAAGAAAGTATTAGGATCCTCAGTTACAAGGCCATAAAAATTTTGAAGAGAAGTTGTAAGTATATTTTTGAGATTAGCATTTCTTATGAGGTTTGGGAGAGAAAATGGAAAAGTAGGGTGGCCATTATTGGAGGTATTTGATTATGAGGTTGCTATTGAAAAGGAGCATTAACTATGGAACTATAAATAATAGGTGGATTTGGACCATAACTATCAAGAAAGTGGCCAAGATTTCAGCAAATGGTTGAAGACTGCTTATATCCAAAGATTCTTCTCTAGAAGAAGATGTTGCAAGAAAATTAGGGCTTGCATCCTCAAAGGCAATTCAACTTCTTCAATTTTGTCATTCAAATTGACAGGTTCTCATAGAAGAAATCTTCTATTTTTATCTCATTGTCTTCCTTTTTGATGCATGCAATTGAATTCTTCACACTTATGAAGCAACTTTTAGGACTGCAAAATCTCTAAAAAAACTAACTAAAAAAACAATGACCCAATAGGATGTTCCTAGCTTGACACCATCTCGAACAATGATGCCAAAAATGGTCCCCCTCACAATAGGTATGTGATAATCATGCCTAAGGCCTTACTTAGGAATGATTTATTCAATCTAATGATTACTTCTCCTACTATGAGGTGCATTTAATTTTTCAACCCAAGGATGTATACTTGAAATGGTTAGCACGATATGTGCACTATGTTTCTTAAGGAGTCATTATGCTTATGTTGTAGGAAAGTAAAATGCATACAAAGAATCTACACTAGTGTTGTAGGAAAGTAGCACATAACTCTTTAATGAAATTAATGCTAAAAATATAACTCTATGCTAACAAATAGTTCAACTCAAACTATCCACTATAACTACTCTTGCAGATGCTACAGGGACATACACAAAGTATGATGTTGTAGGAACAAACTTATAACTTCTACCTGAAATAATGGAAGTAAATCTACACTACTCTAATTTAATCCACCTCCCAATTGAGCCTCCTTAGTTGACTTTTGCTAATCTACTAACACAAAATGTAAACCAAGAATTACTTCATTATATTTCAAACCTCCTTATATAAGAACAATACAAAAAATTGCAAAATAACTCACTACAAGAGTCAACAATGTTCTTCCATAAAATTTTCTCCACTCCCAAAACTATCAATCCAATCCCTATAAATAGAGGGTTTACACTTATTCTAAAATAGGAAAAGAAAACAAACTGACTAAAAATCCACCAAAGAGAAAGAAGGAAATATAACAGCTTGCGATATAAGCAATAAACTTTGGGTAACCAATTCAGCACAATAGTAAACATAGAGGGAATATAGAAACACTTCATCCCTACATTCCTAGAATAATAACTCCTCCTTTGTAGAACCCATGTCTTCTAGTGTCATTATGATTCTTCCACCATAGCTGGGCCTTGACACTCCTTGTTGAATGTTGCCAACTATTCTCTAGCTTCTCCCTTTCCAAACAAGTTAGTTGTGATGCATAAATATTTATGCAAATAAGCATAATCAAATTAATTCCAAATATTAGAACACACATTCTGATAGTTAAATGAAATACTGCATTATATGTATAATATTGGAAAAATATGACATAACTATCTACCCATGGGTTAATGTTTCTATCTGAACTTTATCATAAGTTTAGCTAGTTATAAGCTCACAAATCCTTGCAATATTAAAATCAGAGTATTAAAATTAACATAAAATAAAAGCAATAATTGGCCTCAACATATGGTATAGTTAGATTTAAGGTTATAGTTAGGTGTGGCCCTAGGGTTATGGTCATAGTTAGGGTTAAAATTAGAGAAAGGGTTACATTTAGGAGTTTACTTAAGGTCACAATTTCAGTTAGGAGGGGAGTAAGGGTAGGAATTTTAGAATATATTTATTATTATATAAGATGGCCTATATAATGATAAGTATATTCTCAAAATTATGGATAAGGTTAGGGGAAAAAGTAGGACCATGGTTAGAGTTATAATTAGTGTTACATTTAGGAGGGTAGCTTTTTCTCATTGGACATGTTTCTTAGCGTAATAGAGCAATATAAGGATACGATGCTCCTTAAGTAGTTTTATAATTTTATTAGTTACATTTATAAATAGACCATTGGTTAATGTTTGTTATGCTTAGCATGAATAGCGTAAAATGAAGGGCTACCAAATGTTATTGAGGTAACGATTACACTTAAAATGAGTATAAAATGAATATTATGCTTTAGAGTAGGTTAATAGTTAGAAATAGAACATTAATTTTGTTCATAATTTAATGATCAACATATTAATAACATATGTCATGTAAAAGATTTAATATTACAAACACAAAGGTCAAGGTAAAATGTTTGAAATATTTGCAAGTATAGTTGAGAATAATTTGAGCTAAAAAGTTAAATTATTTATTTATTATTCTAATACATAGATGAAAGGAGAACCATATCTCCTAGTAAAAATTTTTAGATGAATTAATAAGTGAAAAATTGAAAGATGTGAAATCGTCATATGGACCATGTATACAGTTCTCCATTATGATGTAAGGACATCACAAATTCTTTAGAGATTAAAATTGTATTATGACCTTTTCCGTAAGATGATCATCATAGACCTCTTTAATCATGGGTGGAAACACATCTACTTTTTCTAGATGTGTTACATACATATTTGGCAATATTTTCTATCTCAATTATCTCTATCTCTTGTACATAATCAATTGATAAAGTTGCATTCTCAAGTGTTTTTACCATAGTTGTATAGTATTGATTAATTATTTGTGCACACTTCTAAACTCTATCTCAAAAAAATGATTTGATCCTACAAAAGAAGTTAGGCTCATGTCAACAATTCTTAACTATCTATCAAAGGTTGCCATGCCTGAAACAATTTAGAATGCATTAGCACCAATAAAGAAGAAGAACAAATGCATACTTAATCAGAGGGATATAAGTTTTAAATCAATAATGGTTTTGAAAAAAAACATAATAGGTCACTTAGTATAATCAAGTGTGGAGAAAATAAATATAAAAACCATATTGTATTAAAATTTGTAATGAAATTTTGGGTATAGAAACATGGTAATATTATAACCATTCATGGATAGTGAAGAATAGATAAACATACTTTTCAAATATTGAGTAGTAATGTATTTTTTGAAAGCCATGAAGCATAATCATTATGATTTATTTCAATCAAAGTGGTCTTTCTAATTTGAATTAATGTCATAACTACCTTAATTTGAGAACCCAATTGATGATCATAGTTAAATTTACAAATTAGAGAATTAGTATAAGGAAATTTCAGCCTAATGATACTTGCAACCATTAAAATGTGCAAATAATAAGGTTATCATGTTGCATTGAGCATATCCAATTATAGTTGTCATTATCTGTGGAATATAAACTATTGATGTACATAATAAGAATAAAAACATAGTTCACTATGATGATCACATAATGTAGGAGAACACATAAATCTTTATTATTAAATAATATGTTTGAAAATATCAATGATTTTCAAGACTTCTCAGTCTACATTCTTCTACTTTTCTCTTTGAAAGTTGTTTCCCACTTTTCATTTTTTCATAGTGGTTGTATGTAAATGAAAATGAAAATGCATTTTGTTAAAGAAATATAAAAACTTGAAGATATATAATGAATTTTTTATTTATGAAAACATTGGATACATCATGTAAATAAATTATTTTATTTATGAAAACCTTGGATACATCATTTTAAAAAAGAATGGTCTAAAAGACCTTTTATTAGAAAATATATGTATACATGTTGTCAAACTTTGCAATACAAAATGCCAATACCAAAAATAATAGGCAACCACTTTATGAGACAATGAATTCTCATTTTCCAATACAATAGATTAATACCCAAAAAAGATGTGGACCTCTGCTAAAAAACCCAATAACATATCTAGTACCATTGTGTTAGTATCCACCTTCCATTAACCCATTCATGAGATTGACGTAACTGCACTCAAGAATAGGGTTGAAGAGTTTGAGTATGTGGAAAGTAAACTTTGTAAATTTATCATCAACTAAGTGGAAACTTAAATTTATCAACAACAATGCCTAACCACCAACAATAATTATCAAAGATGTCTATTGCCAAATCTAATGGGATGTATTGTGGAAGAGAAACAATTGGAGGTCTAGGTCTAATATCCTCTAGAAAAAGCTCCTCTACAAGAGGTTCTTGTGTGAACTCATTAGTTATAAAACTATCACATTGAACAAAAAAACTTAGGTCTTGGAACGTTGGCCACATGTCTTGCCAGGGAACCATGTTCCTTGAAAATTATCCCCATTAGAATGAACTTCAACTTTCATCCCATAATTGAAGTTCATGTTTTATACCTTTAGTATTAACACAATAAAAAAAAGAGTGTTTGATTATTTTGTTATTAACATATAAATCAATCCTTACTACAAAGTTAAATATTTCTAAAATGTTCATAATAAATCATATGGTTACATAGATGTAAACAAAGTAATATTTATTATTCTATGAAATATTTACATTTCAATGTTTCAAATATGGTGGCATTGCCATCCACTTTTGAAACATTACAATTTTTTTATAATTATAGCTAATATTATAATAAATTACTTACTATTATAATATTTTAAAAATGGCGGCACTGCCTTCCAATTTTCAAAGATTCATGCCTAAAAATTAATGTTTATTCTTGTAAAATTGCATATCAAAAATAAATATATGGTTAGTCTAATTTTCAAACAATAAAATTAAAAGTATAAATTTAATTTTTCTTATTTAGAAACAAATAAATTGATACTTTAATAAAAATATATGACGGCATTGTCATCCACTTTTGAAACATTACACATATTTTTAGTTATAGCTAACATTATAATAAATTACTTACTATTATAATATTTTTTAAAATGGTGGCATTGCCTTCCACTTTTCAAAGATCGATGCCTAAAAGTTAATATTTTTTCTTTTAAAATTGCATATAAAAAATAAAAATAAATCAAAATAAATATATGGTTACTCTAATTTTCAAACAACGAATTTAAAAGTATAATTTTGATTTTTCTTATTAAAAAACAAATAAATTAGTACTTTAATAAAATATTTGGAAAATGGCAACATGGCCATCCACTTTTCAAATATTATTAAGTAAAGATTAATTTTAATCTAAATATAAATTAAAAAACTATTATAGTCGAAATAGTAATATAATTCAGAATAGTAATCTAAATCAATATACTAATCTTAATCAAAATACTATTATAAATAAAACTACTTTTGTAAATCAAAATAGTAATCATTAAATTTATAGATAACTATTTTCAAAAAAATTATTAAAATTATTTATGTGGTGGCACTACCATCAATATGAAATATTATGGAAAGCAATATAACATTAATCTAAAAAATATATTGCAAAATATGAAAGAACAATAATCTACACAAATCATATCTAAACATATGACATGCAACTAAATCTAAATAATGTGTGAAGCATGCAAATGTGTTTTTGAATACAACAATGTAAAAATTAACAAATCCCATTTAAAATATAAAATACAATTAAATGTAAATAGTGTAACTTCTATTCTAAATGTGAACAGTCATCTAAATGCAAAATTAAACTTAATAGGAAAAAAAACATTAAGAAGAAGCTTACTTTTCTCTTTGATCTCTTTGTTGATCTTCAAATTTGTAATGCTTCTCTAAATTATTTATCTTCCTCTCTTCTTCCTAAAAAAATAGCTATTCTACCTCTCAAAAGCAATCAAAGCTTTACTCTCAAAACTCTTGTCTTTCTCTCCAAATCTACTCTTCTGCAAATGCAAAACAAAAATGAAAGGAGAGGAGTGTTTTATAATGAGAGAAACAACTCTTCTTTTCTCACAAAAAAGCTCTTCATTGTCCACTTAAAGACCCTTCAATTTCCACTCCCTCACTCTCCATACAAATTCAAAATTTTAAAAAGAAAAAATTTAAAATACCAACGAGGTGTTATTCTAAAATAAAATTAAAAATAATAATTAAAAACATCATTATTAGTAAAAAAAAATTAAAATATTATTAAGGTGACAGGCCACCACCCTCACCACTCCATCCACAGTTACGTTGGCAGTAATTGTCACTGATAGCAATGACAGTCACTGCCATAGCCTATGGGCTTCTGCAACTTTTAAGTTCTTTTTATTTTTATTTGTTTTTAATTTTTTTTTAATTATTAATTTTTTAAATTAAAAAATTATGAATTATATATATATATATATATATATATATATATATATATATATATATATATATACAAATAGATAGATAGACATTTTTTTTAAAAAAAATTCTTAAAATTTTTGTATTGTTTTATTATATATATTTATATATATACATAGATAGATAGATAGACGTTTTTAAAAAAACAAATTCTTAAAAAATTTGTATTGTTTTATTATATATATTTTTATTTTTATTTTTAGGTGCCTATTTTTTTGGGCCCTATTATTTTGGGCTCCATTTAGCTTCCTCTTATTTCGACCAACTATTATTTCGGGAATGCTTTTTATTTAATATAAAAGTTTGTAACTACTCCCTTTTCTTCTTTATTGACAAGGAATCTTGGCATATTCCGATGTTGAGCATTTGTGCTGCCATTGTGTAGAATGTCTCTCAGCATAATAATGTCATGTATACATCAAATGTATGTTGAATATGTCCACTAATATAAAACCCAAGATATATGTCCACTAATGCTTATACATGTGTCCACCCCTATATCTTCTCTTTCCCACAAGGGGAAGGAAAGAAATCCCTAGAGGTCTTTGTTCGTCACATGGAGGGAGATGATGGGAATGGTTGGGTCTTCCTCACACACTCACTCATCCACTTGTTTAGGCTCCTCTCTAACTGGAGATGATACAAAAAAAAGTATATATGAATCAATAATTATTATACATTGAAATCAAATATATGTACCCACAAAAATAATTATTTTCTTACCGCCATCAAATAGTCACTCTGTGCATCCACCTCAGAGACTCACGGATGATCGGGGGTAATAAGGCCCTACAATAATTTATAGTCAATATAATCACTCAATCATACTTATGAATACCATTTGATATTTCAATATTAATTATTATAAATAACAATTAAAACTATGAAAACTCTTTCCTACCTCAATCAATGGCTCTGAACTAGCCATCTCGATAGCAACTCCACGATCAATGGACTGACGAAGATGAGGAGGATTCTTTGACATCAACAACTACAAATCATATAATAATAATAATATATATATATATATATATATATAGAATATAATATAATCAAATGAATTAAATTAACATGAAACAAATGTACCTCTACAAAGCTCGTACCATGCCTAAGCTCAAAGTTTGTTGTGAATGTTGATGGTCCAATAAAGAACTAATGCACATGGATAATTTTTCTTTGTCAATCCTTCATTTCTTAATAAATAGATGCATTAATTGAAATTATTAAATCATTACATACCCTTCTACTCATTGATGGAATGTAAATTTGGTCAGGGGATCTATACTAGGGCCATCAACACTCTTACACTAAATTTTGAACAATGTCAAGACATGTTGATTTATTATTCATTCATTCTACATATGAAATGTGAAAAAAGTATTTTATTATAATTGTAAATATTTACCTATGTGTCAATGCCAAATGTCTCACTTAGGAAGTCATCAGTGACTAGCTGATCATCCAAAGTGTCTCCAACATGACTGCCAAACATGCATAAGGATCCACATGACATGAACATGTGATCACAACACAAAGAATAATCCTCCTCAACTAATGGACTGGCATAATGAATCTGTGTCTATGTCAAAGCATTGATAGTCCCTAGAGTATTGGTCTCTACATATTCCTTCACAACTAAAGGAATAATGACATGCTAACGCTGTGGCTTGACAACATGTGGTGTAACTATATTAGGGTCATGATGTGCCCCTTTCCTCTCAAATGATGACCCTCCACCTCTATCCTGAGGATCTAACATGTCAAAATATTTGGGGATCTTTCCAAGGACAAATTCACAATACAATTTCCTTAAGAAATATATTGGGACCTTGTAATTATTTCAAGGCGGGCCATTGAACACCATCCACAATCTATCCCAAAAATCATTTCTAATATCATCATGGATGCACCAATTTATGAAAAACCTTTTAGCTGTACTTCTAATAGTGTGTTCTTCTCCTAGATTTTTAAACAATGCACATACATGTCATCTTTCATCATGTTCTTATTTTTTTATATCTTCAAAGGATAATTTGTTTGCATAATATATTATTTGTTCTTCTCTCTAAACATGCCAAATATCCAATTGACCACTAAAAAAAGCTCGGAGGATGCCAATTTTCTCTTGTAGGATTAGTTTTCCTATAATCTTCTAACCTACCAATGATTTCTTCTAATTTAGTTTTCCCTCTTTCTATTACATTCATTGTATTGTCCTAGATGCAAGGAGGTTTTACAATTGGTGGAGGTCACAGAAGTTATTTCTCTTGCTCACAAGGGTTTTCATTTTGATTTTCTGTAGTATTTTGTTGATCGTGATGGGGATTTGAATAATTTGATGGTGTAGGGTTTGGTTGTTGATTATCCACATTTCCTAATTAGAAATCAATTACATTTCAAAAAACTAAACAAACTTGAAGCAAAACTAAAAATAACATACACAACAATACTAAGGCATACAAAACAATGCAAGAGAAAGGTTAGAAGACATACTCAATGAACCTAATCTTGATCTTTGGTAATGAGGAGGAATTTTGAGTAGGAGAGAGAGAGAGAGAGAGAGAGAGAGAGAGAGAGAGAGAGAGAGAGAGAGAGAGAGAGAGAGAGAGAGAGAGATTCACCTTCTAAAACATGTCCGTGTTGTTATGAGTAGAGAAGGCAAAACCAACAAAATAAATGAATGAAAATGGAATGGGTTGTGGGTTGCTAGGATTTTATGTGATTTATATTAGAAATTTCTAGAATAAATAGGGGGAATGAGTTAGTTACTCAAAGTCCATAAGTACCATTTTAACAATTAAACATAAAATATTCATTGTTCTTCTTAACCTATTATTGCTAGTTTATACTATACTGATAAAATTATTGTCCCCAACATAACATACTTTGTTGAATGTAAAATTTACCAAATATAAAACATATAAAGAATTGAACACAAGTTTGACACTAGGATTTTTACATGGAAACCCAATTTGGAAAAAACCACTAGAAACATGTCACTACTTTTCGCTCTTTCGAAGTGAGCTCTACTAGGAGCCAACCCTATTAAATGTTTACAATCAATCTTTTCCTTTCAAAAAAACTTAAGCGATCTTCTTAGATTCACTTATCAATATCAGTAACACCTACACAAGCAATCTCCTTTTTCTTCACTTTCACTCTTACACATTGTGTTAATCCTTGTGCATCTCTAATCCACCTTTTTCTATATGCCTTCCTTTTTAAGTTTGGCTCTATACCTCTTTAAATAGGTGATTCTTTCTTTATTATTTTCCATGATCACCATAGATCTTAGGGTTTATAATTTGGTTCATTAGGTTCATTGTATCTATTCATCTTCTTTATTTTCTAGGATCTTCTCATCCATAGAATTAGATCATAGATGTTATAACTAATCCTCACCTTGAATTGAATGATCAAACTCATTATCTTATCTTCAACATAGTTTACATATCCCAAGAATTCAATTGAGTCAACTAGAAATCATGATTTTCTGAAATTCATTCATAACATTATTACTTAGTAATCACTATGTTTTGACACTTGGTCATCATTTAGTTCACTTGGTCACTAAAAAAACTTTTGGCTCGACATTAACTATCTTGCTTGGTCAATACTGATTCTTGGTCAACATTAGATTTTCTTAGCACTTATTGTGGCTCGGTTGACACTAGTATTACTCAACATTCCTTAACATTTTACTCTATTGCTCAGCTTAGCTTTACATTCTTAGTAGAAACAATCACTTTGTCTCATAAAAGCCTAACTAATCAAATGTCCATTGTAGCTTTCTTTCCATAATTCAACCTTTCCTGTAAGTGCTATTATTATGAGCAATTTCTCAAATCCTCTACATAAATCAAATAGATATGATATTTAGATTAGGTAGAAATATGTCTTATTAGTATATTTAACATCAATGAAAAAAAAAAAAAAAATTCAATTATATGTTTCCAACAATTTCACATAGCATATATTTGCTATAGAAAATTTTGAAAAATAAAATGGGCATCATCTTTTTGGAACCACAACTTGGTGCATTCACCCTATTTAGATGTTGAATTTTGTATATAGAAATTGAGAAGAAATGTAGCATGTGCATATTCAAATGCCAAATTTTTTATAGAACTTTTGTCACTTATATATGAGTTTAATTCCATTGTAAAAAAAAAATTGTATAAGTATTTGGGTTTATATGTAGTTATGACTCTACATGTTAACGGGGTATAGTATCAGTTTTCCATAAATATCATTGTATGGTATACCATTCTTTTGTTGATGTCTCATAGCAAGGTCAAAGATCAATAATCACTACAAGTTTTGGCATAAAGAAAGAATGTTGTGCTGAATCAAATCCATTTGGAATCTCCTAAAAAATAAGATAGGTTAGTGTAAGGTACAATAACATAGCCCTATACCATTTGAGTTATGACCCTTAGAAAATTGCAAAAGAAGTGTTTAGTACACCTTGGGGATACTTGTTGGATACAATTGTGTATTGTGTATTGTCTTTGATGTTACACAAATGTCATATCAGTTATCAGATAGAGTCTACCGAGCTTAGATGATTTGCAAAGCAATTTATAGTGTCTACCAAACATTCCTGAACTTAACAAAGAAAAGTTAATGCTTACCGAGCTCAATCAGGCATCAAAGGATTTTGTAGCAAAAGTTAGTATTAACCAAGCTCCCAAGGTTAACAAAGAAAATTTAATGTTTATCAAGCTCACTCGAGCATCAAAGGATTTTGTAGCAAAAGTTAGTATTAACCGAGCTCCTAAGGTTAACAAAGAAAAGTTAATGTTTACTGAGCTCACTCAGGCATCAAAGGATTTTGTAGCAAAAGTTAGTATTAACTGAGCTCCCAAGGTTAACAAAGAAAAGTTAATGTTTATCGAGCTCACTTGGGCATCAAAGGATTTTGTAGAAAAAGTTAGTATTTACCAAGCTCACAAGGTTAACAAAGGAAAGTTAATGTCTACTGAGCTCCCAAGGTTAACAAAGGAAAGTCAATGTCTACCGAGCTCACATGGTCAGCAAAGGAAGGTCAGTGCTAACCGAGTTCACTCGGTCTCCAAAGGATTTTTGTAGGGTTTGTAATGTTTACCAAGATTCACTTGGTTAACACTAGAAAACCATTCTGGAGCAGTGGTTACTGAGCTTGGTTAGCCAGTAAAGGATTTTACTATTTTGATATTAAGTTTAAATGCTTCATGTGACTGACTAATGTAATGATTTTTTAATTATTGGAACCTATATTTAAGTCAGCTTGATAATCTAAAAGGTATATATATATATATATATAGATGTTCAAGTTGTGAATTAGTGTGTGAATGTGAATATGAGTATATGGATAAGGATGGAATAAGCGAATTGAGTGAATTCTGATGAAGGATTAGATATCCTGGAAGAGATGCAAAGTTGTATTCGATCAGCTAGGATCCAGTAAAAGCAGAACAGAGATCTGTAATCAGAAAAAGATAAGTTGCATATCATTCAGGTCACCTCATTGTTGCTTTCTAATCATTGTAACAGTGAATCAAGAATCTCTTAACAGAGTTGGTTTAACAGCCATTTTATAAATCCTCTAACAAGGTGACAGTTTAGTTGAATTTCTCTCAAGACCTCTAACCAGGCCACTCTTAATAGGGTGATTAAATCCTCTAACAAGGTCACACCTAACAGTGTGTTTTGTAACCTTTAACAAGGTTGGCTCCTAACAGAACTCACTTCAAAAGAGTGAAAATTGGTGACTAGTTACTTGGTGGCTTTTCCCATATTGGGTTTCCATGTTAAATCTAGTGTCTCTTGTGTTCATTTATTTTAATCTTTGCAAGCATATTAATGACTATGAATGCTAGATAAATACTAATTAATTAATCTACCGAGTTATAGTTTTCCTGCACTATTTACTGAGTATCAACAGTATGTAAAGACATCTAAGGGATTTATTTTGGAATTTATTTTTGTGGTAACCGATTCACCCCTCCCCTCTCAATTACTTCATCTATATTTCTAACAATTGGTATCAGAGCTTTTGGTGCTTGCAGGATAAGATTTCAAGGATCTAAGCCAAAGATCAGGATGTCTTATAAGAGGGAAATTCCAAGACTTAACAGGGACAATTTCTCAGCATGGCAAGGGTTGATGAGACTTCATCTAGCTTCTATTGGAGATACAAGACTAAAATACCTTGATGAAAAATATGCAGAACCATCTGGTACATTATCTGTCAATGATATTGCTAAAAAGAAGACCCACAACATTATGATGATAGATATAGCATCTGCGCTGAGTTATGAAGAATTTGATGACATTAAAGACTACAAATCTGCCTTTGAAATGTGGGTAAAGCTAAAAGAAATCTATGGAGGAGATGATAATGTAAGAAGAGCCAAAGCAGAAAGTCTGAGAGGACAATTTGATCAAATGAGGATGAGAGAGGATGAAAACATTGCAAAATATGTTGAAAGAGTCAAAGCATGTGTCAGTGCAATCAAAGCATCTGGTGGAGATATCAAGGAGGAGACAATAATAAGTAAAGTTCTTAGAACTCTACTTCCCATTTATGCAATCAGAGTTTCTGCAATTCAAGAAACAAGATGTGAAGCAAATCCCAAGATAAATCTAGAGGCCATAGTTGGAAGATTGACTACATTTGAACTAGACAACTTTGACAACTATGTTCCAGCTTCCAAGAACATTGAATCAGCATTTGAAGCCAAGCTTTCACTTAAAGAGAAAAGAAAAAAGAAAAAGTAATCTCAGTTAGGAAGTGAAGATGAATCAAACCAAAGTTCAGACAGTGATCTTGAAGTGATTGAAGCTCTACTAGCAAGGAAATATTTTAAACGTAGAGGTAAATTTAAAGGTAAAGTTCCTCTAATCTACTTTTCATGTGAATAAGTTGGTCATATTGCTACTAGGTGCCCAAACAAGCAGAACAAAGAAGGGTTACAAGTACAATGGCAAGAAAGACTTCAAATCATTCAAAGATAAAGGTAAGAAAACATGTTTTATGGCTAAAGATTCTAATGATTCTAATGATGAAGAAGAAGATGAAATTGTCTACATTGCTGTGAAAAATGAATCTGATAATGATGAAGAAATGACACTCATTTATCATATGAGAAAAAATGATACATGGATCATAGATAGTGATTGTTCTCATCACATGACTGGTGATAAAACTAAGTTTGAATACTTTGAAAACTATGATGGTGGCAATGTAAGATTTGGTAACAATGAATTATAAAAGGAAGAGGAAGAATCTCTCTAACCAAAGAACTTATATGTGATAATGCCTATTGGGTAGAAGGACTAAAGCATAATTTGTTGAGTGTGGCACAACTACTCAATAATGGATTCAAAGTAGAATTCATGCATGGAAAAGCAAGACTATTGGATGGCAAAGGAAAACTGATTGGATCAGGCACTCAAACAAAAGGTAACTTATTTTATCTTGAACTTGGTGAACGTTCATGTTTTATTGCTTGATTTGAAGAAAGTTGGTTATGGCATAAAAGGTTGTGTCATGTCAATTTTGATAACTAGGTAAAGATAAGCAAATTCAAGAAAGTAAGAGGCATTCCTAAGATAAAGAAACCTGAGGTCGGTTTATGCAAGAATTGTCAGATTGGTAAAATGGGAAAGACTAGTTTTAAAAGTAAAAACTATTAGCCTGAAGATATATTAGAAATTGTGCATACTTATTTATGTGGCCCCATTGGAATTGAAAGCTATACTGGAGAAAAGTTCTTCATTCTTTTTGTTGATGATTACTCAAGAATGATGACTGTCATGTATCTGAGGAACAAATCAGAAGCATTTGAGAAATTCAAATGGTACTTGGCTAGAGTAGAAAGGGAAATAGGAAAAAGATTGAAATGCTTGAGGTCAGACAGAGGAGGAGAATTCATTTCACATGAGTTCAATAATTTTTGCATTGAAAGAGGAATCAAAAGATAGGTATCAGCCCCTAGAACTCCTGAACAAAATGGAATAGCTGAAAGGAGGAATAGATCTATCATGGATTGTGCAAGAACCCTAATGATTGAAAAGAACATTGCTATCAAATACTGGAAGGAAGCTATCAACACTGCAGTTCATACCTTGAATCGGGTACAACTTAAGAAGGACTGATTCAAAACTCCCTATGAGCTATGGTATGGCTACAAACCTAATGTAAGTTATCTAAAAGTATTTGGAAGTAAATGTTACATTTTGAAAGAATCTAGAAAAGGAAAATTTGATGTAAAAGGTGATGAAGGAATATTTTTGGGATACTCTTGCAAAATTAAAGCATATAGATGTTTGAACCTGTCTACTTACAAAGTCATAGAAAGTGCACATGTGAAAGTTGATGAGTTTGCAGAAAGGACTAAAGAAAAAGCAAAAGGGAACCAGAAGATTATAGAAGGTTTGTTTTCATTGAACCTGATATAATACCAGTCAATTAGGAATCTTCTACTCCTGAGTCATCGATAACCGAGTTACAGGTAGTTCAAACTGAGCTACAACAACCCGAGTTACATTAAAATGCTATTGAGCAAGTGTCTACCAAGTTTGAAGGACCTAAGCCAATATCTACTGATCCAGAACCTGAAGTTGAAATGCAAGAAGACAACAATAAAATTCTTTCAAAAGGCAAGGAACTTGTATTAGCAAAATATGTCAAGAGACATCATTCAATAGATCAGATAATTGGAAATAAATCTGAAGGAACCATGACAAGAAGTAAGTTGAAAGGTACTTGTTTACTTGCTGATTTTGAACCTAGAAATATCAATGATGCATTGGAAAATGATAATTGGATTGAGGCCATGAATGAAAAAATAGAACAGATAGAGAAAAACAAGACATGGACTCTTGTACCTAGGCCTAAATATAAAAATGTGATTGAAACCAAGTGGGTATTCGGAAACAAGTTGGATGAAGATGGTAAGGTATCAAGAAACAAAGCTAGACTAGTATGCAAAAGATATGCTCAAGAAGAAGGAATAGACTATGGAGAAACTTTTGCTCCTATTGCAAGATTGGAAGGAGTTAGAACCTTACTTGCATATGCTGCTCACAAAGGATTCAAAGTTTATAAAATGGATGTCAAGTCAGCATTCCTCAATGGTATACTAGATGAAGAGGTCTACATTGAACAACCTAAAGGTTTTGTTGATCCAGATAAAAGGAACATGGTTTACAAATTACACAAGGCATTGTATGGTCTGAAATAAGCCCCTAGAGCATGGTATGAAAGATTGCATAACTATCTTATTCAGATTGGTTTTCAAAGAACTAATGATAACAATAGTTTGTATATAAAGGAAGGACCAGATAATAAGATTGTTTTGGCAGAAATATTTGTAGATGATACTATTTTCACAAGAAATGATGATCTTTGCAAAGAATTTTCAGAGCAAATGAACAAGGAATTTGAAATGTCTATGTTTGGTGAAATCAAATTCTTTGTTGGTCTTCAAATTCAGCAGAATAAAAATGGTATCTACATCACTCAATCAAAATACATCAAGGAGATATTGAAAAAGTTTGGTATGGAAGATTGTAAACTAGTTGGAACTCCTATGTGTACTGGATTAAAACTTACTAAGGAAGATGAATCAAAAGAAGTAGATCAAAAATTGTATAGATCTATGATTGGAAAGTTGCAGTATGTAGTTCATACTAGGCTAGATATTGCCCTTGTAGTTGGTATTGTAGCAAGATTTTCAGAAAAATCAAGAGAAAATCACATGATGGAAATCAGGAACTGAAGATTATGGTTTGATGGTACAAATTTAGAGGTAATCTGAATTTGAAAGTGTTTACTGATGTTGATTGGGTAGGAAACCTTGATGATAGAAAAAGTACAAGTGGAGGAGCATTCTTTCTTGGAAAAAGGTTGGTTTCTTGGACAAGCAAAAAGTAAAATTGTACATCCCAATCTACAGCAGAGGCAGAGTATGTTGCTGCTACAATAAACTATTCTACTATTGTTTGGTTTAAATAGTTGTTGGAAGGCATGAAGGTGGAAATCAAATAACCAGTTGTTATGTTTTGTGATAATACAAGTGAAATAAACATATCTAAGAATCCAGTGATGCATTCCAAAACCAAGCACATTGCAATAAAATATCATTTTGTCAGAGAATTGGTGCAAGACAAGGAGATCAGATTGGAATATGTTCATACAAAGGAACAAATTGCTGACATATTCACAAAGCCATTACCTAAGGATGCATTCTTGTATCTAAGATTTAAGTTAGGGGTCACTCCCCTATCTGGAGTTCACTAAAATGAAGTTTTAGTGATGCATCAATGCATACCAAGTTGAAAATCTATCAGTTGATGTAGCATAATCAGGAAATATTGCATATGAACCAGTACTAAAGATACATTAAAATCATTTGAGTTGTGTTGTCTTTGGCATGTGTTGTCAAAGAAGGAGATTTTTACTGTCATATCTTTCTAAAATTTGTTTGAAAGGAAGAAGTTTGCTATGATATTCCCTCATAGAAGGAGATTACTAAAAGAGGGAGAGTTTTCTATCTAATAAAGAAAGTTGTTCGAACAAAAAAAGGCTTGTTAGACTTGTTTTCAAATTTCATTCTACTATGACATGTTGTGTTGCCATCAATGCCAAAGAGGGATATTGTTGGATAAAATTGTTAATTGTGTATTATCTTTGATGTTACACAAATTTCATATCATTCATCAGACAGAGTCTACCAAGCTTAGATGATTTGCAAAGCAATTTACAGTGTCTACCGAATGTTCCTAAACTTAACAAAGAAAAGTTAATGTTTACCGAGCTCACTCGGGCATCAAAGGATTTTGTAGCAAAAGTTAGTATTAACTGAGCTCCCAAGGTTAACAAAGAAAATTTAATGTTTACCAATCTCACTCGGGCATCAAAGGATTTTGTAGCAAAAGTTAGTATTAACCGAGCTCCCAAGGTTAACAAAGAAAAGTTAATGTTTACTGAGCTCACTCGGGCATCAAAGGATTTTGTAGCAAAAGTTAGTATTAATCGATCTCCCAAGGTTAACAAAGAAAAGTTAATGTTTACTGAGCTCACTCGGGCATCAAAGGATTTTGTAGAAAAAGTTAGTATTTACCGAGCTTACAAGGTTAACAAAGGAAAGTTAATGTCTACTGAGCTCCCAAGGTTAACAAAAGAAAGTCAATGTCTATCGAGCTCACATGATCAGCAAAGGAAGGTCAGTGCTAACCGAGCTCACTCAGTCTCCAAAGGATTTTTGCAGGGTTTGCAATGTTTACCGAGCTTCACTTGGTTAACACTAGAAAACCATTTTGGAGTAGTGGTTACTGAGTTTTGTTGGCCAACAAAGAATTTTACTATTTTGATATTAAGTTTAAATGCTTCATGCGGCTGACTAATGTAATGATTTTTTAGTTATTGGAACCTATATTTAAGCTAACTTGATAATCTGAAAAGTATATATATATATATATATATAGATGTTCAAGTTGTGAATTAGTGTGTGAATGTGAATATTAGTATCTGGATAAGGATGGAATAAGCAAATTGAGCGAATTCTGATGAAAGATTAGATATCCTGGAGGAGATGCAAAGTTGCATTCGATCAACTAGGATCCAGTAAAAGTAGAATAGAGATCTATAATCAGCAAAAGATAAGTTGCATATCATTCAGGTCACCTCATTGTTGCTTTCTAATCATTGTAACAGTAAATCTAGAATCTCTTAACAGAGTTGGTTTAACAGCCATTTTATAAATCCTCTAACAAGGTGACAGTTCAGTTGAATTGTTCTCAAGAGCTCTAACCAGGCCACTTTTAACAAGGTGATTAAATCCTCTAACATGGTCACACCTAACAGTGTGTTTTGTAACCTTTAACAGGGCTAGCTCCTAACAGGGCTCACTTCAAAAGAGTGAAAATTGGTAACTAGTTACTTAGTGGTTTTTCCCATATTGGGTTTCCACATTAAATCTGGTGTCTCTTATGTTCATTTATTTTAATCTTTCCAAGCATATTAATAACTATGAATGCTAGATAAATAGTAATTAATTAATCTACTGAGTTACAATTTTCTTGCACTGTTTACTGAGTATCAACAGTATGTAAAGACATCTAAGGGATTTATTTTGGAATTGGATTTTGTGGTAACTGATTCACCCCTCCCCTCTTAGTTACTTCATCTATATTTCCAACAATACTTTGGTGCATGGTGGTCATGAAAATTCTAAAGACTCCATGGTCAAAATGAGAGTGTCACTATGGCTCAATCACCCATCCAAAGCTAATGGAATAATCAAATCAATGCCACAATGAAAGGTTAGAAAGATTTGCATTGTTACACAAATTCACTAAGGAACACTACAACTTTTGGCTTTAAGTAAGAATGTTGTGCAGAATCAAATCCATTTAGAATCTCTCAGAACTAAGATAAGTTATTATAGGATTTGACAACATGGTCCTATGCCACTTGACCATTTATTAATACCTTGAATGGGATCCATGTTATGACCCCTAGAAGATGGCAGCTAAAACATGCTTAGTTGATGAAAACACAATCTAGGAATATGTAGATGATGTTGGCACAAACAAAAATGGGAAAATACTAAAAATTTTTTTTTTGGTATTTCCTATGTTTTAGTATTTTTCATTTCTGGAGGCCTTCAGGGAATTTTTGGGATTTTATGATAGTAAGAATATTGAGGGCTATTCTTAAACCTTCAAGAACTAAATGTAGGACTTTTGAAGAGCTTTCTAGAAAATCCAACAGTTGTGATTTCGAGCTATGAGTAGAAATTTATGGCTTCTACAAGTAGACTTAATTTTTAATATATATTTTCATAGTTTTAGTATTTCTTAGAGTTTATTTTTTTAATTAAAAAAATTGTGGACTTTTTATTTTTATTTCTAAGGTGTAGTGGTGACCCTTGGGATTCATCAAACTGTGTATAAACTTTATTTTCAAATCCAATGGATTACTTTTTGGTTTGCTGAAATCTATTGTTGCTTTTCTACTATTTTCAACTAATCACAATACCATAGTTTCTACACCAAGTATTGTAGTCCAAATTCTTAGTTCAAATCAATGGTATTAGATCCTATTTTCTTCTATATGTCCCATCAGATGTGATCGTCTTACCAAAGGTTAGGATTGGATATAAGAGATGCTTTACACTATCTTCCTTTGAGACACACACAGTCATTAATAGAAAAACAACATGATGATGGGAACGAAGAATCCTTCAAGACACTAGTGGAATATCCATTGAAAACACAATGTGAAGAAATGACGAAGCAATTTTCACACATGCTTGAAAAACAAGAGTCATGTGCCAATCCAAGGAATTTAACATTTGGCAAGAAAACCATATTTTAAGTGTAGGTAAATTTTGATATGATCCCAAATTTTCAAGGGAAAATTGATGTAGATGTTGATGATTGGTTGTTAAAATTGGAGAGATACTTTTGTGTTAATAATTTCTTAGATATTGAAAAAATCACCTTCACCCTCCTCAATGTTGAGAATTGTGTGAAGTTGGCATGGGAAGTTTATAAAGAAACTAAAGAAGCCTAAGTATCCCAAGATGAAAATGGATTTTCTATGTTATTGGATAGTAAACACACATGGGAAGGATTTGCGGAGCACACAAAATAGAATTATTACCCTAAAGATATCAATGAACATAAATACATTCAATTGCAATTACTCTAATAGAAGAAGCATCATTCAGTTCAAGAGTACACTAACAAATTCTATCCTCTCTCTACGGAGCTTGGTATCAAAGACTTAGAAAAACATTCATTTTTTAAGTATAAGAGTCGTATTCATAGATACATTCAAACCAAAATGGATTTCTTGAATATAGAGATATTGTCTAGTGCTTTCAAATATGCATCAAAAATTGAGGAGAAGTTCAAACAAAAAGTGAGGAGGGAAAATCCAATGAACAAAAAATGAAAAGATTAAGGCAATAAACAAACAACCAAGGATCCATCTCCAAATTCACCACAAAAAAAGATATTTGGTGTGAAGAAAATAGGCCAAGAATTGGGTATGTGATGTGAAGTCCATAATAGTTCCTCGCATAACACTACCACTTGCAAAGCTATAAATAATTTAATGATGAAAACCCATGAGAAGCTATTGAACCCAAGGTGACATATTTTGAAAAATAAAAGGAAGATGAAAAAATCATTGATGCTAACCCATATGCCATAGTATCCACTGCAAAGGTATTTTCTCAAGATGATGAAGAGAGATTATTCTATTCACAAATGTGGGTAGGAGGAAAAGGTTTGCATTTTTTTGTTGATAGTGTTAGTCAAAAGAGCTCAATATATACTAAGCCTATAAAAGGATTGAATATGAACACAACATCACACCCACAACCATATTCTATGGGTTGGGTGAGCCAAGGGAGAGATGTTCAAGTAAAGAAGCAATGCCATCTTTCATATTGTATAAATCCATTCAAAGATGAGGTGATTTGTGATGTATCTCCTTTTGATGTTTGTGATATTTTTTTAGGGAAGCCATATATGTATTAACACAATGGGGTGTATGAGTCTAGGTCATGAAGTGTGACAATTAAATTGGGTGGAAAAAAGTACTAGATACTAGAAGTAAGTCTTGTACACTCTATATCTGTGATTAGTGAAAAAATGTAGAAGACTAATAGCCTAAATAGTACATTTGTACTGTCAATGATATTTGCTAAGGAACAAAAGAAAAACCTGTATAATTCTCATGTCATGATTTCCATGAAAAAAAGAAAAGAAAGTTCAATGGGTCATATTTTAACAAAATATCAAAATGTGTTTGAGTTACCACTAGGTGTACCTTCACACTGCTAAGTTAGACATTCTATTGATTTGATGCTAGGAACCCTATTTCCTAATGAACTAGTATATAGGAGGTCAATTTTATAAAATGATGAGATTAAAAGATAGATATAATAATTGATTCAAAAATTGACATATCCACCCAAGTGCATCTCCTTGTGGTAGTCCAATTGTCCTTGCAAAGGAAAAGGATAGTACATTAAGGCTCTATGTTGATTATAGATCATTGAATAAGATCACATGAAAAATAGATATTCAATTCCTTAGATAGATTATCTCTTGGATCCATTTAGAGGGGAAAAATTAATTACTAAAATTGATTTAAAATATGGGTACCATCAAGTACTAATTGATCTAGCAAATGTATGGAAGATTTCTTTTAAATATGAGGAAGGACTATTTGAAATGTTGGTGATGCCTTTTGGCCTTAGAAATTCCCCAGCCAAGTTTATGAGGATGATAAATGATGTACTTAGGTCATTCATTTATTCTTTTTTAGTTTTTTATCTAGATGACATTGCCATTTTCAATAAAAATTGGAAAGAGCATCTACAACATGCGGAATAGGTATTTTCTGCATTGCAAGACCATGGACTTCATGTGAATAAGGAAAAATGTTTACTTAGGTTATGTTATTGATAGTGAGGCTATTCATGTTGATCTTGAAAATATCCAAGTAATTAAATACTAGCCTACTCTAAGGAATCTCATAGAGTTGCATAGCTTCTTGGGGTTGGCTAAATTTTATTGCAGATTCATGTTTGGGTTTTTGCATTTGTCTCAACCTTTCAATTAGTCACTATGAGGTGGTTTGAAATCAAATTTTAAGTGGATCGGTTCTCAAAAATAAGAATTTAAGGATTTAAAATAGAGGTTTTGTTCTATACTAGTGTTATGTCTTCTTAATTTATAAAAATGTTTTGAAATAGAAACTAGTGCATCAAAATATGCCTTGGGAGAAGTTCTTATGCAACATGGATATCCTGTTTCCTACCATAGTGAGACTTTTTATGATGCAGTGTGTAGGTATCCCACCTATGATAAATAATTATATGTTATAGTTCAATATTGAAAGAAATGGAGACATTATATATAAGGAAAGGAGCCTATCATCACAAAGATCACAAACCCCTTCAGTTTTTACAAACACAGGGAAAATTACAAAATGAAAGACACCAAAGGTGGTCAGCTTTGTTTATGGGAAAATGAGAGACACTTTAAATAGGGGTTGTATATGACCCAATTCCAATCCACTAAGCCATTAAAATATGTATGTGAGAGAAAGAGGGGAATTTCCAAATATGATTCCACTTATGATCCAAATTATATTAGCTACAACCCAAAGGAAGAAGGGTGCTAATACTAAATTTGAAATATAAAGAGGGATGCAAGACAAGGAAATGTACTATTTGGCCCTTGATAGGATAATGTGAATATGAAATTGAACTAAATTCTCAAATAATGTAAATCTAGATACTATATAAATATAATTAGCCCAATTAAGATGTAGATCTAGGGTAAAGCTAAAAAGGATCCACCTTAAAATGCATAGAGGAAGATGTATTTTAGCTCCAAACTCTCAAATCTAAACTATTTCAGAATATTTATCCTCAAATCTAAGAATAAAATAATAAAAGGAATAAAACCTAGAAATATCCCCAAAAATAGATACTGGAGGACTAGGTTGACTTGGGATGACATCCTACAACCAAGTTGACATAGTCTAGTGACCTAAAACTAACTTCTCTAGAAATATCCTAAAAAGTAGGTTTTAAATCTCTAATCTTTTTGCTGAAATCTTGCAAATCAACATAGAAAAGAATTTTTTGGGGGTTGGGGTTTGATAAGGGATTGCCTTGGTCAAGCCCTAGGTTAAGTAATTAACCATAATTGAGAAATGTAACATGTAAATGAATGAAAGACAAGATAAATGTTAGGATTCACCTTTCTTAAAACTATTATTCATAAGGAATTTGTATGTAAATGTATTGTGGATCCTAAATTATGAATGCAAGGTATATATCTCCACTCTTTACAATGGATCTACTATAATCCCATCATAGTGTCATGGATATAAAAGTTCATCAATGAAGAAAATGAAGAATGCTTCAATGAAGATCTCCTCCCTTGATGGCCAACAATAAGATAGATCTTGAAGAGAAAATTCTCACAAAGGATCCTTGAATTCTAGATATAAATCTCCTTACATAAATGCTTGAAAATATTGAATACTTGAACTCCTTGAATGTGAAATGAAAAAATATGGACTTGAGAGAAAGAGCTTGAGTGCATGAATGAATGAGATGCTTCAAATTAATGAGATATAAAAATGAAGCCTCCAATTCTCCTTATATATGTGTTTATGGGAGGGAAAAAAAAATAGGCTGGCTAGAGAATGGAGAAAAAATAATCAAAACCCAAGGAATTTTTGGCTCCAAGCCCTAAAACCTCTAGGGACTAGGTTGAACTTGGTTGACCTAGCCCACAACAGGTTCACGTAAGTCGACTTGGTCCTGGAGATCAGTTATGGGAAGCTATATAGAGAAGGGGAAGATACCAAAAGGAATAAGATGGGAAAAAATAAGAAGATAGGAGAAAAGGAGATCGAGTGCATACATATCCATGGTCTAAAGAAGGCATTATAAAGAGGGAGCTGAAATGTTTTAAAAGGTAAGTGTGTCTATTTTAAGATGGTACATATATCCCCCACTTTAGTAGGAGTACAAGTTTCCTCAAACTCATGGTAAAGTAGATTAAGAGAAAAAGAGAAAATCTTATCATGACTTAGGAGGAAATGAAATTATTAAGCCCCCAATAGACTTGAGTCTTTATCACAAACATAATCATAATAAGAGAGATAAGTGCTAGAAAAGGGATGTAGTTACTTGTCTAATAATGCTTGAAAACCTTATCATGAACCACACAAGAAAAAGACAAAAAAGGGAAAGGTCTTCACAAAAGAAAAAGGGGATGGAATTGAATGGTCTAGCAAATGTGTGTGGCATGCTAATCAACCCATCAATGGATGAACCAAATGGTCTAGAAAGTGTGTGTGGCATGCTAGTTAGATCATCAAGGGATTCAAATTCAAGAGAACCCCATGTCCTAGAAAGAAGAATTGAAAAGAGACCCAAGAATAAGGGTATGTGTGTCCATAAGGGATCAAAATAAGAGAAAAATTCCTAGACTATTAGTAGTCAAAACAAGGATCGAGCCTCCCAAACTATTAATAGTTTACAGAGAGATCCAAAAAGAATATAGAACAAGTCCCCAGGAGAAACTCCTATAAATTAGAAGGAAAGAGAAGGAGATAAGATAAACATGAAATAAAAATAGATAGACTTAGGTATACCTTAGAAATCATACCAAGCACTAAAGGTTGAAGTACTCCAAGTTATACATAGAATCCATATTTTTATTCCATGGAAAAAGGATGAGTAGAGTGTATGCCCCCAAGTTAAAGAGATTGAAAATACCTTAACAAGAGAAATGGATTTAATGAAATAAAATATGCATCCAATAAATAACATTTCCACTTTGACATACTATTGATCTTAGATTGGTTTTGACAATTGAGTGTCAACACACTTAAGACATTTACTTAATTCATGTCAAACTAGTAATACATGTTGAGTACAACATTTAAATATTAGACCATGTCAAGTTGTAATGAGTCTTGTCACCCATGTGCTGAGTCACTTAAGTGCCAAGTAGATAGACAATTCTGAGTGATTCAAGTGCCAAGTGAATAGTAGATGTCAATCAATTCAGGTCTCAAGTCAGAACAGTGTATGCCAAGCATCAGTAACTACATATGCTAAGTAACACAAATTGGACATATTTGTTTTTTATGGAACAAACAACTATGTAAACCATTTTTTAGATGATCTAAGGATAGATTTTGATCTTTTAGAGATAAGGATGAATCTACATGCAGATTCTCTATGCAATTACATGTAGCTAATTAGAAAATGGGAAGGATTAAGTGGAAAAATGGATGAATCTTAGTTGTAGATTCATACCTAACCCTAGTCCACCTTAGTCTTCTTAAGGAGGATGAAGCCCTAAATTTTCAAGAGAGTTGAGAGCATTGTGAAGGGGTGAATGATCAAATTGGAGGACTAAAAAAGATAATTTGCAGAGCATTCAAGGTGACTTAGCAATAAGAGTGAATTGCATAATCAGTTAAGTAAAGAACAGAGGATAGAAGATATAAGATTGATACATCAAATCATGAAGGATTAATCAGAGATTGGATAGAGGTGATCTGTTATTAGGCAAGTAAGTGCCAACTACAAGATCTATGCTAAGACATTTTGACAGGTGATTTCAGTTAAATCTCCTAGGCAGAGTAGTTCTAACAGGCTTTACGAGATCCTTTAATAGGGTGGAATTCCAAGTGAAAGACCTAAAGTCCTTTAACCAGGCACACTTATAATAGGGTGTTGAGATCCTCTAACAAGGTGAGACTTAACAATCTTTGTAAGCCTTTAACATGGCAGGCCTTTCATAGGACAGATCATGTTTCATGGTCAAACCATTGTAACCTTAATTGGATACGCTTTATTACTACGGTAGTGAAGATTTGTGGGTGTTATCCCGACTCTAGTTTTACCTTCTCACTTGGAGGGTTTCTGGGTAATCATATCAGGTGTCAAATGTGTGTGTTGATTAATTACATGTTTTAGATGCATTTTCTTTACATGTTATTTCAATTTATATATTGAATGCATCTAATAAATGGTCAAAGTTTTATGGGTCAAAGTTTAAACTTATAATTCACCCCCCACCACCCCCCTTGAATAGAAGTTTACCTTTTCCACTTGTAATTCCAACAGTTGGTTTCATGGTCAATTTCTTAGAAGGAGAAGCTTTGCAACTTAGAGGAAAGATCTTGAAATGGAAGTCTACAAATTGGGAAAAACCATTGAAAAGCAAGAGATTGAAATACACCTTATACTACATCAATTGAATGAAGCTAGAGATGCTTTGAAGAGTTCTTTGAATAGAGGGAAAGGGTTTGCTATAGCAAAGAATGGCACATAATACAAAGAGATCGACACCACAAAGCTATTTACAAATGGTAACTCTAGTGAATTTGATGCAGTAGTTGTAGATCTAATGGGAAAAAATATAGATGACAAGCCAAAGAAATTAGAAATCTCAAGTTGGAGCAAGAATCACAAGCTATACTACTATGTGAGGTGATGAAACAAAAGAAGAAATCCATGGAAGACAAAGCCATGATTGAATAATACAAAAGAATTCTAGCAAAAAGACTGGAAGAGAAGTCAACAGAGCTAACCATGATCTCAAACATGCAATTGGATACCTTGAGCAAAATGATTAATGCTCACCATGAGTTGAATTTCAAAGACATTGAGATAACTACATTGAAGTTGTAGAATGAAAAACTATAGAATGACCTGAAAAGAGAAAAGGAATTTACTAAAAGTTTCAACAAGCCAAATGAAGCCATCAAATACTTTGAGCAATTTCTAAGATCCCCTAGATCTAATAGAGATACATCAGGATTGAGCTACACAAGTACTGAAGAAGAAGAATCATCCAAAGTTACTAAAGAAAGGAACATCTTAGGTAAGAATTCCAAACCTACTTGTCATAATTGTGGAAAGAAAGGACATATTTCTAACATGTGTGGGATAAATAATACATATTAGAATTTCAATCCTAAGAACATGATCTACTATCATAAGTGCAATAAACAAGGTCATCAGGCACATGAATGCAGAACCAGAACCATGCATGCACAAAAATTTGAAGGATATTGCTACAACTATTAGAAGTATGGACATAGAGCCTTTAAACGCATATCCAAGTCGATGTGGTCATCAAACAAGCCAACAAAGGTAAGAAGCTATCGAAACTCTTATAATTGGGATTATAATACAAGATATAGTTGCCACTATTGTTAAGAATATGGAAATATTCCTGAGAATTGTATTAAGACTCATTTTAGTGGCAACTACAAAAGGTGGTTGAGTCAAACCACATGCTTTAGCTATTTGAAGACTGGTCATATTAGCAAGCATTGTCCAACTAGGTCAAAGGCACCAAGTTGTGAATTTGATAACGGCAAAGGCAAGGAAAATGTTGAACACATCGAGAATGAGATGAATAAGACATGGAAGAAGAAATATGGTTGCAATACATCAAATGGAGAACGGGTCACTTCACCTATTGGGTCAAGTGGTCACACCTCATCAAACTAGGCAAACAAGAGGTATGTGGGACTAATACTTAAAGTATTATATCATACATTAGTTCCAAAAGAAGTTAGTACTGAAAGGACTACATTAGCATGAAGGAAGATGCAAGATGTTAAAAATTCAATATTAAAATTTTTAGTTTTCATGTTGATTATTGAGCATGAAAAGTTTTCGATGGATACTGAGTGGAATACTAGTTAGTGCCAAGCTAATAGATTAACTAGTTGATGCCAAGTCTATATTAGCTATCAAGTGATGATAATATTTATAGATGCTGAGTGAATCTAAAATTTTATTGATACCAAGTTTATAGTTGTAAAAGAACTAATCATTAATTGAAAGGTTTTTTGAAGGGTATGTGGTCATTTCTCACTCATTTTTTGTCATTTTGAATTTGAGCAAGAGCAAAAAGAGTAGAAGGAAATTCAAAAAATTGTTCAAGGTGACTGTAGAGATCTAATTGACAATTTCACTTTAGTTCTTCAAATTTTTAAAGGTATTTATTCACAAGTCAAGCTACACAGTTTGCATTTATAAAAACCCTAGTTTTTCACAATGGCATCTAGCTCAAGAAATGTAGAAGGAAAAGAGGTCTTGAATGTCCAATTAGTTAGCAATGAGGTAAAATAGCTAGATTTCAAAGAAATTCCAGATGTTGCTTACAAATAAGATCCTTTAGGTGCATTGTCCATGATTCCCAAAAAATTCATTATGGTCCAAGATGTTAGAAAATGCTACAGCTGTAATCTGGAATTGCTTTGAAATCTGGCTATTTTTCCTCATTGCTAACTAATTGGACATTCATAGATGCCATTTTGATAAACTAGGGTTTTTATAAATACAAACTGTGTAGCTCGGCTTGTGAATAAATTCCTTTAAAAGTTTAGACATGGAGATAAGGGAAGCCTATGATAGATTATGTGGAAACAACATCTTAGAATTCAAAATTATTGAAAGGAAGGGTTTGATGCATGCCCTAGAATTTCCTACTATATTCAAGTCTAAATGGATAAGAATAGTGTTGAGCTGAATTCATGATGGATGCTTATGGTTAGAAGGTGGACCAATAAATATATCAAAGAGAATAATCCACATGTTGGCTGGTTTTCCAACCCTAGATTGGCCAAAGACTCTAGGGAGTGATTCCAAAGAGGCAATAGAGAAGAATAAAGGAGCAAAGTGGAACAAACAAGGAATGACTATTGACACTATTACAGATCCACTACTAAACTTTGCAATAAGGGTTATTTCTCACAAGTTTTATCAATCTAGTAGATTAAATAGTGTACCCTATATTGCAGTGGATGGTGAATACAAAATTGTGAAGAATGAGCATATCTGTGATCTAGCTAAGCTTCATCTACAACAAATAATGGAAAAATTTAGAGCAGTAAGGAAGACTAAGAGTGCACAATGAAAATTTGGATAAATTCTAATTTACATATTTTTCTCTGTATAGACTACATTCCCATCTTTTGGCAAAATAGGATGGAAGAAAAAAAGGATACTTGCTACTTAGATAAATGAGTACATTGAGCAGCTGGGTGAGAACTTTGAAACCATCATGACAAGCTATTTTGAAGACTTTAAGAAGTCTATGAAGCAAAGGATGAGAATACATATTTCTTTGATTGAAAAATACCACAATGATATATGTTTTCTTGTAGATATTGATTACACATATGTACAGGCTACCACACCTAGGGTAAGATGGCTAAGACCCTTAGGATATGAAATCAATGTTGATGAAGCCTCAATAGCCATTTCTACACTTCTAGCTATGAAAGTTGATAAAATACAAAAATCTTTGGAAATTATGATGTAATGAAGTCAAACATAGAAATTGAATTGAAGATAGCTTGTACACTAAAGAAGAAAGACAAACTGGTGAAGAAACTTAAGGCCAAATTTGGTGAAGGTGTTGGAGAAGAAGAAGAGGAAGGAGATGAAGAGGGTGAAGAGGAAGAACAAGAACAAACCCAAGAACCTCTTGCATTAACCCAAGGCATGGGTGAGGAAAAAGATGAAGAGGAAATAGAGGGTGGTAAGGAAGAGGAAGCCAAGGAAGCACCAACACATGTTGAATCAAAGAAGAGAAAGGCCAAGGCACAACCTATGGCTAAAGAAAATAAGGTTGCTAAACCAAGCACAACAAAGCCAACAACACCTATCACCAGGGCAAGCACACAAGCTACCACAAAAAAGGTCAAGGAGAAAACTTAGTAGACAAAACAAGGAGGCCATGCGGAAAAGAAGCAGAGAAGGAAATACATTGCTCAACCTAACTTGAATGAATAGAGAACTAAATCAAATGATCAAAGCCAATTAAAAGTGGTAAGTCATACATCACTTTCTGATCTTGAAAATTTGTGTGAAAATATTAGAAATAATGCAAATCTATTTGGCCTTAAAAATGTAAATTTTGATAATTTGGGAAAAGAGGAGAAAAATCTAGTAGAAGAAGCCCTATATGAAATGATTTCCAAATTTAAGAATATGCCATTAGAATTTTCTAACTTAGTACCCAAGCCATTATATGATTTAGTTGAGCAAAAATGACATTATTGTTTAAATTTGGAAAAGAAAATAAGGGAAACTACTTTAGCCCAAGTAATGCTAGAATTAGCAAAAGGGAAAATTGCTAAGGCAAACAAGAAATATGGAGGAAGGTTCACACCAAAATATAGAGCCTTCAACATTCTCCAAAATGACATTAAAGATGTTGTCAAGAAATTCACTCAAATGTGGAAATTAATCTATGGATTAACTATAGTGAAGCAAGGAGAAAAGGACCCCTTTGAGGGTAAAAATGATGATAAAGAAGGAGATGAAAAGGAGGATAGAAATGAAGAGAGAAATAAAATTGAAGAGGAGACTAAGAATATGGATACTAACATGACAACATCTAAAGAGTAGCATGAGAACAAAGTGTGCAAGACACACAAATGCCGAGTGCCAATCCTTCACATGACATAAGTGTACCTATAGAAACTATCATTATCAAGGATGTATCTGATGCATCATCTTAGAACATCAACCCATTGACTCTAGAAGATTGAAAAGGATTCTAGATCAATCTACACTACAAGCACAACTATGTACAAATCCAATTTTGATCAGTTTAGAAGAACTTCAAAAGGCAGTAACTGAAGTTACAAGGGATAAGGTGAATACACAAGAACCACTTTTTGTCATCCCTTCAGTTATTGGTGATTAACCTTTGATTCAAAAAACTATAGACACATCTACCAAGGTTGACACAAGTGTTAAAGAGGACATGGTTGAGTAGAGGTAGAATGCCAAAGAAGAAAAAGAGACAGCAACAAAGCAAATAGGATAGATAGATACATCTAAACCTAAAGCACAAACACAATGTGCAAGTCATGTCATTTTCATAGATAAATAAAAGTTTTAAGAGGGTGAAAAAACACCTAAGGTAAAGGAGCAAGAGGCCATCCAAGCATTGTTATCTTTACTAACATCTAGGTCTTCACCTACAAAAATTCTTTAGAAGCTAAGCATGGAAGCTATACCCCTATAAATCTCAGTGCCAAGATCAAGCTCTTCTAAGGTTGAAAAGTTAATTCACTATGGTGATATCACTTTAGATGAAGAGATAATAATTCCTAAATTTGACTATGACACAATGACAATAGATCAAATAAGCATTTTGCAACAAGCTTTAGAGAAAAAGAAGAAATGCTTAGGAAGGAGTACAAGAAAAAGAAAGCACTACAAGAAATTAAAGACATATTTTTAGATGCATTCAACTTGCCTATTTTTGAAGAAACCAAGCCACTACTGGAACAATTGTTAGATAGTGTAGAAAAGGTTAATAATGAAGACCTAGATACAAATGCTAAAATTTTAGAATGGTCTAAAAGAAATTTTCAAGGGAAAGTAAATGAAAAAATATCTGGTGACATAACACTTACTCAAGTTGCATTGGCAACCAAGTTTGAGGATGTGAAGAAGGTACTTGAGAATATCTTCTCATTGTACACTGGACTATGTGATCCTACACTCTTCACCCAAGACACCATACATAGAATTTTGAGCTTGGAGAGGAATCCAAGCATATCAAGGATATAGCTACCTAAGAACCCAACTCAGAGTGAGAAGCATTTTCATACGTTGCTTCAATCATAGAGTCAATTACCTATGTTAACAACAAAAGAGACTAACATAAGAGCCAAATTGACACAAATTTAGGCATCTCTCACCCTACACATGGAAATCCTCCACAAATAATTAGGATATGAAAAAACATTATTAAAGAAAGATCCCAATCTTTCTACATTAGATGGCCTAATACACCTTGCAGCTAAGCTCGCCATCTAAGTTAAGTCATTGGAGGTTGCATGTGACAATTGGGATGCAGCTCTTAGAATAATGATGGAAGTCCATAAATACTTTTTGGATAGATACATTATAAGTGTATAGCCCATTTGGCATAAGTGTCAAAAAGGGGGAGTAAGTAAGAAAGGGGGAGAGATGAATAAAGAAAAAGGGGAAGCATGAAAAAAAAGAATTTTGATGCCAGTGATATACATTTTTGAGCAAAAAAATGTAGAGATAGAAATAGAGTAGAGAAAATATTAGCTAAGCCAGAGCATAAAGAGTATAAGTGCATTGAAGTCAAAGAGTATCATTTAGTAGAGACAAATCTACTTAGAATGGAGAATAGACTTTGGATATAGAATAGACATATTAACTTAGGGGGAGTTAAACATTTTGAGGTACATAGTTTATTGCAAAATTTTGAAAATTTTGAAGTTTTGTATATAAGTCTAGTCATGGATATGTTATACTTGAGAAGTTCAAATTGATAATGTATATTCAAGTTTTTTTGACATTCATGTCAAAGGGAGAGATTGTTGATCTCATATTGGTTTTAAAAATTGAGTGGAAATACACTTAAGACATTTACTTAGTTCATATTGAACTAGTAATACATGCCAAGTACAACATGTAAATATTAGACCATGCTGAGTTGCAATGAGTGTCAAGTCACTCATGTTCTAAGTCACTCAAGTGTCAAGTAGATAGATAGTGCCAAGTGATTCAAGTGTCAAGCGAACAATTGATGTCAAGTAGTTAAGGTCTCAAGTTAGAATAGTGTATGCCGAGCATCAGTAACTACATATGTTGAGCAATACAGGTTGGACATATTTTTTTGTTATGGAACAAACAACTATGTAAACCATTTTTTAGCTAACCTAAGGATAGATTTTTATCTTTTAGAGATAAGGATGAATCTACATGAAGATTCCCTACGCAATTACATGCAGCCAATTAGAAAATGGAAAGGATTAAGTGGCACAATGGATGAATCTCAGTAATAGATTCATACCTAATCCTAAGCCACCCCAGTCTTCTTAAGGAGGAAAAAGCCCTAAATTTTCAAGAGAGTTGAGAGCATTGTGAAGGGGTGAATGATCGAATTGGAGGAGAAAAAATGATAGTTTGCAGTGCATTCAAGGTGACTTAGCAATATGAGTGAATTGTAGAATCAATTAAGTGAAGAATAAAGCATAGAAGATACAAAATTGATACATTAGATCATGAAGGATTAATTACAGATTGGATAGAGGTGATCTATTATCAGGAAAGCAAGTACCAATTGCAAGATCTATGTTGAGACATTTTGATAGGTGATTTTATTTAAATCTCCTAGGTGGAGTAGTCCTAACAGGCTTTACCAAATCCTTTAACAGGGTGACATTCCAAGTGAATGACCTAAAGTTCTTTAACCAAGCATTCTTCTAACAAGGTGAGACTTAACAGTATTTGTAAGCCTTTAACAAGGCGGGCCTTTCACAGGGTAGATCATGTTTCATGGTTAAACCATTGTAACCTTAATTAGCTACACTTTATTGTTATAGTAGTAAAGATTTGTGGGTGTCATCCCCACCCAATTTTACCTTCTCACTTGGAGATTTTATGGGTAATCATATCAGGTGTCAAGTGTGTGTGTTTGATTACTTACATGTTTTAGATGCATTTACTTTACATTTTATTTCAATTTATATATTGAATGCAACTAATAAATGGTGAAAGTTCTATGGGTCAAAGTTTAAACCCCTAATTCACCCACCCACCCCCACCCCTAACCCCCCCTCCCCCACTTAGAAGTTTACCTTTTCCACTTTTAATTCCAACACATACCCCCAAGAAGAGAAACATATCAAGGAAAATGAGCACATACCAAAGAGAGAGAGCATGAAGGGATCTACCACCTTTGGGGTTAGTAAGATCATATGATAACATAAAAATATTATATCAATTTTGAAAATATTGTCATTCCCTAAAGGAAGTAGAACTATGACACAATGGAGGAAAATATACAAAAGAGCTATGAAGAAGAGTCTTTTTGGGCCCATCACACAGAGACTAAAAAGAGTCGGTGCTACCATATCATAAGCAACCAAGAAGACTATAGAAGAACACACGTATAAAAATAGGAAAAGTATGACATAACATGTAACACCATATAGAAGAAAAGAGATAAAATTAGAAGAATGTATATGATAGAGAGATTACTTTATCCTGTTAAGCTCAACAATGCAACAAGGATCATCTAAAGAAAAAGACAAAAAAAAAACAAAAAAAAAACATAGGGGAAAACACAACACAAGAAGACAAAGGCTACCATAATGAATGAAGTCCACATCAAGTGTTTCATATGCCCCCCCATCTTAGTATGAAATACTAGGTGAAGTATGGTGACTCATTAGAGGAACAATATCCTTTATAGTAGGAAACACAATGAGTTCTAAGAAAGGACTTTAAGAGTCACTATACTCATCACTAGGAGTGATTGTAAACTACATAGAAATCATGTTAGGAAAATGACTATCTGTACCAATTTAATATTCATCACTACTAAAATATTCATCATCTAAATTATCCTTCATTTATAGATTAATAGAATTTAAAAAATGAACAAAATCATCACGTTTATTAATATGCAAAATGTTACCTTATTTAGCTTGCTCAAAAGACTCACACATAGTTTGATCAAAGGAAGGTAAAGGTTGAGATGAAGATGTAGGTTGAGACAAAAGAGGATGAGCTTTATCCTTATCTTTTGATTGATAGTTCTTTCAATTCTAATGAGCATGTTTATTACAAATAGTCTTATGAGACTCTGTAGAGGGATTATGATCAACTACTATAGATTCTAAAGAAGGAACATCAACAAGTTTAGGTATAGTAGCTGATGGAATAGATGTAGAGGGTAAAATAGGCTTAGAAATAGAAGGAGAAGATGGAGTAGGTAAGAAAGGAATAGGTGAACAACCCTTAGGAAGACTAAGTTCCATGATCTTGGCTACTTTATATTGTTGATAGTTTTTATAAAGATGATTTTGATGAGTAGGTGGTTTTTTAGGATGAGATGGCCAATAGAAATCAATCTTAGTAGAATCTCTAGGATGTGATAGTTTATAAAGAGAATGATTAATATTAATAATGTTTCCATCATGAGGAAATTTAAGGAATTTATGAATAGGATAAGCTATAGCTTGGGTGGAAGAAAGCCATGAAATACCAAGCTTAACTTGAAATTCATCAGAAGTAGGAATAACAACAAAGTTAGTAAAAATAGTCTTCACTAATAAAGTAATAATGAAAGTGATAGAACCTTGAGGATGATAAAGAAAACCATTAAAACTTTGAATCCACACAATATTTGAATCATAAGTGTCTCTATTTAGCCCTTTGTTAAAAAGATGTTCTTCAGTGATAACATTCATAGTAGAGGAAGGATTAACCAAAATACCACAAGAAGGAACATGAGAAACTCTAGAAGTGATGTAAAGAGGACCATTAGGTTCCTTAAACATATTAGACTAACTAAAGATAATAATAGGTGTATGTTTAGGTCCAAGTGGAGAAGAAATTAAAATCTTAGGTGTTAACTCAACATGATTAACTACATGATTTTCTTCTTGTATCTTCTCATCATAATCAATATGGTGATTAGAAGAAGAAGCTTGATTAATAACATTCCCTAGGTGAGAAGGTAAAGGATTAGTGTAAATTTGTAAATTCTATTAGGTGACACAACAAATTTATTCATGTTATTAAGTTGAGAATTAATAGATATAGCCATAGAATCAATAAGGTTATCAATAAAATTTTTCAAATTATAACATGTTTTAGTATCATAACCTAATTGATGGTGATATTTGGTTTGCCTCACAATAGGTGTATCATAGTCATGCTCTAGGCCATGCTTAGGAGTAATGTATATAATCTAAGGACTATTTTTCCCAATATGAGGTGCATTTAATCTTGTCAACCCAGGGACATATACTTGAAATTGTCGGCACAATATTACACTAGGTCTCTTAATGAGTCACTATGCTTATGCTATAGGAAAATAAAATGCAAGGAAAAGAGCTTACACTATTGTTGCAGGAAAACTCTTAACTATTTATGAAACAAATATTGGAAATACAATGAAAGGCTAATAGATATTCCAACTTAGCTCATCCACTATAACTATTCTCACAGATGTTGCATGAACATTCATGAAGTATGATACTACAGGAAGGAACTTACAACTTCTACTTACAATACTAAAAATGCTTGGAAATAAATCTATACTATCCTAATCTAATCCACCTCCCAAGTAGGCCCCCTTGGTTGGCTTCAACTAAACTACTAACACAGGATAGAAGCCAAAAACTATTTCATTACATTTTAGAAATTCATTACATGGAAACAACACATAGAACTATAAAAACACAACTCACTATAAAAGTTAACAGTCTATTCTCATAAATTTTTTCCTTCTAACTAAACTAACACACTTGGTCTGATCCCTATATATAGGAGATTGATTCTTATTCCAAAATAGAAAAGTAAACAACCTAGCTATAAATCTACAGGAGACAAAGAAGGAAAATAACAACTCAAGGGGGGAAGAAAAGATAATGGCTCAAGGTGGGAATAATAAAGTAAAAACAACTGCTTGCCATAATAATAAATGTAGAGAATGAAGTAATTCTTCATAGCTCCTCCATACTCATTGTTGTGTCCTTTGGTACCATTATGACTTTTCTCCACCATGGCTACACCTCAACATTCTTTTCAGCTCGAATTCTATTGGCTGTCTTCAACATTCATCTTTGAATTCTTCCAATCATCTTCAGCTTCATTGCTAATAGGTTAGTTATAATGTAGAGATAATTGCAAATAAACATTTTCAAATTAAATTCAAATATAAGAACACACATTTTGATAATTATATGAAATATTGCATCATATATATGGTATTGGCAAAAGATGACATAATATCTACCCATAGGTTAATCATTGGTTTAGGTAAACATAAATTCACAAATGTCTTGATGAAAATGAAACAAAGTATTAACAAAGTGTTTTAAAACTATCATAAATAGAGGCAATAATTAGCCTCATCATCTGCTCCCTAGTAAACTAATGTTTGTCCTCAAGCATGGTATTTCCTAGTAAGTGACCTAAATTCCCCCACTTTTTCCCTTCCTTTCTTGTTGCTCTTAAAGGTATAATAGAATCCTCATTTTCTTTCCCAAACCTCCCTTCTGTTGTCCTCTTGTAGCTTGTCAAGTTTGTCAGCATTAATGTCATATAGAGGCCACATGAGCATTGGAGGTTGCATAGTGAGTGGGTACCATAATTCTGGTCTAGCCTATTTTCCTAACTCTAGATAATTTAGAGCTTGGTGAAGGACAGCCTCTAAGTTCATGGGACTATGTGGATCTAACCTTTTAAGTGACTCAAGTAATCTAGCCCATCTACTTCTAGCACCAACCATGGCTCTCTAGAAAGAAAAGTAGGGCAAGTTCTCATAATTAGCACAGGCCTTGGCTCTAGCAGCAAAGATTCTATCCCTTACTCCCTTGTTCTTATCCCCATAAGTCAATTTGAACTAGTCCCTAAGAACATCTTCTGGTTTAATGCTCTCGGCTCTTAATGGTAGGGGTTCTATCCTTTCCTTGTCTCTATAATTATTTAGTTTCCTATCATAGTTTGCTTCATTAGACATCCAAGACATCAAAGCTCGTAAATGTATATCCCTTATATAGAGTAAAGGGTTCCATTGAGTTTTTGAAGGGATAACAAAATTATGCACATATAATTCACAGAACAAATTCTACTGCCAGGATGCCAGAGTCTGATATAAACCATAAAATTCCTAGGCTAATTTAAATTCCACATTTATATTCTTAAGGCCTAGCATAATTTGGAATAAGAGAAATTGTTCTTTTAAATAGAGAGCATAAATTTATGGTGGCAATCTACAAGCAAGTGCTTGATCAGCCAATCTGAGGGCATGATCCATCCTCTATTTTTGATTTTCCAATTGCTCTTTCAAATATGTAATTTTTGCACTTAGAGACACTATGTCTTTCTTTATTCTTTTCCCCTCCTCTTCCCATAAGGCCTTAGCAAACATATGTTGTCCAAAAAACTGAAAAAGGAGTTTTTGTAGGGTAATGGAACCACTATCTTCTTCATGATTTCTTTTCCTCTTTCTCTATTCCCTCAATAATTTTTTTACAAAATTAATAAGCCATGTTGATTTATAGGAAACTATGGCAGTGTTTTGATAGACTTGCTCAGGAACTATTTCATCTCTACATCTTGAAGTACCTGGTTGGTTTGATGGAGTATCATTTGGATTCTCATTGACTTCAACCCTACATTCCTCATTAGGGTTTTCAAGAATATTTAAAGTTTCAGGGTGAGGAGGAGAGTGATCAGGAACAATTTGTATAAGGGATTCTTTAGTAGATAGCTTGTATGATGGAGATTCTTTAGAATCATTCTAGGACTTCTTCTTACAGGGGTTTCTTCTAATATCATAGCCTTCAGCCTACCTCTTCTTTTTGGTGTCTTTTCTATAGGAGTAACTACTACAAGACCCTTCTTAGTTCTCTTTTGCCTCATGACTATAGGGTTTGGCTCTTCTTTTACTAGGACAAATATTTCTTCTTGCAATTTTTGTTTTCTCTTTGCTCAGCCAGAGGTAGGTTTTTGGGTTTCTTGAATAGGTAAAGGCACAGTCTCTTGCACATATTCTTGCACATTTTTGGCTTTAGCCTCTTGAGTGTTTTTCTTAGAAGGTTCATTAGTGGGAACTACATTCTCCTCACTAAGTTGTTCGTGAAGGGTAGCTTGGGGTTGTAAGGTTTTAGCTTGGACAGATTCTACCCATGATAGGGGAGAAACATCCCTAAGTGACCTTTCTATGAGTAATTTAATTAGGGCATGATGGGTGATGCAATTGTCTTTTCCTTTTTGAGTTTCTTCCACACTAATACAAAACATATTGTACAAGAAATTAGGAACATTAACTGGATGTTTATGCCTTATACAACTGAGAAATTTAAGATGATGTGCATGTAAATATGAAAATCTTCCTTTGCATGTGAGGTAACTAATAATGTGCATGGCTAGCTCATTGTATGGTAGTATAAGAGAGGTAATATCCATCTAAGGGTCGGTTGGTACAAATCGATCCCTGGCTGATCTTGCATCATGAGTGTTGGGATAATGTTCTCCTATCGTCGATAACTTAGTTACTTCTACTATATGTTCTTCTATAGAAACCACCATTAAGCCCCATACAGAAGCTTCCCCTTCATCAAATTTCCTTGTGAATTCTATGGATGCTTCTCCATCATATGTAGTCAAACTTTAAAAGTACCCTAACTAGCCACACACATTAAATCTCCTCACAACCTCTACATTTGAGAGAAAAATGGTATGCTCCACTGGTTCTCACCTTTACAATTGTCCACCCATTCTACTTTAACACTTTCACTATCTACACTACTTGCACTATTTCCCCCTTAAAAATTTAGGCTTCTTTTGTTGTTTTATAGATCCATTTTCACATTTCATTTAATAGGTAATTAATGTCATAACAAATCATTATGAGCAATAATATGGCTTTAATGAGAGTAAATCATGGAACTGTGTAAAAATCATCTAAAAATAGGATTCAGATCACTTAAAATGTAAACACAAGTCACATCACAACCTAACAATAAAATCATTCAAAAATAAGGGATACAACACCTAAACACTTTTGTACTTAAGGAAATATGAAGATTTGGAAAAATCTTTATGAATAAATGCAGTCATTAGGTTTTAGTAACCTTCCCTACCCCCTATGAAATATGGACAAGTGTCCACACTTTTCAGATTCAGTACGAGGTATGTGTTGGCATAAAGTTATTTGCCATTAGTGACAACACTTTTCTCACAGTATTAACCGAGTAAAGAAGAACTCAGTGTTAACCGAGTTCGGTCGGTTAACATAGAACTTAGTATTAACCGAGTTCAGTCGGTTAACTAAGAACTCAGCATTAACCGAGTTTGGTCAGTTAATTAAGAACTCAATATTAACCGAGTAAAGATGGATGAGGATACCTCCGGCCAAGAAAAGTTGATTGAAAAGGCAGAGAAGAAATTTGACAATAAGGTGCTTGACCACATTGCTCAGCATATTGCATTAAATCAGGTAGAATTGTCTACAATTTTGAATAATTTTGAGAATTCTTTTAATAATGTAACTTCACTTTTTGGAAAAATCTGTGATGTTACTAAGTATACCAAGGATATAAAAGCAAAAAGTTTCCAAAATTGTAGATCTTATTAGATGTATGTCTCCCCCATACAATATGCACAGTATTTACAGATCAATACATATATCTTTGCACGGATAGCTCTGAAGTTCTGAAGTTCTGTCTCCCCCTTTTTGAAAATAATGCCAAATAACATATATTTACACTAAGATTTCAAAATGAGAGAAATTTTGAATGTACCTTGAGAATAAGAGCCAAAGTCTTATCCCAATTTTCTTGCAAAATTTTGCTGGAGGAGAGTGCAATTTGAATTTCTGCAGAAAGTTCAATCATATGATCTGCAACTGAGAAATTGTTGTCATGAATCAATGTTCTGGAATGAGCAATATGCTTTTGCATTGAAGTCATGACAGGAAGAATCATATTCTGGATATCTATGAGAGTAGACTTGATTCTTGCTTCCTCTCTCAGCAATTCTGCCTGTTTCTCCGACAAAAATCTTATTTTATGATGATGGGATGAACTTGTACTGAGGTCAGTGCCCAAGTGCTGCAATTTGACCTCAGTACAAGTTCATCCCATCATCATAAAATAAGATTTTTGTTGGAGAAACAGGCAGAATTGCTGAGAGAGGAAGCAAGAATCAGGTCTACTCTCATAGATATCCAGAATATGATTCTTCCTGTCATGACTTCAATGCAAAAGCATATTGCTCATTCCAGAACATTGATTCATGACAACAATTTCTCAGTTGCAGATCATATGATTGAACTTTCTGCAGAAATTCAAATTGCACTCTCCTCCAGCAAAATTTTGCAAGAAAATTGGGATAAGACTTTGGCTCTTATTCTCAAGGTACATTCAAAATTTCTCTCTCATTTTGAAATCTCAGTGTAAATATATGTTATTTGGCATTATTGTCAAAAAGGGGGAGACAGAACTTCAGAACTTCAGAGCTATCCGTGCAAAGATATATGTATTGATCTGTAAATACTGTGCATATTGTATGGGGGAGACATACATCTAATAAGATCTACAATTTTGGAAACTTTTTGAAATGTATGTCAATTTCTGTACATAAACTTTGATACATAATTGTTTTTGTCACTAATGCCAAAGGGGGAGATTGTTGGCATAAAGTTATTTGCCATTAGTGACAACACTTTTCTCACAGTATTAACCGAGTAAAGAAGAACTCAGTGTTAATCGAGTTCGGTCGGTTAACATAGAACTTAGTATTAATCGAGTTCATTCGGTTAACTAAGAACTCAGCATTAACCAAGTTCGGTCGGTTAATTAAGAACTCAATATTAACCAAGTAAAGACGGATGCAGTGTTAACCGAGTTCGGTCGGTTAACATAGGACTCAGTGTTAACCGAGCTCAGTCGGTAAACAAAGAAGTTTGTTCTACCGAGTTTGTTTTGCTATTTGGCCGACTCAGTTAAATTTTGTCTACTTTTATTCAGCTGACCATTGCATGTAATTTTAACTTGGATGGTATATATATGTAATGTATTGTATCATTCTAAATGTAATGTGAAGAATGTGTGCGAAAGCATGTAACCTGAATTTTGAAGGTTTTCAGCAAGGTCAGCATTGGAGCATAAATGTTTTATCTGTCATATCAAGGACAATCAGAGCATAGCGGATCTTATCAGAAATCAGTTGTATTCAGATCCACTGTTTCATTCTAACAGGTGAATCAGTTTTTATAAATCCTTTAACAGGGTAGACTTAACAGTCTTTGTACTAAATCTCCTAACAGAGTGCATACTTATGAAGTATGTTTCAAATCCTTTAACAAGGTGGATATAACAATCCTTTATGCTCCTAACAGGGCAGATCACCAGAAGTGATCATTGTATGCCTTAACCGGCTAACTTCCTACTGTAGTAAAGAAGATTTGTGGGTTTCATCCCCACCCCAGTTTTACTTTCTATTTTGGAAGGTTTCTGGGTCACCAAAATCTCTGTGCTTATGTGTTATGAATGTCTACATACTGCAGATTAGGTGATTAAATATTTTACTGGTTAATATGAATTGATTTAAGATTTTATGTTTACTGATTCACCCCTCCCCTCTCAGTAAACTGTTATATCTTGAATATTTCCAACAGTATGGAACTGGCATAATGCTGCCATAATATAAAGAATGCAATATTAAATATAATGAACAAAATCTATGGACTATAAATGAATTATAATTTGAAAATGTTATACCTGATAATGGATCATCACACATTCAAAAAGGTGGCAGAAGTTACATCAACAGTAACCGGATCTGTTAGCAAATTTGTGGTGTTTATTGAAAACATTAGAAAATGATGACGTGGAAAGTAGGTGGGTGGAAGGTAAAGGAATGAGATGAGGTGGATGGATGGAAGGTAAATAAATGAGATGAAATGAGAAAGTGAATGGAGAAATTTGGAACTTTATGTGGGCATAAAGTTTTTATTATGAACATGCACAAAGGAATTAGTGTTGAAAAGCGGTAGGCAGAAGGTTAACAACTTTGGCTACAACAAGAGTTACCTAGTTTGTATTTGAATTTGGCTACTAGAACTGATACAGGAAGTCCTCTTTTGTTTGGGGTCATTTATATAACTTTAGTCTATGACCATTGACTAATAATTTAAAAGGCACCAGATCAATGGTAGTTAATTGAATAGCTCCATTATCAAAGACATGACAAATTTCATATGGACCCAGTCATCTTGTCTGTAGCTTGCCTAGTATATCTTTAATTTTGGAATCATATAGTAGTGCCCAGTCACCAACTTGAAATTGTTTACTAATAATATGGGAGTCATGCCACTATTTTCTTTGTTTTTGTATAATTTTAGTATGGTCTAAAGTATCTTTGCACATTTTATCCAAAGAGTTAAAATGTAGAAGATGTTCTCTGTGTGCTAGAGGAAGTTCAATGTCTAACTCCAGTGTAGTTCTTAAATTTTTATGTTCAAATTCAATGGGGAGCATTGCTACTTTTTCATATAGGAGCTCAAATGGTGTGAATCTTGTAGTAGTCTTCCATGTTGTTCTGTAGGCGCAAACAACTTCTTGTAATCTACTAGTCCAATCCCTATGGTGTAGATAAATTATTTTTGTTAGGATGTTCTCCAGCTCATGATTTGTGAGTTCTACTTGTCCATTAGCCTAAGGGTGATAAGGACTTGATTTTTAGTGCCTGATGTTATATTGTTTCATAAATTTTGAGATCAGATTAGAGGTAAATTACATACCTTGGTCAATGACTAGCTCTTTGGGTACACCATAGTGAGTAAAAATTTCTTCATATAGAAATTCTACAACTTTTTCATCATGAGCATGCTTCATGGCTTTGACTTCAACCCATTTTGTCAGGTAATCAGTGCATACAAGGATATATGATTTCCCATTAGATGGAGGATCAATTGGACCAATGAAGTCCATGCTCCATTTGTCAAATAGTGTTAATGTCATCTATGGGTTAAGAGGCATTTCATCTATTCTTGTTGGTCAGCCCATTCTTTGACACTTATCACACTTCCATGTATAGTTGGTTGCATCTTTGTGAAGTGTAGGCCAATAACAACCAGTTGTCAAGATTTTCAAGGTTCTTTTTTTTTTCTGCAAAGTGTCCTCCACATGGTTCATTATGGCATGCATGTAGAATGTCATATGTGTCATCCTCTCTCACACATCTTCTCATAACTTGATCAGGTCTAGTGTAAAAAAAGAGATGCAAAGAAGTTTATATATTCTGATTAATCCAATCTTGAGTTTGGTTTGAGTTTGATTTTCAGATTCCAATAATAGGTAGTAGGCAGTTTTGGATTCTTATCCTTTTCTTGGATAGAAGATGAAAAAAAACGTGGATATTTAAAATGTGGCCTACTGCATGATTGTCAGATTCCAATAATAGGTAGTAGGCAGTTTCAGATTCTTATCCTTTTCTTGGATAGAAGACAAAAAAAATTTCTCATCCTTTTATTAGAAAAGGAGAGTCAATTTTAAATAAGCCAGTTGGCTATGTAAGAGAGGCATTCAAATTTGGGTAATAGAGAAAGTTTCAGTTTTTGCCTTAGAAAGCATATAGATAATCGACTATGGAGTTTGACAGCAATTCGATCTTGGTCTCTCTTGTCAAAGTGCAAATATATTTTCTTTGAGGACATTCTGGGTTAAAGATCTTGGTGTGCGGGTGAAGATAAACTATGGAGATTTATATATTCTGATTAATCCAATCTTGAGTTTGGTTCAAGTTCGATCCCGACTGATTGATGTCGTGCCCCTTGAAGCAACTTAGTTGAGTGAGTTTTTCCTCCTGAGTTTTCCAAGGTGTGGCTCTGCATCAAAGGAAAGTGATCCTTTCTGGTGGTCTTATTTAATTCTTTGTAATCTACACAAATTCTCCATTTTCCTCCCTTTTTGGGGACTATGACTAGAGGTGACACCCATCTACTATCAGATATAGGATAAATAAAACTAGCATCAAGCAGTTTTTGCAATTCAGTTTTAACTATCTCTCTAAGGCTTGGATTTATCCTCCTCTAGGGTTGACGGAGTGGTAGAAAGCCTTCATTGATGTATATCCTATGGGTACAAAATGTGGGACTCAACCCTTTCATATCACCATAGTCCCATGCAAAGGCCATTTCATGCCTTTGAAGAAACTCTGTTAATTGTTCCATCTGTGTGGGTGTTAATTTGGGATTAACATGGAGATTATGACCTTTAGACAGTTCAATAGTAGTGGTAGACTCTATTATAGAAGCTTCAAGGATTGGACTTGCTTCTAATTCACATGATAAGAGTGGATGAAGAATGTTAGATTCTTTGAGTAGAGTACAACTCTCATCACATTCTTCATATGGGATTAATTCCAACACAAAACTTTCAGATACATCTTTTTCTACCACACAACTATTAGTAAGGATACTCTAAAGTACTAAATCTTCCTCCTATAGCTTTAGAAAGGAATTTATATGTAACATCATGAGCTATACTATAGAATTTAGCTCTTCTTCTTCATCCCCTAAATCTAGCCAAACAAATGTGCTCAAATCTGGTAATGGTTATGCTGGAGGATATAAATCAAATTTCTTCATTGCTTGGCCATTGGATATGGTCATATTCCCTTATCTAAAACTTATATTTGCATCAGCTATGGCTAACCATGGTTGACCTAGGATAATAGGGTAACTAGATAGATTAACTTTGGGGGATAGAATCATAAAGTTTGTAGGATACTCTAGAGAATCTAAGGTTAAAACTATGTTTTCTCTATCATCCCATTAGGGGTGATAGTAGAACTATCTGCAAGTTGCAAAATTTTTGGAGTAGCCCTTAATCATTCTATTTACAACTTCTTCATAGTCTCCTTGGTCATGACACTTATAGCAACATCAAGATCTATTAAAGCATTTTTAACAGATTGATCATTTATACTGACATTCACTACTGGACTACCTAGATTAGAATATTTTGGTGTGATCAATTTTCCTAACATAATGTCAACCAATTGTCCCACAACATGAACTATGGTGGGGTCCTTTTTCTTCCTTCCAGGCTTATTTAGGTAGGCATGTCTAATGGCTTTTCCATAGATTGGAACATCTTTGATGGATTGGAATAGGGGTATTTGGACATGTATGTTCTTCAACTAATCAAAAATATCAAAAGGTTGTTCCTCTGCTTGTATAGGTTTACTTTGTATAAACTTTTTTGTAAAAGGAGGTTACACTACTGGTTGAGCTTGGGTTGATATGGTGACATTGGTTGGGTCAACATTTCAACAACTAAGGGTTCTGATGCTATAGGAGGATTTGATATTTCAATTATAAGAGGCAGTTTAGGTGCTAGTAGAGTTGTACCAAATCTCAAATGTACATCTGTAACACTCAGAGCATAAATAGGATATTTTTGAGCATCATCACTATACATGGGTTGCTATGGCTATTGGCTATTTGGATTTGGTTGAGGTTTTGTAGGTAACTGTGTCTACTTTTGAGGTCTAGCATTTGCAGGTGGTGGCATTAGAGCAAGTTATTGAACTGGAGGTGGTAATTGTGGAGTACTGATATTTTGGTTGGGCCACTATTAAGATCCCCTCCATTGGTTCATAGACTATCAATTTCCTTAGGGTGGTTTCCATTAGTTCTACCATTGGTTATTATGTTGGTTAGGCTAGGGTGGTTGGGAATTATGAGGCCATTGGAGTTGTTATGCATTGTTTTGCCCAGCATTATTCCAATTAAGTTGATATTGTGGAGGACCTTGGGGATTACGGTTTAGTCATTGATTACCACATGAATTTGAATTTTGCAAAGGGTCCTGAGGCATACCTTGATGTTGGGACCATGGCTGACATTGAGCAAAAAAAACTAAATATTCGTCGTCTCCATCTATCTTGAGGTACTTAGTTGGACAATGTTAGTTTTCCATGCTTGCAACTAGTTTACATTGGCAATTCTTCTTTTGCTTCTGGCAATGAGAGCAGTATTTAGCTAGTTGTAATTTATCTTTTGCATACTTCTTCTTTGTAAACATTGTGTCAAGATGTGTAGGGACATCATTGATGATGTCCTATTTGAAATTTGACAATAGATTAGATATCTCAAGCTTTAAAATACCTTGACTGATTCCTTTAGTGACTGTGGAACGAGGTCCTCAGCCTTTCTTCATGGTTGACCTTGAATAGTTCTAACAAATCTTCTTGAGATCATCCCAGGAAGCTTGATATGCATCACCACTAGCCATTAGGTCTAGTGCTTCTAGAAAGTTATCATTCACACCTCTTAGAAAGGCTAGCTTTTGTGAATCCTTGGAGAACACATGCTAAGGATTCTTCTGTAGTGTATATAAGAAATGTGAAACATAGTCTTCCAATGTTTCTTCCTTCTTCTATGATATCATAAAGACATCATCTCCTCTTGAACCAAATGATTTGCAATACTGTTTATATTTATCCAAAAACAAAGTTCGCATTTCATCCCAAGTTCTTACTGCATTGGCTCCTAAGCCCATGAACCATCATAGAGCTAATTCTTTCAATGTTGTTGGGAAAAATTTGAGCTTATGGACATTAGTGTTGTAGTCAAAACTATGAAAAAGTATGTCAAATTCAAACAAGAAAGTATCAGGGTCTTCAGTTTCAAGGCCATAGAACTTTGGAAGAGCAGCTGCAGGTATATTCTTGAGATTATCAGTATTTACAAGGCTTGGGAGAGGAAATGGAAAAGTAGGTTGTCCCATTACTGGAGGTATTAGATTATGAGGTTGTTGCTAAAAAGGAACATTGGGTACTGGATGATTAACAACTGGTGGATTCAAAGTAGTATTATCAAGGAAACTAGCCAAAACTTTAGTAAAAGGTTGAAGACCACTTGTATCTATTGGTTCTATTCTTAAAGATGATGTTGTAGGAAAAATAGTGCTTGCATCTTCAAAAGGCAACTAAACTTCTTCTTCTTTAGTTTCTTTGTTCAAATTAATAAATTCCTGTAGAAGAAATCTACCATATTCATCTCATAGTCTTCCTCTTCGATGCATGCAATTGAACTCTTCACACTGGGGAAGGAAGCTTTAAAACTATGACTCAAGAGTGCTCCTAGTCTAACACCATCCCTGACAACGACACCAAAAATGGTCTGCCTTACAATAGGTGTATCATAGTCATGCTCTAGGCCATTCTTAGGAATAATGTATTCAATCTAACGACTATTTTTCCCACTATGAGGTTCATTTAATCTTGTCAACCCAGGGACATATACTTGAAATGGTCAGCACAATATGTGCACTAGGCCTCTTAATGAGTCACTATGCTTATGCTATAGGAAAGTAAAATGTAAGGAAAAGAACTTACACTATTGCTGCAGGAAACTAACACACTTAACTCTTTATGAAACAAATACTAGAAATACAATGAAAGGCTAATAGATATTCCAACTTAGTTCATCCACTATAACTATTCTCACAGATGCTATAGGAACATTCACAAAGTATGATGCTATAGGAAGGAACTTACAACTTCTACTTGCAATACTAAGAATGCTTGGAAATAAATCTATATTATCCTAATCTAATCCACCTCCTAAGTGGCCCCCCTTGGTTGGCTTCAACTAAACCACTAACACAGGACAGAAGCCAAAAACTATTTCATTACATTTTAGAAAATCATTACATGGAAACAACACATTAAACTATAAAAACACAACTCACTATAAAAGTTAACAGTTTGTTCTCATAAACTTTTTCCTTCTAGCTAAACTAACACACTTGGTCTAATCCCTATATATAGGAGATCGATGCTTATTCCAAAATAGAAAAGTAAAAAACATAGCTATAGATCTGCTAGAGAGAAAGAAGGAAAATAAAAACTCAAGGCAAGAAGAAAAGATAATAGCTCAAGGTGGGAATAATAAAGTCTAAACAACCACTTTCCATAATAATAAATGCAGAGAATGCAATAAGTCTTCATAGCTCCTCCATACTTGCTATCGTGTCCTTTGGTACCATTATGAATTTTCTCCACCATGGCTACACCTCAACATTATTTTCTCCTTGAATGCTATTGGTTGTCTTCAACGTTCATCTTTGAATTATTCTAATCATCTTCAGCTTCATTGCTAATAGGTTAGTTATAATCTAGAGATAATTGCATATAAGCATTTTCAAATTAAATTCAAGTATAAGAACACATATTTTGATAATTATATGAAATATTGCATCATATATATGATATTGGAAAAAGAAGACATACTATCTACCCATAGGTTAATCATTGGTTTAGGTAAACATAAGTTCACAAATGTCTTGATGAAAATGAAATAGAATATTAACAAACTGTTTTAAAACTATCATAAAATAAAGGCAATAATTAGTCTCATTAATATTGATAGAAATAATTTGAATCAAAAGACTTAGGAAACAATTTACTAGGATTAAAATACAATGAATAAGAGGAAGGTTAAGAACATGAGCTTGGATCAACCTAGTCATCACCTCAGACAAAGGCTCAAATAAAGGAGTACACTGATGATTAGGATGAAATACAGAGGAAAAAATAGTCATACCTTTAGATGTAGCAGCCACTTGATCTTCAACTGTATTGGTGGAATTGATTTTGATGAAATTATTAGGTTTAGAGAACTTGTTTGAATTTTTGGTGGCACAACTCTTATCACTAAAAATAGGAGCCATAAGAGTAGAGATCTCAAGTTGACTCACTTATATCTAGTAATGGTGAAGCACTACGCATAGATTTAAAAAGGAGGTATACTCAGTAAGGAGAATCTTATCCCTAATGTATTTTTGTAATTAGAGATAAAGATACATTGAATATCATGATGAGGAACATGATATGAAGTCTAAGTATAAAAATTCTTAAATCTACTAATAAATTAACTTTCTCTTTAACATTCTACTTGCAATGCAATATGTCAGTAAAGAAATTTGTGGACCAATATTTTTCTAAAACTACTGAATGAAAGCGTTAGCAAGAGTTTGAAAAGAATCAATAGAATAAGGAGGTAAGAGAAATACCATTGGAAGAATCTATCCCTAAAATTATGCAAGAAAAACTTAGCCATAAGCCTATAGTCATGAGAAACATCACTGCAAATAGTCTACTAAGTTTTGACATGAATTATAGGATCTCCCTTACCATTCTCATTATCAAGACAAGGTGCCTGAACATATTGTGGGATAATAGTATGAAGGATATCTAAGGATAAGGTATTAGTAATATCACATGTAGGAATGTTGTACTTATATTGAGTTAGTTGAGTGAGTTATTATTCTAAAGAAGTGACAGTTTAAACCAAGGAATGAATGGTAGGATTAGAAAAAATGCTAGTAGGCATAGGTATGCTAGATGGATTAGGAAAGTTATAACAAGCAGGAGAAATATGTAAGTATGTAGATGGAGGATGAGAAGGAACCAGTAAAGGGTTTAAATAAGTAAAATGAACTACATTATACAAGGGTAATGATAAAGAAAGAGAAGTAGGAGGAACACTCATAGAAAGTGAAAGACTAGGAAGACCAACACTTAAAGGAGTGGGAACTTGTGTATAAGTGGTCATAAGAGGTGAAGCATATGTAGGTATCCTAGAAATAGTGCTAGGAATTGGGATGAAAGGTTTAGTAGTTGTGGAAGGAGGAGAATATACTAACTAACTCTTGAGCACATTCCATCAAAGACTTAGCATGAGTATAAATAAGTTGAGCTATACCATGCAAGATAGAAAGACTATTGTCATCATTATTAACAAGCATCTTAAGAGCTTCAATAACAACAACACTATAGGAATTCACATTTTCTTGAGAAATCAACATTTCCAATTCATCAGATTCACAAGATCAATTATCAACTTGTGAAAGAGGAACTCTTAAAGAATCATCATCATCATGGGATGAGTGAGAAGATTTAGTCAAAGGAGCCAATGATTGTACAGCTTCGCCTAATGAGAATGCTCTAGGTTGGACTTTGAGTAATTAATCTCATAAAAGAGGATATCACAAAAGGAAAAGCTAATGAGATCCAACCATGAAAATGTAAAAAAATGCATAAAAGAAAGATCTAACCACACACAAGATAGCCTAATGTAACTCTTATAAAAAGAGAAAGGGGTTCACCAAAAGGAAGGTAAACAAAAAAGAAGAAGATATAACTCCAAAATTAAAAAGGTTAGACTAGTTGGGTTCACCAAAAGAAGGTAAACACCTAGATTAACCAATCTAACTCCAAAAAGGAAGGGTCACAAGTTTAGTTCACCAAAATATTTAGGGGGAAATGGGAGACATTATAAATATAGGTGTAGATCTCCCAATTCTGAACCACTAAGCCATTAAAATATGTATTTGAGAGAAAGAGAGGAATTTCCAAATATGATTCCACTTATTATCCAACTTAGATTAGCTAGGACCCAATGGAAGAAGGGTTCTAAAACTAAATTCAAATTATAAAGAGAAATTCAATAGAAGGAAATGTACCCTTTGGCCCTTGATAGGATAATGTGAATCTGAAATTGAACTAATTGTTTAAATAGTGTAAATATAAATGCTATGTAAACATAATTAGCCCAATTAAGATGTAGATCAACGGTAAAGATATAAAAGACTCACCATGAAATTCATAGAGGAAGTTATATTTTAGCTCTAAAACTTGTAGATATAAATTATTTCTAAATATCCATCTGAGAATAAAAATAAAATGATGAAAGAAACAAAATCCAATGGTTCTCCCCAAAAATGAAGACTGGGGGACTATGTTGACTTGGGAAGACATCCTACAAATAGGTTGACATAGTCCAACAACCTAAAATTGACTTCTCCAAAAATATCCAAAAAAGTAGATTCAAGATCCATAATCCTTTCACTAATATCCTACAAATTAACACAAAAAGAAAGGATTTTGTGGTTGGGGTTTCATGAGGGCTTTCCTTGGTCAAGCCTTAGGTTAAGGAATTAATCATAATTAAGAAATATAAATGTAAATGACTGAAAGGAAAGATAAATGTTAGTATTCACCTTGCTTGAAACCCTTGTTCATAATTATTTTGTATGTAAATGTATTTTAGATCTTGAATTAGGAATGTAGGGTATCTCCACTCTTTAAAATGGATCTACCATAATCTCCTCATCATTATGGTGTCATGGATATAAAAGTGCAGCAATGAAGAAGTTGATGAATTCTTCAACGTAGATCTCCTCCCTTGATGGCCAACAATAAGATAGCTCTTGACGAGGAAATGCTCACAAAGGATCCTTCAATGCTAGATTGAAATATCCTTGTTTGAATTCTTGAAAATATTGGATACTTGAAATCTGTGAATGCAAAAGGAAAAAATATAGACTTGAGAACAAGAGCTTGAGTGCATGAATGAATGAGATGCTTGAGATTAGTGAGATATGAAAATGAAGCCTCCAAGTCCCCTTATATATCAATTTTTGGGTCAAAAAATAATAAAATCTTACTCGAGAATAGAGAATAAACAAATGAAACCCCCAAAACCTAGGGAATAGGTCAGACAAGGTTGACCTAGTCCAAAATAGGTCAACTTGAGTTGACCTAGTCTTAGAGATCAGGTCAAAGAAGCCATAGAGATAAGTTGAAGATACTAAAGGGAATAAGGTGGGAAAAAGAAGAATAGGGGAGAAAAGGAGATCGAGCACAAGCATATCCATGGTTTGAAAAAGGCATTATGAAGAGGAAGCTAAAAGGTCTTGTTTCAATCTCACAACACATGCCCTAATTTGAGTCACAAAATGGAGGCCCCCTAGTTTCAAAATTCTGTATGAGGTATCTAGTCTAGAACCTCAGTCATTTAGGACCCTCCCCTAGCTCCAGGTCAATCCCTAATCCTTAATCAGGAACTATCAGATAAGAATAGGATACTAGAAAATTTAATTTGAAGGCGGACATGTTCATTTCTAATTAGGAAGCACAGTTGTGCACCTCTAGAGGTGCACACTTGCACACCATCATCGGTGTGCACCTAAGCACCCTCAAGGGTGTGCACTTTTTTTGAGCCTATATAAACCCCCCAAGCCTCTCCTCTCATCACTCATTGTCTTCTCCTTGATCTACACAACCACACCTCCACACCCATTGACACTATAGTCCTGTGCTACTCTAACTCCCCACACCTCCTCCAAGGTATGAACATGCACCTCTTGGAGGTGTGTACATGAACACATGTACATGTGTGCACCCTCAAAGGGGTGCTCACCTATAAAAAAAAACATAAAAAAATATAAGACTAAATCCCCCTTCTCACAATGTGCATGTGCATAGTTATGCACCTTACTAAGGTGCACAAGTGCACTAGTGTGCAACTACACATTTAGCTATTTCAAGAGAAAATTAGGTGCACAATAATGCACCCTATGTATTGATGTAGGTGTGTTAGTTGCACTAGTATATAAAAACTAGCTTTAGAGAGGGGAAATAATCAGTTTTGTCTATGCTGATTAGCTTTTGCTTTTTTTTTTGTTAGTTTGGGTCCAAATTGAGTCTTATTTGGGTCTTTCAACATCAATGGACTAATATTTTCTTCTTTTGTATAGATAAAATGGCATAGTCATCATATTCCATGGATAAGAAAATGGCACCTAAACCCATTGCATTCAAATAACAAGAAGCTTCTAAGAAATCTGAGATCTGAGATATAGAGCTTGGTCACATCGAATGAAATTCCTTTCTAACAATATGCAACAAACCAAAGGAGAGGTCTATAATGATATCAAATTTGATCTAGAGTGGGTTGGTGAATTTTTCTTTACACCCCACATCAATTCAATTTTCTATACTAATTATGACACTAGCAAAGCACTACGTGACAAAAGAGAAGGTGGTGAGGAGTGTTACAAGACAGATAGTCCTAGACCTCTAACCACACAACATAGACAAAGTGTTCCACCTTCTAAGGGTAGATCAATACTTCCAAATATCCTATGATGGAATGGATAGGTGGTATAAATAAAATGAGAAAGAGGAAAAGGAATTGCTGCAAACCTCATTCTCAATTGATAGGACACGTATGGGCCCAAGAGTAGGCAAGGTGGACATGAGCTAAGGATACATGAAGGATAACATCAGAAAATCAATTATTCTCCTTGGTAGAGTAATGTGCCTCCCTACAATGAGTCACCTACAAACATGGATGGGTCACTTCATTCAAACTAGGAGAACCATAATGATGTTACTTATTGATTGGTCCACCATCCTAAGTGTCAACTTGGATTATTAGTTAGTTTTTGTCAAGACAAACCCTCACTTCTATATGACATCATACATGGGTACCTACTAGTAGCCATAACTACTAACTACTTAGGGCTATACAAGAAGGGGAGCATCCAAGATGAAAATGCTTGGGCCTATGTGGTTTACCCAGAACTAGTGAGGAAGAAGCTCTAACTGCAAAGTGTGGAATACAGGGTAGTCAATGATGGATTCATTTTTTCCATCATAAGGTTTGTTAAAGTAGATTACACTAAAAGAATGTGAGTAGAGGCAATAACATGAATAACTGAGGTAGTAGCCGACTACATTTAGTTCAAGACATTCACATATATCTAGGTAGTTGGTACTCTTATATGTCCCAAAAAGCTTCCAAGGTACCCTTTAGATTGGCTGATACTTTTGGAGATAGTCTGTCAGCTCATTTTGCATATGATAGAGAGAGAAAATAGCACAAGAAGACATGGGTTTGGCTAATCATCATTGGGACATTAGAGGTAAAGAAAAAACAAGATATTTCTACCTTTGATTAAAAATGATATCAACACCCTTTAGAGGACTATCAAGATCCTCGCCCATATTTTGACAATGTTGGGATGTTTCAACATCATGTGGGGAAATAGTCCATCAATGAGGAATACTTGGAAAACCACTAGATGAATGCAATAGATGATTATGATATCCACATTAGGGACTATTGTTGGATGAGCTACATCTAGTAGAAAATGTGATAAAAATAAAGATTCCCCTAAAGGTCATAGAGAAGGATATCATAGAAGTAATGGATCCTTTGTATAAAAGGGAAAAAATCTATGACATGTCCATTATGAATGCAAAAATAGGGCATGATGAGAATGATGACATATATCATCAGGAAAAAAATGTAGTAGATCTTACTAGTTACCAGAGAATGTATCTGGAATCCATTTTGAATAGATCCAGTTCCGTAGGCCATACCTCTACAAGCTATAGTCAGGCCTCATAATAGATCCAGTTCACTAGTAAAGCTAAAAATAATGCATCAACATGAGTGGGAGGTTGAATATTTTGAGGTAGACAAAGATAAACGTAAGAGGAAAAGGGAAGCCCCTAGGGCAAGGAAACAAATTGCATAAGCCTAGCAAGCCAAGCCAAAACATGAGCAAGGGAAAGCATTGCCAGAGCTAGCTAACTAGCCTCAACTAGAGAAGCTCATCCAAAGCAACAAGAGGAGGAAGTTTTAGAGGAAAAATTGGTCCTACTACCAAGAACTTTAAAGAAAAAAACCTCACTATCTATGTCAAAGAGAGCCAAAACATAATAAATTGTGATTAGTTTTAGGAGGAGATTGAAGAAGAAAAGTACTACATCCCCATAGGTTCCATAGACCATCCTTGAAGCAGAGGATAAGCAAGAAGGGGAAAACATAGATTTTTCCATCTTAAGTCAATGAAATTTCTTAGCTAAGGTGATAGAGGAAGAGAGAAGGAGAAGCTCTACTCAAACACCTCCATCTACTTGAAGAGATCCTATCTAGCTTGAAACTTCAAAAGATGAACAAAAAAAGTGGACATCTTAGATGGAGGGTGAAGGCCCAAATATTTTTTACCTCTTAGGATTTGATTTTATGCCAATGGGCACCAAGATGGTGGGTGAGAAGATAAGAGATACTCCTACCAATGAGCCTTTAAGAGAGAATTGGAACCAATTGCCTCCTCTTCTTTAGGGACCTCTTAGCATCCCATCACCACCACCATAGGATATAGCCACCATATTGGATAAAGGGTTAGTAGCTCCACCTCCTCTAGTAATACAAAAAGACCAAAAAGTCAGGACACCAAGGAAGGAGAATGCCAACAGCTTCATACCGATGAAGTATTTCAAGAGAAGCAAATATTAGAAGAAATTCAACAAACTCCCTTATGTATAGAGGTTGGATCCTTAGCTAGATAAAACATAGAAACTCTTTTCAAATATCTTCCTCAATGTGAGAAGACTCCAGAGAGGAGTAATAAGGGAAAGGAGCCTACACCAAAACCAACTTATTCAACCAAGTACATGTAACCAATAGGCACCACACCATCATGGCTAAAGAAGGAGGTTATGTTTCAATAAAGGAGAAAATTGGAGTTAACAAAAGAGGAGGGAATGAAGAAATTGATAAAAGCTATAAAGAAGCCCGAGCCACCTAAGGGTGATGCTAGAATACCTACCTTCATTATAAAGAATCAAGATCATGACCTTCTCGCCTATATCACCATTCCTCCTCCTCATGTAAACACTAAAGAACTAACTTCTAAAGATTATCAAATAAAGAAGATCAAATTGAGAAAGCCCATGTGGAAATAGCTAAAGTACTAATTAGCATAGGCCTCAAAGTGTTGTAGAAGCAGACCAAATAGATAATGCTATAGGAACTAAAAAGGTTAAATATGCTATAGGAACAAATTAGGATGAAAAAATACTTTAGAATTGTGTGATAAGAAGACATAACAAGATGATGCTACAGGAAGTGGGAAAAATATGAAGGAAGTTGATGGCATGTCTTAGTTTGTTTTAAATTTTGATGTTTATAATAAAGTCCTACAATATGGTGGCATAAATGGAATAGTGATTTGATAAACTCTCCAATTACAGCCACTTAGGAAAAAGTTAGTTTTGATTTTAATTTAAGTTAGATTTATTTTAGTGTGTTTAAAATAATTAAGCCAACTAGCAAATTGATGGCTACAGGAAACTTTAAATAGCTAAAAAAGTTGGCAGAAGATTCAGATGCCTGATTGAGCCTTCACGATTTGGAAAAATAGTTTTCATTTTCTTATTTTTGTATTGATGTTTCATCTTCCCAATTAAAGATATGGGAAAGTATTGAAAATTTAGATTATGTAATTGAATGGATATTGGATACAATAAAGGAGAATATAAAGACTTTCAATTTTTTCTAATTTTGTGAGTCTATGATTTGGGTGTGTGGTTTTCCTTGTTTTCTTTCCTAAATTGATACTCTAAATTCTAAGATTACATTGATGACCTTGTTACAAAACAACAATGTATTGATCCCTTTTTGAATTTAAATTAAGTTTTCTAGGTTTTAAGTTTGTTTTAGGGAACTCAATTTTCTAAATTGTTGAATGTAAATACCCATTGTTTTGAGGGTCATGATAGTCGATGCGAGTCTTTTAAACTCTCTACAGTCTATTTCTGGGATCACAATGAGTTGTATATAATATGTGTTTTTATTTTCTTTTATTTTTATTGTTTTAGTTATTTTTGTTTGTATCCACATAGAAGACAATCTATGAATTTGGTGAATATCTTCATGTATTCACCAATATGTTGAAATCACATAACTAATATGTGATGGTGGTAAAGATTAGCTCAAACTATGAAGTTGTAGATTTTTTTAATAATTATAAATGCCATGATTGATGGTCGACTTATGATCAGGTTCTAAATCCACATATGCAGAAAGGTGATGTAGATCTGAACATAGATTAATGCCACTGAGTAGTTAGTTTTTATTTGGTTTGGTATTCAGTTTTTACATTCAAAGGTGATCAAGTTGTCTATGTATTTCAATTGCAATAAGGAAGACTCTGGTTGGTTTACACTAAGACCACATAGGAAAATCTAATGTTTCTATAGGAGGTCAAAGAACTTCCTATTTCATGTCAGTCTATTAGTTGGCATTAAGAGAATCATTTGGATATCAATTTGAGTTAAGTGGAATAATTGATCCTAAAAGTGTATGAACCCCTTGATGTATACTTATTTGAGTGATTCATTTCCTCCTAAGTTTTCCAAGGTGAGGCTTTGCATCACAAAGAAGTGTTCAAATAATTAGATAAGGATGAATAAGAGTTAATAACATTGCAGAAGTAGCATGCACTACTAAGAGGTTATCTAAATGAAGTAGTGAGAGCCATTGATCTAAAAAATCTATAGATCACTCTTGGAGATAGAATTGGAAGGAAACAAGAAGGGTTTCAAGTGGATTCATTTTTTGATGTATTTCAGCAATGGTGTCAAAATTTTTAAGATAGAGGAGTGAAAATAATATAGGGAAATTTGAACCTATTACACCATGTATAGACTAATGTTGACAAGTTGGTTTCTATTGTAAATAAATATTTTGGGCTAATGGATGAAGTGTGTACATGGGCTAAAGATCTGCAAGCACTTAAATCAATAATAGGCCAAAGATATAGGATGTTGATGGAAGTATACTCAAAAAAGGATCCATATATCCTTAATGACTTGATAGAGAAAATATCCTTTAGGAAAAAAGTAATGGAGGGATTACATGAGGGAATCTAGTAGATAAAGGACAAATCTCAAGAGTAAATTTTGGAAGCAAAAAGGTACTATAACACCACTAGCCTTGACATTTTTAAAGATGAATCTAAGAAAAACCATTTTTTGGTGCAATTAGTAGTCCAACAATTAAGAGGAACATTCAAAGATGCTTCATCAGAAGATGATATAAGAAAAGAATTGAAAAGTGAAGAGGCATTATTGGAACTAGACACCAAGCTTGAGGATTTTGTGAAAGATGAGGATAGAAGTTAGTAACTACCAAAAAGTAGTAAAGAATAAGAATAATATATTAGATTTATTAGAAGCTATAAAAGTTGTGGAGATAGTAGAGAAATTCAAGAATAAACATCCAAATATCATTTTCATATAAATGGGAAGAAACCCCAAATGCTAGAAATTCATTTTTGAAACTTAGAAGATTTTTTAGATTTTTGAAACCTAGCACCAAGGTGCATAGATGCACTTTCCAGAAAGGTGTGCTAATAATTTTTAAGAAATAGTGTGCCAATAGCTAATTGCCAACTACTATTTTAGAGCATTCCATGCATTGAAAACATATTTTGATGGCAATTCAACTCCCAAAAATGTTTAAAGAAGGTTTACCTTCCATTTTTAGAGCTTCTAGAGACTTCTAGATCATCTCACAACTTCCCTCTCCTTATCTTCTCATTCTTGTATTCTTTTGTGTCATGTAAAGGCTCATGTGTTGGAAATTTGATTGAAAATGAATATTGTCAAAGAGGGAGATTGATGCAAAGAAGGAAGATGGTTGATAAGGAATGTTTTCAATTTTTTTTGTCATTGATGTCAAACCTACTATTTTTTGGAATGACAATTTCTTATAAGATCCAAGTACTATCACTTAGTTGATTGATGAAGAGGATTTAATCAACAAGATGTAACAAGAACACCTAAGGGAAAGGTTGAGTTATGGTTTTGTAATGAAGTGCAAGGATCAGTTAAAATAATGATTAAATGATGTATTGATAACATACTTAAAGATATAGAGGTTGGTCACACTCAAAAAAATTGGAGGAATAAGTTGCAACAAGGTTGACTACAAAGCTTAACTAAGCTCATTAGTGAGTGTCGAGCAAGCTAGTTAAAGCCGAGAAAATTTCTAGTTAGTGTTAAACAAATAAAAAAATCTAGTGTGTGCTAAGTAATACAGAAAGAGCCAAGTGTGTTCAAATGCCGAGAAAAGTAATAGGTGTTGAGCATCAAAAAAACTTAATAGATGTCAAGTGAATCCACACTAGGTGTCGAGCATCAATAAAACATAGTTGATGCTGAGTAACATAGTATGTGTTGAGCACCAGAATTTTAATAGTGTCGAGCTGCTGCATTATTGGAAATGTCAAATTTTTTCCAAATTTGAGCCAATAAGTTTGTTACCTTGAATTTTGTGAACCAGTTGGAGGATAAGGATGATGAGTTGGTGGCACAGAATTCTATGTAAACCATTTTTGAGTCAATTCAAGAGGACTTTTCATGATGTTTCTAGAAGGAACAAGATGTGGGTTAGATTCAATGAATCCTACCTAATCCATTCAAACTAAAACTAAAGGAGGGGAGAATCAAGTGGGAAAAGCATTTCCAAATTTCTATTTAAGGAGTCACAAACCAAGAAACAAGAGCTGCTGGAGTGCCAAATTGTGAAGTGGTTGAAAGGTGTCAAGGAGAAGACATCAAGAGGAGAAGGAAGAACAAATCACCGAGACTCTACTTTGATAAGTGGTCAAAAAGAAGATTGCACTGGTAAATTGAGCATGAAGAATTAAGGAGACAAAGCTTGAGAAAGGGAACAAGCTGTTAAAGCTATAAAGACTGAAAGCTAGGCAATGTGAAGAGCTGAATAGAGATCTGAAACCTGCAAGATAAGTTGTGAGTTGTATCAGATCAAAAGCCTTTGTTGTTACTCTCTAACAATTGTGGAAACTAGGGTAAAATCCTATGGACTTATGTTGGTTTAAAAACCATTTTTAAATCCTTTAATAGGGTGGCATTCCAAGTGAATGTTCTAAAGTCCTCTAACCAGGCCCACTTCTAATAGGGTGATTAAATCCTTTAACCAAGTCACATTTAATATTTTTTTGTAGCCTTTAACAAGGTAGGCCTTTCATAGGGCATCACTTTAGGAGAGTGATAATTGAGTAGCATGTTACTAGTGGTTTTTCCCAAATTGGGTTTCCACATAAATCACTATGTTATGTGTTGATTTACAAGTAACTTGCTAAGTAGGAAAGTTTAAGTTTGGATGAATGAACAATCTAATAGGCTTGCTTTACTTGGTGAAAAACTAGACATTTGGACCTTGAATAAATGATTCCACCCCCACCCACCCCACCCCCCCCCCCCCCCCCACCCTCTTATTTATTCTAAAGAATTTCTAACATTTGGTATCAGAGCCATCTATTGATTTAGTTTAAAGGTACTAAAGTAGGAAGATCAAGATGTCCAAGAGAGAAGTTCCCAAGCTCAACAAAGATAATTTTGCTACATGGAAAAGTCTGATGAAATTGCACCTTGGATCAATAGGTGATTATGTAAAATCTTTAATTGGAGTGGAACATGTAGATCTAGTTGGACCCCTCTATACAAATGATTTGAACAAAAGAAAGGAGCATAATCAGACAATGTTGGAGATTTCCTCTGCACTCAGTTACGCTGAATTTGATGAAATCAAAGGATTTGATACTGCATTCAAGATGTGGAAATCCCTATCATATATCTATGGAGGAGATTAGAATGTTCAGAGAGAAAAGAAAGAAAGCCTCAGAGGAAAGTTTGATGACACGAAAATGGAGGAAGGTGAGAATGCTGCTCAATATGCCTCTAGAATGAAAGAAGTGGTAAGTGAAATAAGAAGTCTAGGTGGTCATTTGGAAGATGATACTATTAATAGAAAATACTTAAGAAATTTTCTCTCCATCTATGCTATTAGAGTTTCAGCCATCCAAGAGTTAAGGTGTGTACTAGGAAACACACTAACCTTTGAAGGTATAGTGGGAAGACTTATTGCTTTTGAATTGTCCAATTATGATAACTACAGACTTAAGAATCTTGAATCTACTTTCAAGGCTAAGAAATCATTGAAAGATACTAAGGAGGTAAAATCAAAGAAGAAGAGTAGAAAAGGAAAACATTCATCGAGTGACAGTAGTACAGATGAAGATGTGGAACAATTGGAAGCACTACTAGCAAGAAGATTCTATAGAGGCAAAGGTAAATTCAAAGGTAAGCTCCCTATAATTTGTTCTAATTGCAATGAAGTAGGACATATTGCTGCAAGGTCTACATAGAAGAACTACAATGAAGGTGTAATACCCCAAAATTGGCTCATTGCCATGATCACCAATTCTAGTCTATTTTGATCAATTCTAAAGTCCTAATCTAATAGGCAATTCTTATCCTAATTTTTCTACTTGACCTAAGTGTCAAATGTAGAAAACCCTAAATCTACATTAGATTAGACCACCTATTTAATTCTTAAGTATTGACTCGTATTAGTCACTTTAATTAAATTATATTATATCCTAAGGCTAATGTACTAGGGAATTAAAAATATTTAATTTAATAATTATGCCCACTTTAATTAATTGAATGAAATTATTCAATTAAATGAAAAATGCATTTACGAGGTCATATATCACTTTATTAAATTAAATAATTTCTTCAAAATCTTCTCTTCAGTTCTAAAATGGAAACTCTGAGTGAACTACCTCTTGAATTGGAAGTAATTTAGTTAAATTCTTCTCATACTCTATAGAAAGTTTAGCTAACTACTCATCACACTTAGATTTGAAATAGTCAACTTCACTTGCACAAGAAAGTTTCCATCTTAACTGAATCTTCTTTCTAATCTTGACCGTTCATCCAAATTGATCTTGACCGTTGATCAATTCCTAGATTCTATTTAAGGGGCTCTCAATCCCTCATTACGGAGGTTGGATTTTTGATGATATTGAATTGTTGTCAAATTGAATACTCATTTTTATAGCTCTCACATGTGCTTTTTCTTATTATTTTAATGTCATCTAGCTTAATAATCAATACATCTAGCTTAGTTTCTTTTATTGTTTAATAGAATAAACTACACATCATATAGACTACTTGCATAATCATACTTCACATAAATCCTTCATTCTAGAAAGGTCTAGTTGCTTGCATCTCATTTTGAGAGCACATAGGCAAAATCCTTCTAAATAGAAGGCAATAGATCGCATTGTTGGACCTCTTGGATGAACTATCCCATGTTCATTCCAAGATAAATTTGCATATAATGACCATGTTGAAGTGTAGGTGAAAGATTTGAAGCCTCATTTTCATGGATACATTTCTGTTGCCCACTGTGGGGCCCAAAAAAACAATTTTTTGAGCCTCATTTGTCTTAATTTCTACATTTTTCATTACTCTGTTGTACTAGTCCGTACAATCTTCCAAATATTCACACAAAAATTTCATTTTCGGGCAAAGATTTGATGGTTTTGCATGTCATTGTACACTTTCTCATGCAAAAAAGTGCCCTATTGTCGAGGTTCTTGTGCGACACATCATTTTCTCATAGGTGATAGTGCAAGACTTCACGTGGACCTACACAAAAATTTGCATGAAATCTTCAAACAACACAGTTAAGATTCAAATTTTCAAAATGTTTTATCATCTTTTACTAACATCTTTTCTCTAAAGCATTATTATTTTAGTTTTTCTAGTTTTTGGCAGCCTAACAATTGTTTGTAGGATGTTTGACAAAGACTCCTTTATACAAACTTCCCTAAACATGAACTATGTGTTTGCAGGATGCTATCAAAGATACGATTGCCAAAGACCAATCTTAAAACCCACTAAAACAATGTGTATTTTTATTAATTTCTAAACATAGTCTAATTAGGGCTTGTCAACTTCATAGGGTGCAAGATAGAAGAATAGGGGATTATGCTCTTTGCCACTTAGAGTTCATGACCAAGGTTGAATCAAAAACCTAGAAGCTTCTGAAAGACAACATTTGAGGGAAGCAAGCAACTTAGTGGTTCTCTAGTCCTAATCCTTTTCTATGATGAGATGATGGTTTCCTTTCAAGGGGATCAAAATCTTTAGAAAGGATGAGTCTAGATTGATTAAGCTAAATCGGTGATTAATGTGTTTTGTGTGTTTGGGTGAGAAACTAAGGTAGAGGAGTATTCTCTTTCCCCTTGAGGCAAATCAGAAACTTTGACCCTTATGTTTGAACCACAAATTTGAGTTAATCCTTTAGAGGGCCTGTTAGAGTAATCCAACCTCTGGGAATGACCCAAGTGAGCACACTCCTTTAGCCAGAGATTCCAATTCACTATAATAAAGAATCTTTTTAGAGAAAAAGACTCCAAAGCCGTATTAATTTCTTTCCCTTGATTCTTGATATTACATATCAAGGAGAAGCTTTGTTTATTGCACTAGTTGACACCGTCCCCAATCTTACTAAGCAAGAATGTGCACTCTTAGATACTGGTGTGGGTTGTTGGTCTCAACTTCACTTGCAAAGCCACGGGGGATTAATATGAATGGAAGCCACGTAAAAACCTTTTAGTTAGAGGGTACCCAATTCACCTTTGAAAGGAGGCATAATCTTTGTACAAGGAGGGGGAAGAATCTCTCCTATAGAACTCACCATAGGCATGATACTGGGTGTTGGAAGGTGGTATATGCACTTGACCCCTGGCATGAGGGTGTTCACTTAGTGTATATGTTATTGAGCCCTTTGAATACACCAAAAACATAGGCACCCTCTAGGGGGTGACATAGCTATGTGAGGTGCACTCATGCACATAAGTTGTGGGACAAAGGTTTTGCCTTCTCTACCATTTTCTATTTTTAGGGATAAAGCATGTTTCATATCAAGTCTTAAACAAGTCTAAACCTGCCTAAACAAATTGAAAGTCAAGACTCCCCTATCCCTCTAAGTTTCTTTGCCCTCAGTTGAATTATATTTGACTACTACTTGATTCTCGTGTCTTGTTGAAAACACTTTGTATTACTTGAAAACCAATGCTATTTCAAATCTAAAAATCAACCCTATAATTTGTCTAGTATCTATCAAATGAACCAACAACCTATCCAGAATAGTTTGGATTTGTGAAAATCTCTTTGAAATCTAATCCTATTGTCTGTCTGGTCTTAAATTTCATGCATAGTTTTGCAAGATTTTGAGTGAGCCCCATTTGTTCTATCACTTCTTCAGATGGGTCTATCCAAATCTTCATGTGAGAGCTTTTATATCTCTATGCAATATCTTGTGTTTTTTCTTCCAAAACCTGTCACTTCTTTGTGTGGCCTAGAGCACATCCTCACGCAAGTTTATATTGCTGATCTGAGTCTTCGCGCCTACTTGTGTACTTTGTGTCTGCTTGTGTACTTTCTTGTGCACCTCCCAGAGGATCTTCATGCAAGACCTTGTGTCAAAATTGTCATATCAACTTGTTGGAGCAATTTTTTTCTTGCATCTAGTCTATTTTCTACATTGAGTTACCTCTTCTTTGTCTATAAATAGTCCCAAGCAGTGACATTTCACTTAGTTGCTAACTTGCAGTCTATACTTTAACTAGTCTCATCTCTTAGTGTCTTGTTCTTGTCCTCTAGTGTTTTTTATACTTAGTGTCATGATAGTCATAATCCTTGGTTGTTCTAGCCTTCACTCAGACTACTCATACCTTAGTATACAACACTCTTCCTTTTTCTTTTTGAGACTACATTTTAGTGTGATCCTTGTCTTCATTTTTTCTTCTTGTCTTTGTCTATGACTATCACAACAAGAAGAACGAATTTATTTTATCCCCTTAGACTTAGGCAAGGTCAAGCTAGAGCTCATAATCATGACAGAGGTCACCTTCCATTTTATACATAGTTTGTATCCAGTTCGTCCAGTGAGGCATCTTCACAATCTCCTTCACCGATCAGATCACCTCAAGTCTAGTGAATGTTCTCCATAAACTTAAAACAAACTAGGAACCCCTTGTATCAATAGGATCCTAAGGCTAGCAAAGGCCCTACATCTCTAAAGAAAATGTCTGAATTCCTTTTCAAAGGATATTTCCAAATCACAACATACTGAAATTGAACACATTCCAACAATGGATGATCATGAACCTAAACATGGTAGTCATAGTAGACACCACGATCAAACTAGGAATGATAAAGAAAAATACCATGACATTGATGAGGAATAGGAAGAGGTGGAAATAATTCTTGAGCACATAGCAAAGTGTCAAAAAGACAAAAACTTTCTAAAGGTTATGGAAATCCTATTCGACGAAGAGAAAGAAAAGTACTTTCTCAAACTTTCCTAGGAGGAAGCTAAGTTGCCTCATCACTTCAATGTGAAAACCATCATCACACCTAAAGAGTAAATTGAGACCTCCAAACTCCAAAAATAACTAAAAATCATGCAAGACCAATTGGCTTAGATGATGCATGAGAAAGACAAATCCACAAAAAAATACACCTTAGATGCTCTTTGTCCATTTCCATTTGACAAGAGCATAGACATGCCTCCTTTTCCAAGAGTAGTAGAGCTACCTAAGTATGAAAAATACTTTGGAACCACTGATCCCCAAGATCAGTTGTAGGAATTTGGTTCCTTGTCTATGGAAATTATGCATAACCGGACATGTCTCATGCATTTATTCCCCATAAGTCTAGGTGGTCAGGCTACGAAGTGGTTTCCACACTTATCTCCTAGATCAAGACATTTGATGAAATTGCCAAATTTTTTATCTAGCAATATTCTCATAACATTTAGCACCCTATCAATATTTGAGATTTATGTAACCTTAAGCAGAAGGTTGGGGAACCCTTCCTCACATTCCTCTAGAGGTGGAGACAACTTTACACTAAATACTCACATAAGATTTTTGAAGCAAAAAAAACTTGACATCTTCATTGATAACCTCGTACCCAATTTTAGGTATAGAGTCCAACTTCAAGGTCCATGTACCTTCAAAGACATGGTCACACAAGCTATTTACATTGAGGAATTCATGGTCAAGAAGGGTGAACTTACCCTTCAGAAGGACACAAAAAAAGTGTCCACCCCTAACAAGGACAAACCCAAGTACATCAAAAAGAATTGAGAAGTTGTACATGATGGGATCATTGACAATGTAACTCCCAAACCTACTAAGGAAACCTTTAATCTCATAGATGGTCTCAATGCAACCAAGAATGTTGAGAAAACTCCTACTAACAACAAGACATCTAGGAACAAACCAAGAAACTCATGGGCCACATGCCCTAAATGGGATTATACACCTTTGCGTGAACCTTTGGATGTGGTTTACAAAACCTTATTACAAACCAAGCTCATTTCACCATTGGACAACTCTTGCCCTTATGATCTACAACCATGCCCACCATGGTGGAATGAAACTACATTCTATGAGTACCACCAAAATAAGGGGCACAAAACAAGCAACTACATAAACTTGTGTCACAAAGTATAGGACATGATCAATGATGGTGACATTGTGGTAGATGGACATAACAAAAATTCAGATCACAAGGCCTTCAAAGAGCCCTTCTCAACTTATGAAAAAGGAGAGAGCTCAAAACCAAAACCTAATGACAATAATGTGATCAACATAGTTGAACCTATGGATTTTGAGTACTATGATGTCATTACCATTAAGGGAAAGCAAGATAAAAATAAACCCAAGACACCACTTGTCTTGAGAGGTCCTATTTCCAACACAACAAAGAACACATCTTCGCAACACTATGCCAATGTTGTTACACAATCTCGAGCCAAGTTGGTGCTCAAAAGCCCTGTGCCTTCTACTCCTGATCTTGAACAACATAAAGATAAAACCCTTGCTGGTCCACCTAGAAAAGGTGCAAAACTCACAACAAATTCAGTAGCAACTTGCTATAGTGTTTTCGATAAATTAAAAAAAACTAATGCTCAAAGCACCATCTTTGAGCTGCTTAAAATCTCACCTACTCATAGGTATATTCTGGACAAAGCCCTTACTAAGAAAAATGTTCCTCAAGATCTTGATCTTGAGAAATATCAATCTATTTTAGGTAACCTAACCTTGCCTTACTTTGTGCTCTTCTTTAAAGAGGATGAAAACTTATTGAGTCACCAACACAATCAACCTCTACACATTGAGGTCATGATACATCAAACATGTGTTCACTGGGTCCTCATTGATAATGGCACTGGGTTGAATATTGTCTTTTCCTCTCTACTTAGACAATTGAATTATTATAAGGGCTCTATTGATCCTCATCCAAAGATCACTATCAAAGTGTATGATGAAGTTGAACAAAAGTCTCTAGGTCTTGTGGTCTTGCCCCTTCCCATCGGTCCTGTAGAAAGGGATGTCACTTGTCAGGTCCTTAACATTCCCTTGGCTTTTAACATTCTGCTAGGATAGCCATGTGTAGATGCTCAAAAATGGTTCACATCTACCTTTTCATCACTTCTTCATACTAATTTGTACCATTTTCTCATTCTACTAACTTCGATCTTTTGGCCAAAATTGATTATACTTTGTCATTTGTATCCTTTTTCACATCAATTTCATATCAACTCAGAATCACCCCAAATCAACTTAGAATCACTCAAAATCAGTCCTAATCATCACAAAGCATATCAAACATCCCAAATCAATCATCATTTATCTGACTCCTAGGTATTGTTGTGGCTTTTCAGTGCCTTGAAAACCTATCAACCTATCAATCTTATCAAGCCGAACTTACTACTATCATGGCTCTTAGTGCTAGGTCAAACTATCATTCACGTCATTCAATATTTGATGTTGTTGAGGCTTTCAATGTCAGATCATGGCATCATCAACCATTTTAATAATATTGACAGTGTTTTTCAACGTTATTATGATCAAACCTTTTCAATCAATTTCAATCTTGTAGCATTTACAATGGTGGTTAAATGTTACATATCAACCAACTCATGTCATGTGTCCTTGGCATGTTATCAATTTCAATAAATCAATCTAACCATGGCTTTGGTCCACTTTTCATCATCTTATTCAATATCTATATCATCATCACATTTTCATCAAAGGATACGGTTGCATTCATTTAATCAATTTGGCCAATCATTTACTAATTTTCTCTATAGGATTAAATAACCCATAATTTAATCCTATTATTCTTTCTAATTATTCTTCCTAATTATCATCCTCAATTAATTAATTTTATTAATTAATTGATTCATTATCTACAAACCATGGAAATTTACAATTTCCTAAGTTCTATTTTCCATCATTAATTCCATTTTCTACTAATTCTTATTTTGTGGAATAAAAGGATTCTTAATTCAAATATTCCATAAAATATTGCATCATCATGACACTTGGATAAGATTTTTCATAATCAAATATTCTTATCTCTTACGCATGTCCCTATTTGGCTTATTTGTTATAGATTCTTGGTTTTAAGTGGGTTTAGGTGTCTTATTATGGGTCATAGATTCTCTTCCACATTTAGCCATGTTTGACTTCCATGCATCTTAGAATCTTACAATTGGCATATTTTGTCATATGCGTCATGGATTCTCAAAGAAATCTCTTGCCACATTGCATATCTATGGGTGCCAAATCCAATGCTTTCATCCTCCATGTCAATTATAAAATGGACACTCTTTCTCTCATTTCGGGCCCTTAGCTTCGTGAGCCCTTGGAAGTTTTTGTCTTGGAAGTCCTTAGATCCTTAGCTTCTTTGCATTTTCACACCATTTTCTCTCAAGCTTAAATCAAAACTTCAAGTATTCTCATGGAATTATCCATATCATAGGCTTTTGCTTCAAATTTGTGTGCACTATAGGCAATTTTGGAGCTACATCATTTGGAGAAGAAAGAAGGACATGGGAGCTACAAACAAAAAAGGGGGTTTCTATTGCTTTCTTTATTAGTTTGGCTTTCATGGTAGACTAGTGGGTGCTAATATATGTTGATTGAATTTTGTGATTTTATCATAGTATGTTATGCATTTAACCCATTTTCTAATCCTACATTTGGTGAACCCGACGTGAACATGCATATCTAACTTGGGTTTTCTTGTTTTGTGCTTGTAGGTGCAAGGAAGGAGCTCACTTGGAAGGGTATAATGACTATCTACTCTTCCTTTTCATAGCTAGAGTAATTAGGGGGTCTATTAAAACACTTATATGCTATTTTTTCATGCATTCTATTAGCTTGTTGTCCTAGGGTGCACTCTGCTCTATCTTGGCGCACTTAGGACCCCTAGGAGCAGTTTTAGGAGTCCAAAAGCCACCAAAACCTCTTTCTATTATTTTTGACTTACCCACTATGCCCAACTAGGCCCCAACTATTTCATTGATGTAGTCTACACTATTTGGGTGCACTTGGGAGTGTAGCTTTGAAAATTTCAATTTCTAGGTCTTGTCTAGGCACCATTTCCCCACACTTTGCACCTGACTTCCCAACTATGTCCTAAAACTACCAACTGCACCCAACAAGGCCCCAATAGTTTCATTGATGTAGTCTACACTATCTGGGTGCACTTAAGGGTGTTTAGAGCCATTTTGGCCTTCTAGGGAGCAATCTACTCTGTCAAAGCACACTTGGGTTCACAGTAAGCACATGCATCAATCAAAATCTGCATCTAAGGTTCCTATCACTCTCTAGGACATAGATTAGATAATTTTTTGTTACTAATGGTCTATTTGCAGCATGTGGTGATTGTTGGATGAAGATGTGATCATAAGAAACTACTAATGTGTTCTTTGCAGGACGTTGTCGAAGACTTTGTGTGTCTTTCAAAACTATGTGTGTGGATTTCCTAGATTAGATAATATTTTTTTTGGTGCATAAAATGAACCTTTTTCTTTTCTACTTGGTGTGTCTACAGTGTTAAATCCCTAGGAGTTGCATTGGACGTATCCTCTCCCCTCACCATTCGTGGATCTTGGGTGTAAGAGAAATCCATGTAACTTCTATGTGAGGCCTACTTTGGACCAAGATACTCGATATTGGGTATGCTAGGGGATGACCTCAGAGCAGTAATGGGCCAAAAGCTAGGTCAACATTCTAGCCACTATATAAAATTCAATTACGGTTAAAGCCGTGTCGGTGGTATTGTTGTGTGATAGCTCTCCTCTAGTACCCTTGTGGTGCGTCAAACCTCGATTCTCGAGGCTAGGAGACCTTCTGTGAAATTTTATCATTCACTTATAAAACAAAATGCCCTTACTAGAAACCATGTTTTAGTGGCCAAAATCCTTTCTATCCACTAGCTCAAGGGGTCACCCATGCCCGTGAAGACATCCTACATTCTCGAGATCCTTAGTAGAGGCAACAATCCCTTGGGAAGTCATGCCCCTTGGGAAGTAGATCTTGGTAGCCTCGAGAAGTGAGTGTGCTATAAGGGGGAGCCTATGGTGCCAAGATCATAGGTTTTCTACTCTGGATAAGAACAATTGAACTTTAGTTCAAGTAGGAATTTAGTGGATACAGTCCTAAAATCCTAAGTTGTGGTGTGTTTGTTAACTTTTAACAATAGCTATTCTTGTCTTAATGTGTCTTGCATGTGTGTAAAATATAATCAAGATAATAACCAACATTCAAATTTATACCTTGAACCTTCTCCAAACATTACACATTTTCAAGACTTTACAACCTTTATCAAACTTTTCAAACTTTGGTTCAACATGCTCAAACCTTGGAAAACATGGTGACTTGTGCTCCTAAACGTGCTTGGTAAAATGTAGATCTCACACTTGCATAGACTTCACCTACATTCACCCTAGTATAGTCCTCATTCGTGCATCATATAGACTTCATATTGTACCTTTTAGTCCTCATTTAACATCTATTACCTTTAATATTGCATCCATTTAGGTTCAATTTACCTCCCTTAGTTTTTGCATTCCCATCTCAAAATCAGCACTTTTCATACCTACTCATCATCTTGACCACTTTAACCATCATTTTAGGTGTCCTAACCATCATTTTGAGCATTCATACTAGCCCTAACACTATCCCCTACTATTTACCTCTCTCTGACATCAATCCTAAAATCATAGCTCCTAGAATTGCCTCAGTTTCAGCCCAGTTTACCAACTGCACCCAGAAACTACCAACTACATCATTGACATAGTATACACTATCTAGGCACACTTGGTGGTCGTAAAACTGAATTTTGGATTCTAGATAACATTTTGGGGCTTCAACTATGTCTTTAGGTACTTAGTTAGCTCCCTTTGCATTAGCTTCACCAGATCAGCATTATGCATCACCTAGTCTTCATTTCCTTCACTTAGGACATAATTTTGTAGTTCATAACCTCTATTATACATCTCTCAACCCATTCTAACATCAACCCCAACATTTTACCTTCCTGGCATATCAGTTTGGCAACCATACCACTCAGAATCAACAAACCTTCATTTTGACTTACCAACTGCGCCTAGAAACTACCAACTACCCCCAAACTGGATCCAAGTGCATCAATGATGTATTTGATACTATTAGGGCACACTTGTCACTATTAGGGTGCACTTGGGTACCTGCATGACCATTTTGGGCTTCCAAACTGCACTTTAGGACCCCAAAACTGCATCTAGGAGCCTCTACACCTCCCCGTTCTACACTTGACCCAAAACCGCATCTTGCATCCAAAATCCCATTTTTCATCATAGGAATTTTCCATATTACATATCCACTCAGCATCATCACCATTTTGAGTCCCCAAAACATCATTTTGAACCCTCAAAACCATTGAATTTAGTAAAAAATCTAGACAAAGTATGAGTCTTAGAGTATCTCCTAGTGTTGACGGATAATGGATCTTGACTAGTATTTTTATCTTTTCTTATCATTTTCTTGGGTCCAAATATATCTATGTCTTGATATATTTGACCTTGTAATATTTTATCAATTTTATCTTTTCATCTTTTATCAATTTTTGGTCAAGATCCAAAGTCCTTTATCACAAGGTTAAACTCCTAAGAAAAATACTTTCTAAAGGTTTTACCTAAATTCAAAACTTTACCTATACCCTTTCCATAGCATAATCACACCCCTCAAATCCTTAAATGTCATTTTGACTTACCCTATTGGCATATAATCATCTCACATTGTTCAACATCCTAGCATAGTCAAACCTTATCAAATTGTCCATCAACCAAATTGCTTTCTTGGGCATTTACCATCATTTTGCATATCCTAAATGTCATTATGAACCCTATAAAATCATCCTTTTCATGATATATATTACATAAATCAACCTTTTGCATCCTCACCAAGTCCAAAACATAATCCTAATTATCATTTTGCATACCTTAGAGTCATTTTCATCCCCTCTAGTCAAACTTCAAAACGACACCTTGCATTCGCATTTACATGATATCCCTAGCACATTTGAACTTTGCATGTCAAAATCCTAATTCATTTAGCATTCCCTCACATTTTATAACATCCTTAAACACTTAAAAATCCCAAAAATACTCATATCTTGCATACCCACCACTCTAAATCACCCAAAACACTCAAAATTTTCATTGCATCTAAACTCTTAGGTATCATACCAGCACTTACTAGGACACAATCAGCCTAGAGACCTGAAGAACTTTATCAACCTTTGTTTTCTAAGGCATGAGCACAACCAAAACCTTGTCCAAGATAGAAGAAAATCAAGAGAACCCAACAAACCATTGACGAAGAACAAATTGAGGCATCACGACCATTACTAGTAGACCCCTTGAACATGTATCCGCAAGATCCTCATAATCAAGCTATGACACAAAAAACCTTGAACAATGCACCTACCATGATATTTCCTCCAAAAACTTCCCCCACACATGGGATGGTTCAATGGAGTCTTTTTTTTGAACCTATATTCATGCTAATACCACCAGGAGGAGGAAGTGTACCAACCACACCTGAGGATGAACAAGTGCATTCCTTCGAATTCAGCCAACCTGATACAAGTACCTTCAACTATAACAAATCAAACATACAAAAAGGTACTATACACCTAAGTGATGACTCTGACACTAATTATGGCATCACTAATGAAGAAATAGCTAGGGCATGTCAAGACAAAAAATTCTGTAAAAACTTCAAACTTTTGGCAGCCCAAGAAATTGTCAAATTCAACCCAAACTTGGAAGGTCCTAAGTCCAAAAATAAAACCAACACAAAAATTGAAAACATCCAACCCATGATCAATTTGGACTTAGATAAAGGAAAACAACCTTTGGAGTTTTCAAACACAATAGTGGCACCTATAAGGTCCCATCAAGAATCAACCATCAAAATCCTCCAAAGTACATTTGAACACATCAATGTTAACCCCTTGTTCAATGAAATACCACGAATCCCTAAACACCCCAAAAGGACATTAAGACTTGATTTTAGTCACATTATGCAACAACAAGATGCACCTAAAGGGACTTGTGCTCTAGGGATTCTAGACATACCTTCTCTAGAGGCAAATCAGCAAAGTACACCTTTGCTCCTAACTTTACCAAGTGCTATGACATCAAATGCTATGGAGCCTCTCATAAGTACAACATGTGAAACATCAAGTGCAACCATCCCTATGGACACACAAAGGAAAATTATTATTGACATTACGCCCATTCCCAATAGGGACACATCACATAGTCAATTCAATATGATGTCACAAGCAGGAACATCTAAAACACAAAGGAGCCAAAACAACAATCCAAACATGATGTTCAATTCTCAAGGACTTAGTCAACCACCACAAAAACAACAATCTATAGAGGTATCCCAACAATAACCACAACACATGGCACAACAACAACACATGGTACAAAAATTGCAATCAATCCCTCAACAAGTGCCACATCAAATACCACAACAAGTTCCCCAACAACAAGGACCCTTTTGTCTTCGAGGTGGCAACATACCTCCACCACCTAGTGACACTTCACCAGACTCATTAGACACATAAATGTTAGAACCAAGTAGACATATTTCCCACCATAGTAAATGGTCTACTCACAAACACAAATGACTTGAAGGAAGACCATCATGCAAAACCCAAATGAAGAATTATTACAACAATTCAAACAACTTTCCAAACAAGTCGAGGCATTGGGAGTCTAGAAGAAACATGCTCTATATATAGAAAGGGACCTACGTCCTAACCCATTCGATAAAAGTCTGTATATGCCTCCATTCCCAAAACACTTTGAGGCTCCAAGGTTTGAAAAATATCGAGGAAAAGGAAACCCTATTGATCACATCCAAGAATTTTGTGCTTCATGTACCAAACTCAGTGATGAGCCCACTTACCTTATGAGAATGTTACCTCATTCTCTAGGTGGGCCTACACTTGAATGGTACTCCAAACTTCCTGGTAATATCAAATCTTGGTCAGAACTAGTAGACAAGTTTATCTCCCACTTTGCCTTTAACATTACAAATGAGGTGACACTTTTTGATTTGTGGTCAACTAAATAGAAGATGGGAGAACCATTCATCACATTCTTACTACATTGGAGAAGCTTAGTCAGTCAATGCTCACTAGACATTCCTGAAGAATAAAAAGTTAACTTGTGCATTGAAAACTTAGTCCTAGACTTAATGTATGAACTCAAAATCAAGAGCCCAAGCACCATTTCTAAACTAATGAAAAAAGGGGCTAGTATTGAAGATGCTCTTATCCGTAAGGGAATCCTCAAGACAAACAAGGACAACACCAATACCAACTCATTTAATGACAAGCCAAATTTTTTTTCCAAAAACAAGAATGTGACTAATGATGGCATTGTGGATGCTCAAACAATTAGCACAATGCAACCTCAATTGACTTTGAAAGGCACAAACCCCACAAATTCACAAACTCTTAATCAAACTACACCTCAACAACAGAAAATTGAGACTTCCATGCAAGACAAAAGACATCCTAGAACCAAGGATAGAAAATTCACACCATTGGGGATACCTCTTAAGACTACATTGCAACAGTTACTGAGTAATAACTTCCTACAATTACCCCCAATCAAAGATGAACCATTCACTAAAGTTGATTGGTGGGATGACAAAAAGTACTATGATTACCATCGCACCAAAGGACATAAGACTTCATCATGCTTCCAATTGAAACATGCAATACAAGACCTTATTGATGATGGTGTAATCATAGTTGACCCATCACTGTTAGCATCCAACTCTAACCACACTATATTCAAAGATCCTTTGGGTAATCATGACAAAGAGAAACCCTCCAGTTCAAACTCAAACTCACAAGCTAATGTGAATTACACACGCATGGGATATGACTACACTATCAACTATTTCAATGAGTCTGATTCCAGCATATCCACATTCACATTGAAGGCTAAAGACCCTCGTTGTGCTATCACTACATGCCATACCAAGATCACCCTACCTCAAGCTCCATCTAGACCTACTACTTCTACTAGACTTGCACCCCCTGGTAGACCGGTCGCCCCTACTTTGTCTAATTATAGCCTCGTTGAACAACTTGGAAAGACTCCTACTCAAATATCCATCTTGGAACTACTATGTGCATCTCCCCAATAGTAGAAGATCTTGGAGCAAGCCCTTAAAGAGTCAATAGTCCCAGATAACATTGATGTTTCTCAGTTCCAAGCCATAGTTGGGAACCTATCCACATCACAACATATCACTTTTTCCCCTTGAGATATTCCTAAGGACAAACCCAACCAAAATGATCCCCTTCATCTTGAAGTCTTCATCCATAATGCCAAAGTCAGACATGTCTTAATAGATGGAGGAGTAGGACTGAACATCTATACTCTTAAAGTTGTGAACAGTTTGGGTTATTCTGAAGATGATGTGGATCCCTCTTAAAGAATCACAATAAAAGCTTATGATGATGGTGAACGCTTCTCCAGGGGCATCATCACATTACCTGTTAGATTTGGTCCAGCTACTAAAGACACATTATTCCATGTCCTAGATATAGAAATGAACTGCAACATGATACTGGGATGCCCTTGGCTTCATGGTATGAGAGTAGTACCCTCTACATATCATCAATGTTTGAAGTTTTCCTATAATAACATGGAGGTTACCATCCCTGGCGATCCAAATCCTTTCCAGTTTTCTGCCAATCTAAGACATGCTACTACATACCAAGTCCCAGCAAATAATGAAGCACAACCCACAAATTCATCTAAGTATGTGGATGCTAATATACTCCTCAATAAGGCCAAGGAAAAGATGAAGATTGAAGACAATGGGTGTGGAGAATACTTTTTGTCTCATGTATCCCACATCAGGGAGTCACCACTTTCTCCTGTCAGTACACAAAATGCCACTTCTATCAATGAGAATACCTCTATTTGTATGGAGAAAGAAAAATTAGAATGCAAACCCACTTTGATATCTACTAGCAAGTATGGACTTGGGTTTACTACCATGCAAAAACAAGGCTATGATGGCTATAGTGGTCTTGGATCTTAGAAATAAGGAATCATTAAACTATCACTACAAAAGGACAATCTCCTAGTTTGGGGCTTGGATTTAAACCATTACAAATAGGTCCTCCCATTACTATGGTACCTATGTGTAAGACTATGGATGTTTTGAATGATGAAAGGGTATCTAAGGATATCCCACTTGAAACCAACAATCCTCTAACTTCTGAGCATAACCCCAATGACCCAGTTGAATCAGATACCCATATATCTACCTTCAACCAAAGCCCATCCAGTACTAATGATGAAATCCCCTAAGGTTATCCTAACTATTGGATTGGGACCAACATGGACCACCAATTTTTTATCAACTCGACAATGATGGCACTCTCACAATAGACTTTGAAATCTATGAAGGCATTATGACTGAAGATCATAAAGAAGCATTTTCTCTTGAAGTGAAAACTTTGGCATATTATTGGGAGTAACCTCCATTTAATAGAAAAGAAAAAAATAATGAGCATAGGTCTCTTGGTGAAAAATGAAAGGCACCATTAGCCCATGAAAAATCAAAAGCTAAGCAGCTCCCAAGGATACAAAATGAAAAATATGATGCCATGAATATCAATGTTCCAGTGTTCAACATGCCACAAAGTCTTTTGGATCTCTCTCAATTGGCATTCATGTGGAAGTTCATTGGTCTCAACCCTCCCTTATATCTAGTTGTTTATTCCCACATCAAGCTACCTAATTTTCCCAATACCCAAGATCAAATCTTTATCCAACAAGCCTTTGCATATGTCATCATTAGTAATATTCCATATACAACATCCTTTGACCCAATTATCCTTAGATGCCTTGATTTTCAAGAGGCAGACACTATCTTACATAAGGTACATGATAGTATATCTTGAGGCCTTTCCAACGGTTTGGTTTTAGCTACAAACTCGAAATGACTCCTATGTAGTTATGGTCAGTCATGGATCTAGAGCTTATCAACTAGTAGCACCAACAATAGATTTCTTATTAGTAGTTTTCTACAACATTCTTAATTCCATCTAAAAGTCCTGGAAAAAGAAAAGAAAAAAGCAAAAAGTCATGAAAAAAGAAAAGAAAAAGTGAAAAAAGTCATAAAAAATGGATGCCTTGATGAAAACCTAGCAAATAGGCATCTTGGCACAAAAAATTTGAGTCGAGAAAAATTCCATCCAAAAGTGAAAACTTGGCAATTAGGTGCTTTGGGCAAGTACCATGGTGAAAACCTGGCAAACAAGCACCATGTGTAATCATTGTTGCTCCTCCATCTATTAGGATTCCATCTAGTCTTTTCCCTCTCTATCAGTCCTTGATCATATCCTTCATATTGCAAAACATCCTTGGTCCCTTATCATGGCTCATGAACTAGTTATGTTCTTTTTTATCTTGCCTAAGCATCACCAGTTTGCACACACTTTGTCATTGGTCTTTTTATATAGTCTATGTCTTGTCTGGGGGCATATTACCTGCATAGTGCACAAGTTTGAACTTGAATAGGGGGCATATCCCTAAGGACTTTTTATCCATTGGACCTATTGCATAACAGATTGGAGCTAACATTTGTATATGCTTATATGATCCTAAAAAAATTCTAAACAGTCAAATACAATCCTGAAAAAATCTCTAAAAATCACATAATGTCCTAAAAAAATCCTAAACATTCAAATACGATCTTGAAAAAATCACTAAAAATCATAAAATGTCTAAATAAACCCTAAAAATTGTAAAATGTCCTTAAAAAAACTAGTCACACAAAAACATCAAATATCCTCAAAAACCCTAAAAATCACAAAACCCATAAAAAATATGCAATAAACCTTATACATGTTCACTGTGGATAACCACCCCTTTTGCATAAACACTTGCACTTTGCAGGCTGAAACTCAAAGCACTACACTTCAATGCCAATCACAATATTTGAGCAACATGAACCAACAAGCAATCCAACATGTCTCTATGAACTTATCAATAGAATCTACAAAAAGAACTATCACATTATCAACATGTCAAACACTATCTACACACTTAAAACATTAATGAGAATGTAATAATGGACAAGAATAGCTGTTGGCTCACGCTGTTTAGTGAGTGATTTATTTTTGCTTTTTTTTTATCATGTCCCTATGCTACTTGATGATATAAATTGATCTATGAGAGTGGATGGGATGGTTCATGGTCATCTTTTTCTATTTCTATCTATTCAAATGTACCTTTGAGAGTCTAGGGCATGTACATATGCCTTAGGAAGGACAAGGTCATTCTTTGTCTACATCGTGCTTGTTTATGCAAAAGGCTTGCATTTATGCTCTGGCCCTTTATGCAATGATGCGTCACATTCCATTTGCCATATCAAAATAAAGCTCCATTTGACATATAGTGCACTTGTTTATCTAGCAATATTCTCATAACATTCAGCACCCTATCAATATTTGAGATTTATGTAACCTTAAGTAGAAGGTTGGGGAACCATTCCTCACATTCCCCTAGAGGTGGAGACAACTTTACACTAAATACTCAAATAATATTCTTAAAGCAAAAAAACTTGACATCTTCACTAATAACCTTGTACCCAATTTTAGATATAGAGTCCAACTTCAAGGTCCACGTACCTTCAAAGACATGGTCACAAAAGCTATTTACATTGAGGAATTCATGTTCAAGAATGGTGAACTTACCCTTCAGAAGGACACAAAGTAAGGATCCACCCCTAATAAGGACAAACCCAAGTACATCAACAAGAACTGAGAAGTTGTACATGATGGGGTCATTGATAATGTCACTCCCAAACCTACTAAGGCAACCTTTACTCTCATAGATGGTCTCAATGCAGCCAAGAATGTTGAGAAACCTCCTCCTAACAACAAGACATCCAGGAAAAACTAAGAAACTCATGGGCCATATGCCCTAAATGGGATTATACACCTTTGGGTGAACCTTTGGATGTATTTTACAAAACCTTGTTACAAACCAAGCTCATTTCACCATTGGACAACTCTTGCCCTTGTGATTTGCAACCATGCCCACCATGGTGGAATGAAACCACATTCTATGAGTACCACCAAAATAAGGGGCACAAAACTAGCAACTACATAAACTTGCATCACAAAGTATAGGACATGATCGATGATGGTGACATTGTGGTAGATGGACATAACAAAAACTTGGATCACAAGAGCTTCAAAGGGTCCTTCCCAACTTATGAAAAAGGAGAGAGCTCAAAACCAAAACCTAATAACAAGGTCAACTATGCATACTCTAATGACAACAATGTGATCAACATGGTTGAACCTATGGATTTTGAGTACTGTGATGTCATTACCATTAAGGGAAAGCAAGATAAAAATAAACCCAAGACACCATTTGTCTTGAGAGGTCCTATTTCCAACACAACGGACAAGACATCTTTGTAACACTATGCCAATGTTGTTACACAATCTCGAGCCAAGTTGGTGCTCAAAGGCCCTGTGCCTTCTACTCCTGATCTTGAACAACATAAAGATAAAACCCTTGCTGGTCCACCTGGAAAAGGTATAAAACTTGCAACAAATTTAGTAGCAACTTGCTATAGTGTTCTCAATAAATTAAAACAAACTAATGCTCAAAGCACCATCTTTGAGCTACTTAAAATCTCACCTATTCATAGGTAGATTCTAGAAAAAGCCCTCGCTAAGGAAAATGTTCCTCAAGATCTTGATCTTGAGAAATTTCAATCTATGGTAGGTAACCTGACCTTGCCTTACTTTGTGCCCTTCTTTGAGGAGGATGACAACTCATTGAGTCACCCACACAATCAACCTCTACACATTGAGGTCATGATACATCAAACACATGTTCACTAGGTCCTCATCAATAATGGCACTGGGTTGAATATTGTCTTTTCCTCTCTACTTAGACAATTGAATTATTCTAAGGGCTCTATTGATCCTCATTGCAAGATCACTATCAAAGCATATGATGAAGTCGAATGAAAGTCTCTAGCTCTTGTGGTCTTGCCCCTTCCCATCGGTCCTGTAGAAAGGGATGTCACTTGTCAAGTCCTTAACATTCCCTTGGCTTTTAACAGTCTACTAGGATAGCCATGTGTAGATGCTCAAAAATGGTTTGCATCTATGGTTTCATCACTTCTTTATACTAATTTGTACCATTTTCTCATTCTACTAACTTTGATCTTTTGGCCAAAATTGATTATACTTTGTCATTTGTATCCTTTTTCACATCAATTTCATATCAACTCAAAACCATTTCATATCAACTTAGAATCACCCCAAATCAACTCGAAATCACTTGAAATCAGTCCTAATCATCACAAAGCATATCAAACATCCCAAATCAATCATCATTTATCTGACTCCTAGGTATTGTTGTGGCTTGCAGTGCCTTGGAAACCTATCAACCTATCAATCTTATCAATCCAACCTTAGTACTATCATGGCTCTTAGTGCTAGGTCAAATATCATTCATGTAATTCAATCTTTGATGTTGTTGAGGCTTTCAATGTCAGATCATGGCATCATCAACCATTTTAATAATATTGACTGTGTCCATCGACCTTATTATGATCAAACCTTTTCAATCAGTTTCAATCTTGTAGCATTTACAATGGTGGTTAAATGTTACATATCAACCAACTCATGTCATGTGTCCTTGGCATGTTATCAATTTCAATCAATCAATCTAACCATGGCTTTGGTCCACTTTTCATCATCTTATTCGATATCTATATCATCGTCACATTTTCATCAAAGGATACGGTCGCATTCATTTAATCAATTTGGCCAATCATTTAATAATTTTCTCTATAGGATTAAATAAACCATAATTTAATCCTATTATTCTTCCTAATTATCATCCTCAATTAATTAATTTTATTAATTAATTGATTCATTATCTAAAAACCATGGAAATTTACAATTTCCTAAGTTCCATTTTCCATCATTAATTCCATTTTCTACTAATTCTTATTTTGTGGAATAAAAGGATTTTTAATTCGAATATTCCATAAAATATTGCATCATCATGACACTTGGATATGACACCTCGTGGGTTCTCCTTTGACACTTGGATAAGATTTTTCATAATCAAATGTTCTTATATCTTATGCATGTCCCTATTTGGCTTATTTTTCATAGATTCTTGGCTTTAAGTTGGTTGAGGTGTCTTATGATGCATCATAGATTCTCTTCCACATTTAGCCATGTTTGACTTCCATGTGTCATAGAATCTTACAATTGGCATATTTTTTCATATGCATCATGGATTCTCAAAGAAATCTCTTGCCACATTTCATAGCTATGGGTGAAAAATCCAATGCTCTCATCCTCCAGGTCAATTATAAAATGGACACTCTTTCTCTCATTTTGGGCCCTTAGCTTCTTGAGCCCTTGGAAGTTTTTATCTTGGAAGTCCTTATATCCTTAGCTTCTTTTCATTTTCACACCATTTTCTCTCAAGCTTAAATCAAAACTTCAAGTATTCTCATGGCATTATCCATATCATAGGCTTTTGCTTCAAATTTGTGTGTACTATAGGCAACTTTGGAGCTACATCATTTGGAGAAGAAAGAAGGACATGGGAGCTACAAATGAAAGAAGGGGTTTCTATTGCTTTCTTTATTAGTTTGGATTTCATGGTAGACTTGTGGGTGCTAATATATGTTGATTGAGTTTTGTGATTTTCTCATAGTATGTTATGCATTTAATCCATTTTCTAGTCCTACACCATGGATACATGAGTCAAATTCCTATTTTGTGGCTCTGAAGTCACTATTCTTGCCAGTACTAACTATACCTGCAATATGCTCAAAGCTACTAAAAATTTCATCACTGCTAATAGGGAATCTATTGATTATCATGATGATAAGCTAAAACAAATTGAGTAGTCACTCATGCTAAAATAAACTAGCATGGGTGAGTACCATATCAAACTAGTATTGTCATTAACATCTCTTCCTAAGTCTCCTAATCATTATGGGAGACCATCTGAGGCAAAGAAGCCATTTTTGCTGACACCTCAAACCAAGTATAATGGCACTTTTGTGAAGGCTGCAATTCCTTTAGAAGATGAAAGCCAAAATTGAGCCATTTTTGTATGGCTTTACAAAGAAGATACTCTAGTAGACCTAATAGAGAAAGCTTGAGAGATCACTCCTGAGAAATATGGGCCTAGTCTTAGACTCATGAAGCATTTTGGTTACAAGGGAATTGGTCCTATTGGTTGCAATAACAACAGTCTAGTTGATTCTATCAAAGAAATAGCTCAAAGAAATAGATACATCTGGTTTAGGATTTAAGAAGGTTCCCTTCCATTTAGAGGCTAACAAATTCATACCAGAGCCTGATGGTTCATCTAGAAATGACTCACGAGCTAAGTCAAATACTCAAGATGATAATTCAAACAATAAGGATCCTTATCCTTATCCTATTCCTCATGACTTTGATAAATTCTATGCTAAGCCTAATGACTTTGTGCCACATGTTAGCACAATGAGTGATACTAGTGATTCTTCTGAGGACAATACTAATCCACCTAGTGCTCATTCAAAAAAGGGAGAGTCTAGTTAGGCATTATGTATTGAACACTTGTGTAAAAATCTAGATGATGAAGGTGAGTATGTCCCTATCACTGTCGGAGAATTCTACAACATGTCACCATGCAACACTAATTCTAAGGAATATGAGTTTGACTCTCTTTTAGAAGCAACTATAGGTAAAGACATTGACCAAGTTCATGTCTATGAAAACCAACTCAAAGTGGGTGAAACATCTAGGCTTAGGTCAGATGGGTTGTATCCAACTAGTGTCCTCGAGTCGTTAGTTGCTAATGTTAGTACTCAAAGGTATTTGAATGCACGTGTGGACAAAACCACTGTAGGTCTCAAATTTCTAGTCCAAGCATTTAATGACTATACTATGAATGCAATTGAAACTGCCACTACTCTTTCACTCACATATTCTAAGCTTATAGATTGGAATCCTAATGCATCTAGTGAAGGCCCCATGTTCAAGAATGACTATGCTCTTGCATGCTACCTAAACATTGTTGAACTTGTAATGTCTTCCACCAGTGAGAAAAGCATCAAAATGACTAAAGCTGACATCAAATATCTTAGTCATATGATTAAAAAGAAAAAATAGAGAAGGTCTAGTGGTGAAAACCACATTATGGTAGTATCCAAACCCAAAAAAGTAAAAACAAAAGATGTATCCAAGGGTGAAAACCTCTCTAAGGCACCTGTAGATGGGATATTTGATGCACTTTCAATAGATATCATTGATGTTGATAGAGCTAACATAGTCAATCAAACTAGGCATAGAAAAAAATCCTCATATGATACATTTGGCACAGTCACTGTCTCCTAAAGAAAGGGAGGAGTCAATTATCGTCTTCCAAGAGAAGAAGATAAATTTTGCTTGGACATATTCTGACATGCCAGGACTAGATCTAGATCTCATTATGCATCATTTGTCCATCATGCTAGACATCAAACTAGTTAAATAGAAACTTTAGAAAATGCTTCCTCATGTTGCATTACTTGTCAAAGTTGAACTGGAGAAACTTTTGTAAGCTAGATTCATCTGTGCAATTGATTATGTTGAATGGATATCCAACATTGTTCTAGTCTCCAAGCATGATAAATCTATCAGAGTTTGTACTAACTTCCATGATCTCGACTTATCATGTCTTAAGGATGATTTTCCACTTCCCAACATTGATATGATAGTGGATATGACAATAGGCTATGAGACGTACATAAAAATTGCACCAAAAGATTAGGAAAAGACTACTTTTACATGTGCATGGGGCACCTTCTATTGGAATGTAATGTCATTTGGTTTGAAAAATGCTGGTGCAACCTATCAGAGGGTAGTAACTAAAATTTTTAATGACATGATGCATAAGACCATGGAGGACTACATGGATGATACCTTGGTCAAAAGCACAAAATGCAATACTCATTTGCAAGATTTGGGACCCATCCTAGATCACATGGAGAAGTTTAGTCTCAAGCTCAATCCTAAGAAATGTGCATTTAGTGTCACATAATGGAAACTATTGGGATACATTGTTTCTATGAAAGGAATCGAGGTGGATTCGAAGAAAGTTCAAGCAATTATGGATATGCCTCCACCTAGTAACATCAACCAGATGAGAGGCCTACAAGGGAGACTCCAATTTATTTGTAGGTTCATGTAATAGTTGGCAAATAGATCACAAACTTTTACAAATACTTTACATAAGGGTGTGAAATTCAACTAGAGTCAGGATTGCAAGAAAAGCCTAACATAGATCAAATAATATCTTTCTAATCCACCAATGTTGATGCCTCTTATCTATGGGAAGCCTTGATTTTATAAATTTCAGCAACTAAGACATCTTTGGGAATCTTATTAGCTCAAGAGGAAAATGATAACAAGTCGAGATCTATCTATTATTTAAGTTGCACACTAATCTCATATGAGAGAAATTACAACATCATCGAGAAAGCTTGCTTAGCAGTTGTCTTTGCTTCCCAAAAGTTGAGACACTACATGCTTGCCCACACTATGTGGCTTGTGGCTAAAATAGATCCATTTAAGTACTTGATTAGTAAGGCAGCTCTCATAGGAAGATTGGCTAAGTGGGTCATGATACTCGATAAGTTTGACATTCAATATGTTGAGCAAAAAGCCATCAAGGGACAAGTGATTGTGGATCAGCTAGCAGATGCACCTATGCAAAGTCTTCTCTCGATGAACATTGATTTCTGTAATGAGTCAATTCTAACACTCACACACCAAACATGGGTGATGTTTTTTGATGAGTCCTTTACACAATAGGGATCTAGTGCTAGATTACTCTTCATAATACCATAGAGATATTCATTACCCAAAGCATACAAGATTCTATTTCCTTGTACAAACAACATTGTTGAATATGAGGCTTTGATTAATGGCATGAAGATTGTAGCTAAATGGATATTGGATCAGTTAGATATCTTTGGGGACTCTTAGCTTGTAATCAACTAGGTTAATGATGTGTATCAAAAAAAGGATGAGAAATTGACCCCTTACAAACACATGGTTGATGACCTGAAGAAGTATTTTGTGCACATCACCTTCCAACAAATTCCTCAAGCAGATAAAAAAGTGGTTGATGCCATGGCTACTCTAGCCTCCCTATTACAGATGCCTGAAAATGATCTCTGACATGAGTTCTTGATGGAAGCATTACATTACCTAGCCTATGATACCCCTGATTCCAGGATGATCTGTTCTATTGTAGGACAAGACTCATCTTGCTACCATCATGTCTACTCCTATCTTCATAACCAAACCATTCCAAAATGGTATAAACTAAAATGAAAAATGTTACCTTATCTGTAATGATTCACAATACGTCATTATTGCTAATGACCTATTAAGGAGAGGTCTTGACAGAACACTCCTTAGGTGTTTAGAACCTAAAGAGTCCAAATGTGCATTAATGGACATTCATGAGGGCATTTGTGGATCCCACTCAAATGGCTTGACAATAGCTCGCAAACTCATTAGAGCTGGTTACTATTGGCCTAAAATGGAGCAAGAGACAATTAAGTATGCCAAGTCCTACAAGTAGTGCCAACTCCATGGGAATTGGATCCCATCTACCAGAATGTGGCCATTTCAATAATGGGCCTTTGATTTGGTGGGTTAGATTCACCCAACTTCTTCTAATGGACATAAGTTCATTATTACATCTATAGACTACTTCATGAAGTGGGTAGAAGTAGTACCTCTCACAATAGAAAATGACAAAACTATAGCTCTTTTTATCATGAACTACATCATCTGCAAGTATGGTGTACCATCGTCCATCATTACTAACAATAGAGGACAGTTCAAAAACAAAGACCTTAAGGAACTATGCAAAAGATTCAAAATCACACAACATTGGTCTTCTATCTATTATGCTCAGGGTAATGGTCAGGCAGAAGCATCCGACAAGGTGATCCTCAAGATCATCCATCGCATAGTCAACAAATCTAGAAGAGATTGACACCTCTAGATTAATCCAACCTTTTGGGCATACAAGACAAGCATCAAGACTCCAACAAGAACAATGCCCTTTGCTTTGGTTTATGGAATAGATGTTGTACTTCCAATAGAGGTTGAGATCCCTACCTTGAGAATCTCTATGAAAGGCCTTATTACTAATGAAGATTATAGAATAGCTCAACTTCAAGTACTAGTGCTACTAGATGAATGTTGACAAGTGGCATGTGATCATCTACGAGCTTATCAGCAGTGAATGTTAAGAAGCTACAATAGAAAAGTTAAGCCATGTGACTTCCAACTGGGTGATCTCATCCTGAGAGAGAATCCTAAGAATCAACAAAAATGAGTCCAAAAATAGAAGCTTGAACCAAATTGGCTTGGTCCTTACATAATTACTGCAATGTATGGATCTGGTACTTACCAATTTTCTATAGTTAGGGGAGAGGTGCTAAAGGAATTTTTCAACACTCTCCACCTGAAGTGGTTTTACTACTGATCTAATCTTAGGAGCTTCTTGTACATATCTAAAAGTCCTAGAAAAATTGTTTTAGATTATGGTAAAAGAAATTTTTGAAGGGACTCCAAAACCCTTTAATAAAAAGCAGAAAGATAAAGCATTATAGCTCAACAGGAAAAAGAAACCTGCAACAAACTGTAGAACAGTTTCAAAATCAAGTTTTACAGGGACCTGAAACCACTAGAAAAGTCCAAAAACAAACTAAACCAGGTTTTATAGGGACCTGGAACCACTAACAGTCTAAACAAGATAAACCAAAAGCCAGGACCAGAGACCCCAACCAGTAACCAACACCACACAGGAACAAAACCAGAGAACCTGACCCAAAGCCACTATTGCAGCTCTAAGATCATTTTAGCAGCTTCCTTACCAATTGCTACAATCTCTTGAATGGTATCAACACTTGAAGTAGCAACAACTTTCATTGCACTCTTCCTCAAGCTCTGCCTTTTTCTTTTTCTCAGACCCTCATCCGAAGTGATTTCTTCATTAGCCCTTTTTCTCAGGCTTGTAGCGGCCACACATATACTCAAGGTGACCTACTCCATCTTAGTGCCACTCTCCTTGATTAACATTCTAAGGTTCTGCTCATAGTTGTTAAGTTTGTTAGGGATGTCTCCAAATTTTTCTATCCTAGAAAAATTGTTACCCTAGTTATAACCTAGCAAATAGGTGCCTTGGTAATACCAAAAAAATCAAAAAAGAGAAAAATTCAAAAAAATTGAAAACCAAGAAAAGTACCATTGGTGAAAACCTGGAAACAAGCATCATGGTAGCAAAAAATGAAAGCCCTACCAAGAAGGTGGAAACCTGGCAAACAAGCACTTCTTGTTCCCAATGCTCCATCTTCTAGTGCATCTGCTAGCTCCTTGTATAGTTGCTTTCTCACTTTTCCTATTTTTCCTATCATGTATTCATGGATTGAGTCTTGTTATAACTCAGGGGCACTATCCTTCAGTATCATAGAATCTCTTTCATGATATTCAATAGTCATTCTGGCTATGTCTACCTACTATCACTAATCTCACTACTTTTTGAGATTCTCCTCATAGAATCTCTTTTGCGACAATCACTAGTCATTCTAGGTGTGTCTGTCTACTATCGCTAGTGTCACTCCTTGTCCAGATTCTCCTCATAGAATCTCTTTCACTACAATCACTAGTCATTCTGATTGTGTCTACCTACTATCGCTAGTGTCACTCCTTTTTAAAATTCTCCTCATAGAATCTCCTTTGTAAAAGTCACCAATCATTCTAGCTGTGTCTGCCTACTATTGTTAGTGTCACTTTTTGAGATTCCTTATTGGAAGATCTCTCTTGCATCAGTCACCTATTGTTCTGGTTGCATCTATCTACTGTCGCTCAGTCCTCTTTAGGTTCTTCACCTTGAAGATTCCTCTTTGACCTTAGTTAGTAGTCATTCTGGTTGTGTTTTTCTACTATTGTCACCCTACTAAAGAGATTTCTTTCACCTATTTTTTAGACATTAACACTTGACTTCAATCCCAAAAACATTGAACTCAAAATGATATACTTGTTTGGATATGTTGAGCATTTTTCTTTCTTTGTTTTTCTTTTTCTTTCATCATGTCTCCTTAGGGAACTCAATGATGTCATCTCTAAATAGAGAAGTCATGACTGTGGTCATGATCTTTTCTTTGCTTTCTATTTGTGGTTTAGTTTCAATAGTTTGAAACATTCATATAAAAGGGGTGTCCACTATAAGAGCCTCCATCTTTTATTGGATGGTTGGGTCTACCTCAATTCCTTTTATATGGATACATCAATAACATTGGTTCTTCTCCTTGCTTGTTGGAGTGAACTCTTCATGCTATAATAAGTATTGGTACTCATCCTACTAAGTGAACTTATGGGTCACTACGAGTATATCTAGCACACTTTTGTCTCAAGTTATGAATGCAAGGGTCGTTATAGATAGAATATTTACTAGCTACATAGAATGAGATGGATCTCTTGTGTGTTTGGTGTGTCTACCATGTAAGCAACATCTTGGTCATCCTAGCATTTATGCTCTGATGCTTATGTTAACTATCTACATTAAAAAGGGACAATTTTTTTGGTCATTCTGGCTTCTTGTGCCTTGAATGCTTACATTTCATCTTGACAAAACTAGAACTAATGTCCTATTCATATTCTCATGGTTTCAATGTTAGTGAGAATTGTATGACATCTAGGGTTTTTGCTATACACTTAGTGATGATGATTATCGAGGCTATGCAACTAGACCTAGGGTTGCATCTAGTTTAGGGTTGTATATAGCATAGGATTGCATTACTTGGTTTAGCATATGATTCGATTGAAAATCTACTTTCATCTTCTATGATGAGGGATTCTTAGTCTCTTCAATGTATCACGATCCTTCATGACTTCACAAGTGCTTGATTCTTTGGTCTGTCCTCTCATGCTCCTCGATGAGATACCTGTAACTGCCAAGCAAAAACATGAAAGTTACATGAGATGTTAGTCCATTCACCTATGCATTTCCCTCATAAATCCATAAATTCATTTCATCTACATGAACAACTCAACTCAAACATGCATCCATACATTAACATCATGTTTTTCATCTCATAATCACAACATAAAACATCTCATGTAAATCAAATTAAAAGACAGACACTAACAATGACATGAACACAATGATACTTGGCTCCAAAATCTCATATATGTTGGTGTCAAAAGAATGTGTTAGTACAAAAATGAGTGCTACTCAAGCACTATTGATAAAAAATGGTACAAAATGGTGCTCGCACAGCAATCGATGCATAGCCAGAATCAAAAACTCAGAGGCAAGACCATCAAATATCTAACTCTATCCATTGCCCTCACCTCTTGTAGGAGGAGGAGGAGGACGTGGCATGTCTAGCCTGGCTAGTGGGTGTGCACCTCTAGAATCTCGTGCATACTAAGAAAAATGTGGCACCTACTAAGCCTCATCGGGCACCACTATTGAGTATGCTACAAAATAATAGGCTGCTCAAGCTACTTCAAGTCTAACCTCATCTTGCAACATCTCCACCCTCCACTCAACTGCCTATACCTACTCTCATAGCCTCTAGATCTCATGATCTTGCTTGACAATTCATGTGTCCCTCACTGCCACATATATCTGTAACTCTCCCAACTATTGAAAGGCCTATCTAATCCACTCTCTCACCCTCCTCAAGGCATTATGCGGCCTAGTAGTAGGCTACTCCTACATCTCCTCATTTAACATCTCTGGCTACTACTCTGCAGGTGCTTGCTCCTCTATATGTGGTCTCTGTTGCTGACCCTGCTCCACACTACTACCACCAGTACTTGGATTAGACCCCATCTGGTGTGGGAGAATTTTTACTTGTCACACTCTATGTCACACCTATTGTGGTGGACCCTGTGGTGGATGCTACTATGTTGGTTGCTAAACTGGAGCCTATACAGGCACTTGTTGTAGTCCCTAGGGCAACTGAACTGGAGCTTCCATCCCAATGGATCCATGAATCATGGGAAGGGATGGCTAACAAAATATGTCTGGTACACAGGCATCATCCCTACATCTATAATTTCTAGGAAGTAGTCCCATTGTATCACAACTAAGTTGCATACATCAATCATAGATCTCTCGGGATCTAACCTTGCTAACCATCCTCGTCCCAAGTTTCAAGCTAATCTAGCATAGGAGTAGTACTCCTGTGAGATGTCATGTGGTTGGCTATACTATTTCCACACCCATGTGATAGGAAACCTCTCTATAATATGGGTGGCTCAACCTAACAGTGGATGTGAGGTGAACATCCAACTAAGCTCTTAAGGAGCATCATTCCAATCCTTTGTCTCTCTCTAGGGTTGCTATATGACAAAGACTAGGTCATCGAGACATGTCCTCCAATGCTCCATCTTACCCAGGCCTACCTTAGTAAGTTACCCCCTATATTTGAATATGTAGGGCTCCATCAGCTCTCAGGCATCCTCAAAAATTGGTCATGTCACCAGCAGGTGCTCCCATGCCTAGATCTGTAATACATATACCCCAGTAGTCATACTCTTCCGCTTGTGGTATACTATCTTGTGCATCTAATAAAACATGTGGGCAAGCATACACTAGTCCCATCTGAATTACTTAGGAGAATGAAGTATCCTTTGTAACATAATACCCCACCTGCACTCTAATCTATGTTGTCCTTTATCAGGTACTAAGAAGTAGCTGATGAAAATGGCCAACACCAATGCCAACTTGTGAGTGGTCCCATATGTATGGATGACCTCATCCCATGTGATGGCTTTCCCTATTGCTAACTCTCACTGAAATATGGCTCTTAGTGCCTCTGTACCTACTTGAGGCACTGTGTCTTACATAACTCATAGTCCACAGAAAGGTATCTGCAGTATCCTATAAATGTCCTCAGGGGTGATAGTCATCTCTCCCTATGGTAGGTGGAAGATTTTCATCTCTAAATGGAAACAATCCACCAATGCTGTCAATAGACCGTGATTCTCCTACAATTCTAGGATTTGGCATAAATATTCTAAGCCCAATCTATTAATGTCGGCCATGTCTACATCATAGAGGCTCTGCAACAGAGCTCTATATGGTGGATAATGGGACCTAAACACAATCTCATCGAAGACAACCTATACACTGTTAGATTGTAGTGACTAATTAGGTAAGTATTGTACATGATTCATAAATTCTTTGGGGCTCCTCTAAATTTTTTTTTTGGGCTGACATGTAATTATTAATTATAACCCTAAAATGGTAAAAATACTTGTATAAAAGAGCTTAGGGTTAGGAATTGTTTCATAGTTGTGATGTGAAATTGGTTCTTGTGGCAATATTGAGCTGTAAGGGATTATGGATTGTAATCAGGTTATAATTTTTGGATTTTAATAATATCAAACATTTTTTTTGGTGGATGTAGCCTAGGGATTGGGTGAACCATGTTAAATCTAGGTGTCTTGTGTTTTTTTTCTATGTGATTTATTATTTTCTATTGTTGGTTATATTTGCATGTAATTTTTATTTCTGTCTATGGTTTAATCCTAACAAGTGGTATTAGAGAAAGGTTGTTTTTTTAGTTATATTTTGTAGGAAAGTCTCACAGTTGAGTGGGAGTCTCACAATTGAGTGAGAGCAATGGAAAATGAGGGTAAGCTAAGGCTTGACAGGTTTAATGGGCAGAACTTCTAGTTATGGAAGATGCAAATGGAAGACTATCTTTATCAGAAGGATTTATGGAAGCTATTAGAAGGCAAAGCCAAGAATCAAGGATCTATGTCAAATGATGAATGGGATATTTTGGATAGAAAGGCACTTGGAAGCATTTGATTATGCCTAGTACCATTGGTGGCATTTAATATTACAAAAGAAAAGACAACAAAAGAGTTGATGAAAACCCTAGTGACACTGTATGAAAAGCCCTTTGCTTCAAACAAGGTATTTCTCATGAAGTTTATTTAATATTAAAATGGAAAAAGGTGGATCTATTGAAAATCATTTAAATAAGTTTAATACTATTACTAGTTAGTTATCTTCTGTGGGTATCAATTTTGAAGAAAAAATTAGGGCTCTCTTGATTTTGTGTTCTTTGCCTAAAAGCTAGAATGGCTTTGTAATGATTGTGAGTAATTCTATTCTTGGATCTAGTACCCTAAAATATGATGATGTGATTAGTGTTATTTTGAGTGAGGAAACTCGTAGGAAATCCTTAGGTGGATCTACATCAGAAAGTGCTTTGAATGCACAAAGTAGTAGAATGAATGAGAGAGGAAGTAATTCTAGAAATCATGGGAAATCAAGAGGAAAGTCAAAGGGGAGGAGGTCTCAATCGAGAGGATCGAATGACTACTGGTACTATGGGAAACTAGGTCATAAAAAGAAAGATTGCTGAAATCAAAAGAAAAAAGAAGGAGATAAACCAGATGGAGACAAGGAGGCAAATGTGGTAAGTAGAAAATCTAAAGAGGATGCTTAGCTTCTGTCTTTAGAAAGTGTTGATGGTTAATGGGTTTTAGATTATGCTGCTTCATTTCATGCTACACCTCATAGAGGTTATTTTAATGATTATGTCTAGGGGGATTTTGGGCTTGTTTATTTGGGGGATAATGAACCCTGTTAGATTGTTGGAAAGGGAAAAATTAAGATTAAGTTGCAGAATGGGAATCATTGGCTACTACATGAGGTAAGACATGTTCCAAGGTTGAGTAGGAATTTAATTTTAGTAGGGCAACTTGGTGATGAGGGTTGTGTAGTTACTTTTAATGATTATAATTGGAAGGTTTCAAAAGGTGTGAAAGTAGGCACCTTATATCTTTGTACAGGTCATATTGTTCCTTCTACTTTAATTATTTCAGATAAAAATGAATGTTCAAGAACAATTACTATAGTTGAGCAGGGAGACCAAATGGTTGTTGTAGATTCTGATATAGCACTGTGGCACAATAGAATTGGGCACATGAGTGAAAAAGTTATGAAATTACTTCATTCAAAGAAAGTTTTACCAAGTCTAAAATGTGCTAATATGGATTTTTGTGAAAGTTGTGTGTATGGAAAACAAAAGAGAGTGAGTTTTGTAAAGACTAGGAAGGAAAACAAAAAGGAGAAATTAGAGCTTGTGCATACCAATCTATGGGGACCAGCTTAGGTATCTTCCCTTGGAGGCTCTCATTATTATGTTACATTTATTGATGATTCAACTAGAAAGGTATGGATTTATTTCCTTATATAGAAATTTGATGTATTTCAAACTTTTAAGAAATGGAAATGATTGGTTGAAAATGAGACTAGTAAGAAATTAAAATGTCTCAGATCTAATAATGGTGGTGAGTATTGTAGTCATAAATTTGAAGATTATTTCTCCACTAATGGTATTAATAGACAAAAAACTATTCCAAGGACTCTGTAGGAAAATGGAGTGGATGAACGTACAAACAGGACTATAATGGAGTGCACAAGGAGCATAAGGTTGCATGTTGGGTTGCCCTTACACATGTGGGCCAAGGTTGTCAATACTATTGTATATTTTATTAATAGAGGTCCCTCTACTCCTTTGAGATATGGTATCCTTGATGAAGCATGGACTGGTAAGAAGGTGAGTTATTCTTTTCTCAAAACCTTCAACTATGAAGCATTTGCTCACATAGATTCTAAAAATAGAACCAAGCTAGAAGCTAAGTCAAAGAAATGTGTATTTTTTAGATATGGCATTAATGAATTTGCTTATAGGCTTTGAGATTTTGAAAATCATAAAATTTTAAGAAGCAAGGATGTCATATTCAATGAGAAAGTGTTGTAGAAAGATCTGTTGCAGCAACATGAGAAGAAAGAAGATGATTATGAGTGTTGGATGATACTACACAAGTTGATGTTCCAGCCATTCCTCGTGATGTGCAACAACTGCAACAACAAATGCCACACACACTGATGAATGTTAGATAGTCAACAAGGAAAATTAGATCTCCAAAAAGATTCTCTCCCTCTTTGTATTCAATTTTACTTATTGATGTTGGTGAACCTAAATGTTATGATGAAGCCATGTAGGTGGATACTTAGATTCAGTGGCAGTTTGCAATGAAAGATGAAATGGACTCTTTTCTAAAGAATAAGACATGGGATTTATATAAGTTTCATGTAGGTAAATGAGCTTTATAGAATAAGTGGGTTTATAGGTTGAAAGAAGAGGAAGGAGCTAAGAAAAGATTTAAAGCTAGGTTAGTTGTGAAAGGATTATCATAGAAAGAGGGCATTGATTTTGATGAGATGTTTTATCATGTTGTTAAGATGACTTCTATTCATATTGTTTTAAATCTTGAGGCTACTAAAGATTTTCATTTAGAGAAACTTGATGTTAAAATAGTATTCCTTCATGGTGATTTGGATGAAGAGATATTTATGGCTCAGCCATAGGGATTTGCAGTCAAAGGTAAGGAGAACTTAGTGTGCAAAATAAAGAAAAGTTTATATGGCTTGAAGCAAGCACCTCGGCAATGGTATCTAAAATTTGATAGTTTTATTCATGAGCATAGATACAATAGGTGTCATTCAGATCATTGTGTTTATTTTAAGAGGTTGGATGATGACAACTACATTATTTTATGTTTATATGTTGATGATATGCTTGTAGTTGGGTCTAACATGGATCACATTAAGGGGCTAAAGTGCCAATTAGCACATGCATTTTCTATGAAGGTTTTGAGGGTAGAAAAACAAATCCTTGATATGAATATTTTCAAAGATAAGAAGAATAGAACATTGATGCTATCTCAGGTTGATTATGTGGAGAAGGTGTTGCAACATTTCTCTATGGAGAATGCTAAAGCTATCAGCACACCTTTACTTGGTCATTTGAAGTTTACTAAGGAGATGTGTCCTAAGACATAGGAAGAGGAGGATAAGATGTCCAAGGTAACCTATGCTTTAGCTATAGGAAGCTTGATGTATGATATGGTATGTACTAGGCCAAATATTGCACATGCAATGTGATTCGTTAGTAGGTATATGAGTCATTTAGGAATTGAGTATTGGAATGTTGTCAAATGGATTCTTAGATATTTGAGAGGAACATATAATAGTTGTTTACACTTTGGGGGCTCTACTACTGATTTAAAGGGCTATGTTGACTTAGATTTGGTAGGGGATATTGATACTAGGCTAAGTACTACAAGTTATGTCTTTACTGTTGGTGGAGCAGCCATGAGTTAGGTTTCTAGGTTACAAAAGGTTAATGTTTTATCCACTATAGAGGTAGAGTATGTAGCTACTACAAAGGCAGCCAAGGAGATGATATGGCTTTAGTTCTTCTTGGAAGAATTGGGACACCCTCAAAAGGATAATTATTTTTTTATAGATAGTCAAAGTGCCATTCATCTTGTGAAGAATTTAGCTCTGCATTCAAAGACCAAACACATAAAGTTGCGGTACCATTTCATTTGGTTAGTTGTGGAGGATGGATAATTAAATCTAGAGAAGATACATACAAATAAAAATTCAACAGATATGTTGACAAAGGTAGTAACAAGGGAGAAGCTAAACTCCTCTTCAACTTCGGTTGGTCTTCTAGACTGAACATGAATAAAAAGTGTTGTTTAGTGTGGAGCCTAATCAATCCCCAAGTGGGAGATTGTTAGATTATGGTGACTAATCAGGAAAGTATTGTACATACTTTGTAAATTCTTTGGGGCTTAGGGCATTACCTCAAAAAAAAAATTCAGGCCCTATTTTATTGGGATTTTGGGCTGACATGTAATTATTAATTATAACCCTAATGTGATAAAAATACTTGTATAAAAGAGCTTAGGGTTAGGGATTGTTTCATAATTGTGATGCAAAATTGGTTGTTGCAGTAGTATTGAGCTGTAAGGGGTTACAAATTGTAATCAGGTTAAAATAACTGGATCGTAATAATATCGAACTTGCTGTTTGGTGGATGTAGCCCAGGGATTGGGTGAACCACGTTAAATCTTGGTGCCTTATGTTCTTTTATATGTGATCTATTATTTTCCATTTTTGGTTATATTTACATGTAATTTTTATTTATGTTTGTGGTTTAATCCTAACATGGCATACCTCAAGTTGGAAATACCCTACACCATACTAGTTAAACTTGCAATCCATATTTATTTTAATGTTATGGGCCACCTCACTGCTATCTTCCTAAGAAGATTACCTGCTGCAAATATTAATACATTGGACAAATTCTTTGAAGAAGCAATTACCTTTACTAAATAGGCCAATCCTAATGCAGGTGGGTTGATGATTCCAACTCATGCTAGTATGATAGTACCTACATATCCTATTGGAGCACAAGTGATGCGCAATAAATTCATTCCATTAACTCCAATTCCACTACAATAGGCACTAGCTATACTAGCTCTAGCCATTACCTACCTAGGATATGAACCTCCAAAAGATTTTTTCTTTGAGAAAAAGGAAATGCCATCTACTAAGATAGAAAATAATGTCACAACTAATTTGGGTCAAATGAAGAAGACCATGTCTCAGGTTACCAATGAGCTAACTTGTCTGAGATTGTCACAAGGATAGAATAACAACTTTTAGAGAATAAATGTAGGCCCTTACTATGGTAAACAATTACAACAAGAATTTCATAAAAAATAAAAAATGGAGGGAATAATTTCAATCCTCTAGATTGCAACAATGGTTTCCAAAGACAAAATTGATAATGGAATACCTATCCAAACAATGAAAGTATGAGTCAATAACAATAATAATGCTCAATTTGTGTACATCAATCAACTTGACACTAGTCAAAATATACCTAATTATGGCAGCTCATATATCAATAAAAATCAAGAAGTGATCAGAATTCACAAGGCACTAACAATGACCCCCATATGTAGTTCAATACTGTGCTATTAGAATCTTATGGTTCTCCATTCAATTAAGAATTAGATCCTAAACTAGAAGAGATGTTATCTTTTCAAAATGATAATTGAACTACTTACAACTTATGAAATCAGAGGGAACCCATGACTATTGGGATTCTCTCATGTTGCAAGTAACACCTCAAGATCCAAGGGTAGATAAAAATCTAGCACCTACTAGAGCACCATATGTTAGACCACAAAATCATAACCAAGGAAATATACCTACGATATTGAAGAATCCTACTTGGTCAACTAAAAAATATAGTGTAGTAGAAGATTTTAAAAGGACAAATGCCAATATTTCTATATTTGATACACTACAAGTTTCCCTTATCAAAGCAAAGCACTGCTAAGGACCCTTGATTACACAAAGGTAATGCCTGAAATAGTTCCTCAAAAGACAATATCACAAAAATTTAATACTTTTGAGGCTATGCCTACCATGTATAAGGAAAAGGTCAAAGTACCTCCTTTCTTACTCAGTCTTAGAATTTTTGGATGAAACCTCAACAATTATCTCATAGATCTAGGAGCTTCTTGCAATGTCATGCCACTTTTGATAGCTCAGAATTTGGAAGTCACTCCTCAACCTACAAATCAGATAGTAATTCAACTTGACAAAATAAAACTAAAGGTTATTGGGGTATTGAAAGATGTTTGAATATAGTTAATTATAGACCCCCAAATCCAAGATATCATAGAAATACATGTGATGAAAATTCTAGAAACATACAACTTTTTACTAAGTAGATAATGGGCTTGATGCCTAAGGGGATGGTTCTCAAATTATTTTACTCAACTATGGTTACCTTGGAAAGGGTTAAATAATTAGATCAAGATAAACACTAATCCATAGCTAAATAAAATGATCACATAATACAATGCCCTGAATGAAGTAGCATTTCTTCAATCAGACTTGGGTTCTTATAAGTTGATAGCTCTTGACATAACTCTAGTTAAAAGAATAGACAATTTGAATGAAGAATCACTAAACCCTACCCCAAGAGAAGATATAATGACTCAATTCATAGATAGCATGGTTGAAATTTGTAATGCTTAGGAGAAGAAGTGGACCCTAACATTTTACACCTTCTAGGTTTCACAAAGTAAGTCACTCAGAATTTGAATGCTTACATTGACAAGACGTGATTTATTGAGTATTGACTTAGATAATACACTTAAAAAATGGTCAGGCCCCAAGTGAGATACCAAAAGGAAATTTGAGTCCCATTTGTAGATCTAAAGTCATGAATAATTATGAAGAGGGAAACAAAGATCTAAATGTGTCATACAGTGACACCTCTTCAAATGGTGGAGCTTTGTCATACACTCCACCAAGGATGATTAAAGTCCTAAGTAGAATAAAATCTATAAAAGGTCAAGGCTAGACCTTGATAGTTGTTCATCCTAAATAAAAAATTGATAAAACCACATAATAAATTGGGGAAATCCAAGATGAATAATAGAAATGGGTGATCCCCATATCAAAGGTAAACAATAATTTCACACCAAGCCCACCACATGAGAGAATGTAATGGGTCCTAAGAAATAATCCTTCAAATTTCAAGTGAAAGAAAGGCTTTGAAAAAATAAACACAAGTCAAGAAAGCTAAAAGAACAACCAATGTGGACATTCAGGTTCGATAGATCTAAATGAAACTTAAAAGCTAGTGTAGATATTGAACTAATTATTCCCAAATTTAAGTCATTTTATGTTGCATATCATTTACATTTTATATGTACTACCAATGTTGTAGAATATGAAGCCTTGATCTACAAACTTCTTTGCATTAGAAAAGGATGTCAAAGCTCTCATAATTGAAGGAGAATCTCAATTGGTGATTAGATAGGTTAAATCAATTTACTCTTACAATGATAGAAGACTACTTTCTTACTAAAAAAGTGTTTGGGACTTGATGGAAGATTTCAAATCCCTAAACATAAGGTCCATTCCAAGAAGAAGGAATATGGTAGCTGATGTCTTTGTAATTTTAGCCTGTTAAAAGAACAAAACTCAAAAGGTTTTCAATTGAACTAGTGGTTTCCCCAACTATTTTAGATAAAATTACTAACTTTTAGGTCTTCTAAGGTGACCAATGTATTCCTTAGTTCATCAAGTGCAATGGTCTTTTCAAAGGACAAGAGATTGATGATACTCTTTGTGACAAACCTAAAGATAATGAACTAGAAGATGAAGATGGGATTATAAATTTGAATACTAATACTATTCTTAAGGGTATGGTAGATGTGAAACATATCTTTGATCGAGATGAACCAGCATGTAATAAGAGAACAGTTGAAGAAAAGGAGATTGAATAATGTGATTCATATAATCTAGGCATGGAAGAAGGCCCTAAGTTGGTGAGAATTGGAAAGGCATGTAATCCTCAAGAATGAGAAAGTATGCTTTGGTTACTTACATAATAAAAATATGTCATTGCATGCAGCTATGAAGAAATCAAGTTGTAAAATCCTAACATTTTTACTCATGATATCCCATTGAAGCCTGATGTTAAGCCTTTTCATCAAAGATAGAGACCTGTGAACCCCATTATCGAGCCATTAATAATTAAAGAGGTCCACAATTTTCTTGACACTAATATTATCTTTCCAATCTTATATGCTACATGGGTTGCTAAATTGTTGCCAATAGGGGAAAAGACTGGAGAAATTTTCCTTTGTGTAGACTTTCGCAATTTGACCCAAGCATCCTAGAAAGATAACTACCATTTTCCTTCACTAGATAAAGTACCAAAAATTTTGAATGAGTCTAAAATGATGTCTTTTCTAGATGGATATTCAAGATATAACCAAGTGATGGTAGATGAGGAAGATAGGTTTAAGACTGCATTCACAACAAAATGGGGAACCTTTGCATACAAGAGAATAGCCTTTGGATTAGTAAACAAAGGAGCTACATTTCAAAGAGTGATGGATGAAGAACTCAAGGGTTTGATTAATAAATATAAATATATTTATATGGATAACCTAACCATCTTTTCAAAATATTATAGTACTCATATTGCTTATTTGAGATAAGTATTCAACTGATATTAGAGATAAGACATATCCCTTAACTCTAAGAATGAAACCTTTTTGGTCACATTATCTCTGAAGTTGCGATATCCATTGATGCTGAAAGGATATAAGGAATTCTGAATTTGAGACCTCCCCATAGTCATAAAGAGCTTAAATCTTTCTTTGGGAAGATTAATTTTGTGAGAAAGTTCATTAGTGGGTTCATTGAGATAGTTTTCCCCCTCAATGACTTGTTAAAGAAGGGAGTAATTTTGTGAGAAAGTTCATTAGTGGGTTTGTTGAGATAGTTTCCCCCCTCAATGACTAGTTAAATAAGGGAGAAAAAATTGAATGGGTTCCTAAAATCAAGAAATCTTTCAAAGATACCAAGGTGGCTATCTCCATGGCTATAGTACTTGTAAGTCTAGATTATGAGTTGCCTTTCAAAATCTATTCTTTTTCTATAAAATTTTCCTATGTAGGGATTCTCACACAAAAGAAATATAAAGAAGATGAGAGACCTATCACGTTCATGAGTTCTCCACTAAAGAATAATGAATTGAACTATTCTAATATTGACAAACAATCATTCACCTTGATAAAGGTAGTAAATAATTTTTTCCATTATATACTTAGCAGCAAGGTATATGCTATTGTGTCAAATCTTGTAGTCAAATCATAACTAATTTAGAATGAATTAGGAAAAAGAAGAAGAAATTGGATGGCCATATTACAAGAGTTTGATTTGGAAATTCAACCAATAAAGCTAGTGAGAGGACAAAGGCTGACCAAGATGATAGTTCACAAGGAGATTAGAGAAAAAAATGATATTAGGATTAAAAATGAAGAATAGATATTAGTGTCTCAAGTGGATATTGATGAAGGAATAATTGCATATGTTTAGTATCAAGAGATTGTGTACTATCTCTTGTAGAAACAATACCCTAACTAGATGAATAGTTCCCTACATAAAGGACTCAAGATGAAATGTAAATCCTACATGCTTCAAGATAGGAAAATTTACAAAAGGAACTATGAGGGAATTTATTTAAAATTTTTAGGATGTAAAGAAGCCAAAGAAGTATTAGAATAGTATCATGATAAGTATGACATTGTACATGGATTAGTAGAGGCTACAACCCATGTGATTTTAAGATCAAGTTACTTTTGACCTATAATTTTCAAGGATACATTTGAACATGTATGTTTTTTCCACACTTTTAAAACAAGTGCCAATAGGGAGAGACACTCAGAAATGCCACTACAACTAGTATTTGAAGTATGTCCTTTCATTAAGTGGGGGCTGGAATTTATTGGACTAGTAAACCCACTATCATCAATAGGACATATGTTCATCCTTATAGATACAAGTGATTTCCCACAATAGATTGAAGCTAAAACTTTCCAAAACTATACAACAAAAGTGGTTATTGATTTCTTGGAAAAGCACATTGTCACCAGATTTAGAATGTCATTCTTCCTAGTGTGTGATATTGGGTCATATTTTGCATCAAATTTCCTTTCTCAATGGGCATTGGACAATCAAGTTATAATAAAGTTTTCATCTAATTACTATCCTCAAGGGAATGGTGTGGCTGTTTCCACCAATAAAAACTTGATTACAGTCATAAAATGCTTTCTCACAGAGAATTCAAAACATTGGCACACTCAATTAAAGTATGCATTATGGATAGACAGAGTCAGGATTAAGAATGTCCTGGAAACATCCCCGTATCTACTCATCTATAGACAAGAACCAGTATTACCACTCAATCTTAAGATTCCATTGTTGAAATTTATGAGAGAGTATGTTGAGGATGTTAAAAAGTTCAACTCAAGTTGATGACTCTCTTGGAATTGGATGAGAAAAGGGTAGCAAATTTAGAGCACATGTTAAAACACAAGCCTGTCATAAATTATTGGTTTGATAAATGAGCCATGATTAGATATTTCAAAAATTTAGACCTTGTTCTTCTATGGGAAAAGGAAAAATAAAAACTAGGTAGTCATACCAAGTTCCAACTCTTATGGATTGACCCTCATCAGATTGTAGAGATTTTGGGAGAGAATAATTTTAGGCTAAGCTCTTTACAAGGGGAACTCATTCCACTTACAATCAATGGATAGTTTCTAAAAAATTATTTCAAAGCCTAAAACAAAACAAAACAAAAAAAGATTATTTTCTTCATGTATGTTTACTTTATGCAAGTATTTTTATTCTCTACAAGTTTATTTACTTTCAGTCATGTGTTTTCTTTTAAAGTTGTGTCTATCTTTTCTTGTCAGTCTAGGGGTTAGGTGTAATTAAAATCCTTTCTTGATGCATACAAATAAAACACCTCATTTGGTTTTGACTATACAGAAGAGGTATTTCTTTATCAAAGAATTTAGATGATTTTGTTTCTTGTACCAACTAAAAAATAGGTGTTGCTTCAGTTGTATAAGACTTCTAATCTTAAAATCATAATCACAAAGCTCTCAAAACTTTTTAAAAAATAGGAATTGAATATCTAGGTGTTTTTTGAATCTAGGTTGACGGTAGCAAGGGATAATTCAGAACTTCTCAATTTAGACAAAGGGTCTCTTCAAAGAACTACTAAGATCACTATTTGGCATGAGAGTTTCCTAAAAGTTCATTAAAAAAAGAATATAAGAGTTATCAATTGAAGTACATATCTATAAAATAACACCAATGCTTTTCCCACACAATATAAGTGAGGTAGGGGTAGGAAAGAAAGAAAATAATCACAAAAAATGTTACATCTAAAGAATTCCAAAAAATTGCAAGAGGTAATCAAATATAGGGATAGGCACTCCTAAATGGCTATCCTATTCTATACAATGAATGAAACAAAGGCTTCAAGGAAGAATCAAGTGCAAACACACAAGCTCAATAAGGTAAGTTAAATAAGATTACCAAAGATTAAAAATGAAAGAATTAATAACTCACCAAGAACCCTCAGAATGGATTCTCTCATATGGTTAGATAGTGATCAATAAATAGGTTTACGAGGATTTTTGATGAATCTACCAATGGAGCCAAAGATTTTCTCCAAGTTGCTAGATATCCATGATAGACTAAACCTTGAGATGTCAAAGGAAAATGATACACTAAGCACACATTGAGCTTGAAAATTTGAGCTTCCAAAGTTTCAACTTTCAAAGGAATTGAAGACTACTTGAAATATTCAGTATCTAATTTCTACTAGACAAATGTTAGAAGAATGCTTGTAGATGAAGAAATGCTTCTTGTCATTTCTTCCCTTTTGATGGGGCTATTTGTTGTGGTCTCGCAATGCACACCCCATTTTGAGTCACAAAACAGGGACCCTATATTTTCAAAATTCTTAACGAGGCATCTAGTATGGAGCCTCAGTCATTTAGAACCCTCCCCTAGGTCCAAGTTAAACCCCAATCCTCAATCAGGCACTTCTGAATAGGAATAGAAGGCTAAAAAATTTAGATTGAGAGGGGGAGATGTTCATTTCCAATTAGGAAGTGTAGTTGCACACTGTCAAAGGTGCACACCTACACACGCTCAAGGGTGCATACTTGTACTAGGCCTATATAAACTCCCAAGCCTCCCTTCTCCTCACTCACTATCTTCTCCTTCCTCCACACAAACACACCTCCACACCCATTGACACTCTGCTCTGGTGCTACTCCAACTCCACACATCTCCTCCAAGGTATGAACACACACCTCTTGGAAGTGCACACATGAAAATATGCACACTATCAAAAGGGAACACACCTATAAAATAAAACATATAAAAAAATTTACAGCCCCCTTCTCACAATTCATTGATGTGCATGTGTGCAGTTGTGCACATGTGCACCCTGTACACCTTGCCAAGGTGCACAAGTGTGCTAGTATGCAACTGCGCATTTAGCTATTTCAAGAGAAAATAAGGTGTGCACATCCCACCTTGAGCAAGTGCAATTGGTGTGCTAGTGCACAAAAATCACTTTAGAGAGGAGAAATAACTAGTTTTGTCTATTATGATCAGGTTCCTTATACTTTTTTGCTAGTCTAGGTCCTAATTGAGTCTTATTTGGGTCTTTCAACATTAGTAGACTAATGTGTGCTACTTTTGCGTAGATAAAATGGCATCATCATCATCTTCCATGACTAATAAAATGACACCTAAATCTATTATATTCAAATAATAAGGATCTCCAATGAAATCTAGATTCTAAGATGGGCACACAAAGATTTGAGAGATGAAACTTGGTCACATCAATTGGAATGTATTCCTAACAATATGCAAAATACTAAAGGAGAGGTCTATAATGATATAATCTTTGATCTAAAGTGGATTGGTGAACATCACTTCACACCTCACATTGGTTCAATATTCTGAACTAATTATGGCACTACAAGAGCACTATGTGATAGAAGAGAAGGTTGTGGAGAGTGTTACAAGAGAGATAGTCTAAGACCTCTGACCATGCAACATAGAGAAATGTTCCACCTTCCAAGGGAAGAATAGTAGCTCTCAATATCTTATGATGGAGTGAATAGGTGGTACAAAGAAAATGAGAAATAGGAAAAGGAATTGGTGCAAACCTCATTCTTGATTGATAGGACACCTCTAGGATGAATAGTATGCAAGGTAGACATGACCTTAGGGTACATGAAGAATGACATTGGTTATTTGAATGTTCTTCTGAGTAGAATAATGGGCCTCCCTATAGTAGGTCAACTACAAACATGAATGATTCATTTCATTAAGACCACTAGGACCACAAAGATGCCTATTAATTGGGCCCCCATCCTAAGTGACAACTTGGATGAGCAATTATTCATAGTCAAGATAGACCCTCGCTTCTATATGACATCATACATGGTGTACCTAATAGTAGCTAGAACTATTGACTACCCAGGACTATAAAAGAAGGGGAGCATGCAACATGAAAATGCTTGACCCTATGTGGTTTACTCACAATTGATGAAGTAGAAGCTCCCACTACAAAGTATGGAATACAAGGTAGTTAATGATGGATTCATTTTTTCCATCACTAGGTTAGTTAAGGGAGATTATGCTAAAAGAATGTGAGTAGAGGCAATGACAAGAATAAATGAACTAGGATCCTACTACATTTAGTTCAATACATCCACATATCTTTGGGTATTTGGTACTCTTTTGTGCCTCAAAAATCTCATAAGGTACCCTTTAGATTGACTGATACTTTTAGAGATAGCCTGTCAGCTCACTTTTGCATATGATAGAGTGAGGAAACAACACAAGAAGACCTAGGTCTAGCCAATCACCATTGGGGCATTTGAGGTAAAGAAAAAATAGGATATTGCTACCTTTGATTTAGAATGGGGATCAATATCCCTTAGAGGACTATTAGGATCCTCATCCATATTTTGGTAATATTAGGATCATTCAACATCTTGTGGGGAAATAGTTCATCCATGAGGAAGCCTTGGAAGACCACTGGATGAATGCAATAGATGACTATGATGTCTGCATTAGGGACTATTGTAGGATGATTCTACATCTAGCACAAAATATGCTAAAGATAAAGATTCCACTAAAGGTCATAGAGAAGGATGTCCCAAAAGTAATAGATCCTTTATATAACATGAATGGAATCTATGAAAAGCCCATTATGAATGTAGAAATAGGCCAAGGGGAGAATGATGGCATAGATCATTGGGCCAGACACATAGTAGAGCTTACCAAAGAACATTTGAAAGACATTTTGGATAGATCCAGTTCCCTGGGCCATATCCCTACAAGCTATGACTAGGCCTCGGAAACTTAAAGGTGCTAAGGTCACTATTCCAACCTACCCCACTAAATCACTAGTAAGGCTAGAAATAGCACATCAACATGAGTGGGAGGTTGAATATTTCAAGGTGGGAAAAAGTAAAGGTTAGAGGAAAATGACAACCCCTAGGGTGAGGAAACTAATAACACAAGGCCAACAAGTTGAGCCAAAACAAGAGAAAGGGAAAGCATAGCTAGAGCTAGCTAACTAGACTCAACTAGAACAAGCTCACCTAGAGAAGCAAGAAGAGGAAGTTCTAGAGGAACAAGGGGTCCCACCACTAAGAAATTTAAAGGAAGAATCCTCCCCATCTATGTTGAAGAGAGCTAGAATGGAAATAACTATGGTCAGTGTTAGAGGAAGGAGATTGAAGAAGAAAATTACTCCCTCCTGACAAGTTCTAGAGATCATCCTTAAAGTAGAGGATGAGGAAGAAGGGGAACAAATGGAGTTTGTTCCCTTAAGTTAGAGAACCCACTCAACCAAGGTAGCAAAGGAAGAGAGAAGGAGAAGCTCTACTCAAACACCTCCATCTATGTCAAGAGAACCTATGTAGGTTCAAACTTCAGAAGATCAATAATAGAAGTGGATAGATGAGATGGAGGGTGAAGGGACATATATTTTTGACCTCTGAAACTTTGATTTTATGCTGGTGAGCATCAATATGGTTGGTGAAAAGATAAGAGATACTCCTACCAATGAGCTTTTAGGAGAGGATTGGAACCAATTGCCTCCTCTTCCTTAGAGACCTCTTGGCATCCCATCACCACTACCATAGGATATGGCCACCATATTGGAGAAAGGGTCAGTACCTCCACCTCCTCCAAAAATACAAGTAGAACTAGAGAGTCAAGACACCAAGGAAGGAGAATACCAATACCTTCATGCCAATTAAGTATTTTAATAGGGGTGAATACCAAAAGAAACTCAAAAAACTCCCCTAGATATAGAGGAAAGATTCTTAGCCTAAAAAAACACAAAAAATCCTTTCAAAGATCTTCCTCAATATGAGAAGACTCTGGAGAGGATTAATAAGGGAAAGAAGCCTACGTCGCAACAAAATTCTTCAACAAATTACATGTCACTAATGGTCACCACACCATCATGGCTAAAGAAGGAGGTTATGTTTTGATAGAGGGAGAAATTAGAGTTAATAGAAGAGGAGGGAAAGAAAGAATTAATAAAAGCAATAAAGAAGCCTAAGCCACCTAAGGGTGATGCTAGAACACTTGCCTTCATTATGAAGAATCAAAATCAAGACCTTCTCATCCATATTGCCATTCCTCCTCCTCATGTTGACACTAAAGAACTAACTCCTAAATATTATCAAATGAAGGACATCATATTAGGAAATCCCATGGTGGACATGACTAAATTACTGATCACCACATGTTCAAACAATTAGATCAAGATGAATAAGACTTAATAATGTTGCAGATGTAGAATGAGCTACTAAGAGACTATCTAAATGAATAGTGGAACCCATTGACCTAGAAAATCTAGAGATCACTCTTGGAGATGCAATTAGAAGGAAATAGGAAGGGCTACAAGTGGTTTCATTTTTGGATGCATGTTAGCAATGGCATTAAGGTTTTGAAGAAAGAGGTGTGCAAATAATATAGGGTAATTTGAAGCTATTGCACCATGTCCAAAATAATGTCAAAAAGTTGATTTCCATTGTAAACCAATATTTTTGGCTAATAGATGAAGTGCATTCATGGGCTAAAGATCTATAACCAATTAGATCAATAAAAGGACAAAGGTATGAGATGCTAATGGAAGTATACTTAGTAGAGGAGCTAGATAGGCTTGATGACTGGATAGAGAAAATATCCATAGGGAATAAACTAATGGAGGGACTATATGAGGTAATCTAGTTGATGAAGGACAAAGCTCAAGTGCATTTTTTGGAAGTAGAAAAGTACTATAATGTAGCTAGCCTTGAGATTTTTGAAGATGAGTCTAAGACCAAGATTTTCTCTATGTAATCAATAGTCCAACAATTCAAAGGAACATTTGAAGATGCTTCGTCAGAAGATGATATAAGATAAGCATTTAGAACCAAAGATTCAATATTTTTAGGTTTGTAATTATCAAAGTTAGATAGCTCAAAAGTAGTGAGCCTACCTACCAGACCTTCAAGAGATAGAGTATTCCCTAGTATACATCTCATTTCTTGTATTGTAGAAACTCTAATAGCATACATAGGCAACAGTGTTCTTAAAACTTTGCTTAGTATAATAGCATAATATATTGTACTGGTAGCTCCTCTTATTACATTAACAACATCTTTTATCCTTGAGCAATATTTAGCAATATTTTCACCTTCTTGCATTCTCATATCATCAAACTTACCTCTGAGACTAACAAATTTGGCTCTTAGAAAATTCTTGTCTCCACCATAGATGGTGTATAAAATATCCCACATTTTCTTTGCACTATCAAGACTTTTGATATCATCAAATTCAACATAGCTTAGGGAAGAGGCAATCTCCAACATTTTTTGGTTGTGTTCTTTCTTCTTTTTTAGATCCTTAGTAGTTAGGGCTCTAGTAGGATCAACATGCTCAGTAGTAATGGTAAATTGTGCATCATCTCCAAGTCCTCCAAGGTGTAGCTTCATCAAACTTTGGCATGCAAAAAAGTTATTATGCTTGGGTACATCTCTTTTTGACATCTTGATCTTTATGCTTCTAGTACCTTCAAACTAGTCCTCTTAAGTAGATGGATCTGATACAAATTGTTAGAATTCTTTACAATAACTTTGTGGGGGGGGAGTGGTGGACAAGATTAGAAGACCTCAACCTACCAACTAAATTAGTTATTTTGGCACTATCTTTCTGTGAGACATTTAATAAGGCCTAGTTGACTATAGTTTACATAATCTAATGGGATTAGTGGAGGCTCTAGACATGGTGATAGTTGTTTCCATTTGATGGTTTTGTGTGTTTGGGGCTGCCCCTTGAGGGTTTTTTTGGTTCATTTTGAGATGTACTTTAGGTTAATGCTTGTTTCTTTGGCAAGATGTGGCCTTTGGTTCTATTTGTGTTTATTGTGTCTAGATGTATCTAATTATAAAATGATTTAAAATATAAAAATCAATACAAAAAGTCTACTATAATACAACATTCAATAAAAAAACAAAAATGAAAGATCCCTAACCTTTTTTTCAAGGAAACATCAAAGAATTTCAGCAAATTAGGTGGGTTGTAAGTTGAGGAAGCCAAACTTGATCATGTTAGAGGTAGAAAGTGATTTTTTTGTCTGAAGTTCACAATTTTGGGCATGAACAATGGCCCAAACCCACTAGCTAATAAAATGTATTTTTACCAGTAAAAACATAATCATATTATTATCAAGTTGAATTTTTTTAATATTATTTTCTTGGCTCACTAACAAGCCAAAACCCATTCTAATTTTTTTATAAAAAGTACACACAATGTGATCATGTTATGTCTAATTTTGACTTTTTTTGCATGGTGTCTTATTTTTTGCACACCATCTTGGTGCACTTACCCATATTTGTTCTAAAAAATAGGCATAGGTTTCACTTATTGCAATAGAAGTTAGATTAACTTCATTTCCAAAAATTTCATTTTACTATGACAGACTTTAAGCTAGATTTCATGTCTAAAGGAGGAACTTAGTGCATTTATTATGCAAACTCATTTAACAATTAAATAATGTCTGAGGTTGTGGTATAACCACCAGTTGAGATGTTCAATCTTGAGTAAGAGAATATTTATTCTTAGTTATTAACTATATCCTGAACACTACACATTTTATCTTGAATCCTGATTCATTCTCAACTTTTTCTATAAAGATCTTAAACTTATCAAATGCTTTAGATATCTCTCTTAAGAAAGAAGCCCACATCATTCTAGTGAAATCATCAATAAAAAGAATAAAATACTTCTCACCATAGAATTATATTGTCAATTTATATGTACAATCTCTAACTTCTCTGTAGTACTACATACTTTTCTCTAAAATATACTTATTTTTTTCTTTTCCATCACATATTCCTTATACATCATGTAGGAGGTTTTACAATCTTAGGTAAATCTATGACCACATTCAAATTACTAACCTTCACTATGCTTTTAAAGTTCATATGACAAAATCTACTATTCCATAACCAACTTTCATCAACTTTTACAATAAAATAACTCATCTAGAGGGATTTAACTGAAAAACATGACTTCTTCTCCTATTACAAGTTACAATCTCATTTCCTTTTTTTATCTTTGATTGAACATCTCTTATCAGTGAAATCTAAATGATAACCCTTACTTGCAAGTTTTCTAGCACTTATAAAGCTATGTTTCAAGCCATCAAAAAATAAAACATCATATGTGCTAGTCTTACCATCAAGTGACGTTGAACCTTTTGTTTTATCAAGCAAGGTGTATTCTCACCAAATCTAAAAACACCTTCATCGTACCTTTTCAATTCTAAAAACCTATCTTTGTCACATGTCATGTGATGTGAACATCCATTGTCAATATGTTCTCTTTATCTTAACATGTGAAATAAGTAACTTTTCTTCTTTAACAAAAAATTTATCCTTGATAGAAACAAATCATATTTCATCATCACTATCACTATCTTCAAAGTTAATTTTCTTAATTTAGGTCTCATTGTCACTAACATAAAGACATTCTTTAGGAAATTTTGAATTGTAGAGTCTAGGTTTAACTGTAAATTCTCATATAGGTTATTATGATGCAAAATGACCAATTTTCTTGTATGTATAATATACTATAGGTAACTTGATTTTAAATCCTCCCTTACCACTTTTCTCTCTCTTCAAGATGAAAGCTTCAAGTTCATCTAACTTTATTTATTATTCTTTAATATTTACCCAATCATTGGCATACTCTCCAAGATTTCTTCTACTAGTACTCATCCTCTTGGTTAGAACACATTTATCCTTATGTATGTTGACTTTAAATGTAGTCTCAACTCTAAGTAAATAATATTTCAACCTTACAATTTTAAAAGCTTCCAACTTACCAATTAACATTTCCCTATTGAAATATTTGACAAGAGGAATGACTTCCTCAATTGGGTTGACATTGTTCTCATAAGTTGGTGTATAGGATTTGAGAATTTACTAAAAAACTTCATCTTTTGTTTTAGTTCCCCCTTTACTTTTTATTCCTATTGTAATTTATATAATCCTTTGTACATATAATCTAATAGTTTTATATCACTACATTCTATCATTCTCTAATCTAGTTTTCCAATTTTATAACTTCAATTTCCTTGTATATTCATCACCTTCTTATAAATTTTATAATTTACTCTAAATTTTATGTGCTAAATCATCTTCTTGTACCTCAGTGAGTTCTACTTCAGATAGGGCACTAAACAAATGGCTCTCTTGCAATCTTATTGTATTGAAATAACTTTTTTCCCTCATTAGTACATGAAGATAGCTCATATCTCTATATTTACATCAATTTCATTCTTTTTGATAAACTAGTAATATATTCCCATATGAATTAGATATATTCTCATTTTGTTCTTCATAGTTATCACCATCAAATTTAAGACTCTCCTTATAGTAACCTATTAAATATCTCCTCAAGCTACTAAGCTTCATTCTTAAAGAGGACCCAATGCTTTGATATCAATTTTTAAGAAGTAAAGTCCATGCACAAAAATGAGGGGAGTTGGGGGGGTGTGGGTTGGGCGGGGTGAATCAATTGTGAACAAAAATAATCAAATCTAAACTTGCAAAACTAATCACCAAAAATAAAAATAATGATGCACAACAATAAGAAACTATACACCATATCACATTGATTTTTTGGCTAGGGAAACCCTTGATCAGAGGGAAAATCCTAGCGGAGACAGAACCTACAAGATAATGTACTAATATATAAGCTCCTTGTAAAAGGATGTAACCCTGTAAGGAGTCAAAGACAATTTGTTTAGTACAATAATCCATGTTAAAGGACAAATCCCTATTAGAAGGTTCTAACCCTATCAAAGGCTAAAAATAACAAATAGCCCCACTATTTGAGTGAAACAAAAGTGAAAGATAATTCTTTTGGGATAACATATCCAATGAACATGAACTGACTGATTTGCAACTTACTTTCCAAAATTGTTCCTTTAAAGTCCACTTAATCATCCAAAATCATCATTACTCTATTCTAATAATCCAGCATCAAGGCTTACATCCTATACTTTTTGTGCATACCATACATATCATGCATACATCTTAAACAAGGAAAACATCTTTCCTTTACACCCTTTACAAATAATTAATTAGGTCATCTTGTTAGTGTTTCCCTACTGTATAAAGAACTATGCTAAGGCATGCATAATTTCACAAGCATCAATACAATCATTAAACTAAGTTTCCTACATGTTATAATGAGAATATTGAATTTTCCATTGATAAAACACATGCTACAATAATAGAGTTGGATACCATTAAAATGCATTGCATGTTACACACTAGCGACCTTTCTAGAATAACAAAAATGTCACTCACTTCCAAACATATTTGCATGAACAAGTCTTCTACCATCTTCCATGTTTTCCAACATTAATTCATCTTCACCAATAAGATATATTAAAAAAATCTCCAATTGTCTCTATCATTATTTCTTATACACGGGTCTACTACTAGACTTCACTATTAAATTTGTGACTCAACCAAAATATTACACAAAGTACAATGAACATAGACATGATGTTTACTCACTTTTCTACACAAATTTAATCTTGCATATCCAAGTCTATTTACTACTTTCCTTGTTGAACTAATAAGCAACCTCTAATATATAGAATTTAAGTATTTCGTGAATTAAATAATATATGTTTTCATCAATGACAAAACCTTCCATTAATACAACATCTTTGCAACACATCTAAGTGTAGAAAATATCTTCAATTCTTAACATATGCATGTGCACGCACACACACACACACACGCAAGACTAAAAATGAAGTGCACTAAGTAGATAAATTTGTCATAAAGAGGTTATCCAACTACCATGAAGATTCTTAACAATTCTAGAAAACTTGTTATGCATTTATTTTTTGATAATTCTACAATGTGAGATATGTTTTCCAACATAAAAGAGGGGAGGGGAAACCTACAATTATAGATAAACATAAATAAGTATATTTTAATAATTTTATTTATATTAAAAAAATATTATTAGTCACTGCCTATTTATATAGGTAGGGAACTAATGTTTTCATTAGACCCTTATCAATTAATTTTTTTCTCTTTGAATGTCACATCCTAATGTATAAATTGTTATATTTTTTAAATCTATTTTTGTAAGAATTCTTTAATTCTTATTGGATCATCTAAATTTTTCTAGGGTTAATACTCATTTTTTGACATAGAAAATTTTAAAAATAGATCTCTAGGACATTCTTTTAAGTTCTAGTATTCTCAACTATCATTGGTGTTGGGAGTGGTTTTGTTGGATCCATAGAACTCTGGAGATATCTTTTGCTAGAGAGGATGTTGAATCACAAATACATTCTCTCAAGTTTTTTTAGATTTTGTACAGTCTTTGATATTTCTCTCCACAATCTATTTTTTTCCCCTATATTTAAACAAATTTGTAGGTTTACAAGATTTCACAATGATCCTAGAATTGATTTTTCCCCAAATATTATGATGCAACAATTGTCCAAAATTGGACACCCATGCTAGAATATCATGAAGCGTCCCAGTTAGGGCATTAGAGGAAAGGTTTGAGTGTTGTAGCTTGGAGTTGTCGGAAGTCTATAGGAAGACTACTTATTTTTTGCACCCAGTTAAATGCACATATTTGGCCTAATAGTTGGTTATCAAACAAAAATAGCTTTTCCAATTGTGAAGATATGCTTCCCCTAAGACTATTTTTGTAGAGATGTAGCTTTTGTAATCTCTCTAAATGTGAAAAAACTAACTATTGAAAGCATGCTTAAACAAGGAAAATGGTAGTTGCACATGTTCATATATCAAGATTAAAATAATAAAAACAACTAAAACTACTTACATTTTACTAAGCTACTCAACCAATAGATATGAGTCCTATGCAACCTCTGAGAAGCTCAACAAGGGCACCAGTGTGAACCTTTTTGGTGTGCTCTAGTTGGAGGGGTATGAATGTGCTCTCCCATACACAATAGTTGAATCCCAAGATGATTGAAATTAAGTGCAAGATGCATGAAGCTAACTAGATGTGAGGAGAATGCTTCAAATAATGTTATGGATGTAACCATGCTGAAAGCATTTAAGGATGGTGAATATGGATGCAAGAAAATAAACTAAGTTAACTGTGCAAATAAAATGAAGCAAGAAAATACCAAAATTTAGAAAAATGCATAAAAATACTAAGAGCTCTAGGATTATACTAGCATGATAACAATGCAAATAAGGGAGAGAAAAATGCTTGAGACAAGGGCTCTATTTATAGGCTTGAGGGAGACCTTGACGAGGTGGCATCTATGTGGCATCCACATAGGTGCCACAAGGGAGACACATAGGATAAAGGGCAAATTCATGCAAAGGTCAACATAAGTCTTTTATGATTAAGATGTCTCAACCTTGGAGAAAGGAATGGGGGAAAAATGTGTAAGAGGATTTTGGAGGAATTAATGAAAGGGGAGCTTTCTTGGGTTTTGAGTTTCTCACATATGTGTAAGCAACCACTTTAGGGCTAAAGGGTGTTTAAGAGGGCATTTAGGATAATAAAGTGGGATTAACTAGTGGCAAGCTTAGAAGGATGAGAGTGATGGGTGGTAGGCTAGGCTTTGGGTGGGATTAGAATTAAATTAAATAGGATTTAATTTAATCATGAGACTATAGAATTTAATAAAGTGGAGGGAAAATAAATTGGAATTTATTTTAAAAAGGATTTATGGAGCACTATGCACTAAATAAATTTAACACATTAGAGGGGAGTATTTAAATTAAATTTAAATACATTAGGCAACTAATCCTATTTAATTAACTAAGTAGAGGAACATGAAAAATATAATTAATTATAATCAATTATAGTATCAAGGGAAATATTAATTTATTAATTTAGTGTTTTGAGATGATTTTAAGCATCTCTTCAAGGAAATAGGGTGAAAGAGGAATATATTTTGCCCCATTTTCTCAAAAATAGACACAAGAAGGAAAAGGGAAATAAATGTTGGCATTATAGTCATGTTTTTTATTAGTTACACACTTATTTAGACAGATAGTATCTACCAAGCTTATTGTATAGTTAACAGTGTTAACCAAGCATTTTAGGCTTTACCAAGTTCTACAGTTGCTATCAAGTTCAAGGAATAGTATTCAATTTATGTTAAGAAATTTCTACAATGATGGTGATTAGCAATGTAAACCAAGTCTCTTATTGTTTATTGAGTTCCTCAATGCAAACTAAGTTGTATAGTGCTTATCGAGTTTGCAATTATAGTGATGTGAATCTAGTGTTGACCAAGCCACTCAATGTTAACAAGTGATTCATTTTATACTGAGCTCATTGTGATAGCATTAACTGAGCTATGCAGTATGAATCAAGTGATTTAGTTTATATGTCAAGTTTCATAGTATTCACTAAGTCACCAATGCAGATCAAGTTTAGACTACTTAGAAGTGATAAGTATGGATTGATATTCTACATCTATTGAATGCATGATGATTTTGAGCATTGAAAATAGATGCCAAGTATCAGAACCTCACCGAGCTAGTCTTCAAAACTTGAGTTCCTACAATTGGGATGACTTTGTGTATTTTTGTGTAAACTTGTATTGTAGCTAACTTTGTTGATTTGTAAATTGGATTGGTATATATGTAATGTATTGTATATCCAATAAGATGTATGTATGGAATGTGACTAGAAGAGAAGAGTGGAAGTGAAAAATAAAAAGGCTATAGCAGTATAAGAAGCAACAAAGATTTATCTATCACAGGAATGTGATCATTACACTCAAAGGAATCTCATTTAGCAAACCAAGTTGCAGATCAAAGATCAGTCACTGTTTCGTCCTAATAGGTGGATCAGTTAAATCCTTTCAAAGGTAGACTTAATAGGATTTTGTAGATCTCTTTACCGAGTGCATACTTCATTGTATGTTTGTAAATCCTTTTGCAAGGTGGACCTAGTAGTCCTTATTGCTCTTAATAGGGAAAATCATCAGAAGTGATCATTGTAAGAATTAATAGGCCAACTTTATATTGCATTACTAAAGCTTGTGGGTATCATCCCCACCCCAATTTTACTTTCTATTAGGAAGGTTTTTCGTCACCATATTTTTTGTCAAAGTATTATGAATGTTTTATTATGTTTAGTTTCCTACGCATGACCAGAATTCACATGAAGGATTAATTAATAATTAAAGATTAAGCTTTATTAGTTATTGATTCACCCCTCCCCTCTTAATAACTTTGTCTAGTATATATATTTATAACATTTGGTATCAAAGCTTTGTGGTTCTTAGGAAAGAAGCTTAACAACTTGAGCAAAGATCAGAGGCTATGGAGGTATTTAGACTTGACAAGGCTATTGACAATGAAAAGCTGGATTTGGAATTGGCTATTGGACAACTCAAGAAAGCAAAAGACAACTCTCTCGATCCTTAAAAAGAAGAAAAGATCTTGTAATCCAAATGAATGACCATCTCCACATTGAAGAAGGAATTGAAGACATTCATTCAGAAAGAAATTCAGGTGAATCTAATGAAGCAATCAAAGAACTATTAGAAAAGTATGGTACACTTCAAGAAGAAGTAAGAAAGCTGAAAAGAGAAAAAGAAATCTAGTCACTAAGATTGTGTAAAGTCTTGGAAGAGAAAAACAAGACAAAAGAAGAGATAGAAGGAAAGAACAATGAAATTCAACACCTATCCCTTTAGCAAGTAGACTTCATTGATTAGCTTACCAATGCAAATAAAGAAATCATTTATCTAAGATCAGAGAATCAAAGATTTTAGAATGATCTAAACACTAGAAGGAAAACCAATGAGAGGATGATGAAATCTCAAGCAGAAACGAATCAACAAAATGAGAAAATCCAATATAGAAAAAAAGGAAAAGCAAGATTGGATATACCGAAGAAGGTGAATCATCTAAGCAAGGAGCTCAAAAGAATCAAAGACCTACTTGCAATCACTATGGTAAGATAGATCATACATCAAACAAATGTTGGAGCAATGGGAAAGCTAAATTTAATGAAAAATGCTACAATTGCAATCAGCATGGTCATAGAGCTAATGAATGCAAAGAGAAACCTAAGTTTGAAGGTGAATGTCACAAATGTAAGAAGCATGGGCACAAATCCTCAAAATGTAAAACTAAGATATTGAACCCAATAGAACAAATTGTAAAAGCCATATTTGGTTGGGACTATAACACTTGGTGCAGATGTCATTACTATGGAGAACTTGGACACATTGGAATGAATTGTGTAAAACATCACATGAGGAAAAGAGACACTACCAGAAGATGTTTTATTTGTATAGAAATTGGTCATCTTGACAAGAACTATATGAATACTGGAAGAATTGAAGATGAAAAGAAAGCCAAGGATGATAACATCAAAAAGCAGATGAGATAGAAATGGATTCCAAAATCTTCTGAGAATGCAAGTTTGAGCAATAATGAACATGTCACTCAAGAATTGGGTGACAAGCATTTCCACTTGATCTCTCGCACTAGAATGAAAGATCCATATCAACATTCAAGATGCAAAGGGATCACTGAGCATTCAAAAAGATGTCATTCATTATCAAGTGAGGTCAAGTTGCAGACCTTATCAAATGAGGTCAGGTTGTAAGACCCTACCAAGCAAGGTCAGGAGTTACTAAGGTTATTGTGTGGAAACTGAGTCATGGATATTCCTACCAAGCATTTAATGCAAGTTAAGTGGAAGACAGTCTGTCATTTAAGTGAACAATTGTACCAGGAATTTATGGTTATTGGAAAGAAAATTTTGATAAAATAGCAAAACTGAAGTCATTTGTCACCACAAATTTTTTAGAGCTATTTGTGCAAAGCAATTTCTAAGCATTTGAGCAATCTCAGAGAATTACTATTGAATATTTCTATATCTTTGAAAACCCTACCAAGAAAATGGCATCCTCTAGCAGCAAATCGAAGAAAGGATCTGATATATTGGTTCAAGATGTAGAATGGAAGGCACCAAACTTCAAGTTGAGTTTGGTTATCATAGAAACCCTAGATCGGAGTGGAGCTCAATCTCAAATTCCATCAAAGGTACTATTGATTAATGATATTCATTCACTTTTTCATTTTGCTATTCAAGATATTAGAACACTAAAAATGGATGAATCTTTGAAAGAATTGTATGTGAATGGTGTGTTAAAATCGAAGCATCAATACCTTAAAGGGAAGGGTTTGACTCATATTCCGTACATGCCATGAGACATTAAAATCAAATGGATAAGATTTATCCTCAGTCATGTGCATAATGGTTAGCTATGGTTGGAGCAGCCCATTGTGATAACCAAGAAGATGATCCATAGGATCACTGGTCTTCCTATGCTAGGAAAAGAAAAAATGACTAAAACCCTAAGTCAGGTCAAACTAGGAAAGAAAATCCTTAATGAGTGGTATGGAAGGGGAATGAAGATTAGTTGTGTCATAGATATGGAACTAAAGTTTTGGATACATGTCATCATGTACAAAATATAGAGCTCAAGTAGACTCAATAGTTTATCATGCAAAGCAGTGGGTCTCACATACAAAGTGGTCAAAAATACTCACTTGAGCTTGATGAGTTTATGTTGAATCAGCTCAACACAAATATGGAGAGCATAAGTACTTCAAAGAAAAATCCTTGTAAGTTTGGTTCACTCTTAACTTGTTTATTTTTCTATGAGAAATTTTTTTTTCCCATCTAAAGGTACAATTGTATGCAGGAAGGATGTACCTATTCTTTATTAGGTCAATGAATATATAGCTAAAATGGGAGAAAACTATGTGAGTATTATGGATAACTAATTTGATGCATTTGAGGACAAGATGAATAATAGATTTAGGATACCCAATAAACTTGTTGATGATTATAAAGATGATATTTTTTTTATGGTTGACTGTGACAAAGTATATATTCAAGAAGTTGGACTGAGAAATGTATGGGTTAAGCCTCTAGGTTATGAGGTTAACATTGATGAAACTAAGGACATTATTGAAGCACTAATTAATGAGCCTGATGACCCAAAAGTTGCATACTTTGGCATGTATGATGAAGAAAAGGCAAGAATAGAACTTGAAATAAAACTCCCTCAGGTGGTCAACAAAGGAAAGAAGAGGATTTCAAAATTGAAAATTAGATCCACTCTTCTATTGATTGAAGGAAAAGGTGATGGCATTGAGGAAGACAAAGTAGAAGATGAAGAGAAGTCAAAATAAGAAGAGCTAGTAAAGAGGAAAGGTAAGTTTATTATAACCAATCTTGCAAAACCATCTACTAAAATGTTCACAAGGAGGGCATCTAGGAAGAAACAAGGTGGGGATGTAATCTTCAAAAATCCACCACCATCTTTGCAAGAAAAGTTGAAAAAAATTGATACTAGATCTAGTATGGAAAACTTCAAATAACTAAGGTATGAAATAAGAACTGTAGAGGAGGAAAATCCAATTAAAGACATGGTTATGTCTAAGATGGGAAAATGGAAATATTCTCTAGACCATCTTGTTTAGCAGATTCCAAGTGAATTAATAGAGAAAGTTAAGCCAAGATAGGAGCATGCAAGGAAAACTGCTAAAGACATCTATGAGAAAACACTGAGGCAACTCATACTGAGCTTGAGTAATAAAGAAGTTGATAAGTCCAACAAGAAAAATGAAGAGAAGCTTACCTTGAAGTTTAACACTTATCTAATATTAATAAATGACATTGAACATGGGGTACGGAATACCACCAACACATGGAAGAACATTTTCAATTTTCACAAATAGAGTGATTTTGTGGTTCATGTTAGTCACAAGGATGAAGATGATGGAAGAGGAAACTAATGATGAAGAGGTAACACATTGTAACAATATAGATGATGAGGAATAGGAATAGGGACAAGAAGCTACCAAGGAAGATTTACCTAAAGTTTAGAACATAGAGGAGACCGATCCCAAGAAAATTATAGTAGCGACGATCGTCTCACTTCCTCATTCTCTAAGCAAATCATTGAAAACATCAAGCATAGAGGAAGCTACTACATGATTAATTGTGTCAAACATTGTAAATACAAGAACTCAATTAATTTTTGCACCTATTCAACTCAGTATTTCATTGACAAAAGTGACAAGCACTTCATCTACCAAGAAGACAATACTTTCTCATCCACTAGCTTTGGTTACACAAGGTATTCCTTCAATAAGTGTAGTATCTACTTTTTTTTCTAGTCCTTCCATTTCTACTATTGTTTATATTCCTAGCATGCAAATAATAAGTACAAAGATAGTTAAGACAAAGCCTCAACCAAGTAAAAAAAAATTGAGTAAAGGAAAAGAGAAGGAAGAAGAAATTAATCTTGATTAGGAGATTGTTATTTCGAATTGGGGCATCTCCAATCTTGATCCTAATCAGATGCATGTATTTGGAGAACTTCTCTAGAAGAAAGCTAAGTAATAGATTCTTAGAGATGAACGAAATAAGGAATTTCAAGTGCTTGAAGATGCAAAGAATATTCTAGCAAAGGCACCCAACACAAAGGTTGACACTTCTCAACCAATTTGGCTTAGTTAGTAGAGGTAGTCCATAAATTCAATGAAGATTTGAATGGACAGGAGAAATTTTTATAGAGAGTAGAGAAGAAATTTGAGAATAAGGTTTTGGAGCTTATTGCTCAAAAGGTTACAATTCATTAAGTAGATCTATCTACTATTCTAGGCTTATTGGAGACCTCTTGTAACAATGTGACTTCATTATTTGGTAAACTCTATGATACTTCAATTTTCACCAAAGGAATTAAAGAAAAACTTTCTAAAATTGATGAATATTTGAAGACAAGTGCACAATAGTTGCAACTTGACCCAAGTTATAGCTCTAACCACTACACAAAGATCAAATTCTTAACTGATATGCAGGCAGAATTGCTAAGAGACGAAGCTAGAATAAGAGCTACAATAGTAGATATACAGGTCTTGATTCTCCCAAACATGGATGCATTACAAAAACATATTGCACATGCTAAAACCCTCATCCATGATAACAACTTCTCAATTGCAGATCACATGATAGAACTGTTAGTAGAAGTTCAAGTTGCATTGCACGCATGCAAGGTGTTGCAAGAAAATTAGGACAAGATAATGGAACTGATTCTAAAGGTACATTCATATTTCTTGTCACATTTTGGTATTACTATATAGTATATATCATACATCTTTGGCATTAATGTCAAAATAGGGGAGAAGATGTATATTGTAAAGGGGAGAAGATATAATATAAGATGTAGTATACATAAAGGGGGAGAAAATATATATATCATATGTGAAGATGAGAGGATGTGAAAAGATATAAAGTATATTGTATATATATGTATGGGGGATCATTATCATATTATACACATAGATATTTAGAGAAACATCTCTTACAAAAGCATTTTTGAAAAATCTCAAAAACAAAATACTCTACCAAGTTGTAGGCACGAGATGGAAAATAAAAGGTGTTCTTGAAATTTTTTAGTTTTGACTAATAAGTGTTTTTGTCACTAATGCCAAAGGGGGAGATTGTTGAAATTACAGTCATGTTTGTTATTGGTGACACACACTTACTTAGATAGATAGTATCTATTGAGCTTATTGTATAGTTAACAGTGTTAACCAAGCATTTTAGGCTTTACTAATTTCTGTTGCTACCAAGTTCAAGGAATAGTATATAGTTTGTGCCAAGAAGTTTATACCATGATGGTGATCAATAGTGTAAACCAAGTCTCTTAGTTTTTACTAAATTCCTCAGTGCAAATTGAGTTGTGTAGTGCTTACCAAGTTCACAATTATAGTGATGTGAATCTAGTGTTGACCTAGCCATTTAGTGTTAACCAAGTGATTTAGTCTATACTAAGCTCATTGAGATAGCATTAATTGAGTTATGTAGTATGAATCAAGTGATTTAGTTTATATGTCAAGTTTCATAGTATCCACTAAGTCACCAGTGTAGTCTAAGTTTAGACTACTTGGAAGTGATCAGTATGGACTGAGCTTCTACATCTATCGAATGCATGATGATTCTAAACATTGATAGTAGATTTTGAGTATCATAACCTCACCAAGCTAATCCTTAGAACCTGAGTTCCTACAGTTGGGTTGAATTTGTTTATTTTTGTGTAAACTTGTATTATAGCTGACTTTGTTAATTTGTAAATTAGATTGCTATATATATAATGTATTGTATCACATACAATAAGATGTATGTATGGAATATAAATAGAAGAGTAGAGAAGAAGTGTGAAATAAAAAGGCTACAATAGTATAAGGAGCAGCAAAGGTTTATCTATCACAAGAAGGTGATCATTACACTCAAAGGAATCTCATTCAGCAAACCAAGTTGTAGATCAGAGATCATCCATTGTTTCATCCTAATAGGTGGATTAGTTAAATCCTTTCACGAGGTAGACTTAACAGTCTTTTGTAAATCTCTTTACCAAATGCATACTTTATTGTATATTTGTAAATCCTTTTGCAAGGTGGACCTAGTAGTCCTTATTGCTCCTAACATTGTAAGCCTTAACAAGCCAACTTTATATTGCAGTACTAAAGCTTGTGGGTATCATCCTCACCCTAGTTTTACTTTCTATTTGGAAGGTTTCTGGGTCACCATATTGCTTTTCAAAGTGTTATGAATGTTTTATTGCTTTTAGTTTCTTATGCATGATCATAATTCACATGAAGGATTAATTAGTAATTAAAGATTAAGTTTTATTAGTTACTAATTCACCCTTCCCCTCTTAGTAACTTAGTCTATCATATACATTTCCAACAAATAAAAGGCTTAAAAGATGATCTTGCATGAATTTTCGATAAGACTAGACTAGAGCAAGGTGAATTCGATAATGATTTAACTGGATAACGTATCTAAATACATCCTAACTACATGAATTCATGGGATTCATTTGTGTTCATATGGGAGAGCACGCCCTAGTTTGATATTGCAAGAGGAGTTATGCATCAAATTCTATAGTAGCATAGATGGCAAGGTTTCGTTGCATGGACTAGAATCTTAAAATATAATTTATATTTCATAGATATGATGGATAAAATAAAAGATAAATAGTAGAGAGGTCTATGCACACCCAAAGTCTTTTTAGGGATCTAGGCAAAAAGTGAGCTAACTTGTTGTCCCTAGTGAGCAATGCATAACCATAACTTGAAACCAACATATATGTGATAAAGAATCATAAAAACATATCATATCACAAAATGAACTGTGTAATCAGGTTAAGGAATTCATATATTACCAAGATATTGAAGATCAAGGCACACTTGGGGAGGCTATTGCTGACACACAAAGATAAAATAAAAAAAGGACCTTATGACCAAGTAGTCATTCAATCCACAATTCTTGCCATGAACTTTATTTTGATGGTGAATTTGTTAAGCATGTGTAGGAAGGATGTATCTTGTAAGGCAAAACTTGATTGTTTGATTTAAATGTATTGAAATTTTTGTGATTTTTTGTTGGCAATTGTGTGAAAGGAACAAGGTTCTTAAAAAAATTAGTCTCAGTTTGAATTTGTGTAAGTTTGGTTTGCAATCACTATTTTTATAAGCTTAGTTTTGATGGGATAAAGCTCAGTGTAATGAGAAGAGATGATGGATAGAATAATTTGGACAAGATGGTGGATGAATGAATAAAATGGTTGAATTGGTAGAATGATTGTGATAAGCTTGGGTTAGAAGAAAAAGATAGTTAGATAGGATGAAAATTGATTCGTATTAAATGATTGAAAGAAGGGAATACGATTAGAGTAGAGGATAAATGAATTGATTGAATTGATGAAAATGACTAGATTGGAACCACTAACAAGGGAGAACCAATGAATGGTAAATGGATGAAATGAAAGGTGAAAGAATATGGGGAACCAAAGAATTTGGTATAGGACAATGGAGATCCAAGGACCAAGTTTCAAAGGAGTTAAAAAAATTCCCCATACCAAGGATAGGAAATATGGAAGGAAATATGGTGGGGAAGGATGCATGAACATGGAAAGATGGTGTGAAGGTTATTGTATGTAGGAAGGGAAGGCATGTGTATTTCCAAAGCATGTACGGACATTTTTTTTTGTGTGCTTCTAGTATTTATCATGAGCATAGGCCTGAAAGTGGAATGAATAAGGGATATGGGAGGAAGGGTATGAAATAGGGATAATGGTATGAACAGTATGGATGAAATGTGGGACATGAAATGGATGGGATAAACAAGACCAAGGACATATGAAAGAACAATGAAATTATGTAGGAGTATGGATGGAGGATAGAGGAAAGGGGAAAAAATCCAAGGACTATGGGATACAAGATATGGATATGATGTCAAGATCAAATATGTGAAAGGATGGTGGGAGCATGTAGGATATTGTATTGATAATGAGAAAGGGATATGGTAGGTGCATATGGATGGATGAAAGGAAAATGATATTCAAGGTCAAAGTTGGCAAAGGATGATGAATAATAAATAGAAATATGGAAGATATATAAGGCAATGTGGTATGGATTGAGCTTACCCCTATTATAGAGTGCAAGTGGAAAAGAAAAACTGAATGGCTAGATAAGTGGAATTAGAAGATATTGGATACATGATAGGGAAAAAAAGGGAGGACTCAAGCATCTAAATACATGGAAAACATCCCTTGATATTTATTTCTCTTTCTTTTTTATTTTCAAGGAATTTTTATTTTTTTCTCATAGATGTTGGTAGGATAGTGAAAAGAATGATGAAATGGGTTGGGAAATGGAGGTCAATGACTTATAAAAAACTTTTGATTAAGGGGGTATAGTGGTTATGAGGAAGACATGGTTGATAGATTCTAGGTCAAAAGACTTGAGAATGGATGGATGAAGGAGGTGGAAAGATTGACATTGGTATACACCTTGAAGGGTGATGGACAGGAGGAAATTTTAGAGGATATGTAGGAGAAAGTTTGAATTTTGGGATATAGGTACTCAAAATGGACAAAGGAGAAGATGGATTTAGGATGGTGGATTTTAGGACATAATGACCCAAAATAGAGCTGGTAAATAGAATTTTTGAGGATTTATGGATGAAGGAAGCCTTTGGATTAACAAAATTTGATGCCATTTTGAATTTTTCTTTAAGATTCATTTCTTCATTAAGTAGATTTGGAATCCATATAATTTTTGCACTTTTTATTTTTAGCCTTTGTGCCCTTTGGATTTTGTTTTGGATCATATTTTTCTTGAACATGTCTTTTAGAGGAGACATGTTGATCTTTGGATTTTTTAATATTTTTGGCTTGATTCACTTTACTTTTGGTGTCAAATTTGCTTCCATTGGCCATGGTATAGGTGAATGAAGATAAATGATAGGGAGATCTTATGGATTAAATTATGGATGGTGAACATTTAAAGGAATTCAATGATGTGTGACTTTGTTTATCTTTAATAGGTATATGAGGGGATGAAGTGGAAAAATTGGATATGGTGGATGAATGTATGTAAGGACCCAAAATGGATGGAAATGAGGAAGGAATGGGAGTATGGATATAAGGTCCCAAAATGGACTTGGAATATAGATTATGGGAACATTTAGGTTTGGATGGAGGAGTTTTGGATTTGGAAGGAGTGGAAGGTGTACCAACATCTTGAGATATTATTACTTCAATGGGATACTTATCATTTTCACTACAATATGTGAGTCCATGTATATGGGGTCTATGAGTGCATTGGATAGGTGTGATAAGGTCATGTGGATGATTAGGATCATGAGGTGGATTATGAGGGATAATATGATCTTCAAATGGATTGGGTTCATGAAATATGAAGATCATGAAATATAAATGATGGGGTACTTTGATCTTGACTTATCAGAGCATTATGTGGTGGAATGATTGGATCATGAGATGGAATAGAATCATAAAATAGAGGTAAAGGGAATGGGACCATGAGATGGAATGATTTGATCTTGAAATGGAGGAATCATAGTGGATGAAGTGGAAGGAAAATCTTCATGAAGTGGAGGATCAATGGATGCTAACTTATGAGATGGAGGGGAATCAATAATGGGTTAAATAGAGGTAATGTCTTGATATTTATTAGGAATGGGACCATGAGATGGATTAAGAGGGATAAATGGACTTTGAGGGATAAGGTAATTATGGGATGGGGAATTTCTTAGATCTAGAGGAGAAGAGGAATCCATAATGGCATGCTTTGGAACAAGTTCCTAAGATGGCATTGGATGTAGGACTTTGGGTGATTGGATCACTATATTTTTAGTTTTGTACTTAGACATGCTTTCTACCAATGATTGTGGGAAAAGACATACTTATTACAAGTTGTGGCTGATATTGATTTTGGAGGATTAGGATTGTGTGGAGGTTGAGACATGGGTAGGGGATTGGGATAATGGTTTTGGAAATTAAGCTCAAAGTTTGGGGAGTTACATGGAGGATTTGGGTTGGATGGAACATAAGGATTATGGAATTGGAAGCAGGGGGGAAGAGGACATATGTTTTAGAAGGTATATTTTTTATTTTGACCCCCATGTGATAGGCTAAAGACATAATTCTTGAGTTCCTTAAACTCTTGGGTAATAGAATTTATGTTTGAGGAATTATGTGGGTTGTGAGGTGAATCATATGTGGATGAAGGATAATGGGGTGGATTTCCCTTATCAAATTAATTCATTTTTAATAAATTCCTAATTCAATCCATTTACATCTTCATCCAAAATCAATCTTTCTAATTTCATCTATTCAAATCTTCATCTTTTTCAATTTTTCAAAAAAAATTCCACTTTGGGCATAGGATCACCATCGTAAATCTTGGACTTTAATCCTAGCTATCTTGATTGACTCAAAACAATATCATCAATCATATTTATCCTTCATCAAGATTCAATCCAATCCTTAGGAAGATAGATTTCTGCAACGTTTGATACTAGACCTTCATCCTTAGAAGCATTGTCATAGTTACACTCTCTCACTTGGGGTCATTTGTCCATTACTAGGTATTGAGTCATCTATCTTGTATCATATTCCAACATGGGATCATTTATCCATCTCCAAGTAGAAAATGATGTCATCATCCAAATCCAATATCCAACTATTTGTAATATCATAAGGTTTTTATCTACATCAAGGTTATCTCAAACCTTCATCCAATATCAAATCAAAACAATAACTAAAATTTCTCCTAGTCAGGTCATATTTCATCCATCATCAAATCTTTCATCACTCTTCATCTAAGCTCCATGGATAAGAACTGACTTAACCAAAGGGTTGAAGATCTTCAAAGGCAATTTGGAATTATACCTCCCATTTAACCTACATACCAAATCAATCCTCAAAATTTCATGTCCAATCCTAATCCATCTCACAATTCTTATTCTTCTACATTTAAAAAATTGAACTTACAAAAATTCCCACTTAGACTAAATGATTTGACAACCTTGTTCCTTTCACACAATTGCTAGCAAAAAATCACAAACATTTCAATGCAATTCATTAAAATAATCAATTTTCACCTTAGAGGATGCATCCTTCCTACACATGCTTAACAAATTTACCATAAAAAATAAAGCTCATGGAAAGAACTATGGATTGAATGGCTACTTGATCATAAGGTCTTTTGTTGATTTTATTTTTGTGTGTCAGTGATAGCCACCCTAAGTGTGCCTCGATCTTCAATATCTTGGTATCATTTTAACAACTTAACCTAATTACATGGTTCATTTTGTGATATGATCTATTTTTATGATTCTTTAGAACATCTATGTTAGTTTCAAGTTATGGTTATGCATTGCTCACTAGGGGCAGCAGGTTATCACACTTTCCACTAGGATCCTTGAAAAGACTTTGGGTGTGCCCAGACCTCTCTAATGTGTCTCTCATTTGTTCCATCATAGCTATGAAATCTACATTGTGTTTTAAGAGTCTATAAGTCCATGCAATGAAACCTTTCTGTCTATGCTACTATAGCATTTGATGCATAAATTTTCTTGCAATATTAAACTAAGGTGTGCTCTCCCATATGAACACAACTAAATCACATGAATTCATGTAGTTAGGATGCATTTAGACTCATTATCTAGTTAATTCATTATCCAATTCACCCTGCTTCATTCTAGTCTTACTAACAAGTCATGCAAGATCATCTTTTAAACCTTTTTATTTCCCTTTTCCTTCTGGTGTCTATTTTCAAGAAAATAGGGAAAAATATATTCCTCTTTCACCCCATTTCCTCTAGGGGGCACCCTCCTCCCTTTTTGTCTCTATGGCACAACTCTTGCGACTCCTCTCCTTGCTTAGGAAACTTGTATTTTCTTTTCTGTGATGCAATGTCATCCCAACACTACATCAAAGAGGGGTAAAATGTAGATGCTTAAAATCATCTCAAAATACTATATTAATTTATTAATATTTCCCTTGATACTATAATTTATTATTAATTAATTAATTATATTTTTTATGTTCCTCTACTTATTTATTTAAATTTATTTAAATAAATAGGTTCACTTCCCTAATGTATCTAAATTTAATTGAAATACTCCCTTCCAATGTGTTAAATTTATTTAATGCATAGTGCTTCATAAATCCCCTTTTAAATAAATTCCAATTTATTTATTTTCCTCCACTTTATTAATTTCTATAATCTGATGACTAAATTAAATCCTATTTAATTTAATCCTAAACCCACCTAAAACCTAGCCTACCACCCATCACTCTCACCCTTCTAAGCTTACCCACTAGTTAATCCCACTTTAATATCCTAAATACCCTCCTAAACACGTTTTATGCTCTAAGTGTTTGCTCACACATGTGCGCAACTCAAAGCCCAAGAAATCCCCCCTTTCATTAATTCCTCCAAAAGCATCTTACACACTTGTCCCCCATTCCTTTCTCCAAGGTTTCTCACACATGTGTGAGCACACCTTGAGCCATTTTAATCACAAAAGACTTATGTTGACCTTTGTATGGCTTGTCCCCTTAGCCCATGTGTCTCCTTTGTGGCACCTATGTGGATGTCACATATATGTCACCTCCTCAAGGTCTCCCTCAAGCCTATAAATAGAGCCCTTGTCTCAAGCATTTTTCGTCTCCCTCATTTGCATTGTTATCATGCTAGTATAATTCTAGAGCTCTTAGTAGTTTTATGAATTTTTCTAACATTTGGTAGTTGCTAGCTTCATTTTATTTGCATGGTTAACTTAGTTTATTTTCTTGCATCCATCTTCACCATCCTTGAATACTTTGAGCATGGTTGCATTCATAACCATTGTTAGAAGCATTCTCCTCAACTCTAGTTATCTTCATGAATCTTGCACTTCATTTCAATCATCTTGGGATTCAGCCATTGTGTTTGGGAGAGCACATCCACATCCTTCCAACTAGAGCACACCAACAAGGTTCACATGGTTCCTCTTTTTGAGCTATTCTAAGTTTGCATGAGACTCATATCTATTGGTTGATTAGCATACTAAAATGCAAGTAGCTTTAGGTGTTTCAATCTTTATATCTAAACATATACAACTAATGTTTGACTTGTTTAAGTGTGCTCCCAACATGTAAATTTTTCACATATACAATCACCTTCCCTAGAAGAGAAGGGGAGGAATTGGGCCATGGAGTGAATTTTTGGCTTCCAACTGAAAAGGTGCTCCAAAATATTATTATATTATTTCTTATTAAAAAGACATAATTTACTCCCATAGTATTATTGCATCCTTTATTACATTTTTTTTTATTTTTTAAAATTAATTTGAATATTATATTATATTATATTATTGCATTATGAATAAAATATTGTTAAATGTTTATTAATATGTATTATATTATTTTTGGAAAAACTCAGAACTATTGTTAAAAACTATGTTGCTATAAAATGAAAAATTATAAGTGATTTTTGGTTCTTAACTTTTAAATTTGTATTAGGAAGTATTAGGTTATAAAAAATGAGTATAAGTATTGTTAAAGTTATAGTTAAAATGGGTATTAAATAGTGAATTGTGATCACTATTCTTTATGTTTGTATTAATTGAGGTTCACTAGAAGAATGCCAAGAATCACCCACTCTTTCTCAAATTTATGCTTGTCCTAGTATGTCACTTTTTGCACATCCCAAGCTATTTTGATGTCAACTTTCTTAAGACTTATCCTTGTAATTTCTTTGTATTTCATCTTCTTAGTGATTTTTGTTGTTATAATTTTCCTTTATCATTATCATCACATTGCTTTCTACACTTGTGTGGCATGCTAAATCACAATTATTTCATTCTTTGGTAAACTGTATAACTTGTTTTAATAAAAAAATGAATCCATTATATCTCTTGTTATCATATTTTTCTTTTCAATGATGCCAAACATATTTGCAATTGTAGTGTTAAATTATTCACACCTCTTTCATTTTTTGGTATTTAATGAATTTAACAAATATGACTCACATGTTCAACACCTTTCTAGCATTAACAAATTAAGACTAAGGATGAGATTTTTCATAATAATAATACAATAAAATGTTCATTTGTATTAGACTAAATTTCATCAAACTTGTGTGAGCTTTTTCTCTTAGCTTTTTAATGTCCTTCAATAGATAATGTGTTGCATGTTACAAATTGTAGGTGGCCAAATCCATACTACTTCTAACCAATTTGGTTTTTTTAACAAAATTTTTGCTCTACAACTTTAAATTTAACAATCTTCAACATGGTTGAATGAATTATACTATTATTATTCATTGTGAATATGATTTGGACCTATGTGAATGGAAATAAATTATAACAAGGAATATATATTTTTAGCAAAGACATGAGTGAAATGGCAGTGCATAGGACTCCCTTAGTACACACAATAAAATGACCAGGCTACTGTATGGTGAAGATTCATTCCAGAGTTGTGGGAGGGAATGTAAATCATGTTTTAAAACTATTAATACACATCAATCTATAAATTTCATGTTAACTAAAATAAGCTTATCATTGGATAAACTATTTAAGTCCCTATTGGTATGTAGATGGTTTGATAAGGGGTAGAAAAATGGGTCTCAGAAAGCTATTTGGAAGCATGGTAGAAAAAATCAGCAAATGGGTTGAAACAGAGGAAAAAAGAGCAAAGGGACAAGTGGGCTTTAGACTGAAATACTTCACTATTTCTCATGGCGTAACTCTTAGATACTTAGTTGGGAAAATATTGTACACCCCAGGGGATGAGGCTATTTTTAATTTTATGGATTTCAAAAAAACCCTTCGACACAATACCTTGTCACAAACTTTTGAAAAGAATGGAAGAGCTAGGAATACCTATGGCGTTAAGGACAATAGTACATAGATAATATGAGTTGGTTAAGGCCAATATCAAAACTATGGATGGACTCTTGAAATGCTTTGGCATCAACATAGGGATCAGACAAGTGTGCCCACTATCCCAAACCTTGTTTGGGCTCTACATTGATAAGTTGGAAGCATGGTTAAATAGAGCTAGTGACGAGGAGGTTTAACTAGTCAGTTATATAATAAAATTACTGTTATGTGTAGATGACCTCATAATTATTGCCAAGGCAGCCAATGATTTGAGTGAGCACTTGAAGGCATTAGAAATCTTTTGCTAGGAGATGGGTATGGAAGTTAACACCAGTAAAACCAAAGTTATGATCTTCTCATTAAAAAAAATAAAAGACCCCCAAACACTTTTCTCTTTAAGGGTAACCCTTTAGAGATTGTGATTGAATACAAGTACTTGGGAATAGACTTCCAAAACAAACTTAGCTAGGAAATGTATAGAACCAAGAGGATTCAATGAGATTGGAAGGTGTCAAGTATTCTTTATAGAATAAGTTCAAGAATGCAAAACTCTGGGATTGGAAGACAAAAAAAACATTGTTTGGGTTGCTTGTCATACCAGTGATATTGCATGGTTGTAAAATTTGGTGTAGCAGCCTGTCGGATAAAAAATGGAGAAAAATTGAAAGAATACAAAAGCACCTTATCATCAGGAGCCTTAAAATTAAAACCTTGGTGCCTTGTGAGATCTTATTAGCTAAAGTGGGTGCCTTCCCTTTGGAATTTGTTGCAATGGTCTGACTGTTATGTTACTTAAAGAAAACACAAAGCATGGGAAACCATTGTTGGCCTAAGCCAGTCACTGAAGAAAATTTAGAAAGGAGAAGAAACACATGGATGAAGTAAAACAATAAATGGATGCAAAACTGGGACATCAACATTCATAGTTTCCTGGATGGTATGAAAGAAATCAAGAAGTTTTTTTGCAAAATATTTTGTAACATCATCTAGAAAAGGTACATGGGGAGGAAAAAAATTCACTATATTAAGTAATTTAACCCCAACACATATCATGAGGAAAAGGGGTATCTAGGTGTGGCCATTAAGTGGAAGGCCAAAATTCTTATATCCCAACTTAGAACTAGCTCCCATTAATTGAGATGTGAGAGAGTGGATGGAAAGTGCCAAAAGAAGAATGGGAAGATAGGGCATGCCTATTATGTGACACATGGGCAATTGAGATAGAACATCACTTTGTCATGGACTACCCAATGTATAGTGTCATTAGATCTAAATACTTAGAGATGCTAGAAAAAAACATTATGGACCACCTCTTTGAGGAAAAGCAACTAAATAAGACCACAAACTTGATCATTAAAATACACCAAAGAAGAGAATAATTAATCAAAGGACTACAATTGGATTAGGCTAGTTGTTAGCAAGTGGGTCCCAAAGGTTTCTTTAGCCTCATGGATGTTATTAAAATAATTCCTTCGTTCATTCATTCATTCATTTAGTTGTGACTTGAACATGGTTCAAGCATCTTGTATTCGTTTTCCACTCTAAGTTCCATGTTTCCACTCTTCTATTAAGTTGTTGAGGATCATTAAATTTAAAGCTATAGAGAAAAAATTTTGTTAAAAAATAAAATTTCCTTGAAGTATTATGGATTTAGCCACCTATAATTTGTAACATGCAACACATTATGTGTTACTTCTATTGGTATATATTCTTTCCCTTCCAATATTGTTTTCTTGTAGGGATTAACTTTGATTTCATATTTAGATTTTTGTCTTAAAATAGATAACATCTTGCATGTTACATATTGTAGGTTAAATAATTAAATAAATATTACCTTCCCAGACTTCATTTTCCTAAAGATACCCAAGATAGCTCAGTCTTGAAGTCTAATATAATTTTGATAACTTCTCTAAATGTGTTCTCTAAAAAACACTTGAGTGCTCAAAATCTATACAAATTGTATATCAACATTTAAATTTTAAACCTAGTAAGGAATACTATGATTAAATATCACTTCAAAAATTTCTATAGGGATGTATGTTAAGGTAGTTGGGTGTGTGGGCACTTGATAAAGATTTGGGGTAAGGCATAGTCTGGGTGATCCAAAATGACTAGACTAGAAGGGGAGTCTCTAGTAGTGATCACCAGTGTCATGCATGGTTGGAGATTCTAAGGGACAAGGCTCATCCTGGACATTACTTAAATCTAGCCATGTAACTATTCGTATTATACCATGATCTTGGAAAGATTGGGCTTTGGTTTTCTCCACCTCTGGAAAGTTGGTATCAGAGTGTGGCTTTAGGTTGCTTCAACTTATTATGCGTGAGCATCTAAGAAGATTTATTTGGTAGATAGGCTTTGGGTTATACTTCCAACTCATGGATTTTGGATCAAGGATATAAAGAAAAATTGGAAAAATTAATATGCAACTTCCAAGGAGTTGACATCAACATTTTTTGAAGTGGTTTTAGTAGTAGAACTTGGCTTGGGAAGTCAAGATATGGCATGGTGTCACAAGACCATAATGTAAAGATGAAAATCATGCAACAAGGTGTTGTAGGTTCATCAAAATGAAACTTAACTAAAGATGTTAGTATCAGGTATATTTAAGACTAGTGTGTGAATGGGTTGTGATGAGCAATGTGGTGTAGGAGTTGTTTACCACAATTATAAGGTGAAATTAATGGGCAAAAGGAGAAGTGAGGTGTAGGGGCTTTCTGACACAACTATAAGGTGTAAAAATTTGGGCTATAGGGTGGCTTTGGTAGTCAGACTTACTATGGAGTAGGATGGTGTGCAAGAGATTATTTCAGGTGAAATTCATGAGACATTGCTTAGAGAAGATTGGAAGTGAGTTGTACGAAACACTAAGAGATAGGAACTCATTTGGTATGAGGCCTGAGGAAAATGTATTGAGCCACAAGGATTGGTGTGGAGTAGGATTTTTATGGTGCACATCTGAGGTACAATAATTAGGTTACTTGGGGTAGTGTGGTGTAGAGGTTACATGGTTTTTTGAAGTGAAATGAAGTAGTTACATGGAGCGATGAAGTGGGGACTGGCATAAGGTAAGTCTAAATGTGGAAAAGGTTGGGGCCATATGGAATGGTTTAGTGTAGGATTTTTGTGGTGGAAATGTGAGGAGTAATGTATTGATGGTGTGGTAGGTTGGTTTGAAGCTACTGAGTAGGCCAGTCAACAATGTCATAAATCAGTAAGTTTGGGTGATATGGTATTGTGAGGTGTAAGTTGATGTTAAGTGCATCATTTGAGGTGAAGAGTTTGGGCTTTGAAGTGAGTGCGAATAGGTGTAGGGTTGTAACTTGTACATGTGTGAATCGAATCTAAGGATAGGAAGTAAGTACTAAGAAGTCACAAGGTTCTAGGTTGTATTGGTAGATGAAAGTTGGGTGCATTTTGGGTTGAGGTGTTGAGGATGAGTTAGGTACATGGCATGTCAAAGGGTCAGTCAAAAATCAAGAAGAGTGGTGTACTAGAAGACCTGGTGCCAAGGTTGAACATAATGACTTGGGAAAGTAGAGTTGGCAGTTGTTTGGTATACTTTAGTGTAGGATTGTGTTTTGTACATGACCTGAGGAAGGTTTGTGTAAGTACTATGGGTCACAGAATTTTATGGAAGTGAATTAGTTGATGAATTTTTGTAGTTATTTTGGGTTGCATTTTTTGAAATGATTTTGGTGTAGGGCATGCCAAAGGGTTGTTCAGTAGGCAGGTAGAGTGACACAATAGAAAGTGAAGGTGGCCAAAGTTTAAATGTGTGAACTTAGGAAAGTAGTTTGGGGGATTATGCACTTGTGATGTTGCAAGCTTATCTTTCAATGGGTGTTAGGATTGGTTCCTTGGGTAGTTGAAGGTGGAAGACAAAATTTGGGCTGTTGTTGTTGGATGAAACTAGGTGGCTTAGTGGAGATACAAGAATTCAATATCCAATTCTTAGGATGTTATTTGGTATGGCTAGCTTAGTTGAAGTTAGACATGGAGTGGATTCATGCAAGTGGGTGAGAATTTGGTATGCTAATAACATCAAGTATGTTTTGGTAACAAAAAGGGTGCAAAGGTGTATAAGGGTGTTGATGATAGTCAGTGTTTGGTACACAAGGGCATCTTTATATCCTTTTGACAAGACATAGTGGTGGTTTCATCATCAAGGAAACTGCATATTTAATATTGGGGGAGGATGTAAGGGGTTCTCAATTCATAAGATGAAACTCAATGAGTATAGACTTCTACAAAAAAGATTGGTGCACACAAATGTGGCATAAGCGAGGCCTTGTGTCTATCCGAAAAGTGTTTGATGGGGTTATGTCTTGTCTTGGGCATGCATAGTTGTGTTGTAGGATCTTGTCATGGGATTTATTTGTTGTGCATCCAATGGGGTTATGCTATGTGATGTTCCCACTAGCATGGTTTTGGTGTAGGTGAGGTGTGAAGCTGAGCCAAGGTGCAATCTTGGGGTTGTACTATGTGGTGTTCCAACTAGCATGGTTATGGTGTAAGGAGGCATCATGTCAAGATAAGGTGTAATCATAGAGGGTAAGTGTTAATATGCATTAGGGTGGCTTAGATATTTGACCTCCCTTAAGAAGGGCAAAGAAGAGTATTCCTTCCCTCTAGTCTTAGGGTTGAGATAGAGGTGACACATATTTTTAGGAGTGAATAAGCAAAGCTCCACCTTATCATGTTGTAGCGAGCTTGGTGGAAATGCAAGGGACTCTATCTTAGTGAAGTGGAGTAGTTGAGAAAATGTTAGTGATGACTAAATGGGAGTGGTCTAAGGTCTTAATGTTGGGGAAGTAGAGTACTTAGTCATGTGGGAGGAGGTAAATGATTTGTCCACATAAGAGAATTGGGGCTTACAATGAGCTATGTGGGAAAGTGTTGTAGATCCAAATATCTATTTATGGTGGTGTCAAAGTGGTGTTCCATTAGGAGCTCACCCAAGTTACTTGGTGGATTGGATTTCATTGCAATAAGGTATCTCAAGGGTTGCAGTTGTCTCATATAGTAATTAGGATAAGATATTCTAGGGGTGTGCTCAAGGTGAGATGACTAATGAGGTATATATATGTCAAGTGACTAAAGAGGCAGTTTGTATGGCACGTATTGAAGATGTGGGTCATGAAAGATGAAAATAAGTGATGGCTTCTGGTGAAAGACTAAAATGGGTGAAGTAATTCATAGGTGAAGTTGTGATGGCATAGCTAGAAATGGAGTATAGTGTCCAACAAATTGGGTAGATCGTAGAACTAAAGGTATGGTGCTTAATTAAGTGTGCACTGCAAAGGAATTCATTTAGTAAGATTGTGTTTGTGCACAAGGGGTTGGTTTGAGTGTAGTGGATGCATGAGTAACAAGGTGTTCACCAACTAGACATGTAGAGATAGACATAGTGTCGAGGTAGTTAGGGATCAGTGTTTGGCTAAGGTAGTCAATAGTTCAAGAGGGAACATGGTTGGTGCTTCAAGGTTCATGGTGACCTAGAAGAGACCAACAAGAGATCGTATTTCATGGAGATAGGGGCATATTATGGTAGCATGAAAGTTTGGACTTTATGACTCAACTATGCCCCAAGGTTCTTTGGTAGTACCAAGTATGATTTGGTAGTATGTGTAGCAAGAAAGGGAAGACACATTAATTTATGTCACTCAAGGTGGATGCATTTTTCAACAAGGGAGTTATGGTGACTCTCAATGTAGTGGTGTGGTGCATTGCTTTGGTAGTAGGCATAGTTGAACAAGTAGAGTTGTGGTAGTTTTAGGCATTTATGGAGTAACACGAAGGTAATTAAGAGAGATCAGGAGAATTGAGGGGTTGAGATCACATATGGCCAATGTTGGAGTAAGGCTTTTTATGAGGGATTTTGAGGCAAAGACACATAAGGGTTTAAACCAAGGGGCTCGACAAAAGTTGAACAGGGGTAGAGCTTAGAGCTTGAGAATGTGTGCATGGTGTAGAAAATGAAGTAGAACCATGGTGGTTTGGCATGCACTTCTATTCTATATGGGCATATGTTGGTAGTCAGGTGTGTGGGAACTTGATTAAGATTGAGGATAAGGCATAGTCTAGGTGAATGAAAATGGTTGGACCAGAAGGGGAGTCACTAGTAGTGATCACCAATTTTGTCGATGGTTGGAGATTCTAAGGGAGAGGGATCTATAGGTATAGGCTTGATTACTAGAGGGGGGGTGGGTTAAATCAATAATAACCAATTTCAACTTCTTCTTTTTTATTATTCCATACACAGTTTGTTGATAGGATCCAATTATACCTATAGTGTTGTTATCGGTTTAAAAAATAGTAAATCCAAATAAAATAGTATAAACATCAAATAATTGTAACACCAAGATTCATCTTGTAGAAACCTAATTAGCATGAAAACTATAAGGTAAGAATAGTGCCCACAAAATAAAGTACTCTTCTAGAATACACTCTATTAGAATATTTCCTAGTTAACGGTTATAAAACATTGTTAATGTTGAAAATATTATTGGGAAACAAGATATTGAGAGGAGAGGGTGAATCAAGATCTATAAAAAATTTAACTCCTTGAAACAAAATAGTAGATTAATTACATTCTTTCCTAATCCATCTCTTATCTTAGATTATACACCATGAAAAACTATAAAATTGAAATAGGTATAACTATGCATCTCATCCAGCAACATAAAAAGTAAATGTAAACACATAGCACAAATATTTTGGTTATCCAGAAAACCTCCAAGGTGAAGGTAAAACTAGGGTGGGGATGGTACCCGTAAATCTTCACTATTGGAGCAATAATTTCACCTATTAGGGCTATAATTTTCATCACTTCTGATGATCTACCTTATGAGGGGTTTGCTATGTTAAAATCTTTATAGGACTATTAAGTATACCTTGATTAAGGAATTTAAACTTACAATGAAGTAAGCACCCTATTAAGATATTTAACTAGTCTATTAAAACAACTTTGTTAAGAGATTTTCCCTGATACATTTGTTATAATGTCTTAGTACCTAATCCTTTAATTAATACTTGATGCTAGATTATAGATCTCCTTTTTTCTTGTCTAAATTGATCTCCTTATCTGATTTTCTCTATTCTCCCCTTCACTACTAGGTTGCTTTGTCTAATATTTATCTCTTACTATAAAACTTAGCCTACCTTCACTCTTTCCTTAACCTTCACAAGTATACACAATCATCCTTAACATGTATAATGATTTAGGGCTTTTCCCCTTCTTAAATTGAAAATTGTGGAAGGTTCTAGATCATAATCAATGATCCAAAATTTACTCTTTTTTCACTTAGTACTTCTAATTTTTTGATTGATTACTCTACCTGTAATGCCCCACCCAGAGATCCTTGGAAACAAGGATGAAATACAAGCCAAGAATTTTTTTTTTTACAAGTATGAATGCACATGACAACATCATACAGGGATCATAATGATTGCAATAGAAGACTTCACTGCAATCCCAACAACCAACAGATCACCGAACACCACTACCAATTGACACACGTGAACAAAAGCCAACAACCACCACAACAAGATGAGGGCTCAAGAAATGACCACTCATCAACAAAACACCAAGCTGGGGTAAAATGCAAAATCCTAAAATTTGGCTAAGCCTGAAATCCTTAAGCCCTAAAAATTGGCTAAGTCTGGATTTTTGAAGCCTTGAAATTTCCTAGAATCTATAACTTGTCTCCGAGAGGTCTGAAACCTATATCAAAAGATTCATCGCATATATTAAAATATATCTTAAGACAACTTAAAAAATATATTTTAAACCCAAGAGACTAAAACAGAAACACAAAAATTGGATTTCAAGAGAAATCGACAGAATTCAAAATGCAACAGCATAGGGTCAAAGAACACTCAAAAGGGTAGCCAAGTCAACCCTCAAAAAGTTTGGAACACGACGAAAAGTGCTCGATGTCTGCCTGCATAGGTTTTTACAAAAAATTATGTGACTCTTCTTACTAAGGGAGGGCGACACTTCTCCTTAAGGCGTGTGACACTATTCCAGTGTCGTACGACATATCTCAAGAAGGCATGCAACACTTTACAATCTCATGTGACATTTCTCAAGAAGGCGTGTGACACTCTTCTAGTGTCATATGACATTTCTCAAGAAGGTGTGGGATACTTTACAGTATCGTACGACACTTCTCAAGAAGGCGTGCGATACATTTTTAATGTCGCACCATGCTGAAACAATGTTGCCCAAAGAACACAAAAATACTTCAAGAAACAAAAAAGACCAAAATAGGGCAAAGAACCTCCACACCAGGGAGTACTGGATCCACATGAATCAAGGAATGAACACTTGAGAGCAGAAACAGAAAGGAAAGAGGAACATCTATCCATATAAACCATAACAGTAAGGAACAGACTAAAATAAACATCGCAGAGAACAAAAGCAACATCGCAATGTACAAGAATACATCTCAGGAACAAAACAACCAAACTAAGTACGCGGATCCTCCCATCTGTCAATAGCATCATAAGACCATCGTGGGTCCTAGCCATCCCCTATGCATAACATCCCAAGCCACCGACTAGATCGTCGGTACTATCGTAATAGGGACGTCACTACTAAAAACATGCACAACATTAGCATAAGGAAAACTAACATGCTAGTGATAACGCATAAGATAATCCTACAGTAGATAACATCACCTATCACATGCTAAACAATAGTAAGCAACAAATATACTACTAAATCAAATAACATCATCTAATCATATGCTAAACATCATGACAAGGGAATGCGTCAAATAAACTAACATCATCTAAACATGGTATCCAAGCATTCAAATGAAAGCATAAATCACAAGAAAGCATACTCCAAAACCTGAAGTATCAAGTGAAAACATCTAGCAATGGTCGCACTAGGACAAAAGATCGTCTCTGTACACCAATCCCTAGCAGTGGTGAAGGTAGTTATGCCTCCCAACCACATGGAACCCATAGGTCCACACCCGCCGTGCTGATGGAGATAAAGATCCAACCATAAACACACAAAACAACATCCATGGCTAACACTCACACCAAACAGTATGATGGCTACAACCAAGAACTTAAGATAATGCAAGGAGTATAGGTCCTGGTCAGACACTCAAAAGGCTACTAAGTAGGGGCTGACATCATGGAGAGTCACTTGGCATCCAAAAGCCCAAGCTACTATAGGAAGCTACTCTTCTCAACAGAAGGTGCACAACCTAGGGCAGCAACTCTTCACGACGGAAGGCGCACAACCCAGACATTTTATTATCTTTTATTTATTACCACCCAATTTTTTAATTTAATTATCACTTATATAAAACTTCCTCTGCCAACCAGGGAATAGTCACCAAGTTGCAGGATAGAAGCCCCTCCATATGCTACCCTACCCTACCCATGCTCATCCTATGACAAGTGCCTGTGGGCATGCATACTCCCATCCCAACCCTAATGATCATAACTTTTGACAAATCCACAAAAGATTAGGCCTCGCAAGTCACCCAACAAATGTACGCGCATGTACTCGTGTGTGGCACACCACCATCATGAAGATCATAACACAAGGATAGGAATGAAAACACAATGCAAAACAAAACAACCAACCGAAAGCAACTGAAGAAGACAGATTCTACATGAATCCCAAAGCCAATGAAACCATACATCATAAAATCACTCAATCGGCCTCAATCTAAGAGTATGGATCCTACACGAATCTCAATGATGCAACAAGGCTCAACAGTCATGAACTCACTCCACCGGCCTCAATCCGAGAGTATGGATTCTACACGAATCCTAGTATTCATGAAATAAAAGCAAAGGTCTAAAAGAAACAATAACATAGGTATAAAATCACTCAACCGAACACGACGTCGGGAGTACGGATGCAACACGCATCCCAATGCAACATAAAAGTGCAATAGTGGTTTGACTAATATCCAAATAGATCATCCAAGTCCACGACCCACATTGTGCCAAGAAAACTCGAGAAAAGAGGGTAGCATGCAAAACGAGGTAAAAATCCCAAATTTTGAAAAACTTTCAAAATTAAAACCCATTTGACCTTTGGGCACAAAAACCCCAAAAATCCAAAAATAAATGGAATCGAACACCGTATGCAAAAATGACTAGCATAACGGTGCAAAATCCCAAACTCTCATCTTGACAAATAGGGAAATGTTCATACCCACCCAACCGGGTAGAACTAACATACAAAAATAGAGGGGAACACTAGTTCTTAGCCTCCAAACAAATGGCTACTAAAAACAGAAGCAGAAATGGAGCAAAAACAATAAAAAGGGAAATCCCTACCTCACAACAAAAAGGGCAAAATGGAAAACTGAGCCAGAAAAAAAAATGCTCGCAGAAGTGGCTGAAAATTGCGGCAATCCAAGGTTTCCCCAAGCTGGATCCAATGAGCTCAACCTTGCGATGATCCCACGCCCATAGCTCCCACAATGAACAAAACAGTAAATCCTCATGAAGAGGATTTTTTGTTTTACTCTCCAACTTTCCAATTTGAAAGTGAGAAGTGAGGAATTAAATTCCTTTTTGGATACTTATTCACTTTTCGGGTGAATAATCGATTAGGGCATTTAACCAGCCAATCTAGTTAAACCCCGAATCGACCCAAATGAAAATAGGCTATTCCTATAAATAGGAATTCATTTATGGCAAAGCTGCCAGAAATTAAAATAAATCAATTAAAAAGCTCGAAAACTCAAAAAACACATAAATCTCCTTAATAACTTTTGTGACAATGCGAACCTCTAAATGCACAGACATGCTTACTAGTCAAATCACATAATGTAAATGAGTTCAGATTTAATAATCACTAAAAGGTTTAATTTAAATATTTTAATAAAGGATGCGTCGACCATATAAGGATGACATTGGTAAAATATGAATGGTTGAATCACTAACTCCATGTGCCACTGCCAGGGATATAAATCCTGCACACTAAACAACATGATCAAGTGCAATTGCATATAATAACATAGCCAAAGAAATAAATGCATTAAATCACCTAATTTAACCATTTAATTAATTATATTAAAATAATCTATTTACATCACTCATGTTCGCATAAAGCATAACAACACAGGAATGAAGTAAATAACCATAGCATTTAATCCATCACATAACATAATCAAAGGTATGTCCAAAAACTAGATAACTAGATATCATCATAAAACACACTGTAATCTCAAAATGGCATCGTCATGCAATATGACTAACTGAACAACATAGTATTCTAAAATCTATGATACTGGAATCAAGGTGTAACATCTGACCCTCAGGTTGTCTCAAATGTAAAGCGTCACATAAGAACAAATATCTCTAAGATCAAAATATAACAAGGTAAATATCCATAGCACATAACCAAATAATCCCACATGAACAATCCATTTCTAATTACTTAAGCATTTAATAATGATTGATTACAGAATCAACAAAAAGACACTTAAAACACATAAGCAAACACAATCATAAGCATGACTAACCACTGCTATAGGAACCTACTCCAATGTAGCACGGTAAAAGTACATAGTGCAATCTTTGCACACATCTCAAGGTAATCACAGAACAACATCATGATACCACATCGATCCTGGTAATCACTCGCACAAACCTCAGTGAACCATAAATCACATCATAATCTCATAGGTCAGTCAAAAGCATAATCAAAGCAACTGATACATAAACATAAATCCAAACACCTCGACGGTGTAGACCACTCAGGGTCACAATCATGATCCCATCACAACAAAAGATCAGCAAGGTTGCATCCATCAGGATGACTTACAAAAGTCAAATGGGAGAGGCACTACACTACCTTCCTAGGGATTTATGTCCTCTAACAAAATACATAATTAGCTCCTTAGTTGTCTCTACAATCCATACATATCATATACAAGTCAGCCAAAATTAATTACATAAGTGTTCGTGTCATTAAAAACACATATGCCAAAACCATTTTACTTAACAATTGAATATCTTGATGCTTGATCATAACTAACATTCATGTTGTTCCTCAACTTCTATATGCTTGACACATATTGGCTCCCTTGGTGTAAACTATCTCTTCTTTACCCAACTTCCTTATCTGTTACTCGACATATATTATGACTTAGTCTACATTGGGGTGCTTGGCAACCTTTGACTTTCTTGACATGAAATGGAAATATAGAAAAGTCCATGTAACTTGTCTTTTAGTGGGTGGCTTGATCATAGTGATGACCAACTAGTGCTACCTAGAAAATGTCTAAGTATTGGACACTAATAGGAAACAAGGCTTAGAGATTAGAAATTTCCCTCTTTGAAATTAGTGGAAAAAACATTTTGTCATGACTTAGCAATCCACTCAAAATAACAAAAATAACACTACCTCTTAGATTGTGATTCAGTCTCTAAACACTTGATTTATCTATACATAATGTATGTACATGTGTTCTTCATACATATGATCTATGATATCTAATATTTCATCTAACTTTGATTCTAATTTCCCTTATTTGGATGTGTCATGAATGGTATTTCCCCTTTATTATGTCACTTAGATTTTCCCCTTGTTTTTGACACTTATGGATTGGGGTTTGTAGGGGTTGACTAAAGCTTATCCAAAAATGTTTTGTGATTTAATAAAATCACCTCTAATATATGATTCCATCTTGATTTTGATGATTCTAGTACCTAAATTTGGATTTCTAGCTAGGCAACTAGATCTACTAAACTATCTACAATAGAGAGATGTGGATCTCTCTTGACTAAGTTTGTTACAACTGATAGTTTCTTTTGCATGACCTCCATATGAGGTAGCAACATGGTTTTAATTTAAATCAATCTAGTTCTAATTTTTTTATCTATAGCCATCAACTCAACTAACATTGCTTCACCAAATGTCAATTTATTAAATGAATGAGAGCTTGAACTTGTATTCTTGATCAAATAATCAGTGCTAGCCTTCAAATCTACTTGTAAATGATCAAGAGTGTTGATTCTCTATGGTGAATAAGTCAATATGACAAATTTTTATATTCAATGAATGAATAATCTAAAAAATCTATTCCAAACTAGTTGCAAGGTTAGAAATATCAATCTATTTTATTGCCATTTCTATTCAGACTTTCTCCAAAACTTTGTGCTCAAACTTTTTCTCAGACATCTCATTATTTTATCATTGGCCTTTATATCCTCATTATTTACCTTCTCAACTATATGAACTAATTGTTACAAAATTGGATTTTTCTCATTTACATCATGAATATCAAATGCATCTACAAAAATATCTTTAATGTCATGGAGTACTTGCTTCTACTTGAACTCCCTTTTTAGTTGTTCTTGCTTTGTCTTGACTCATTAAAGCTTGTAGATTCAACAATTGTTCCAATGTCATAGTATCAAGCCCATATTTGGGTAATGTAATGACCTCATCTAGACTCACTAGAGTCTCTAATGACTCAAACTTCTATTCAATTAACTATGATTATGGGGTGCTAATAGTCAACATTGATATTTTCAATTATTTCCCCTTAGCACTTAGTCTAGGTGTTAGTTGTTTAGTAGAAGTACTGACCTATTGTATAGGTGTAACATTTAATGCATCAGTATGAAAAACACCTAATTTTTGAATAAGGGCTTGGATAGCCTCTTGTCCATAGGCTTCTTGGTCTATTCTGGTGTAGATGCTTCAAGCTCCTTATGTCCCTCAATATGAGGTTATAAGGTATCTTGAGAAGATTTATCTTCTTCACCTTTCTCTTCTTCTTTCTCTTCAGTTACATGAGAAAACTTGGGTAGCACAATAATAGCCTTACATTGTTTCTCAATGCTCATATTTGTAATAACTATGACTGATGTAACTTGAAAACCATCATTTGGTGCATTGTCAATTTGTGGATAATCTTGTATTTGTAGAAAAACTAGATTTGTGCATGGGAGAGGGGTGGTTGAGGTGTTTGTATCTACATTCTTTGAATCTTCCTTAGTTAAGATATTTTAATTTTGTGATGATGAATCAAGAACATCCTCTATAGTGATAACGTCTTATTTTTCACTCTCTCATTCCTTTGTACTTTATTGCCTCTACTAGATTATCTAGTGCATCATAATCTTCTTGGTTATCTAGCTCAATCGCATCTCTCACTTCTTCCTCTTTCTCCCCTACTACTAATGCAAGTAACAATGTAAAAGCTTTCTTCCTTGTCAAAATTCTCTCTTGTTCAACCTCATTTGATTTATTCCTCAATATTTTGGATGCCCTTACTTTTGACACAAATTTATTACCAAAATCTCTTAGGGCAATAGAGATATGTGTCTTCCCTAAGTAGGCATTATTTGGGCTAGTGTGGTTTCCCTTATTTTCCTTTTAGTGGATAATACCCATTTTTACTTTGCATCTAATTTATTGTATATATCTTCAAGAATACCTTTTCCTAATTCTATAGGCGTATATTTGAATTTTTCACCATATCTAGCATGGCTGTCTAGACTTTCTCTTGATCTTCCTTATTCAAAGAATCATCGTTAACTTGTTTAAAGCTTGCTATGCTAGTTGAGTTTCTGATATTTGCACATACCTAGTCAATTATCATAGGAGGTTGTTTGGGTATAATTTGAAGCTTTCTTATAATGTCAAACTATGTTTTCTCCCCTTCAGCCACCTCCTCATCAAGTGTGATAGCCAACTTTCTTCTTGGCATCTTTTGTTGACTTCTCTCAATACCTTTTGCGGTGTGTTTCCTCTTTGTTGGGTTTTCTTTGTTTTAGAAGTAGGAGGTTGTGTTTCCTTAGATCTTGTGATTATCTTCCTCTTAGGCTCAGGTGTGAGAAGTGTAACTATTTTCTTTGTACTCTTCTTAAGATCCCTCTTCACTTTAGGATCAACAATCACAATTTTTTTTGGCTTATTTTCCTTGGGTTTGGCAACAACTAACTCTTTACCCTTAGATTCTTCATCCTCCTCTTCTTCTTGAGAATCTTCATCTTCACATTTTCCTTTTGTTAACTAAAGTGGTTCTTCACCAAGTTTTCCCTCAAGATCTACTATCATATTTTTTATTTTCCTATCCACCTTGGGCACTTTGGTTTAAATCACCATGTTGATCTTGGTTGACTCATAATTATTGAAGGTCTAGGCATTCTTATCAATTTCTTTAGATAATAGAGTAGGAACTACTTCAGTGACTTCATCTACATTCACTTGATATTGCATCGGTCTTAACCATGCAACTCTTGGTAATGCTACATCTACATAGGTGTAATCTATGTCTACCATGAAACAAATGTCTTCATAGTAAAGATCTACCATAGATTATGGGATCCTTATTATGTTCTTCTTACCCTTAAACTCTTCAAGATAATTGTCCATTATAGTCTCAAAATTTTTACCAAATTGTTCAATGAAAACATATATTTTCTTGGTGATAGGTTTGGTTCTATCCCATACAACAATGCCTACAATAGGAAATGAATTGTGTACCTAGGCTGACTACATTACATGGAACATTATTCAATTAGCTTGACTAATATAGCTTGTGTACAATCACATGCACTGCAAATTCAACAACAAAGTCCACAATTCCATCAATAGATATTCTTTGGTCGTTCCACTTGGCCTTCGTTTGATCATCAATGAAATTATTTGCTACACACCTTGTTGTCTTTAAACCATCCAAGGTTGGATAACCAGAAACTCAATGAATTATAGCTTTATTAATCTTGACTCATCCACCTTCTAACCATAATTTCATATCATGTACTCAGCTTAATACAATATTTATCCATTCTACTTTGAATACTTTAGGAAACGGTATGGTACAAGTAAGTCCTTTCTTAGCAATAATCTTGTTCTCATCTTTCAAAATTCCATTATCATATAACTTGTCATAAGAATCTCACAACACATAATCTCCAATCTCTCCAACTTTACACATACAACATGGTCAAACATCATGAACCATCAAAGTTCTTGGTGGAATCAATGACAAGGCACCAAATGTGTCTCCAGTCATCTTAATGTTAGGATATGCATTAAAATTAGGTGGATGACATTGTTCATTCCTCACAATTTGCATGTTGTTTTCCTTCAACATATATTTTCCAGATGTAGACATAAATGATACCATTTTGAAAATAGGGTTTTGAAACTTAACTTCAACAATTTCAAAAATGACCAAACTTGGTACTTTAAACCAACCTTACTTCATTCTACAATTTTGTCAATTTCAGGCTTAGATTCACTCAAACTTTCATTGAAAATGCCTCTGAATTGCATTTGAATTCCCTAGATCTCTAAATTGCTTGGTAATTGATAATGAACTTCAAAATTTTGATATAAACCTTCAATCTATCAAATTAGGTCTACAATAAATGTGTTGTGCTATATTAGGCACATTACAGTTGTTAGAGTAAATAATTAATTAATTATTAATTATTTATTCTATTTACTTAAGCTTACTTAGGTTAATGCATTTATTTAATATTTAGTATTTAATAGCTGTAGTGGTTAGTTGTTGACAACATGGGAGTTTGTTCCCTTCTAGCATGTTTCACCTTTTTGTGGATGCTTGGTTGTCAACCTTATCTTCTACCACTTTCCAGCTTGTTCTACAAGCTTCCATGAGGCCTTTATATTTGGTCTCTCTCTTATTGTAAATTCACCCATTCACATAGCAATTTCATTTTCCTATTGTGAAATATTTTCTCTTGCATTGTTTGCTTCAAGCTCTTGCTCCTTTGGTTTCTCTTCAGAAAGTTATTTGTATGTAGATGATCTTGGTGACTGCGGAGTTGGATTTTATCAACTCCTACATGGTATCAGAGCCTCCCTGTTGCTTCTTGTTTGAAAGATTTTTTTGAAGCCGTGATTCGGAGACACAAACCCTAGTTTGTTTGTGATTTTTTCTTCAATCGGGACGAAGAACATTTTTTTCAGTATTTGGAGAAAAAGGTGAAAGAGGATTTGACATAACAGATCTAATATTTTTTGGGCTTTTTTCTTTAATTTTTGGAGGTGCAACGGCGACAATTTAGGAAAAATAACTACAGAGGTGATTTTCAAACAACGATATCTCCCTCATATGGACTCATTTTTTGAAGCAATTTTTTTTGATTTGGGGTAAGATTTTGTGATCTACTCATTGGTGCAGGTGGTTTGAGATCTTTGTTCCTAAATTTTTTTGCAACTCGCAATTCTCAATTTTTGCCACTTCAAATGCTTAGTATGTGCTCATTTGGACACATAATTAGGTTCTATTTTTTTTTAAACTGTATATTTTTTTGTCTACTTTCTAGATCTACAAATAGATTATAGGTTATGTGGACAGAAATATTACTTTTAGAAATAGGCCCTAAATTGGCTATTATAATCGCACTAAGTAAAGAGTGCCCAATTTATACATTGTGGGGTGGGGGGGAGCATTTTCTTTTCTATAATTTACTTTAGAATAAGACCCTTCTACTTCTGTCTTCTTCTTTCTCTCAATGGCAGGTCCATCTATGACCCATCTCACACTTTGGTCCACCGGGCATGCCAAAATGTATTGCATAAAAATGTAATAAGAGAAATAAACACTAAGCAACTAATGCATATTCCTACATGATCATGCAAACCTCAAAATATGTAAGAAAACATGCAAATAAGGATGACATGAAATAAAAAGAGCTTAATCTACTTCAAAATAACACTAGTGCAAACCTCATGAAATCACCAAGTGTAGATGATTTCATTGTTGTGAGATGTGGTTTCTCACAATTTCTATAGCATAACAATGAGGTAGATGGTTCTTGTGAAAATGAGGAGAGGGCTCTCCTTTTATAGGAAATGAGATGCAATGGATGGTTAAGATTGAATGCAAGATGAAGGGCTGGGATCCCTCAGGATTGATGAGGTGGAGGCCAAGTAGACTCCACATGGATTAGGGTTTTTACCATTCAAAAGGGGCAATATGCTCACACATGTGTGAGCAACCTTTGATGGTGACATGATCAATGAAGTGTGAGAAGCATGGCTTCTCATACATGTGTGAGACAACTTGACTCTCATGCAAGGGGACAAGTGTGCAAGAGGTGTGAGAAACATGGCTTCTCACACATGTGTGAGACACCTTGACTCTCATGCAAGAGGACAAGTATGCAAGAGGCATGGAGGACATGAGGGGTGTGGGAAGTGTGAACATCTCTCATACATGTGTGAGCACACACTTAGGATTAAAAGATGATTAGCAAGGTGATTATGCAAAGAAAGCATGATTAAGGAAGTGGATAGGTTTAGCAAGATGGGTTAGTTAGGATAGTGAGGGTAGGTGAGGGTTAAAGGTAGGAGCCATGTGCTCAAATAGGATTAAATGTAATATTTAATTCCAAGGGAGATTAGGCAAGGATTAATTAAGTAAATGAAGTACTTAATTAAAGTGAAAGGGTTAGAATTTAAATAAACCTTAGTTTATTTAAATCAAGGAAACGCTAAGATTTAGATAAACCTTAGTTTATTTAAATCAAGAAAAAGTGAACATCATTAAATAAATGTAAAATTTATTTAATTAAAGGTAGGGTAATTAAATAAATAATAAATATTTATTTAATTGGCTAGGAAATGGGATTTGGACAATTTCAGGTGTCTACACTTTGTTCCTGAATTTTTCTACAACTTGCAATTCTCAATTTTTGCCACTTCAAATGCTTAGTATGGGCTCATCTGGACACATAATCAAGTTCTATTTTTTTTTATAGTGAATATTTTTGTGTCTACTTTCTAGATCTACAAATAGATTATAACTTCTATGGATAGAAATATTACTTTTAGATATAGGCTATAAATTGGCTATTATAATCGCACTAAGTAAAGAGTACCCAATTTATACTTTGGGGGGGGGGGGAGCATTTTCTTTTCTATAATTTACTTTAGAATAAGACCCTTCTACTTCTATCTTCTTCTTTCGCTCAATGGCGGATCCATCTGTGACCCATCTCACACTTTGGTCCACCATCTCCATTGTTGGAGCACACTTCTTCTCTTTTGCAAGAACATCATGAGGTGCAGTCATGATACTTGAACCTTTGTATTGTTCCTAAGATCCCTATTTTGACTTCCACACCACGTCTAGTTGAGGGATTTTCTCTTCCACAAGATTCTTCTTCTACTCTACCTGATCCTCTAGCTTCATTCATTGAGACTCCAGGAGCACTTGTTTCAGATACTATAGTGGACATTCATGATAGTGTCATCACACCTGCCTCGGGGATTCTCTTTCCAGTTCCTCATACATTCTCCTCTAGGCATTAGCTAGGCTTTCTAGTTTTGCCTCTCATTCAGGGATTCCCTTATTATGTACCCTTGTTTCTTCCACATTGGAGTTGCATTGGTTCGATCCCTCCTTCAAGGGCTCCTTTATTCTGGGGAGGCTTTAGTATCTCTCATGGGGGGGTTGGTTGTACTTATGGTTTTGAGCAGGTCTCTTGACTCTTTTCTTATGAAAGTTGTCATTGGGGGGATTTGTTGAGGCCTTCCTTCCTTCAATTCATGTTTTTTTTCTGCATGTTGTTTTTACCTCTTTTTGGGAGAGGGTTTTTCCCACGTGGTTTTTTCTCTTTCCCCGTTTATATAGGTTGCATTTTTTTACATTGTACATGGGTACCTAACATGGCCTTGTTTTCAGGACCCATTCTGCATTTTCATCTTAGTTTTGCGAGCTTAAGGCATTCCCATAAGTTGAACTTAAGGGGGGGTGTTAAAGTAAATAATTATTTATTTATTTATTATTTATTCTATTTACTTAAGCTTACTTAGGTTAATGCATTTATTTAATATTTAGTATTTAATAGTTGTAGTGGTTAGTTGTTGACAACATGGGAGTTTGTTCCCTTCTAGCATGTTTCACCTTTTTGTGGATGCTTGGTTGTCAACCTTATCTTCTACCACTTTTCAGCTTGTTCTACAAGCTTCCATGAGGCCTTCATATTTGGTCTCTCTCTCATTGTAAATTCATCCATTCACATAGAAATTTCATTTTCCTATTGTGAAATATTTTCTCTTGCATTGTTTGCTTCAAGCTCTTGCTCCTTTGATTTCTCTTCAGCAAGCTATTTACATGTAGGTGATCTTGGCGACTGCGGACTTGGATTTTATCAACTCCTACAATAGTTGTCTCATCCTTTACATAACATTGCATTCACATTATTTTCCTTCAATCACTCAGTCTCCATTTCTTAGCTCGGTCAACATATCAACTTTCTTTTGTATGAGCACTCAGCTCATATGGCATTACTTGGTTGCTATAGACAGTAATACTAATACTCGACATCTACCATGCATATGAATTATTTTTCTCAATTCTTTTCTTAGATTTTTCCAAGTGAATCTTGATTCATGTATATATGGACTTTTAATCATATCTTGTGTTACAAAATGGTATATAATTTTCCATTCAAGTGTACGGTTCCTTACATACCTTCTTTTCTTAATTAGAATTTTTGTGATCACCTGATCCATTAGATTGGGTGATCTTAAATTCACTTGATCCTCTACTTTTAGCTTCTACTTCTTTCTTCAAGTTTAACTCATCTCTTTATTTGTCTGTTCAATGCCAACTTTACCTTTTCCTTTGATGTGTTCATTGCATGGTGTTTGTGCTCAGGTCTTGCAGTTCTTTTCGACATGTCCAACCTTGTGACAACTAAAGAAATTAAGCTTCCATTTAACCATTTCTTTTAATTTCCCTAAAATGTGTCCTAATGAAATTTTCTAGAATGTGACCATACTCTCCACAGTAATGACAACTATATTGTGTGTTATAATCCCAATTGTAAGAGCTACCTTGCTTAGGTGCATATGATTGCTTCTTAGATGTCCAGTTGGATTTTTCCTTAGATCTATATTCTTGATCTCTATATCCATATTTCTAATAGATGTAGCAATGTCCTTCAAATTTAGGTGCAATATGTGTATCCATTTCCTTTTACCCACATCCATGTTCTTGGTGTCCTTGTTTCTTGCAATTAAACCAGTAAAGGTTTAGTATTTTTTTTACCAATCTTGCTTCTACAAAAAAAATTGTGTGTCCCAAATTTCCACAATGATGACATATAGGTTTGTATTTCTTTTCTCTCCACTCTTGGATAATTCTCCTTCTTTAGTAGATGAGTAGTGCTTGATATGTCTTAATCCATAGGTGTGACTAGATGACCTTGGTGATCTCATCATTTCTTCAAATTATCTTATAGCTTTACTAGGTTTATTCATCATTTCTAGTAGTTCCTTCTTAGATCTTAACTCATTCTTTAGTTGGTCACTTTGTGATCTCATATTTGCAATCTCTATGTCTTTTATGTTCAGATCGTGATTTGTAAATAGCAATCGATTCATCATGTCCATCTGATTATTTGTAAGCTGATTCACATTAGATGACTTTCTTCAAGTCTAGTAGCCATTTATCTCTTATCTTCTTTAGCCATGACTTTTTCTTCTTTAGCTTTTTTTTTCTATTCAATTACTTCACATAGTATTACTGATATGATTACATGTTGTCTCTTCAAACCTTTGACTTCTTCATTTGAAATCATGTTCTTTTCTAATAGGTCTACTATTGTTGCATCACTTTCACTAGAATTCCCACTTTCAAATAGTCCTTTAGTGTCTATTTCTTGGTAGAGTGTATCATTTTGTTAAATTACCATATCCTTCCTTTTCCTTAAGGATTTCCTTAACTGCTCTCTTGCTACTTCAAGTTGTTGAAGTATGATGTAGATGTCAATCATTTGATTCTCAATACTCTTTCCCAATTTGTAAGCCTCCATATCCAATATATGAACTCTCAAGTTGTTAGAATTTCTCTAAGATAACAAAGATCTAATACCAATTATTGGAAGTCTAATGGGGAAACAAGATACTAAGAGGGCAAGTGAATTAGGATCTATAAAAATTTCAACTCCTTGAAACAAAATAACAGATTAACTATATGCACTCCTAATCCATCTTATATCTTAGATCATAAACCATGTAAAACTATAAAATTGCAATACATCTAACTATTCATCTTATCCAGTAACATGAAAAGTAAATGTATACACATAACACATAGATTTTGGTTATCTAGAAACCCTCCAAGGTGAAGGTAAAATTGGGGTGGAGATGACGCCCACAAATAGTCACTACTATAGCAACAAAGTTTGCCTGTTAAGGATATCATTTTTATCACTTTTGATGATCTACCCTATGAGGGTTCTACTATATTAAAATCTTTACAAGACTATTAAGTCTACCTTGATTAAAGGATTTAAACTTATAATGAAGTATGCACTATGCTAGGAGATTAAACTAGGTCTATTAAAATCACTCTATTAAGAGATTTTCCCTAATACAATGGCTATAATGTCTTAGTGCTTGACACTTTGGTTAACACTTGATGCCAAATTATGGATCTCCTATTTCCTTGTCTAAATTGATCTCCTTATCTAATTTTCTCTATTCTTCCCTTCACTTGCTTTGTCTATAATTATCAAACTTAGCCTTCATTCACTCTTTCCTTAACCTTCACATACATACATGATTATCCTTCACATACTTAATGGTTTAGGGCTTGGGCCCTTCTTAAATACACAATTGTAGAAGGTTCTAGATCATAATAAATGATCCATAATTCATTTTTTGTCACTTAGTCCTAATTTTATGATTGGTTACTCTACCTTCCTAGAGATTGATTTCCTTCAAAAAATGTATAATTATGTCCTTAGCTATCTCTACAATCCATAAATATCATATAGAAGTCAGCCTAAATGATTTACATAAGTTTTTGTGTTATTACAAACACATATGCCAAAATTGGTTTACTTAGCAATTAAATAACTTAACGCTCATCATAACTAACATTCATGTTGTCCCTCAGCTTCTATATGCTTGATTGATACTAACTCACTTAGCATAAACTATCTCTTCTTTTCTCAGCTTCTTTATCTGTTACTTGACATATATTGTGACTCGATCTACACTAGGGTGCTCAGCAACCTTTGAATTTCTCAACAAATGAAAATATAGACAAGTCCATGTAACTCAACCTTTAGTGGGTGTCTCAGTCATAGTGATGACCGACCAATGCTACCTAGAAAATAACTAAGTGTTGGACACTAATAAGCAACAAGGCTTAGAGATCAATAATAGTGAGAAAGATCTATAGGTATAAGATTGTTTACTAAGAGGGGGGTAAATCATTAATTGTCAAATTCAACTTTTCTCTTTTATCTTATTCCTTACACATAGTTTACTAATAAGATCCAGTTATATCTATAGTGTTGTTATCATTTAAACAAATGCTAAATCCAAAGAAAATAGTATAAACATCAAATAATAGTAACACTATGATTTATCTTGTGGAAACCTGATTAGGGTGAAAATGACGGTGTGAGAACAATGACCACAAAATAAAATACTCTTTTATAATAATATTTGTTAGGAGCTTTCCTAATTAAAGGTTACAAAATATTGTTAAGTGTACCTCATTACAAGATTTCCCTCTAGATTTGTTAGGATCTTTACTCTACTAGGAGTAACCTTGTTAAAGGATTTTAACACTCTAATTTAAGATTGTCACCTTGTTAGAGGCTTTAAAATAGCCTAATTAAGGTCACCCTTCCAAGGGATTTAGATTGCTACAATAATAAGAAAGTGACAAAGATACAATAATAATGATCTATGATTTGAATTGTGTTGTCATGTCAAATCCAATGATGCTCATCAACATAACAGCATACCACTTCTCTTCTTTCTTCTTCCTCTACTCTAATAGCTCTATTCCTCTTTCCAATTGCTATTTACCTCTCCTCACTTTTGTATTTCCACTTTTATCTTTATGCTTATCAAACCCTAAACCTAAATCTTGCGATCACAAAGACATATCTTCATCCATGTAGAAACTTCTTGAACAATCCCATAACACTTAAACTATAAACTTCTCTTTTCTTTCAAACTTAATCGATAAAACACAACTATTTTGATAAGATTATGATTTTTAATAACCTTCTTATTTCTAATAAGATAAACCATCACTGCTAAAATTATTTTCATTTATCACTCCAAATGTTACTTGAAAAGATTCGTCCCTATTACTTCTCATTATATTCAACCAATAAACATTCTTAAGATATAGTAACAACATGAAATAATAAGTCAATTGTTCAAAATCAATGACAAATAATATAACTAATGAATAATAAAATGCATAGCTCTCCTTATGTTTTTAGTAACTTGTAAATCAATTATGCCAATAGGCTCATCTGGGCATGAGTGAAATCCAGCCTCATGATAAATGTTATTTCTTACCCAATTAATTTCCTCAAAAATGACTCTCTTTGATTTCTCCTATTAGCATGAATGCTAATGGTATTCCTTTGGAGGAGTATCCTAAGCACTTCCAAAGCATGTGGAGATTGGTAGCATATGTGACATGTTGCATTCATGATTGTGTTTGTCATTGATAAAAAAATAGTATGGTTTTTATGAGGGCTAGTAGACTAGAAAATAGAGATCGAGGTCATAGAGACAAATGATTGATGTTCAAGTAAAGAGTAGTTAAAGACATTTTCCACACTATGTCTTGATGATTAGTTTAAGTGTGCATGAAGTCAGTCAAAGTCACGTAGAAGATATGCTTGATTTATAGAAAGCAGTAAGTAAACAGAGTTTTTGAGAAGCAAGTTCTAATGATTGATTTGTATCTCTTTACTAAGATAGAATCATAACATGTAAAGTTATACAATGATAGAGGATAGTCCGATGATGATGTCAATGAGTGTGCAAGTCTTGGAGTCACATGTGTAAGAAGTTTTAAAAATTGTGAGCCAAAAATGTTGTGTAATTATGAAATAATTAATTATCTTAATGTGGTTCTATTATAATTAATTTATAAATCCTCAAACCTGACTCAAGAAATTGTTTAGAGGACATGGTATAAAGGAAGATTATTTTCCTTTTGGTAAAGTGTGTGTTGTGTAGTAATTGTGATTGAGAAGTGTGAATGAGAGAAGAGTATTTAGTAAATATGAGTAAGAGATCCAAGGGATTATTGGATGTGAAGTTGGTGATCTAGTATACCCCTTTGTGTGTCTAGAATACTCCTGCACTCCTCCTGTCGTACCTCTAAGCAGAATGCAAACGTCTAGAGGTGACGTGGCCTTTTGCATTGATGCTTCCCCTCTTCTCATTGTCCTTCTTTCCATGGTCAAACCCTCATTTATACATGTTTCTATCTACCATTTAGGAGTCATGTCTTTAGCCATGTCACTATGTATTCATTGACTTATATTTATATGTTTGTTAGTGAGTTTAGGGGTATATTTTAGGCATAGTTTACTTAAGAATATTTAATATGGATTTATTTATTTTTAGCATTTCTTCATATTAAATATTTTAATTATATTTTACATTTGATTAAATCTAATCTTTTAAATCAATTTATCATAGTTTACTAAATAAATATGAATATTAACTATTACGATTTCTATTATAAATAAGTTGACAAGATACTTGTTCATTTATATTTAATTGTAATGATCTGATGTTAATTTTACTATTGGAGGGGATATTACAGTCCTACCCTGTCAAAATTTCTTGTCCTCAAGTAATTATAATTTCCATTTAAATCTTAGATCTCCATGAACCTTTAGTTTGATAAATAACTTGTTCAATTTTTAGATGAAAACATAACCAAGAGTTTACATGATATTTTGATGAGAAATTTGAATTGTATTATTAATCCATGCTTGATGATCAAATAATTTAATATAATTTATAGATTTCAATATGTCAAGGTTGGTGTGTTTCTCAAATGATTCCAAGCATGACTTGATCAATGACTTCATAATGGTACAATTGATCTTTGGGGTATGTGCAGGATCATGGTGTGCCAAAAAGTGGCAATGTGAAAAAAATAGAGTTTGAACATGTCTAAAAGCTCTTCAAAATCCGCTCTAACTTTTTTTCACCTATCCAGGTACCAAACCTGGAAAGTAAGGCCCAAGCCTTATCGAATATTCGATATGAGATCGGATATCGGATCTCATATCAGATATCGGATCTCATATCGGATATTCGATATGAGATCCGATATCCGATATCGGCGGCATAAAAATTGGAGGGAAAAGGGACAAAAATTAGAGGGAAAAACAAATTTGTAAGTGATATAACTAATTTGAGTTATGAAATATGTAAAGATATAATATATAATATAATAACATAACTATTATATATAAAATAATATATAATCTATATATTATATAATAATATAATATAATATTATATATATATAACGTAATGTAAAGATATAATATATAATCTATTAATATATAATAATATATTATGTTATTATTATTATTATTATATATAAATATAATATATATTATTATAATATATTATTATTATATTTACTATATTTTTATTAAATATAATAACGTAATATATTATATATATGTTATTAATACATATTATTATTATCATATATAAATTATAATCTATAATATATTATTATTATTATTATCATATGTAAATTATAATATATAATATATTATGTTATTATTATTATAATTTATAAATTATTTATATATATATATATATATGATTGTTATACTATATTATTATTATTTTTACTATATTATTTCTAGTGGAGTCATTTATATGGGTCAAAAGGGCTCACAGGATTACCTATGACCCCTTTCGACACATTCCATGATGACATATGTCCCTAAGGGATCCTAGGACCCCTAGGGACATATTAGAATAGTTTATATGGGTCGAAGGGGGGGGGTCACAAGATGACCTATGAACCCTTTCGACATATTACAAGACGACATTTGTCCCTAGGGGTCCTAGGACCCTTAGGGACATATTAGAATCATTCATATGGGTCGAAGGGGGTCATAGGGTGACCAATGACCACCTTCAACACATTCCACGATGACATATGTCCTTAGGGGTCCTAAGACCCCTAGGGACATATTAGAATCATTCATATGGGTCGAAGGGAATCATAGGGTGACATATGACCCCCTTCGACACATTCCACGATGACATATGTCCCTAAGGGTCCTAAGACCCCTAGGGACATATTAGAATCTTTCATATGGTTTGAAGGGGGTCATAGGGTGAACTATGACCCCCTTTGACACATTACATGATGACATATGTCTCTAGGGGTCCTAGGACACCTAGGGACATATTAGAATGCTTCATATGGGTCAAAGGGGGTCATAGGTTGACCTATGACCCTCTTTGACCCATTAAATGATGACATATGTCTGTAGGGGTCCTAGGACCCCTAGGGACATATTAGAATCATTCTTATGGGTCAAAGGGGCTCATAGGGTGACCTATGACCCCCTTCGACCCATTAGATGATGACATATGTCCCTAGGGGTCCTAGGACCCCTAAGGACATATTAGAATCGTTCTTATGGGTCAAAGGGGGTCATACGTTGATATATGACCCTCTTCGACACATTACATGATGACATATGTCCCTAGGGGTCCTAGGACTCCTAGGGACATATTAGAATGCTTCATTTGGGTCAAACAGTGTCATAGGTTAACCTATGACCCCCTTCGACCCATTAAATGATGACATATATAGCTAGGGGTCCTAGGACCCCTAGGGACATATTACAATCATTCTTATGGGTCACAGGGGGTCATAGGTTGACCTCTAACCCCCTCTGACCCATTACATGACGACATATGTCCCTAGGGATCCTAGGACCCCTAGGGACATATTAGAATGTTTCATATGGGTCAAAGGGGGTCATAGGTTGACCTATGACCCCCTTTGACCCATTAAATGACAACATATATCCCTAGGGGTCCTAGGACCCCTAGGGACATATTAGAATCTTCAACCCATTACATGACGACATATGTCCCCAGGGGTCCTAGGATCCCTAGGGACATATTAGAATCATTCATATGGGTTAAAAGGGGTCATAGATTGACCTATGACCCTGTTCGACCCATTACATGATGACATATGTCCCCAGGGGTCCTAGGATCCCTCGGGACATATTAGAATCGTTCATATGGGTCAAAGGAGGTCATAGGTTTACCAATGACCCCCTTTGACCCATTAAATGACAACATATGTCCCTACCGATCCTAGGACCCCTAGGGACATATTAGAACTGTTCTTATGGATCAATGGGGGTCATAGGTTGACCTATGACCCCCTTCAACCCATTAAATGATGAAATTTTTCCCTAGGGGTGCTAGGACCCCTAAGGACATATTACAATCATTCTTATGGGTCAAAGGGGGTCATAGGTTGACCTATAACCCCCTTTGACCCATTACATGACTACATATGTCCCTAGGGGTCCTAAGACCCCTAGGGACATATTAGAATCCTTCTAATCGGTCAAGGGGAGTCATAGGGTGACCTATGACCCCCTTCGACCCATTACCTGACGACATATGTCCATAAGGGTCCTAGGACCCCTAGGGACATATTAGAATACTTCATATGGGTCAAAGCGGGTCATAGGTTGACATATGACCCTCTTCAACCCATCAAATGATGACATATCTCCCTAGGGGTCCTAGGACCCCTAGGGACATATTAGAATCATTTTTATGGCTCAAAGGAGGTCACAGGTTAACCTCTAACCCCCTTCGACATATTACATGACGACGTATGTCCCTAGGGGTCCTAAGACCCCTAGGAACATATTAGATTCGTTCATATGGGTCAAAGGGGGTCATAGGTTGACCTATGACCCCCTTCGAATCATTAAATGATGACATATGTCCCTAGGGGTCCTAGGAGCCCTAGGGACATATTAGAATCATTCTTATGAGTCAAAGGGGGTCATAGGTTGACCTATGACCCCCTTTGACCAATTACATGATGATATATTTTCCTAGGGGGGACCCCTAGGAACGTCTTAAAATTTTTCACGACCCATTACATGATGACATAGTCCCTAGGGGTCCTAGGACCCCTAGGGACATATTAGAATCTTTCATATGGGTCTAAGGGGGTCATAGGTTGACCTATGACCCCCTTCGACCTATTATATGATGACATATGTCCCTAGGGGTCCTAAGACCCGTAGGGACATATTAGAATCGTTCATATGGATCAAAGGGGGTCATAGGATGACCTATGACCCCCTTCGACCCATTAAATGATGACATATGTTCTTAGGGGTCTTAGGACCCCTAGGGACATATTAGAATCGTCCAGATGGGTCAAAGGGAGTCATAGGTTGACCTATGACCACCTTCGACACATTACATGATGACATATGTCCCTAGGGGTCTTAAGACCCTTAGGAACATATTAGAATGCTTCATATGGGTCAAATGGGGTCATATGATGACCTATGACCCCCTTTTACCCATTAAATGAAAAGATATGTCCCTAGGGGTCCTAGGACCCCTAGGGACATATTAGAATTGTTCTTATGGGTCAAAGGGGGTCATAGGGTGACCTATGACCCCCCTAGAACCATTACATGACGACATATGTCCTTAGAGATCTTAGGACCCCTACGAACATATTAGAATGCTTCATATGGGTTAAAGGGGGTCATAGGTTGACCTATGACCCCCTCTGACCTATTAAATGATGACATATGTCCTTAGGGGTCCTAGGACCCCTAGGGACATATTAGAATCATTCTTATGGGTCAAAGGGGGTCATAAGTTGACCTATGACCCCCTTCGACCAATTACATGACGACATATGTCCCTAAGGGTCCTAGGACCCCCAGGGAGATATTAGAATCGTTCTTATGGGTCAAGGGGGTCATAGGGTGACCTATGACCTCCATCAACCCATTAAATGATGACATGTCCCTAGGGGTCCTAGGACACCTAGGGACATATTAGAATGCTTCATATGGGTCAAAGGGTGTCATAGGTTGACCTATGACCCCCTTCGACCCATTAAATGACGACATATATCTCTAGGGGTCCTAGGACCCCTAGGGACATATTAGAATCATTCTTATGGGTCAAAGGGGGTCATAGGTTGACCTATGACCACCTTCGACACATTACATGATGATATATGTCCCTAGGGGTCCTAAGACCCTTAGGGACATATTAGAATGCTTCATATGGGTCAAACGGGGTCATATGATGACCTATGACCCCCTTTTACCCATTAAATGGCAAGATATGTCCCTAGGGGTCCTAAGACCCCTAGGGACATATTAGAATTGTTCTTATGGGTCAAAGGGGGTCATAGGGTGACTTATGACCCCCTTCGAACCATTACATGACGACATATGTCCTTAGGGATCCTAGGACCCCTACGAACATATTAGAATGCTTCATATGGGTCAAAGGGGGTCATAGGTTGACCTATGACCCCCTTTGACCCATTAAATGATGATATAAGTACCTAGCGGTCCTAGGACCCCTAGGGACATATTAGAATCATTCTTATGAGTCAAAGGGGGTCATATGTTGTCTTATGACCCCCTTTGACCCTTTAAATGACAACATATGTCCCTAGCGGTCCTAGGACCCTTAGAGACATATTAGAATCATTCTTATGGGTTCAAGGGCGTCATAGGTTGAACTATGACCCCTATGACCCCCTTCGACAGATTACATGATGACATATGTCCCTAGGTGTCCTAGGACCCCTAGAGACATATTAGAATTGTTCATATGGGTCAAATGGGGTCATTGTTTGACCTATGACCCCCTTCGACCCATTACATGATGACATATGTCCCTAGGGGTCCTACGATCCCTAAGAAAATATTAGAATCGTTCATATGGGTCAAAGTGGCTCATAGGTTGATTTATGACCCTCTTCGACCCATAAAAATGATTCTAATATCTACCTAGGGGTCCTAGGACCCCTAAGAACATATGTCATCATTTAATAGGTCGAAGGGGATCATAGGTACCCCTATGGGCCCCTTTGACCCATAAGAACGATTCTAATATGTCCCTAGGGTTCCTAGGACCCCTTAGGGACATATGTCATCATGTAATGGATCAAAGGGGGTCATAGGTCAACCTATGACCCCCTTAGACCCATAAGAACGATTCTTATATGTCCCTAGGGGTCCTCGGAACCCTAGGGACATATGTCGTCATGTAATTGGTCGAAGGGGGTGATAGGTCACCCTATGACCCCCTTTGACCCATATGAACGATTCTAATACGTCCCTAGGGGTCCTAAGACCCCTTGCTATATATGTCATCATTTAAGGGGTCAATAGAGGTCATAGGTCAACCTATGACACCCTTTGACCCATATGAAGCATTCTAATATGTCCCTAGGTGTCCTAGGACCCCTAGGGACATATGTCATCATGTAATGTGTCGAAGAGGGTCATAAGTCAACCTATGACCCCCTTTGACTGATAAGGACATATGTCATCATCTAATGGGTCGAAGGGGGTCATAGGTCACCCTATGAGCCCCTTTGACCCATAAGAACGATTCTAATATGTCCCTAGGGGTCCTAGGACCCCTAGGGACATATGTGGTCATGTAATTGGTCGAAGGGGGTCATAGGTCAACCTATGACCCCCTTTGACCTATAAGAACGATTCTAATATGTCTTTGGGGGTCCTAGGACCCCTAGGAACATATGTTATCATTTAATGGGTCGAAGGGGATCATAGGTCAACCTATGACCACCTTTGACCCATAAGAATGATTGCAATATGTCCCTAGGTGTCCTGGGACTCCTATGTACATATGTCATCATTTAATGGGTTGAAGGGCGTCATAGGTAAACCTATGACACCCTTTGATCCATATGATGCATTCTTACATGTTCTTAGGGGTCTTAGGACCCCTAGGGACATATGTCATCATGTAATGTGTCGAAGTGGATCAATTGTCAACCTATGACCCCCTTTGACCCATAAGAACAATTCTAATATGTCCCTAGGGTTTCGAGGACCCCTAGGGACATATGTCATCATGTAATGTGTCGAAGCGGGTCATAGGTCAACCTATGACCCCCTTCGACCCATAAGAATGATTCTAATATGTCCCTAGGGGTCCTAGGACCTCTTGGGACATATGTCATTATGTAATGGGTCGAAGGGGATCATAAGTCAACCTATGAGCCCCTTCAACCCATATGAATGATTCTAATATGTCCTTAGGGGTGCTAGGACCCCTAGGGACATATGTCGTCATGTAATAGGTCAAAGGGGGTCATAGGTCAACCTATGATGCCTTTTGACCCATATGGACGATTCTAATATGTCCCTAGGGGTCCTAGGACCCCTAGGGACATATGTCATCATTTAATGGGTTGAAGGGGGTCATAGGTCAACCTATGACCCCCTTTGACCCATAAGAACGATTCTAATATGTCCCTATGGGTCCTAGACCCCTAGGGACATATGTCATCATTTAATGGGTTGAATGAGGTCATAGGTCAACCTATGACCCCCTTTGACCCATAAGAACGATTCTAATATGTCCTTAGGGGTCCTAGGACCCCTAGGGACATATGTCGTAATGTAATGCGTCAAAAGGGTTCATAGGTCAACCTATGACCTCCTTCGACCCATAAGAACGATTCTAATATGTCACTAGGGTTCCTAGGACCCCTAGGGACATATGTTGTTATGTAATGGGTCAAGGGGGTCATAGGTCAACCTATGACCCCCTTTGACTCATATATATTAATAATATACATATATATTAATAACACACACACACACACACACACACACACACACACACATATATATATATGGTTATTATATTTAATAAAAATATTACGTTATTATATATATATTAATAACATATATATATATATATATATATATATATATATATATATATATATATATATATATATATATATTACGTTATTATCTTTAGTAAAAATAATAATAATATAAATTTTATTTATAGATTATAATGAGAATAACATAATATATTATATGTTATATCTTTACATTACGTTATATATATATATATATATATATATATATATTATAATACATATTTACATAGTAATATAAAAATTTTTTTTATAAATTATAAGCTATAAAATATTATGTTATAATATATATTACGTTATTATATATATTAATAACACACACACACACACACACACACACACACACACACATATAACTTTATTATATTTAATAAAAATATTACGTTATTTTATATATATTAATAACATACTTATATATATATATATATATATATTACGTTATTATATATATTAATAACATATATATATATATATATATATATATAAAAGGTTATTATATTTAATAAAAATATTACGTTATTATATTTAGTAAAAATAATAATAATATAAATTATATTTATAGATTATAATGAGAATAACATAATATATTATTATATATTAATATATTATATGTTATATCTTTACATTACGTTATTATATATATATATATATATATATATATATATATATATATATATATATATATATATATATATATATATATATATATATTATAATACATATTTACATAGTAATATAACAAAAATAATTTATAAATCATAAGCTATAAGTCTTAAATCCAGTTTTCCCTCCAAAATGAGTTGGGATTTCAAATTTCCCACCAAAATTCACCTAGCCATATCGGATATCCGATTTCAAATCCGATATCCGATTTCAAATCCGATATCCGATTTCAAATCCAATATTCGATTTCAAATCCGATATCCGATTAGGCTTGGTATTTACCAAGCCTACCCGGTCAACCCAAAAGACGTGTTTGAAGAGGGTTTTAGTGATACTCAGACTTTGGGTAGTCGTCTGACAATGTTATTTTGATTGAAATTGAATGAAATGAAAAGGGTTTTTTAATAATCGCTCTGAAGATTCCATCAATATAATTTCTGTCAAATTCTGAGATCGATAACTATTTATTAGTTAATTATCAATGAAGATTATTGTAAAGTGCTGATTGACATACTGATTGAAAAACAGCTATAATTTTCAAACGGTATAACATTTTTTAAATCTAAAAGTTGCGTCACATTCTATGCTTCGCCTAGTATAAGAAAAAATTAAATTAAATTAAATTTGGTAAAATTTTCTATTAATTAAGGTGGTCAGACACGGGACTTTTTTTTTTCCGAAAAAGTTTTGGTAAAAAATTCATATTTAATTATTTATTTGGAATAAAAATACTGAAAAATATGCGTCACATCCGGGCATGAGTCTACTTTTCATATCTATAATTATATTAAAAAAATATTATCATTTGATTTTGATTAAGGTGGTCAGACATACACCTACTTTTTATTTTTGCCCTGAAATTTTTGTAGTACTGCATTAAAATTCAACCTTTTGACCAATCAATTATTTTTTTGTCCTGATAAGGCCTAGTAGTTTAGAAACTACATTCAATTTCTTACAGATTATTTTCTTACAACTTTTTGATATAAAGTCCATAACCACTTTAAAATTATGTGTCAAGTTGACATAACCCTGATTTTCTGATTTTTCACTGCCACTTAAGGCCATAGTTTGGTACACCATGATCTTGCACATACCCTTTGTAGTTTTGATATGTTATAGTTGGTGATTCATTTAATGCTCTCTTTAGAGGATCATCAATTTATATTTTGAATTGAAATATATTTAATAGTTAGTATATTGATCTCAAATGTTTTATGACTCTTATATACTCTCCTTGAGAGGATGAAAATTTCAATGTCGCTGAGTGCTAGATACCAATCTATGAGTAGGCTCCCTCGAGGTATTGGGATTGTATGTTCATACCCATCTTGGAATAATTCCTCAAAGATTTTGGAATCATGTTCTTACCCATCTTGGACTCTTTCTTCAAGGCATTCAAAACCATGTCCTCACCCATCTTGGAATCTACCTATCTCAAGGAGATTTACTCTGCCTCTCCCATCTTGACAGAATTCACTTATATACATTCGTCATTTATTTAATCATGTTTTATGACTCATTATGACTTGCATTGAATAGTTTGAACTTTTATTGATTGAAATGTTTATAATTACACATACCCTATAGGATGGCAAGATCATAGCTCTGATACCAGTGTAATGTCCCCACTAGCAAGGATAATAATACCTACAAACTCATCTTAGAATTTATGCAATAATAAAATACGTTTTACTATTCTACCCTCTATCCTAACCCAACCTTAAAGGTGTCTCTAGATTGGGTTCCTCAATTGGTCAATTGGCGTTCCTAGAATGCACCCTTTAAGGCTCACATATGCATGTTTTGACACCATGAGAATATTCATTCCATTGAACTTCCTCAAGCATGTTGGTCAAATGGAGATAGCTTTCACATACCAACATTATAGAGGATGTGACCATTTCGTGTGTTTGGCCAAATGGGTGTTGCACCAATCTCTGATACCAACCCTTTATATTCATCTATGTTGTGTCAGCGAAATAGGTAGCTATACGTATCTCTAATACTCACATCAATAGATTGTCATTTACTTCATCATATTTTCCAAGTGGGAGTACACCCACCTCTGATACAAATATACGAAATTATAATCCTTCCTTTATGTGATACTTCTTAATTTCCATTAGCAAGCTATCACTAAATGTGAATTAATATATAATCCATTTATATATCAAACTATTCAATTTGTGATTTTTAATAAAATACCATTCAATTTTATATATATGTATGTATGTATGTATATTTCATTATTTACTAGACATATATTACATGGCTTTGAACAATATACATTACATATTTGAAAAGATGCCTATAAAAACAAGAGCATTGTTCGAGCTTGAGTCCCTTCCTCTTGAAGAGTGTAAACCATAATTTGAAACAAAATTATTTTGTAAAGGAAAATAGATGGAAGATTATTTTCACTACAAATATTCATAATGTTTTAGTTGTGATAAATAAAATATGTAATATGTATTCACTTAATATATACATTAAGATTGAAAACTTATGATAAAAAAATTAATGGTAAATTATCTTTTCTTTTTAATTCTTAAAATTTATAATCTTCTTTTCAAAATTTGATATTTTTTTAAAATTGATTATAATTTTGAAATTTAACTAAATATTTTAGATTCCCAAATACACATAAAATGACTAAGTACAACTAACATAGGTAACATAGATAATTTTAGAGTTGTATTATTTTCATCTAGCCTAATGAATTTGATCTTGATTGGAGCAATTTTTTATTTTATTTTCAATTTCTTAACAAATATCTACCTTAGAAATTCTCAAAAATTATTAAATGAATAGTATTGTCTCTGGCTGGAGTTTGAGTAATTTGTTTTATATTTTTAAAATTTATATGTCCTATCATGGTTTTCCATTGTAACTTAAAATTTCCCCTATATGAAATTGTTAATCCATGCTTATGTTTTCAGTTTCCTAATTCATTTATTAAAAATAATTGAAATATTAAGATTTGAAATAGTTTTGTTTTTAAAATATTTTTTTAATCATTATTTATTTTTTCCTATTGGCTACTTTAAATTTAGCCAAGGGTTTATTTATTTTTCTAACTCGTAAAAATAACAATTTTTCCAGTGTGCTCTAAAATCTTCCTATGGTCTAGAAGCTTCTTGTTATTTTGTGAACCGACCCCTTCACCCCAAAGCACACAAATATTCTATCTTGTGATGCTTCGATATTCCTCGTTTCATCAGAATTCATGGGCCGAATAGAGCAGTCAACAGTAGTAACATACACAATGATTGATTTGGATGCCTTTTTCATAATTATTTTTCAATGGGTGTGAGGAAAAAAGGAGAAAAATGCATAGAAGAAATATGGGAAGTTTTCATTCACTTTCAGTAACAAGTTGAGCATGCAACGTTGGCGCCCCTAATTACATTGCTGTTGTAATGGAGTATTTGGCTGTAGAACTTCTGAAGCAAAAACAAAAAAGAACATAATCATTTCCAGGCATATTCTTCTCACTATCAGGAACCATAAGCAATTGGAGAAATTACTAACCCTACATTTTGTACATCTGCACAAAAACCTGCTGACAAGGAATAAGTAAAAGCTTTGTTGAAGGGTAAATCCTTTAAAAAATTGATTTCTCATGCCAGATAAATTAACCTTTATTCTCTTATTTTCATAAAATTATTGACTCGAGTGGAGGAGTGAATTAGACAGGCAACTGTAGTGAATTTCAAGAACTATGTAAGATACAGATGATTGTAGCTCTGAATACACCATATGATATCTTTTTTTGTTCATTAGTTTGGGATTTGATTTTTTTCACTGTTTGTTTTAGAGTTTACAGGTTTACACATGGCAATATAAGAAGATAATTTTTTTAATTTGTATTATCTTTGGGAAGATAAAAAATATAATGTCCCTTTCATTAAATCTATACAAATACTAAACCTTCTAGGGGAGAGATACTTGAAGGCATTCAAGTAGTTGTGATAGGAGGTGTTGATTTGATACCTACACTTATTGACTTAATGTCCAATTTTTTTTACAATATTGTACCAATACCTGTGACTATAAAGTTGTTAGTACAATGATAACTATCTAAAATTGCAAGTATGGGTACCCTTTATGCACGATCATTGGTCTTACTTTTTATTTAGGTTGTTTTGCACAACTTGGCAAAAATCATGTTGATGCAACATCATAATGGGTGATCTAGACTTGAAACCTTAGTTATAAGTAGCTGACTCGCCAAATAAGCTATTATAAAAAATTGGGAGTGATTTAAAATTTCCACATAGGATTTTGATAAGCGTGAAGTTAGGGTGTTCAAGTACCGCATCCACTCCCCTAAGTGCATCCAGATAGCTCATACTTATCAACTGTAATAAATACACATTCCATCAAATTATTAATTAAATGAATTGAATTTATTAATTATATTTAGTTTAGTTGATTTTTATAAAAGTCTAGTGGCCATTAAAATTTTAGTTTAAAAAAAAATTGATGATTAAAAAAAAAAATAGACAATATAAAAATAAGTCTTTAAATTAGTTTACTAATATACAAGGGATATTTGGGAGTAAATTTGGAGTAATTAATAATTATTGCCAACTATTTCAAAAAATAAATCAGAATTATATATCAGAATTATATAGTGTTTGCTTCTAACATTGTATTAATGTCTGCGATAAACAAAAAAAATTAAGAACCAAATGATTTATGCATCTATAAGATAATATAAACCCCTAATGATATATGCATATTGGAGGATCTTGATATCAATATAAATGTATTCAAAAAAATATTTTACTAAAAAGAATTATTAAAAATTCTTTTGTTAATAGAATTTTATTATCTATATACAATTATTTATTTTTGTGCTACAAACAATGATTGTGTAAATGGTCTCAAATTTTAAAATTCTCTTATTTCTATATTGAAGTGGACTTATCTTGAAATTTTTAACACAAAAATTCATAACCACAAAATAAGTTTTTATTTTTTATTTTAAAAAATGTACATTTATATACATATTCTTTTTTATAAAAAAAAAATTAGTAGTCATGTTATACTTATAAACTTGTTAAGGTGGAAGGTCAACTAGGAACATAGAAAATTAGAAATTAGCTATTAAAGCTTCAAATACAAAAATATTCTTGAGTAGTGTAAAAAATTAAATACTATCTAAAAAGCATGATGTCAAAGTTATACTCATGTCATTTGTTTTAACTATTAACTTAATGTTATACAACATTCTTTATGCATTATTTTACCTTCAAACCCTCAAGCACAAGGCAGGGACTCAAGTTCTTTGAGAGCCCTTGTTCTTTATGGGACACGTGATGAGTAGAGTAGGCCACTCCATTATTTTTCATTTATTATTTTCCTTTACTGAAAGAGCTTTGAAGTTTAGAAAAAGAGAAATCTATTCACAAATCACTATGGAAGGATGTAGAAGACCGAATTTACAAAACTTTTTCAAGTGTCATCGACCTATAATTTCTTAAAATCATTAGTAGCTACATCTAAAATTGCACGTTTAATAAGAATAGGCATTGGTATTGAAAAAATTATGGTAGCTTCATAAGTATTTCCAAAAAGAATACATTTTTCCTCAAATTATAATAAAAATTAGAACAATAGTGACAGTCATGGTGGAGCTCAAAAAGAGGATGTCGCATCACAATTTACTATGGTGGTAAAAAAATCATATCTATTAGGTTGAGGGATACGAAAACTAGCAACTAGAACATTGCCACTATAAGCTTTCTCAAGTAGGAGAAGGAAAATGGAAGAGATTGTGTGGTTCTAGACTCTAAGAACATAAATGATGAATTTGTAGGTTTGTCATAGTTTTAGACATGCGACTGCCACTGAAGAGAAAGAAGCTTGCTCTTTTGCCTTCTAATGTACAAGAGTTTGAAGCTGATCTTGACTTGTCAATCATAATGATTTACATTATACTTGTTTGACAAACTATTGTGCAAGATGTTTAGAGAATGGATACAGTGTTCTTAGGGCATAACTGATGGTGTCTTTGCATAGATTTTTTTGCACAAATTTTTTTCAAGTATGCACAAGGATGGGTTGATTGCACAGAAGGAAGGTTTTTTTGATATGGACTACATGGATGTCCTTGTGATAATGGAAAGGGTTGGAGGAGAAGAAGAATACAAAATCGAGTAGGATGAGGATTTTCTTTTGAGAAAGTGTACTATTTGGTCTTGTTATTATTATAATTTTTTATTGTTGATTTCTTCTAGGGATTGGGATTTGTAAGAAATACCACTAGAGATTAGCAGGCAAGCATGTCAGCATGGTTGTTGATAGCAAATCTAACATGAGCTAATAGATGATGCTCAACCAGATTCATTATGTGGAGACTTTTGGAAATGAAACCTTTGGAAATTTCTAGAAATATAAATATTTTTGAATTTTTGAATTAAAAAATAATAAAACCCACCAAACTTACAACTAGCCAATCATAAAAAAGAAATTGATGACAAGAAAATAATTTGAAAATAAAATAGCTTCCAAACTTTAGAACTTAATAATTTTGATTTAATAGAGAGAGGGTCTACTGAAAACATTAGTTCCTTGCCTAGCAGGGACTAATAAGATTATTCTATGTAGTTTAAATTACAATAATTACACATACCTCCAACAACAATATCATACACATGAGTTGTTTCCTACCCTACTTACCTCCTCCTAATCGCACGATTACATAGTATTCATGATCCATTGCCAACTCATGATATTTAACTCTGCTTCATCCAGACTTGTGATCACTATCTTATGTGGTGGCTTAATTGGATGTGGGTCCTAGTTTGATGTGATGCTTCCTTTACATAACATTTTGTAACGTATTCCTTTGTCAACGTGAACTAATCCTCCCTTTGCATGTCTAGAATACTCCCACACTCCTCCCTTCATACCTCTAAGCAGGATGCAAATTCATGTGGTGTGGATAGTCTAGAAGTGACACGGTCTTCTGCATTGATGGTTCACGCACATGGCTATAGAACCACGAAAATGCACTTCCTTTACATTGCTTTTTCAAACTTTAAAAAAAAAATTCTAAGTCCTCTCCTTCATAAGGAAGTGCATTTTCGTGGCTGTATAGACGTTGCCATGGTTCACCTCTTCCTAATTCCCTTCTTTCCATGGTCAAACCCTCATGTATACATGTTTATATCCATCGTTTAGGAGTCACATCTTTAGCCATGTCACTATGTGTCTATTGACTTATATTTATATGTTTGTTTGTGAGTTTAGGGGTATATTTTAGTTATAGTTTACTTAAGAATATTCAATATGGATTTATTTATTTTTAGCATTTCTTTATATTGAATCTTTTAATTATACTTTATATTTGAGTAAATCCAATCTTTTTAATCAATTTATCATAGTATACTAATTAGATATGAATATTATCTATTACAATTTATATTATAAATAAGTTGACAAGATACTTGTTCATTTATATTTAATTGTTATGATCTAATGTTAATTTCACTATTGGAGGGGATATTATAGTGTGCAAGTCCTAGAGTCGCACATGTGAGAATTTTTAAAAATTGTGAGCCAACAGTGTTGTATAATTTTGAAATAATTAATTATCTTAATGTGGTCCTATTATAATTAATTGATAATGTCTCAAGGTTGACTAAAGAAATTTTTTTGGGGACATGGTATAAAGGAAGATTATTTTCCTTTTAGTAAAGTGTGTGTTGTGTAACAATCGTGATTGAGAAGTGAAAACAAGAGCAAAGTATTTGGTAAATGTGAGTAAGTGATCCAAGGGATTATTGGATGCAAAGTTGGTGATATAGTATTGAGATCAATATAAGAAGAGTAGTCTGGTTGACAGGATAGAGGAAGAGGAAGTTCAAGTATAGTTCATTTATATTATTCTACAAGGAATAATATAGATATTATTTAGACAGTGGGTTCATTGGTCTTGCCCCTGAAGCTATTTGGATAATGGGTTCATCTACCTTCTACAAATCCTAATACTATTGGCACAACTCTTAACAGGGTTGGAATCTCCTAACAAGGATTCAAAGTCTCCTAAAATGGATTGATATGTATTCAATTTTTTTATTGACTTCTAATAGAGTCCATCCTCTAACAAGGAATATTTATATTAGTACATCATTTTATGGGTACCATCCCCACTGGGGTTTTCCCTCTCATCAAGGGTTTCTCTAGTTAACATATCTGGTGTTATTGTGCATGATTATCTTATTATGGTTGCTGATCATATTGATCATATTGTTAAGGATTGATAAGGTTGATAATTATTATAACTGATTCACCCGTGCACACCCCCCCCCCCCCACCTTTATCAGTTACATTGGTGGACTTTACATTCTAACAATTGGTATCAAAGCATCAAGTCCTTGAAGAGAAAGCTTGCAAAATTTGGGAGATCAATGCTGAGTCACTTTAGAAAAGAAAATCCTAAGTTAGACAAAGGTAATCTAGATATTCAAAAGATGGAGCTTATTGGTGAGATATCACAATTGTGTACAAAATAGAGCATCGAGTTTCTAATTTAGGATCCTTTTGTTCCGTACAAAATAATAGAAGCACAAGTAAAGACAAATCAAGATCTAAAGAAGACAAGAAGATTAAAGAAGGTATTGATCTGCTTATGAAAAGAAAGCTAGAAGGTATGAAAAAAAATTGTTTGTTGTACATGAAAATAATTTGGTCATTTTTCATCTAAATGTCCTAAGTAAGAAAAAATAGAAAGAATTTTATTTCTAATGATGATGAATAATATAAAGCATGGAAAAAAAATTGAATGATAGTAATGATAAAGATAATAAGCCTGAATTAGTTAAGAAAGTGGAAGTAATAGAATAGATAGCTTTGGTGACTATTGTTGATTTGAAGGGTAACCATGAGAATGTAGAAGTTTTCTTTGAGACTAACAATGTGTTGGTTAATAGTTTGTCTTCCTTGGATTTGGTTTATACCTTGACTCTTAATATGACTAGTGTGGTAGAAAAAAGAATAGTTAATGACAGAATGGGTCAGTGTAGCAATCTTTCAAAGACCCCTAAATTGAAAGGTACAACTCCCTTGTGGTGTAAAGATTTGCAAAAAAAAAAATTTTAGTACATCGGCTAATTTGGGGATATGCTCTTAACTAGAGAGTAGAAAAGGTATAACCAAACTACCCAAGACTTCAAGCAATCTAGGCCAATTTCATATTATAAATCATAACCTCCACATATATGAACATATGTAAGTCATTTTTAAGCTCATCTAAAACCTAAAATGCAATCTATTATAACCTCTGAATGCAAGATGTAACAATGCAAAACTATCTATCAATGCATACTACATAAGAAGAGAAAGTATAGTCAACTTGATAACAGCCAAATTTACCTAGTTACTAAGATTTGAAAATACTCAGATTACTCTCTATTGAGTCCCTTTCATTGACCAAATCTCAGACTTCTCATACAAAAATGAAATGCATCTGAACTAACTTGCACAAAATAGAGGAATTGAGATAATGTTGTAAATGAGGAAAGTAAAGCTTACAACCACTAAAAGGAAAGAAAGAAAACCTAGTTTATTTACAATATCATAGCTTTCATTAACAACACATTTCATTCCAAGCATGATACCATACTTAAATGAAAAGAAAAATCAAAATGCAAACATAGAGTCTCACACAGTAGTCCTAGCTACAATGGTTTTCCCACATAATAATTTTGTCAATCTAATTTACTCTTCAATAAAGTTACATTTGATTATTATATTATAGAGCATCTGTGAATAGATGAGTGCTAAAAATAGGATTTACTAAGTTATCATCCATTAAAAAATTTTGAGTCTATGAGGAGAATGCCAAATATGGCTAAATATCAAATGAGTGAGTGAGTGAGAGAGAGAGAGAGAGAGAGAGAGAGAGAGAGAGAGAGAGAGAGAGAGAGAGAGAGAGAGAGAGAGAACACTTGTCACATTGTAGGGAAGATGTATTGAATGATTTTGACAAAGCATTAGTTCTTCTTCGGAGTTATGGATTTAGCTTTGTAGGCCTTCATTACTTCGATTACATTCTTCAACTCCATGACACTTAGAATAAGGATGTTGTTAGCTCTAACCTTCCAATAGTCATGCATTTTTGTCAGATCTTCAACTTTGGAAATCTTTGATTTGATCTTATTTGTTGTACATTTCAGGACATAATCCACTATTGTGAGTTCCAAAAGCTTTGCCACTTGAAATTTTGTTGGATTAGAAGTTTCTTCAATAAAAGCTAGAAAATTAGTCTTCATTTGCTCAACATCCACCAGCTGATGATTATTGGTGACATAAAACTTAGTATGTAGGACCTTTAAATATTCAAATATTTTATCCATTTCTTTCTTTACAAAATCATAGACACACTGCAATTCATTCTCATACTTCACCAAAATCTCATATTTGAATACCAAAGATTGCTTCCAATGAAGCAATGACTCTTTGCCTGATTTAAGTATCCCATGATTCACACCCACATTGGTCTTCTTGTCAATCGCTTCTTGTAACAAAGCTAGTTTCTTTGTTAAGCTTTTTGATTCCTTCTTCATTTAGTCCTAGTGCTTTGACATTGCTTCTCTCAATCTATATGTGTCTAACAATAGATTTCCAATATTATCTATGAGGGGATAACCTTGGGCCTTGATTTATTCTATCTAAGAACAATTGATTTGACCAAATTACCTATCTTGTTGTAGCTTAAGAAATAATTTTTTGTTCTCCTTTGCACTTGTATCAAATGTACTAGAAGGTGTGCTTCAAGTGCAGCTCTAATGTAATCCATCGATTCTCTATTTGAGGCCTTCAATACCTCTTTCTCAAACCTTAAATTCTCCATCTTATATTTCATCTTTTTATTAGTTTATTTCTAGATATTGACCATAGATTCATGCACTAGAATTCCGAAGTCAACAATTTTGATCTAAAAATCATTTGGAGTAAATTTGTGAAACTTCCCCTCTTTCTGGGGTTTTGCAATCTACACAAGAAAATGTCTAGAAGTTGAGTTTGTTGCTAATGTTGCAAATATCTTTTGTTTCTTTTCTTTATGTGACATGGGCTAGGACTAAGTTTCTTGCATGGTGAGGTCTTTAGATGGAGCACTCTCCTCGCATCTCCTCTTCCTTCTATCAATGATCTCTTCTAATGAAGATTTAGTTGAGAGGAAATTGAGTGTTGACTGTAGGGTTGTAGCAGGACATTTAAATATTCAAATGTAGTAATTGAAAGGGTTAGAGTAATACCTTGTTGAAATGCATCTTGCTCCTGCCCATCCAAAGGATTGTTGTAACCATCTAGGTTGATGACAAGAATAGAGGAGGAGTTCTCCTTCTCTTGATCTTTATCTTTCTTTTCCTCCTTATCTCCCACTTTTTTAGTGTCTATAGAGACCCTCCTCCACAAGTTTGAGGAACTTGTCTGTTATTTTTAGGAATTTTATCTCCTCCTCCACCAAAAGATTAAGCTGGTCAAATTGATGTTGATGTGATAGTAGTGGTGAATGTGGTGGTTAGTGATGACTGAGTAGTTCCAGATGTTGCTCCACTAGTAGAACTAGTGGCTCCATTTTTCTTCCTCCTTGCTTGGGTCCATTCTACCCACTTATCTATCATTTTGATGATGTCAACCATTAGAATTTCCATTGTATTAGTAATAAAAACATCAAGAAGAATTGACAGTATAGGAGAGTCCTTGATTTATTCATAAGTGGAAGGCCACATATAAGAACCATCATCTGCAGTATCACAAACATCAATTTTATCATTATATAACTTGATTTCATCAATAGTTAGCCTAAACCAATACCTCTCTGTAGTTTGGTACACATTATAATATCTAGCCAAATAATCCTTGATATCTAAAACATGCCTATAAGCATATCCTATCTTTATATGATTTTTGACAAAACTAACCATAATGGGGCCTTAGAACTTCATAATTGATCAATTTGACCTTGTTCTTAAAGGCTTTCACCAAATTTCAAGAATCAAACCTAGATGCACAAGAATAAGGTCCTACCACAATTGGGAAGGGGATGTTAGTTATCTTCTTTACATTGGAACATAGGGTATTGACATCTAGAATCTGCCTACATAATTTAACAAGCACTACTTTATCTTCAGGATACCTAGGAAGTCTTTATGAAAAACCATCAAATTCTCTAATCCTTAGGTATGAGAATGATGGAAAATGAATAAAATAGCATCTGAAATGACTCACTGCTAATATATCTTCAGGTGAGAATCTTCACTCTGGACACCCTTACAACTCTCGACATAGCCTCATTGTGAAGGCATCATTCACCTTTACATATTCTTCAAATCTCTTTCCCATTTGTAGATGATAATAGAGCTCATATAGCTTAGTGTTACCATCATAATCTTCAATGCTAGGAAGACTAGGCCAAAGATGATTTGTGGCTAAAGCATATATTAGGTATGATGACATGTAAAATTGCTTGAATGCTTTCACCAAATTTAGCCAAGAGGCTAGCCCTTCACATATGATTTGAGCCCAATCAACTTTTAGTTCATCAGCACATATGGCCTAAACTACATAGAAGTTATGCTCAATGAAATCTAGGACTTCTTCTTTACCCTCTAATCTTAGTAATAGGGCTAAGATATCCACAATTTCCCTCTTAGATTGGTTCCAAAGAGAGTCCTTGGCAATTTACTCTTTTTGGAATGAGAATTCTAGAACCAAGTTCTCTGCATGTCCTCTCTTCTTAGAGCCTTCTTCTCATTGAGCATTGATGAAGAAGAAGAAAAGTCTATGTTACAGTACTGCTCCTTCATTGGAATTCTAAATATAAGCTGCATCAATTCTCTATTTATTGAAAGAAAAATAAATTGGTTAGGGAACAAGATTCTCTTGGTTTCTAGTTTATACATTTCAATGCATTCCTTCACCAATTCTAGTGCATGCACAACCATGGGAAAACCAATAGATTTGACTAAACCACTTTCCTTCAACTTCTTTGCAAATTAGCAAGATCATAAAACTCAAAAGAGGTATCAAAAAAGTTTTTTAGTTCACTCTCTAATCCAATTAAATGATCAAACCCAACAGCTCTAACTACCATTATCTTATAACTTCACATAGAGAAGCCAAAATTTTCAACCAAATAGTTGTTGCAAAATGAGGGACCTTGTTTGGCAAAATTATGATCATATAGATTTGGAAATTAGATTTTTGGTGCCACACAAATGAATTAACTCATAATTAACAACCATAGTAGTCAGATTTGTCATAAATTAGGCAGATCAATAACTATTTGAAACATATTCCACCCATATGATAGCTAATAAATCTGACCACCATAAAATCCACTTTGATCTCTTATAGTAGTGAGATTATTTGCTTTCTGAATCCTTTTACTTGGATTTACTGAGTACTACCATCTTTAATTGGGAATCTGGAACAAAGGCTTGTACTTTAATCCATTAAGTGTGGAGAGAGAGACAATACCTTGCTTTCCCATAAGCTTACTTTTTCCTTTGAATTCCTTTGGTTTGGGAGTGCAATTCATGGACCACTCCTTTCATGCCTTGAGTACTTTACCTTCTTCTTTTTTCCACACGATAATTATTCTCTTGATTTCTTAACTTAGGTTCGAGAAGCCACAAAGAGAATTTCACACCTCGAGCATGTGAATATTTTATTTCCTTTGTATCAGGCTCACTTTGCAACTAACTTGGTTAGAAGCATCTTTATGGCATCTTCACAAAATATCTTTATATTCAACTTTAGAATTCTTTACCTTTCTTTTCCTATAGAAAGGAAACCTTGAATGTTGTCATTAGATGGAAAAGCATAATTGAGACCTTCCCTTTTTGAGGAGAGAAGCAATTAGAAAAAATTTCCTTTGCCATGGCCACTTTTTCTTCTAAATCCTTGAGGTGAATTTTGGTTGTGGATTCATCATTTAGTAATGCATATCAAGGGCCCAGATTAACTTATTTATAATATTGCACCTAGGTGCCACTAAACACATGGAGTCTTCTAAATGGAGCATGGATTGAATTGCTTTATACCCATTTCTTAAATCAAATCACAACCTTTCATCTAAGATAGCATCAATGATAAGGATATGATCTTAATCTTTGAAAACACACTAGAAGATATTCTATCTCAGAGGTTGAGCAATTGAAAACATGAAGTTTCATTTCTCTACACACAAGAACTGAACTTTGTCTTTAGATCTTAGAACTAAGAATTTCTTAGCATCATATTTTGCTTCAATTAGTCATGTATACATTTGCAAGTTCCATTGTTGCTCATTCTTCAAAGCCTTACTTGATGAAGTTCACAAAAGATGGAAAACAAGAAGGAATGGACAAAATATAGAGAAAGCATATACTTGTGGTAGGAATGGAATATACAAACAAAGTAGGACTTTCTTCTCATTGAGAAACTGCTCAACTAGTAGGATTAAACCACGGACAGAAATAACAATTACATGCAAATATAAACAATATCAGAAAATAATAGATCACACAGAAAAGAACACAAGACACCAAGATTTAAGGTGGTTCACCCAATCCCTAGGCTACATCCACTAGATAGCAAGTCCAATATTATTATGATCTAGTGACTACAACCTGATTACAATTTGTAATCCCTTATAGCTCAATACCACCACAAGAACCAATTTTTGTATCACAACAACAATGAAACAATCCCTAACCCTAAGCCATTTTATACAAGTATTTTTACCACTTTAGGGTTATAATTAATAATTACATGTTGGCAAAAAATCCTAATAAATTAGGGCCCAAAAACAATTTTCGGGTGATGCCCTAAGCCCCAAACAATTTATGAAGTATGTACAGTACTTTCATGATTAGTCACCACAAACTAACAATCTCCCACTTGGGGACTGATCAGACTCCACACTAAACGACAATCTCCCACTTGGAGACTAATCCTATAGCTATTTTTCTACTGCATAAGGCTCCCACTCGATCAAACCCCCCTAGACTCTATTGTTCTTTTATTCATGTTTAGTCTAGAAGACCAACCAAAATTGAAGAGGAGTTCAACTTCTCCCTAGTTACTACTTTTATAAACATATATAGTGGATTTTCATCTATATGTATCTTGTCTAGCTTTAATTTTCCATCATCCAAAACTAATCAAATGAAATGGTACTGCAACTATATGTGTTTTGTCTTTGAATGCAGAGCTGAATTCTTTGCAAGATGAATGGAACTCCGAGTATTTGTAAAAAAATAATTATCCATTTGAGGGTATTCCAATTCTTCCAAGAAGAACTAAATCCATATCATCTCCTTCATTACCTCTATAGCAGCAATATACTCTGCCTCTATAGTGGATAAAGCATTAACCTTCTATAACCTAGAAACCTAGCTCATGGCTACCCCACCAACAATAAAAAAATAATCTATAGTACTCTGCCTGGTATCAATATCCCCTACCAAATCTGAGTCAACATAGCCTTGTAAATCATTAGTAGAGCCCCCAAAGTGTGAACACTTATTGGATGTTCCTCTCAAATATCTAAGAATCCATTTGAAAGCATTCCAATGCTCAATTCTTGGATGACTTATATACCTGCTAACGACTCCCACTACATGTGTAATATCTCACCTTGTACATGCCATAGCATACATCAAGCTTCATACAGCTAAATCATAAGGTACCTTTGACATCTTCTCCTCCTCTTCTTGTGCCTTAGGACACATCTCTTAGTCAACTTCAAATGACCAAGTAATGGTGTGTTGATAGCTTTAGCATTCTCTGTAGAGAAATGTTGCAACACCTTCTCAACATAATCAGTTTGAGATAGCATCAATTTCCTGTTCTTCTTATCTTTGCAAATATTCATACCAAGGATTTTTTTTTTTTCCCCCAAATCCTTCATAGCAAATACATGTGCTAACTGGCATTTTAGACCCTTAATCTAATCTATGTTAGACCCAACTACAAGCATATCATCAACATATAAACATAAAATAATGTAGTTATCATCATCCAACCTTTTAAAGTAAACACAATGATCTAAATGACACCTACTATATCCATTCTCATGCATAAAATTATCATATTTTAGATACCATTGCTGAGGTGCTTGCTTTGAGCCATATCAACTTTTCTTCAATTTGCACACTAAGTTCTCCTTACCTTTGACCTCAAATCCTTGTGGCTAAGCCATATATATCTCTTCATCCAAATCACCATTAAGGAAGGCTATTTTAACATCAAGCTACTCCAAATGCAAATCTTCAATAGCCACAATACTTAAAACTAGTACGAATAGAAGTCATCTTAACAACAGGAGAAAATATCTCATCAAAATAAATGCCCTTTTCTATGCAAATCCTTTTACAACTAACCTAGCTTTAAATCTTTTCTTACCTCCATCCTCTTATTTTAACCTATAAACCCACTTATTTTGTAAAGCCCTTTTACCTACAATCAACTTGCATAAATCCCATGTCTTATTTTCCAACAAAGATTCCATTTCTTCTTTCATTATAGACTCCCATTGAATCTTAGTATCCACTTGCATAGCTTCATCATAACATTCAGGTTCACCAGCATCAGTAAGAAAAATATAATACAAAGAGGGAAAAAATCTTTTTGGAGGTCTACTCATCCTTGCTGACCATCTAACATTCAATAGTGTGTGTGGTATTTGTTGTTTTAGTTGTTGCACATCATAAGGAATGGCTAGAACATCATCTTTTGGAGCATCATCCAACACTACATAATCATCTTCTTTCTTCTCATGTTACTACAATAGATCTTTGTACAACACTTTTTCATTGAACATGACATCTCTACTTCTTATAATGTTATGATTTTCAAAATCCCAAAGCCTATAACCAAATTCATTAATGTCATATCCAAAAAATATGCATTTTTTTGACTTAGCTTCTAGCTTGGTTCTATTTTCAGAATCTATGTGAGAAAATGCTTCACAACTGAAGGTTTTGAGAAAAGAATAACACCGTCTTACTAGTCCATGCTTCCTCTAGAATGCCACAACCCAAAGTAATAGATGGACCTCTATTAATCAAATATATAGTAGTATTGAGAGCCTCTTCCCACATGTGTAAGGGCAACCTAGCATGCAACCTCATACTCCTTGCACACTCCACTATAGTCTTGTTCATGCATTCAACCACTCCATTTTCCTATGGAGTCCTTGGAATAGTTTTATGTCTATACATACCATTAGAGGAGAAATAATCTTCCAATTCACCAACTCTTCTATTGTATTTGCTTTTTTAATATTAAATGCCACTAATGGTGCCAAGCATAATTGAATGCTTCCAAGTGCCTTTCTATCCAAAAGATCTCAGTTGTCATTTGACATAGATCCCTATTTCTTGGTTTTTCCTTCCAATGGCTTCCATTAATCCTTCTGTTAAAGATAGTCTTCCATTTGCATCTTCCATAACTAAAAGTTCTACCCATTAAACCTCTCAACCATCAACTTACCCTCATCTACCATTGCTCTCACTCAATCATGAGGCTTTCCTACAGAGGATAACTGAAAGAACAACCTCACTTTGATACCACTTGTTAGGATTAAACCATGGATAGAAATAAAAATTACATGCAAATATAAACAATATCAGAAAACAATAGATCACATAGAAAAGAACACAAGACACCAAGATTTAACATGGTTCACCCAATCCTTGGGCTATGTCCACCAACTAGCAAGTTCAATATTATTATGCTCCAATGATTACAATCCATAATCCCTTATAGCTCAATAGTGTTGTAAGAACCAATTTTTGCATCACAAAAACAATGAAACAATCCCTAACCGTAAGCCCTTTTATACAAGCATTTGTACCACTTTAGGGTTATAATTAATAATTACATGTTGACCCAAAATCCTAATTAAATAGGGCCCAAAATAAAAAATTTCGAGTGGTGCCCTGAGCCCCAAAGAATTTATGAAATATGTATAGTACTTTCCTTATAAGTCACCACAAACTAACAATGTCTCACTTGGAGATTGATCAAACTCCACACTAAACAACATCAACCAACTAACCCTCCCAATCCTAGATAACCTAAAACTTTAATGCAATAAAATAACAAGAATTTTGCATGGAGGCATAAGGAAGAAGTGGAGAAAGGAAAACCCAAAAATAAAATAAAAAGGGAAACTTTAGGATGTTTGATGAGAAGAGAGCCACCTAGGGGCTATCCAGAGAAGAACTTGAACATAATTGCATTGAAAACTTCTCAAGCTAGAATCTTAAAAGAGATAGACTGAAAGTCTGGAAATAGTTAGCTCTAACTAGGGACTTAGGCATGAAAATGCCTAAGAAGGGACCTTACATCTCTAGTTTCACATAGCTAGGATGGAACATTGTAAGGGACCAACCCCACAGCTAAGCACATAATAAAAGGAAAACTAAACTAGGAAAGTAGAAAACTAAACTAAGAAAGCAGGAAACTAAGCTAAGACAATAGGAAACTAAGGCATACCTAAACTAATAATTAATGGCAGGGGTTACCTACTTTCAATTGTGAGATTGATATAGCTTCAGATCTTGGCCATTGTAGAAAAATGGCATAACCTCACCAATGGGATAGGCCAAAATAAAAGAATTGGTATGATTTATTTGCACAATTTTGAAAAGGGTCTTTCCAAAGAGAGTCAAACTTACAGTGTATGCATTTGGGTTCATGTCTCTTATCCCACAACAAGACCATATCATCTTTCATAAATCTTCTTAGTCTTGCTTTCTTGTCAAAGAAGCTCTTCACATGCTTCTAATGTTTGGTGATATGGTCAACCAATTTGTCATGCTCCTCCTCCAACTTGGTTAAGTACATGATTCACTTTTCTAGACCATTCTAAAATATCGGATCCTCAATTACTTGTTACAACTTGAAAATAGATAGATCTAATGGAAGGGGAAGGCTAGCCTCAACTCTATATACTAGTTCAAATGGAGAAATACCAATGACCTTTTTGGGTGTTACACTATCTGCCCATATAGCTTCATGTAACTTCTTGTGCCAGTCTTTTTGATTATTAGAGATAAGATTTCTCATAATGTTGACCAAATTTTTGTTACTTGATTTTGCCTAGCCATTTCCTTGGGGAAAATAGTTTGAAGAATGACTTAGATGGATGCTATTGTCATAGCAAAATTCCACAATCTCCATTGAAGAAAAGCATGTAGCATTGTCCATGACCAACTTCAATGGGACACCAAATCACACAAGAATGTTCTCCTTAATAAATTCATAGATGACTTTAGAGGTGGTCCTCTTAGTAGGCTTTGCTTCCACCCACTTAGTAAAGTAGTGTGTAGTAGTTATAATGTACAAATGACCAATAGAGGATGAGGGATTTATTGGACCAATAAAATCAATTCCCCACTACTGGAAGGGGCCTTATATTACTACTGGCCTCAAAGGTAAGCCAACCAACTATGGTTACTAGAAAACATCTTACACTTGTCACATTAAGCTACCCACTTATAGGCATCTCTAAACATACCAGGCCAGTAATAGCACTACCTTAGGATTTTATAAGTTGTTGCTATAGAAGAGAAGTTCCCACCACAAGCTTCATCATGAAATTCTTGGAGCAACCTCTCTTACTGAGGTTTATCTAGGAACCTTAGAAAGGTGTCATCAATTTCCCTTTTATACAACTAATCATCATAAATAACATACTTCCTTGACTTAGTCCTAAGATATCTTCTCGACTTGTACATAAAGCTGTTAATACACTCTTCATAAGTAAGGAAATAAGAAATATTTGAAAACCAAGGATCTTGGAGCCTTGCCATCAAAATTCTTGATGTTTCTTCTTCTTTACTTGCCTCCTAGTTTTTTGAAATTATTTTGCACAAACCACTACCTCAGACCAATTTTTTTGGCTTTAACTCAATGTCATATTCCTAGACTTTGGTTATCCAAGCTCCTCTGGTATTGCATCATATCTCTTGTTGAGTCAAGATACTCTTGACTAACAAATCAAGAACATGCATAATATAATGTGAATGAAAGACATAGAATCTAAAAGAAATTAAGTGCTCCTTAAGAGGGGTGCTCATGAAAGCAATACGTCCTTGAGTACCTTCCTTGTTTTCTTGCATGAGTATGGAAAATAGTGTATCGGTTGATGCATGGCAGTACAAAATAAACTCTTTGGTATAATATGGATGAACCAAGACATAGGCTTTGGCTATGGTAGCTTTTATTTTTTTAGAATCCTTCCTTCCAAAGTCATTCCACTTGAATTTCTGATTGCCCTTCATCATGCCAATTATAAACTTGGTAATTTTTGAGAAATTAGGAACAAAATGCCTCAAGAAATTTACCTTCCCAAAGGACTTAATTCTATATTTTCTTGATGGTAAATTGATCTTCTTGATAGCTTTGACATGTTCAAGATCAATCTTAATGCCTTCTTGAGACACTATCTGACCCTGCAACTTACAAACTATAACACAAAAGATAGATTTCTTTGGGTTAAGGGAGATTCCATTTTCCCTACATCTCATCAACACTTTCTCCAAGTCCTTCAAATGTCTTTCTCTTTTCTTGGATAAGACTATTATATCATCCAAATAGATGAAAATAATCTTATCCTTTAAATTTGAAAAGGATGAATTCATGGCTCTCTAAAATGTAGCCCCAACATTAATTAGTCTAAAGGGCATGGTGTTATTAGCAAAGGTTCCCCAAGGAGTGGTGATCACTACTTTAAATTGGTCATCTAGATCTACTTCAATTTGATTGAATCTTGAGAAACCATCCAACAAAGACATCATTTCAAATCCTACCACTATCTGTAGTAAATGATCCATGTTAAGGAGAGCATGGTTGTTTTTAAGAGAATCTTAATTCAAGTTTCTAAAGTAAACATAGATTATGATCTCCCCACTCTTTTTCTAAACAAGGACAATATTAGCTATCCAAGTTGAATGGTATATAGGATATATGATCCTTGCTTCTAACATTTTATGTATTCCTCTTAAGATGGCATCTAAGATCATTGGATTTTGGTTTTGTTTCTTTTTTTCTAAGAGGGACTACATCAATCTTAAGGGGAATCTTATGTTTAAACTCACATTTTTGAAAGTCCTTCAATCCTCATACCCCCAAGCAAAAACATCTTGATACTCAGAAAGCAACCCTTTAGCCCTTGTTCTTTCTTCATTAGAATAACTACTACCAATATTATCATTTTAGGCTTAAATTCAATGTATATATTCATTCCCTCAAAATCTCTAGAGGTTCTACCTTTCCTACTTCTTTCTCTTCTGATATATTCATTGTGTCTATTAAACAAATTTTCTAAAGAGATTAGATGCCTATGAATTTTATTACCTTTTAGTTTCTTAGCACAAAGCTCCAAATTTTTGTTGCTATTAGGGGAAAAGTATTGGCAAGGAATTTCACTTCCTTCAAAGTACTAGTCAGTGAAAGACTTGGCTCCTTGTAGGAAACATTGGATCTACTTATCATTGGTGAGGACTTTCCATGATTCAAGATTGCTAGGCACATTAGGTCTACAGAGGATTTCAACCTTATATTATTTGTCTTTGAATTCTTGATGAGGTAGCAGAAGGGATGAGAAGGTAGCTAACATGTCTTCCCTTATATTTTTCTCCCTTGGAACAACTTGCATAGAGAAGGCATCAAGATTTTCTATTTCATCCTAGAATTTATTCCTATAGTTCTGAAGTCTTGGGTTCTTCATAGTATATTGACTTTAGACTTGTCTTACTAAAAGTTCTGCATTGCCTTAGGCTTTTAGGATTTTCACACCTCTTTTTTTGGTAGTAGTGATACCCAATAGTAACACTTCATACTCTATAGTATTATTAATATTTTTGAATTATGGCTTATAAAAAAGTTGTGTTAAATCTCCCTCAAGGGAAATGAGCACCACACCTTCTCCAGATTCGGTAGTTGCACAGTTGTCATCAAACTCTAAGGTCCTACTCTTTTGATCATCAAGAGGGTTTATTTATTCTTCTATAGCATTGAAGTTAGGAAAAATCATGTAGTTCCCAAACTCCATTTCTTGATACAAGATTTAGGCTTTAGGATTATTAGATTTCATAATAGTAAACTTAACTTTCTCCTTAGGTTCAAGCTTGATCTTTTTATTGCCAAAAGGAATGAGAGAATGAGAGAAATATAGTTTAATTTCACCTCCCATATCCCTATAAAAACTCCTACTTAATATCATGTTGTAACTGGCAGGGATGTTAGCCACAAGGATAGTCAATTTCTTTCTCTTTTTTGGGTGTACAACTAAGGCTACTTGGGCATACTTGACCTAATAGGGGGACTTGTTTTGCATCCATAGAGTAACACCACCCAAAGGTCTTAGTTAAGGGAAAGCCTAAGGAAAAGGAAATAATAGAAGGCATGACATTATCTATGGCACCCAAGTCAATTATGCAATTACTCAATTTGTGACCATTTACGTATAAGGATTCATAGAATGGATTGATTTTTTGGCCAGGAGAGGTAGCTAGGATTGAAGATTATTCTTCCTTGAATAGAATAGGTAGAACTATTTCTTCATTAGTAGGGGAACAAGCACTAGTATGTATTTGATCATTACAAATGGTAGTATTGACATTGTGATGAGTTTAATCACTAGTTTCTCCTTTGCTATAATCCACTAATTTTTACACTTCAATAAGATGACACTTCAAGTAATCTAGGGGAGAAACTTAAATACAAGCTTCTTTGAAATATTGGATTATATCAAAAGAGGTGTTAGACTTACCACTTAACTCCACTTTTAATTGTTCTCTCCTTGAAGTAGAGGTGGTAGATGTGTTGGCCATGGGTGGTGAAGTGTAGGAGCATTGTTCCAAACAGGGACTAGGCTTTTCTAACTTTTATTCCTTTGACTTCTTATTGCTATAGTCATTTTTACTTCATCCAAGGTGGTGAAACAATCACCTCCTATCTCTAAATCTAATTCATACTCCAAGAAAAATGTTTCAGAGTCACCAGGGGGAGCAGAATCATCTTCACTTTGTATACACTAAAAATTGTCCCGAATGACTTTATTAATTTAATTAATAATGCTCACATTCCTCTACTTATTTAATTAAAATTATTTTAATTAAATAGGTTCACTTTTGGCCTAAGTATTTAAATTTAATTTAAATACTTCTTAGCTCTAATGTGTTAATTTAAATTAACACATGATTCTCCACATATTCTTTTTTTAAATAAATTTTATTTATTTAAAATCTTCCATATCCTATTAATTTCTTCTAGACCTAAATTATATAAATTTTATTTAATTTAATTTTTATCCTAATCTATAAGCCTAAGAGTATGTGTATCATAAGGGTTCACATTTCTTTTAAGCACATGGTGTCTACAACTTGAGAACTTTCTACACACATGTGCCACCTCATCATTTTATCCTCCCAATTAAGAATATGAGATAAGGAGATAAGGTGCTTAATCCTTATCCTTATCCTTATCCTTATCTTCTAAACACCCTCTAGATTTTTTCTGAGAGTCTTTAAATAGAAGCCTTGTCTCAAGCATTGCATATAGAGGATTATTGGATTGCATTGATATGCGGTCTCTTTGAGTCTAGAATCACCACATTGAGAGCTTGCATTATAGGTACATTTTCATATGGAGTTCATAGGCTACATCTTAGTGATTTGATAGTTGGTAAGATTTACATTTTGTATTGCATCTTAGTTTTTGTTGTGCATCCATATTTAGTTTACATTCTAGTTTAGCTTTCATTCTAGTTATAGCTTGCATCTTGCATATTTAGTTTACATTCTAGTTTTAGATTTCATTCTAGTTATACCTTGCATTCATAGATAGTTTTCATCATTTCATGTTCATTGCATCATAGAATACCTTTGAGTGTGACTTCCTCCATAGTCATATTTTGAAAGTATTCTTCTTTTCATATAGTCTAGGATCATATTGCACATTCACTTTGCACTCATACTCACATTTGCACTTCCACACAAGGGATTTACTTATTGTTGTGTTTGTGAGAGCATACCAAACATACCCTCCATCAAGGATACACCAAAAATGGCTACACATAGCTGCCCTTGTTAAGTATTAGAGGTGGTTGGAATTTTGGTTTGTTGGTTGCTTTTGTGAATTTCTTTTAGATTAGCTTGATTCCTTAGGCTTTCAACCATTTTAAAATTTTTCCAGCACACATTTTGGCACGCTCGGTGGGACCCACATCCCTGCTCTCACTTTAGAGGTCTTCTAATACCATTTTCTGTAGTTCAAATTATCATTTTGTCGTCTCTGATAGTCGCAGTGTCGTCTGCGTTACACGTATACGCATATCAGCGTCTTCGCAGATCAACATCTCCGAGAATGAGCGTCTGCGCTGCCGTCGAAAAAAAAAATTAGGTTCTTTTCTTTTTGCATCTGCGCATTACTTATTCTGTCGTCTGCGTTAGGGTTTTGTCATCTCCACTTATTTCTCTGTCGTTTCTGCTCTGTGATCTGTCGTCTGCGATGTAAAATTGGAGTCTCCGATTTTCATTTTAGCGTCTTCAATTTTCATTTTAGCATCTTCGCTTTTCATTTTAGCATCTTCGCTTTTCATTTTAGCATCTGCGATTTTCATTTTAGCGTTTCTGCTCTGCATTTTGGCGTCTGCACTCTGTGCTTTGTCGTCTTCGTGTTTTAGCATCTTCGATTATTAGCGTTTGCGACTGTTGTGGTTTAAACTAACGGTTAACAGTTTTCTTCAGCATTTTGTAAGTTTGCAGGTCGAGGATTTGTGTTAGAGGACAAACTAAAGCGCAAAAGACTGGGTCACATTTGAAATTGGAGCATTTTAAACGAGTACATTTAGTATAGAGCACATTTGGATTTGGGCTTTAAAATGAACTCACATTCAAAGCCTTAAGGAAAATTAATTTCCTTTCAGCATTTTCATTTCAGCATTTTCGTTTCAGCATTTTCATTTTCAGCATTTTCTTTTAGTACTTTATTTTCTACTATTTAAAGTTGGAAAGAACTTTGAATGCTCTAAACACACGTGTCTTCAATTAGAGTAGCAAACTTAAAATTTTGTGAATAACGAACAAGTGTCTTTTAAACCCCAAGTCCACTTACGTATTCTCTCCCCTCGCGCCTTTGGGCGACCTTGGGTCCACAAGAAATAAGTGGATTTGTTTTTCATTTTATTAGGAGGCCTGCTTGGGGATTTCATCACCCCTTGGGACGACCTCAACTCCAGCGTTCTGGCGGAGTATAAAAATTGGGAGGTGAATCGAAAGACACCTCTCTTGGAAGTGTAAATATTGTCACTCTTGGCTAAGCCCCAAAGAACTTTATACCTTTGGGAAGTGAAGGAGGAGATTGGGTTACCGTTTCCCCCTGGCTGTGTGGCAGTATTTTCTTTCATCTACAGAATTGGGCCTCACGTACCTAGTGTATATTGAGGACGCCCTTTAGCTAAGCCTTGTACAACCTAGTATCAGCTTTATTAGGATTGTTGTTGTGTTTGGTGTGTTTTTTCAAATAATCAAAAAAAAAAATTTAAAAAGTAAAACAAAACAAAAACTTCAAACAAGCCAAAAAATGAGTGAAATTGTGAGGGAACCTTTGTAGTAAGATAGGTTAGGTGAGGTCTCTTTGACTCACAATCATCTTTTGGGAAGTTTTTGCACTAGAGTCACGTTTTGAGTCTTGGTTGAGTTTATTTTTGATGTCAAAAAGTTTGAGTCTTGTTTTGTTCTTACCATGACCAAAAAAGTCAACCAAACCAAGCATAAGAAAGTGAAATTTTCCAAACCCCCTGTCTACAAAGAAAGGAATAGACTAAACCACGGTGACAAACAATTCAGCTACGCGATCAAGGACATTCAAAAAGAAGAAGCTAGGCAAGACCGCTACGATAGAATCACCTATGACGGAAAACTTCGAAACTGGTCTGCTTTCCCAAGTGTAAACCTAAGGTTCTTATTTCCCGTAAACAAAAATTGAATCAACTGTACAAGTGGCCATCATACATTCATCTTTCTTATTCATTTCCATTTCTCCCATCTTCAAACTTCCTTCTAAGAGAGCTAAAAACCTAAAAACATCCTTTTATTGTGACATTAGACCTTACATCCATAAGCAAACACTTTTTCCTAATCACATTCTCTTATTTGGGACCACAAGTCAGTCTCCAAATTGCAACTAATCCATTTAGTGTCCTATCTTTCCTATAAGATCATATTTGACTATCTTTGGTGAGAGAAAGATACTCAAGTCTTACTTATTTGGGATCACAAGTCAATCTCCAAATAGTAAGCAGTTCACTCAATACCTTACCTTGCTTATTTGGGACCACAAGCCAGTCTCCAAATAGTAAGCGACCCATTTGGTGTCTTATCTTGCCTACAAGATCATATTTGACTAACTTTGGTAAGAAAAGGATACTATTATCTTTCAATATCATTTTGTTTGCTAAACTAAGGTCTCTTGTTCAAATTTGGGTAGTTGACCCACTGATCATCTAAGGTTAAGAGCTCTCATTTTCATTTTCTATTTCTCTCATAAGCCTTTATTCATCATTTGGCCATTCTTGTATGGTAAACACATGATCAGGAAGGTTTACATTCAACCCCAAAACACATTTGTGGGAATCAACAAAGCAATCAGTAATGGAGAATCTTCCTCCCTCAGTTGCAACTTCATTAGGGGATGTGTTTCCCTCTAATCCGAACTTTGGAATGCCTAATATCCAAGAGCCACAACAACCTTTTCATAATAGAAATTCAGGTGATAATGATGAAGAAGTAGACCAGGATGAAGACCCTATTGGTTTTGGTGATATTTCTAGCAAGGTTAAGACCTTCCTTGCAGACCCTTACAATGTAGAGATGATGGAGAAGTCTATTAAGGCAAACAAGACTGACATATTCTTAAATCTGATCAAGGATGGTGTTAACATTCCTACAAGTTTTGATGAGAACATCCTATTTACTCAACTTAAGAAAGTTGGTGCTCCCTTAGCACCTAGTTCAAGTGCAATACCAACATCAAGCAAAGGAAAAGGACCTACGGTGACAACTAGTGCAATGCCCACATCTAGCACTTTACCACAAACCAACCCTGATATCTTTCAAAAATTCATCAATGCTCTATCAAATTTTGCCACATATGCTAATGCTCCACAAAACATCTCAACAACTTCAAATGTAGGAGGCCTTGGTATTAGTCAAGCACCAACTCAACCAATTGTCATTTCTACACAGCCTACACCTTCACCTCAGTTGCATGTGCCTCCGACCATGGTAACAACATCGGCGCCAAATGCAACGAGTGCATATAGATAGGGTGGTTCAAATGGAGAAACTCCACCACCCTAGCAGTCACAAGCCCAAACAAACTCTGAAGTAACACATCTCACTCAAATGATCCATGAACTGCAAAATGAGGTACGCAGCACAAACAATAAAGGGGTAAAATACTTGTCTCTTGATGAGATTTGTCCTTTTGATAAATTTTTTCCTGTTACTCCATTCCCGGTTGGTTTTGAGATTCCAAAGTTTGACAAATATATGGGAAAAACATGCCCTGTCGCACATGTAAGGGAGTTCTATATTTTGTGTCAAGAGGTGGCATACAGTGATGATTACCTTAAGAGACTCTTTCCACAAAGTCTCAGAGGCCCTGCATTTGAGTGGTACATAAATCTTCCTAAGGATTCTCATTCTACCTTCGATGAGTTGGCAAATAAGTTCATAGCACAATACTCATACAACACAGACAATCGAGTCTCATTAAGTGACTTGTGTAATACTAAGCAATGAAATGGAGAAACTTTTGCCAATTTCTTGCAAAGATGGAGACATCTTGCTAGTCGTATGCCATACAAAATTGAGGACTCTCACCTTGTAGATATGTTCATCAAAAATTTGATACCTGAAATGTCCTTTCACTTGAAAATGGCGAGTCCTAAGGACTTTCCTACTCTGATCAAAAAGGGTAAAAACATTGAAAGTGGACTTTTAGAAAAAGGCACCATCAAACATTACAGTTCTTCATCTTCTCATAATGAATCGAACAACAATAACAAGCCTAGATCATGGTCTAAGAATAGAGGTGTTACACACGATGGTGTTATGGATGTCAAAAACCTTCGAGGAGGTAGCAATAATAATTATCGCAACCGTAACAACAATAACTCAAATCAAGACAACCAGGGCAATCAGCAAACTCGATTCTTTCCGCGTAACAATTACAATCGTGATTTTGATCGAAATAGGACATTCACCAACTTCTATGAACCATTGGAAGCCATCTTTCAAAAGGTGGTAGATCATAACTTAATGGTGTTTCCTAATACACGTCCTTTTGATGAAAATCAACCAAAACCTAGGTGGCATCAAGAAAATGAATATTGCAAGTACCATCACATCAAAGGACATGATACCAATACGTGTTTCAAACTCAAGGTGTTTATCCAGAACCTTGTTGATAATGGAGAAATTGAAGTGGAAGGAGGTCCTTCCTCTAAGAATGCTAAGTTGAAAATATTTCAAAAGCCATTTCCCAATCACAACGATGGTAACAATAATACGAACCAAGCCTCCACATCAAACGTTGTACCTTATGATTACTCTACTAACCACATATCAGGGTTTGACTCCTTGTGTGGTAAAATAGATACCAACGATATATGTGGTTTTGACTCCTTATGTGGTCACATCAAAAGGGTAGACACTCATGTGAATACCCTTGTCTTACAAGCAGCTGATTGTGATGCAACCACTCAACGTGGAAGACTCACTTTGCAAGAAGCTACTCCTAATAACAGTAATTCACCAGCTCCACACGTGCCTACTACGTCGTCCACTCCACAAAGGCCTGCTTCATGCTATGATGTATTATCCCAACTAGGTAAGACTCCTGCACAAATATCCATCCTTGTGCTTCTTACCACCTTGCCTGTACATAAGAAAATCTTGGAAAAGGCCCTTTTAGAGTCTCGTGTCCCTGATAATATTAATGCCGCCCAATTCACTGCCATAATTAGAAACCTTGCCGCTCAACAACATTTGGTCTTCACAGATAAAGATTTCCAAGCTCCCAATCCCAACCATAATATGTCGCTCCATATTGAAGTTCTCATACAACGACATAAAATAAAAAGAGTCCTCATAGACAATGGATCTAGTTTAAATCTTTGTACATTAAAGATGATTCGTTTCCTAGGACTTCCAAAGGATCTCCTTGATTCTAGCAAAAGAATTACTATAAAGGGATATGATGAAAGAGAAAGGGAATCAAAAGGAGTTATTATGTTGCCTCTCAAAGTTGGACCAGCCATTATCAATACTGAATGTCATGTTCTAGATTTAGATTTGCCATATAACATCTTGCTTGGTAGACCATGGATACACACTCTCAAAGAAGTGCCTTCCACATATCACCAATGTTTGAAATTCCCACACCAAGGATGAGGAGTTACAATTCCAGGGGATCCTACACCTTTTGAATTTTGTAGAAGATTGGAAGGTACTCCGACAAATCTTTGTCCCATAAGTGAGTTTTCTATAGTCATACCTAAGCCGCTTGTCATTAAAGAAACTACTTCCCATATAGTACCAGAAGTAGCCCATGAGAGTCCAAATTCTCGTAAAGGAAAAGACAAAGTTGAAGATGTTAAAGTTAGCACTACAGGGAAAAAGACTACCTTTACTGACTTGGGAATGGGAGAGTATAAGTTCGAAAATGTCTTGTGTGTGGGACAATTACCACTCTCCCCTTGTTCCCTTGGAAAACCTTCACAATTTCCATCCTCTACTAATAAGAAAACCATGCAAGTTAACAAAATGAAATTTGAACATTGGGGTTCCCTTAGTGATGAACACATGGAAGATAATATTTTGGATTGGTTATATTATGATGGCAAAGACGAACCTGTGGAGTTTCCTAAGGACAAATATGTCAAAGCACTTCCCATTGTTGAAAACATGGGATATCATGGTACTGGTCTTGGCCCAAATGAAAATGGAATTAGACAACCCTTAGAAGCTAATTGCTATCCTAAAAGACGTGGTTTGGGTTCCCTCAAACCTAAGGTTACCTTTGCTAATAACTATTTGGCCGAACCTGAATCTGAGACTGAAGAGGATGAATTCTTTGAAGTGCCTTTCCAATACGTCAAAGATGACCTAAATAATCATGTTCATACCATTACCATAAATGAACTTTCATCCGTTGATCTACCTCTCACTAACCCTGACATGATAGACTGGGACCTTCAAGATACGCCACCAAGTCTGGACATTTGTAAGTCTGATGAGGCAGTGATGGCACTTTTTGGCCTTAAGAATCTTCGAGATTATGAGCATGAGATCCAATATGATGAAAAAGCCTACTTTGGTAGCCAAATCAACTCTCTTAGTCACAAAAATGAAAAGGAAAATAAAAATAAAAAAATCAAAGAAACATCCTCAAGTGAAAACCCTTCTAGGGCACTTTTGGATGATGAAAAAGAGAAAATAAAGGACACATCTTCTGGTGAAAACCTCGTAGAGGCGCCAGAAGAGGGAGAGGTGAATTTTCCATTCAGATCCTTGCCACTAGAAAAGTCATCCATTTTGAATGAAGACACTATTCCAGTAAACTTGGAAACAGAAGATAATCCACAGATTACCTACATTGCTGCCACCTTGAGTCCTGAAGAACAAAAAGCTATGACAATATTCTTGAAAAAAGGAAAGATCAACTTTTCTTGGACCTATAAGGATATGCCTGGATTGGATATAGATTTAGTGGTACATCATTTAACAGTTGATCCAAAAATTAAGCCAGTAAAACAAAAGTTGTGTAAAATGCATCCTAAGGTAGCACTTCTAGTCAAGGCAAAATTACAAAAGATGCTAGAAGAAAAGTTCATTCGACCCATTGACTATCCTGAGTGGATCTCTAATATTGTTCTTGTAGGAAAAGCATCTGGGGGCATTCGTGTTTGTTCCAATTTTTGAGATTTAAATCTCGCATGTCTCAAGGATGATTTTCCACTACCCAACATAGACATTATAGTGGATTTGACAGCTGTACATGAGATGTTGTCTTTAATGGATGGATTTTTCGGTTATAACCAAATCAGGATTGCAGAAGAAGATCAACATAAGATGGAATTTATCATGCCTTGGGGAACTTTTTGTTATCAAGTCATGCCCTTTGGTTTGAAAAATGCTAGTGCTACATATCAACACGCGATGACTACCATATTCCATGATCTTCTACACATCATAATGGAGGACTATGTTGATGACATTTTAGGAAAATCCAAGACTAGAGAAGCCCACATTGATGTCCTTACTACTATTTTTGAAAGATTGGAAAAATACAAAGTGTGCCTTAATCCAAAAAAGTGTGTATTTGGGGTCAAATCTGGTAAATTATTAGGTTACATTATATCCAGAAGAGGAATTGAAGTAGACCCTGCAAAAGTAAAGGCCATCATGCATATGTCTCCTCCTTCCACATTAAGAGAGCTTTGCAGTTTCCAAGGAAGATTACAATCAATCAGAAGATTTGTGTCACAATTAGCTGATAAAGTTCATCCCCTTCAGCATTTGCTTCGTAAAGGAAATCAATTTCAATGGGATTTCTTGTGCCAAAAAGCATTTGAACAAATCAAGGCATATTTGACTAATCCTCTAGTCTTAGTCCCTCCAGTAGCAGGACGACCATTGATCTTGTACATTTCAGCTACTTTTGTTGCCTTAGGAGCACTCTTGGCACAATTAGATGATAATGGAAATGAACAAGCCATATATTACCTCAGTCGAACACTAGTTGGTTATGAGTTGAATTACACTCCTATTGAAAAAGCATGTTTGGTCGTAGTCTTTTGTACACAGAAGCTACGCCATTATATGCTTAATCATACTACATTTCTCATTGCCAAAATTGATCCACTCAAATACCTATTGTCAAAAGCTGCCCTCACTGGTCGAGCAACAAAGTGGGTCTTAATTCTAAGTGAATTCGACATTGTGTATAAGGATCGTAAAGCTATTAAGGGACAAGTCATTACAGATCAGTTAGCTGAAGCACCTCTTCCAGGCAGTCACCCTATTGTGGCAGACTTTCCAGATGATACCATTATGACTATAGCCCCTAGTATATCATGGAAACTATTTTTTGATGGATCCTTCACATGAAATGGATCAGGGGCAGGAGTTTTGTTTGTAACGTCACGAGGGGATTTAATTCCTAAGTCCTACAAAATTTCATTCCCTTGTACAAATAACATAGCTGAGTATGAAGCATTAGTGACAAGAATGCGTCAAGCCATTAAATGGAATATTAAGAATCTTCTTGTCTTTGGAGACTCTCAACTGGTTATTAAACAAGTGACTAATGAATATTACACCAAAGATGAGAAATTGTTGCCCTACCGCCAAATAGTTGAGAATCTTAAGCAACACTTTACAGAAATTGTCTTTCAACAAGTTCCAAGGGCTAACAATAAAGTAGCAGATGCCATGGCCACTATTGCTTCTATGATTGCCATGCCAGAATACAGTCCAAAATGTGAGTTTCTTGTTGAGAATCTCGTTACTCTTGCTTATGAGCAGAATGATTCTGAAGTGGTGTGCGAGATTGTTGGTCCTGAGTCTCCATGGTACGCTGAAATTTTTGCCTACCTACGTCATAAAACTATTCCCATAACCCTCACTCCAAACCAAAGTAAGACCTTTATTCGCTGAACCGCTCGCTATACCATTATAGGTGATACCCTTTTCCGGAACCACTTTGATGGAACCCTCCTCTGATGTCTCAATTCAGATGAAGCCAAAATGGCATTAGAAGAGGTTCACCAAGGGATTTGTGGTGCCCACTCTAGTGGCTTTACGTTAGCAAAAAAGATTCTTAGGACAGGTTATTATTGGCCCACTATGGAAGCAGATGCATACCATTTTGTGAAAAGATGTGTCCCTTATCAACAGCATGGCGATTTGATACACGCTCCCGCCCAAGACTTGCAACCTACCATCACACCATGGCCCTTTTCCCGCTGGGGATTTGATCTTGTTGGTCAAGTGTATCCTAATTCCTCTAATGGCCACAAGTATATTATTGCCACAACTGAGTATTTCACAAATTGGGTTGAAGCCATTCCCTTAACCTACATCACCGACAAGAAAATTTCTAAATTTATCCTAAACTATATTATTTTCCGCTTTGGTATACCTCAAGATATTATCTCTGATAATGGAACCTCATTTAAAAACCAAGAGGTAGCCACGTTATGCCAAAAATTTGGAATAACCCATCATTTCTCCACCAAATACTACCCTCAAGGCAATGGCCAAGCTGAAGCCACAAATAAAACCCTCCTGAAAATCCTAAAGAAAACTGTTGATGCAGCTAGCCATAATTGTCATCTCCAGATTGCTCCTGCACTTTGGGCCTATCGAACCTCCATCTATACCCCCATAGGAGCCACTCTGTTCTCCCTCGTTTATGGTTCTAAAGCCATTTTACCCATTGAAATTGAGTTACCTTCTCTAGAGTCTCTCTACAAAACCTCATATCCGATGAAGAATACCGAGTTGCTCGCTTGCAAGAGTTGGCACTCCTTGATGAGAGACGCCTCCGTGCCCTTAAGCACCTCTGCATGTATCAACATTGCCTCCAACTACAATATAATAAGAGGGTCCAGCCGAGAGAATTTGAAGTGGGTGATCTAGTGCTACAACATAATATGAGGAATCTCCAGAATCGTGAAAAGAAAGGAAAATTTGAAGCAAATTGGCTAGGTCCATTCGTTGTTATAGCCAAGTATGGTTCTGGGGCATATCAGATTGCTACACCTGAGGGGGATCCATTCCCTGAGCCTGTAAATATTCAGCATCTCAAACGCTTTTTATGCTTGAGAATTTGTAGATCTTGTACAGTCTTTAGAAGTCCTAAAAAAACCAAAACAAAAAAAAAAAAAAAAAAAACAAAAAAAAAAAAAAAATGCCAATGCATTTGTCTATCCAAACCCTTCCTTTCATGTCCTACCATTATTCCCTTTTCCATTTGTGCAGAGTAGTACTCAGTCTTTCACTTATTGCTAAATCCAACAAAAAGACCTCTTGTCCGCGAGGCCTCATTTTTCATTTCCATTTTTGCATGCTTCCTGTCAAATGGTTTTTTAATTGCATTCTATTGCACACTCTTACGATAGTAACCACACTTGGATACAGATAAAATCACTTTGTGGAGGCTTGACGATTCAGAAAGTTCGTTCGTTTTACAGCCCCTGTTGGAATCACATTTATATTATCACAAAATGATTGATTCAACATTTCCCCGTAGGTTGAGTCCTTCCTGTAGGCGATATAGGGACTTTCACTTTTCCAGACTTAAGGCTCTTGGCAGGAACTGTGAGATAAATGACTCCTTGGTCATGAAGTCTCTTTTGTTTGGTTTTTCGTATTTTCTCTATGTCTTTTATGATTTTTACTATGTGTCTGTCTCGGATATTAATGCCCGCCGCAATGGGGGAAATTACGCAAAGGGGCTTTGAACATTTATGCTTCTATAGTATATAATGCATACACTCTTTTGCAAAATAAAAATAATGGTGTGCTCTCCATATAAACACAACAGAATCCCTTGTTTTCACTTAGTTAGGGTCCATGTAGTATAGGGTTTCATTCAAGTCATGCTTGAGACAAGGTTCTATTTATGTCCTCCTCCTATGCTATGCTCCTGGATCTTTATGGATGATGATTTTGACAGATATTCATTAGGTTGCATCTTTAGATGGAGTGTTCATTTTTCATCCTTTTAAGTTACATTAATTGTTCAGTATAGATTGCATTAGTTTATTTGTCAAATTAAGTTTTTCAGTGCTCATTAGATAATCTAGTTCATTTTAGCATCACCATTACATTTAGGGGCACATACATATCATAATGCATAAGTCTCATAATCCCTAGCCAATCTGCATCACACATGTTAAGCATCATATAGTAAATAGAAAAGATACATCACATCTTGCATCATAAACGTCAGTCTCATAAGCATCATATAAAATCCATACATATGAATCATAAATACTCATACACATATAGAATCATCAACTCATGTCAGCTATATATATCACAAAAGAATCAATGTCTGTATAGTCCAAATACATATAGAATCATATAGTACAAATGCATCATCTACACATATCTACTAAACTATCGATCTCTATACAAAATCCAGGAGCCATGCTATGAGGGTCCTGCTCCTCCTGTGTCACCCCCTCGAGGTGGTCGGCTCTGCCCTACTGACTGCTCTGATCTAGCTCTGCTACCCATGGTCCAGGAACTAACCCCTCTCTCAAAATCAGGCTATCGCTGGTCGGCAGGTACGACATCATGATAGAGTGACCTGTAATAGGCTGCCTCTCGTACTGCCCGTGCCTCAGATCACCTGGCTGAAATGGCCTCCTGCATTACTGTCATGTTGGCCCTTGGCGTAACCATCTGCCTCACTATATCATGCTGCTTGTGGTACTCATCAACTTGAGCCTAATATGTCGCTCGCTCGACATGCAAGGTCGCCACCTCTCCCTGTAACCTCGCTCGCTCCTCAGCATCAGCACGCACAACCATACCCGCAAAATCCTCGTCATCCACTCGTGCCTGTAAGGCTGCTAGTGCCTCTTGTGTGCTATCTACTCTGGCTCTCTACAGTTGTACATCTGCCTGTAGCCTGGCAACCTCTGCCCGTAGACTATCCCACTCAGCCCTGACTATGTCCGGCTCCTCTCCTGGTACCTATCTCCATGGAGGCGCCTATGGTGGTACTTGTGCCTGTGCCTGTGCCTGTGCCTATGCTGTCACCTTAGGTCCCCTCTATGGCAGTACCTGTCCCTGTGCCTGTATCTGAGCTCCCCTCTATGGTGGCACCTATGCTCCTACGGCACCCCTCCTAGCAACTACCCTGCGACCATGTGGTCCTTGCTGTGCTCCCTGAGCTAGCACTGCTACCATAGTAGCCTGTCCCCCATCTCCTACACCATCTCCCTCTCCCTGTGCCTGCTCTACTGGTGGAACTACTCCAGGCATTGTCAGTCTAACTGGCTGGTGTGCTGCCCACCACTGCGCATATGCCGGTGTCATACTAGCATCTCCCCTGTCCTGACCATGAACCCATGGCACTCTATCCAGCGGTAACCATGATGCCCAAGAAAATCATAGCATCGTCCCCTGACCCCATAGCCGACCATACTCATGGGTCACTACAGGATACAGGAATCTATCTGGAACCACATCCTGGATACGCCCAAACTGCCGTCGCACCTGAGAAGGCATATATCGCATAATCACGTGCACAGATCGACCAATAATCCAGCAATCAGTCTAAGTAAATGGGAGATACATCTGATCCTCTGTATCATCCTCACCTCCTGCTGCCTGTATTGTCCCCTAGTGCTCCACTCCATCATAAGGAGTCCAATCAAACATGATGATCTCATCTAGGCACCTGCGCCAGAATCTCACTGACTCTGTCAATGTATACTGGATAGGAGGTCGATATCTGCATGCGTATGGCTCTCCAAGCTGCCTGGTCTCTCTCTGTGTGATGGGTCAAGTAACCCCGATGTGCTCCCAAGACTAGACCATCAGTAGTGTCAGACCTAGTCCCATAGTGCATTGTGTCCGGTATGTACACATATGTAGATCATGGTACAACTCTGCTACGATGGTTTGTCCCCAACAGTAGACCTCGCCATCCTCCTATAATAGGGTGCTCAACACCCATGCCCAGCCAATAGACCACCCATGCCCTGCATGATCTGGTAGCATCAGCCATATCAAAGAGGCTAGATATACCGCCAGTCTCGGTAGTCTCTGCTCCAAGGCTCCCTACTAGGATAACCAGGATCGCTGTACTGGTAGTCTCTGTCATCGCCTACCAAAACACTCTCTCAGGAAGGGATCAGCTCCCTCAACTACATACTCTGGATATGTGCCTCTTATAGGCACTCTCAGGATCTGCCATACATCCAGGAGAGTGACGGTGGCCTCCCCTATCAGTAGATGGAAGCTCCCTGTGGGTGTATGCCATCGCTCTATGAGAGCTGATAGCTATGTTGTGTGAGCTCTTAAGTTGGCCACTCGTGGACATGCTCCAGTCCACACAATCGCACGTGTCCCCAATTTGCATCTGTCAATCTCTCCTGTATCACCATAGTCGGTGGATAGTGCTCCCATGACCTAAAAAGCATTGTGCCCTCCTACAGCATGGACATGCAGTAACTCAGTCTTTTCATTTTCAGAATGGGGCATTTTATGCTCGCCATTTCTTATTTTTGTTGTGTCCGGCGAAGACGCTGATCGACAGATATGCTGATCAGCGCAGACGCCAATTCGCGAAGATGCTAGTTTGCGCTTACGTAAAACCTGTCTTTTCATCTCCGCTTTGCTCTTGAAGACGACATGGCAAGCTCTGTCATCTTCAATGCCACCATCCCTCATGCAGACAACAGACTATAGTCTATCATCTTTGTTGGTCTTGTCGCAGCTTTAGCATCTGCGCAGACGATAGGATGTTCCTTGTTGTCTCCGCAGGCACCGGTATCCCTTTTTTGTCGTCTGCGCAGATGACAAGGTGGAGACTATAGTCTCCGCCTGGGATCGGGTTTTGTCACATTTAGGGCATCATAAATGCATCTAACCTAGTCTACCTATCCAATTACCAGGAGGATCAGATGACTCACTGGTGCCCCCATCACGGCTGGTCTCTGGTGCTCCCGAACGCGCTCACCAAGCTGCAATCTCTCGATCGGGTCCATAGCTGCTCTGGATGCTCTTCTCGTTGTGTGACAATGACCTTCCTATGGGTCCCTTGGTGGCTTATGTAGGCCCCATGGACCCCGTTTGTGCCCTTCTTTGCTCCATGCCGTGTTTGTCTCCTGATTTCTCCATATATTCATCCTGTTTTTCTCATCTCTTTCTTTCCCTTCTTTCTGTTTCGCAACCTTTTCACGAAAATTGCCCAAATTTGTATTTTTTGCACAATTTTCGTGAGGGGGCATTAGGATTCTCTTTCCTTCTCTGGGGCAACTTGCATTTTATTTTCTTTGATATGATGTCGTGCCGATACCACATCAAAGAGGGGCAAATTGTATACACTAAAAATTGTCCCAAATGTCTTTATTAATTTAATTAATAATGCTCACATTCCTCTACTTATTTAATTAAAATTATTTTAATTAAATAGGTTCACTTTTGGCCTAAGTATTTAAATTTAATTTAAATACTTCTTAGCTCTAATGTGTTAATTTAAATTAACACATGATTCTCCACATATTCTTTTTTTAAATAAATTTTATTTATTTAAAATCCTCCATATCCTATTAATTTCTTCTAGACCTAATTAAATTAAATTTTATTTAATTTAATTTGTATCCTAATCTATAAGCCTAAGAGTATGTGTATCATAAGAGTTCGCATTTCTTTTAAGCACATGGTGTCTACAACTTGAGAACTTTCTACACACATGTGCCACCTCATCATTTTATCCTTCCAATTAAGGATATGAGATAAGGAGATAAGGTGCTTAATCCTTATCCTTATCTTCTAGACACCCTCTAGATGTTTCCTGGGAGTCTTTAAATAGAAGCCTTGTCTCAAGCATTGCATATAGAGGATTATTGGATTGCATTGATACGCGGTCGCTTTGAGTCTAGAATCACCACATTGAGAGCTTGCATTATAGGTACATTTTCATAAGGAGTTCATAGGCTGCATCTTAGTGATTTGATAGTTGGTAAGATTTACATTTTTTATTGCATCTTAGTTTTTGTTGTGCATGCATATTTAGTTTACATTCTAGTTTAGCTTTCATTCTAGTTATAGCTTGCATCTTGCATATTTAGTTTACATTCTAGTTTTAGATTGCATTCTAGTTATACCTTGCATTCATAGATAGTTTTCATCATTTCATGTTCATTGCATCATAGAATACCTTTGAGTGTGACTTCCTCCATAGTCATATTTTGAAATTATTCTTCTTTTCATATAGTCTAGGATCATATTGCACATTCACTTTGCACTCACACTCACATTTGCACTTCCACACAAGGGATTTACTTATTGTTGTGTTTGTGAGAGCATACCAAACATACCCTCCATCAAGGATACACCAACAATGGCTTAACATAGCTGCCCTTGTTGAGTATTAGAGGTGGTTAGAATTTTGGTTTGTTGGTTGCTTTTGTGAATTTCTTTTAGATTAGCTTGATTCCTTAGGCTTCCATCAATTTTCACATTTTTTCAACACACACACTTTTAGGGTATTCCACTATTATCTCATTACTTGCATTGAGTTGGTTGTATCTATTTATTTTTGGACAAGATTCACCATCATGATCTTCTCTTAAGTGTAATATGCACATACTCTACTTTTTAGGAGTTTCCTCAATGGAAAGATTTTGTTGAGCAAGCGATAATTGTAAGGTTTTTCCTTCATGTTGCCTTTTGGATATGTCCTAGTAAGGTTGTTGGAATGAAGGAATTGTCTTACCCATTTACCTTTTCATGTAAATCATCTTGTTTGATAAATTTTGAAGCATTTATTCCATGTTATTGGCTATGTCAGTAACAATATTTATGGAAATTTTACTTTGTAGTTCTCTCTTCCATTTTCTAGCTACTATTAAATCATCTTCTAGTTCTATTACCAAAGTCTGGATGGCTTGGAGATTCGCCACATGTGCTCTTCTAATTTCAAAGCTAATATCTAGAGGCATAGATCTGATGAAGAATATCCTTTTATTATTTGCAATTGGCCTACTTGTAGTAGGAATTCAGTTAACCAACTTGTTGAATCTTGCAACGAAGTCTCTCATGGGAACACTAGTTCCTTCTTAATTTGAGTTAATTTAGATAGTAAAGTAGTTTCATCTTATGTGCTTTTATAGCATGCCTCAAATTGATTTTTCATGTTTTCCAAGTTTTAATGCATCCCACAGGGAGATGTTGGAACCAATTAGATGCATTTTCAACTAGCAATTCAACAAACATTATTATGGCCACATCCTCATTTTGAGGACAAACCATACTATATCCTACTAAGAAGGTAGTGATATGTTCATCTGCAAAGACTTTCCCATCACCATTGAATTTATGGAATTTCTTTTGGGAGGCTCTTGGAAAGTCATTGTTAATGTCAAGACATAGGGGACCAATAGAATTACCCCAGGGTACAACAAGTGATGTAGGAAGAATAACTAGTACTGATTGGAAGGTAACAACAATTGGGGCTACAACTCCATGTAAGGTGAGAGTGTTACACAATGATGGAATTTGAGTATGAAAGATAGGAGGGGAGAAGGAATAACTTGTTCTCTAGGAAATGGGATGTGGTGGTAGAAATAGAGCACCATGGATACCTTGAAAAACTAGGAACCCTTGAGAAAGCTCTCCCTCTTCTCATGGGATTTTCTAATATTGGGAAATAAACTTTCCTGAGTTCTATTTCTTATTTTTCCTCACACCAAAAAATTTAAATTCAAGTGCTTAACCCCCACCCAATGGCTAGTTCCCAAATTTAATATTTTTAAATGTCATGAAAATATTTTAAAAATGAACAAAAAACCTTATGTTTTGTTCCTTCGGCTTGCAACTTTTCACACTGTCAAATCTTGCCTAGATCTACGGTAGGTGCTTTCCCACATTTTCCAAATGCATGATCATTAAACATTTTGGGAAAGCCCCTTAACAATGCATGGTAGGTGGGTCCATGTCCTTCTTGTGGGCTGCAGGGTGGACAAGGTGGCTAGCTGAGCTGGTGATTCAATTGGTGCTTGCTTTCTCGCATTTTACCTTTCATCAGATCTTCTAATAATGCGGGAAAGCACTTTGGTGACACATGTCTAGATGATGTCATGGTGGGTATTTATAGAGATTTAGACGCATGAGTTTTGATCACCATCAGATTCCCCAAGATCTACGGATATTGCATGCTCGCAAGATGAAGTTGCAAGGATATTAAACAATGCAGGCATGCCCCTTTGTGACACTTGTCCCACAACCTCACATGTCCTCAATCATACCTTGCACTGTTAGATCTCCTAGGATCAACAGCTAGCACATGCTCACAATATGAAGATGTGAGGATTTTAAGATTTGCAGGTATGCACCCTTGTGACATGTCGCTAGTGTGACATCATGGGCCCACTTTCTTAGAAGGTAATGATGGCTTGTCTTCTGTGGTAGTTGTCAGGTGAGTCAAAGTATGACGAAGGATCTCATTGGCCCATCCAGCTGACTTAGCTTGCAAGCCTATAGATCTTTGACCACCATAGAGTCAAATGAAATCAAGGGTTGGCACTTCCCCACAAAATGGAGTTGCAAGAAGATTAAACAATGTGGGGAAGCATTTTGGTGAGACCTGTCCCAAATGAAATCACAAGCCCACCCTTCTTGTAGGAAGATACTTGATGTGTTTTCACCATCTAATACAAACAGATCTACGGCTGAGGCTTTCCTGTATTATGAAGTTATGAGGATTTTTAATATTGCGGGCAAGCACCTCGCTGTCATGTGTCTCTGTGGGACCTATTTCTAGTGTGGATCACCAAGGTGATGCCAAGTTGGATGCCAAGTGTTATCCAAACAGGGCTGAGTTAGATTGAGTTAGATGTCAAGTGTTTCATGGGCCCCGAAGTCTCGAAGGACATGTACAGAATATAGAAGATCTTTCACAATCGTTGATCTTGCAGAGATCAACAATCAGGACTTTCCCACATTATGGAGTTGTAGAGAAGTTAAGAAATGTGGGAAAGTGCCTAAGGGACACGTGTCCCAGTGGGCCTGACCAAGGTATTAACATGGTGGCAGTGTAGTTAAGGTCACAGTTTCCTATGATCGTCGCGATTAGGGTTTGCTAAGGTAGCACAGTTAGTAAAGAAAGATTGGTCAACTGCGGGAAGACCTTGCAGGGTGGCAAAATGAAAAGAGACCATTGGCCCATGTGGCACATTTTGCTTGTAGGATTTGTTTGACCTGCTGACCTTGCTAATTCACGAGCCAAAATTAGGGGAAATCAAGTTTTTTTGCACAATCTGATCCTTGTGATCAATGCCAACCACTCTTGGATAAATGCTGAACTCAATGAATGCGAGAAAACATTCTATCTCTCTCCAGTTGATCCATCTACCTAGTCAAAGCTATTTAATCATGTCGTTTCTATCTTCTTAGGTCCCTATTCCAACCAAGATCAGATATCATTGCATATGGATCTGTACTCAGATCAGATTTTCTCCATGATTATTCTCTGTAGGACTTAATGGCAGGTGGTTGTGAAATAACTTTAGTAAGAGGACATCCCAATTTGCCTTAACTATAAAGGCAAATTTTGTAAATTTTGTAAAGGTCGAACCCCCTCTGATTTCTCTGATATTTCTCTGCAAATCTTTAGTGTAAATTCCCTTTGCCTCTGAACTGTATGACATTCTACCTTATCTCCTTTAGCCATTAATGTGAAAGTGTAAGAATTTATTTGCCTCTCATTTGTGTTTTGTTGATATCTGCAATTTGCATGACTGTATCTCTTCTAGCCTGTGAATTATAATATAAGTGAATCTTCTCTCTCCTTGTGTCATTCATCTAGGTTTTCTGATCTGCATGTGGTTGTTAGATTAAAACAAGTTTGAATGTGTATAACTTTTGGTGTCATGATGGTTCAATAGTGCATGTATGGGCAAAGATTGGTTTGAACACTCTATTTTGGTGCATCACCCCCTTAGGATAGAATAGGTAGATTTACTTTCCATGCATTCCTTCTCCCTTTTATTCTCCAAGAGTAGTTAGGTGAACCCTAATAGTAAGAGGAAGCGGGCCTTCTCTGAAGATTCAACCTCACAGTTCAAGTCCCATAGCTTGGAGGTTGTTTCCATGTTTCACAAGGTTGTCCTTAGGTAAGACTTTGGACAAGGGTGCAAACCTTTGTGACAACAGTTTTTGGCACGCCCGATGGGACAAAGAAGTCTCAACTATATAAATCTACTGGTTAGCTAGTTGATCCTGATACTCTAAGGATTTGGGTGTTATTCTTAATGTTACAAGCCTTTGGAGGAATTCAATCAAACACCATGGCGACTTTAGTGCAAATGTACTAGTTTCAAGTAGAAACAGTGCTGGTATGTAAGGATCATCTTTGATTTTTTTGTGATTTTCAAGTTTTCTATGAGATTGCAACATTTTATGAAGCTTTTTCCATGGATGCAATTCATAGAAATAGTTATTATTCCCCCCCTCCCCATATCATGAAAATTTTATTCCTCAACCTTCATATTGCCAATTTCAATCTCAACCCCAAGTTGCTTATAGCCAAGCTACTCAAAGCTATTACTCTCTTCCTATATCTACTCCACTAGTCCCAACATCATCATATGAGAAGCTTAAAGATATGATGTTGGAGTTATAAAGGCAGACTAAGTGCAAACTCTAGGAGAGTAGTATGAGAATGGACCAGAGGCTGTGTGAACAAGGTGATCTTTTGTTAGACCTTGATAGGTGGCTTGATGAGGTTGTAAAGCAACAAGAACTTTAGAGACAATAGGAAGAGATGGCCTGCCAGGCCTATCTCCAACAAGAAGAAGGAGAGAGGGAGAGATAGAGATATTTTGAGGAGAACCTTGCAAGGCAAGTTTTTATAGCAAGAGAGCAGGAAATGAGGCTCCAGTCAGCTCATTTTCAAGCCAAGGAGGTAGATACCTCCCCATCTCCAAAATATGTCATCCCAAGCTTTAAGAAGCCCCCTCCCTCACAAGAGCCTACTATTGTAGCCCCTTCACCCCCTGTAAGAGAGAGTTGGACTAGTCATGAACCCCCTAGACCTATCACTATTTCCCTATTTCCAGGTGGGTCGGTTGTATGGACTTCTGATGGTCCAAGTTTGGAATTTTAGGAGAGTGAGTCCAGACTCACAAAGATTCCCTATGAGGAGCTACAATCTATTAAGGAGAACAAAGAGGAGACTGCTGAGCCAAAGGAAGAGGACCCAACCCTCTTATCTAAAGAGCTTCCCTCTTTTATTGAGGAAGAAGAAGAAGAAGACAATAAGGTTGTTCCTCCCCTTAAGGAACAAGTTGTGGCTTTTGAGCCCTTGCCAGTGAATGAGGATCTATTGCTAGAGAAGGAAGAGGATCATTTTCTATAGTAGACAACCCTCTATGATGTGGAGGATGGACAAGAAACCCTCAAGGTTAGCTTTGTCCTTGAGGAGGAATGTGCTAACCTGCATGAGGTTGCCCCCCAACCTATGCATATTTTTGAAACTGTAATAGAGGAGATCAATAATGAGGATGATCTTTTGGATGAGTTGGATGTTGTTTTCTCTTCTATGGATATTGAATCAGTATCTCCTATATATGAGGAGCATGTTCCACAACAGAAACAAGTGGAAGGTCACACCATACTAGTAGATTCAAAGGAAGTGTTTCATGAGCAATATGAACAAGATGTGGAAAAAAATTAAAAGGAGGAGCTACTTCCCAACCAGTTAAGGACTACCATTGCAAAGCATAGTCAAGTGGTCAAGGATTATTCCTCTGGCCCCACACCATCAAGAGGATGCTCCATAAGGTATCTAGCTCTACAACAAATCTACAAGTTGCCCCTAGTCATGCTCACTCCAGAGCATGAGGAAGATTATCACAAAGAGGAGCAGGTATGTTTTGCTCCACAAGGAAACACCCTGGTGTTGGAAAGCTTCACTATTTTCAACATTGGGAAGGAGGTGTTCAGTGTAGTAGTGTGCTTTTCATACCTACTGATTCACCTCACTGCCATTATGCATGGAACAAGAAACCAGTTGATAAGGAAGGGCAGCTATTTCAGCAAACCAGTCAATGGGTTTGTTTGACCCCTCTCTTGTAAATATTTGTATATATTAGAGTAGTTTTCTTTTTGTTGGTTTCCTACTTTCCAAGAAGTGCATGAGCATAGGCTGTCTCTCTATGAAGCAGCCAGTTTCTTTGAAGTTTAGAAGGTTGCAAAAGTTTTGGTCTCCAGTTGCAGAGACAGAGTTTTTTCAGTGTTTTACTATTGTAGAGGTAGGGTTAGGGTTTTATAGTGCACTGATCCACATCTTTCATGACTCTATAGCCCAATGGATGCATAAGGCCATTGGTCATATGCAGAGCTAGCTTGCATCCCCTTTGAGTCACGAAAAATGTTGCTTATTTTACCTCCTGCCAAAAAATTTGAATTCAAGTGCTTAACCCCCTCCCAATGGCTAGTTCCCAGATTTAATATTTTTAAATTTCATGGAAATATTTTTAAAAAAGAACAAAAAACCTTATGTTTTGTTCCATTGGCTTGCAACTTTCCGCGCCATTAGATCTTGCCTAGATCTACAGTAGGCGCTTTCCTGCATTTTCCAAATGCATGATCTTTAAACATTGTAGGAAAGCCCCTTAATGATGTGTGGTAGGTGGGTCCATGTCCTTCATGTGGGATGCAGGGTGGAAAACATGGCTGGCTGAGCTAGCGATTCAATTGGTGCCCGCTTTCCTGCATTTTACCTTTCGTCAGATCTTTTGATAATGCGGGCAAGCACTTTGGTGACGGGTGTCTGGATGACATCACGGTGGGTATTTGTAAAGGTTTAGATGCATGAGCTTTGATCACCATCAGATTCCCCAAGATCTATAGATACTGCATGCTCGCAAGATGAAGTTGCAAGGATATTAAACAATATGGGCATGCCCCTTTGTGACACGTGTCCCACAACCTCACATGTCCTCAATCGTACCTTTCACCATCAGATCTCCTAGGATCAATGGCTGGCACATGCTTGCAATATGAAGATATGAAGATTTTAAGTATTGTGGGTATGCGCCCTTGTGACACATGGCTGGTGTGACACCATGGGCCCACTTTCAGGTAATGATGGCTTGTCTTCCATGGTAGCTTTCAGGTAAGTTAGAGTATGATGGTGGATCTCATTGGCCCATCCAGCTGACTTAGCTTACAGTCCTGTAGAGCTTTGACATTCCCAGATTCAAATGAAATCAAGGGTTGGCGCTTCCCTGCAATATGGAGTTGCAAGAAGATCAAATAATGCAGGGAAGAATTTTGGTGACACTTGTCCCAGATGACATCACAAGCCCACCCTTCTTGCAAGAAGATACTTGATGAATTTTCACCGTCCGATGCAAATAGATCTATGGCTAAGGCTTTCCTGCATTATGAAGTTACGAGGATTTTAAATATTGTGGGCAAGCACCTCACTGCTGCGTGTCTTTCTGGGACCTATTTCTTGTGTGGATCACCAGGGTGATGCCAAGTTGGATGCCAGGTGTTGTCTAGATGGGGTCGGGTTAGGTTGAGTCAGCTGCTAAGTGTTTCATGGGGCCCAAAGTCTCGAAGGACAAGCACAGGATATAGAAGATCTTTCACGATGGTTGATCTTGTAGAGATCAACAATCAGGACTTTCCCACATTATGGAGTTGTAGGGAAGTTAAGAAATGAGGGAAAGTGCTTGAGGGACACGTGTCCCAGTGGGCTCAGCCAAGGTATTAACATGGAGGTAGCATAGTTAAGGTCATAGTTTCTTGTGATCATCATGATTAGGATTTGTTGAGGTAGCATAGTTAGTAAAGATAGATTGGTCAACCACGAGAAGACCTTGAAGGGTGGAAAAATGAAAAGAGACCATTGGCTCACATGGCTCATTCTGCTTGCAGGATTTGTTTAACCTGTTGACCTTGTTGATTCATGAGCTAGAAATAGGGGAAATCAAATTTTTTTGCACAATTTGATCCTTTAGATCAATGCCAACCACTCTTGGATAAATGCTGAACTCAATGAACACGGGAAAACATTCTATCTCTCTCTAGTTGATCCATCTACCTGGTCAGAGTTGTTTAATGGTGCCATTTCTATCTTTGTAGGTCCTTGTTCCAACCAAGATTGGATATCATTGCATCTGGATCTGTACTCAGATCAAATTTTCTCCATGATTATTCTCTACAGGACTTAATGCTAGGTGGTTGTGAAATAACTTCAATAAGAGGACATCCCAGTTATACTTGAACTATAAAGGTAGATTTTGTAAATTTTGTAAAGGTCGAACCCCCTCTAATTTCTCTGATATTGCTTTGCAAATCTTTAGTGTAAATTCCCTTTGCCTCTGAACTGTATGATATTCTTCCTTATCTCCTTTAGCCATTAATGTGAAAGTGCAAGAACTATTTTCCTCTCATTGGTGTTTTGTGGATATCTGCAATCTGGATGACTGTATCTCTTCTAGCTTGTGAATGATAATATAAGTGAATCTTCTCTTTCCTTGTGTCATTCATCTGGGTTTTCTTATCTGCATGTGGTTGTTAGATTAAAACAAGTCTAAATGTGTATATCTTTTGGTGTCATGATGGTTCAATAGTGTATGTATGGGCAGAGATTTGTTTGAACACTATTTTGGTGCATCACCCCCTTAGGTTAGAATAGGTAGATTTATTTCCTTGCATTCCTTCTCCCTTTTCCACTCCAAGATTAGTTAGGTGCACCCTGATAGTAAGAGGAAGCCGACCTTCTTTGGAGATTTAACCTCATAGTTCAAGTCCCATAGCTTGGAGGTTGTTTCCACGTTTCATAAGGTTATCCTTAGGTAAGACTTTGGACAAGGGTGCAAACCTCTGTGACAACAAGTTCTTCAAATATTGGATCAATTTGGCCTTGATCATGAACTAATTCTATTCACAATTGGTGTTCTTGTCTCAATCTTTTTTGCTACAACACATCTTCCCAATACTCAACATTGGCTTCTTCTCTTTCTAATGCAAAGCTAACTCTTTTGTACTCATCTAAGGATTTTCTATTTCTCTAGGTGAGTATTCAACTAAATTATTATATCTTCTTGTTCATCTTGAAGAAATAATTTGGGCTGAATTGTTGGGATTTGACCTTCATGGGGCAACACCATTTTTCCTTATGGTTTATAGGCATGACTTAATGAATGTGTGAGTTCCAATAAGGATGTAATTCAAAGTTACTCCAGTGAAGCCCGTAGAAAGACTTACTAAAGATAACTTAGATAATGAAAACAAGCATAGGGTTTTATCTTTTAGTGTCAAGAAAGATGTGATTTAGAGATTCTACAAAAGTTCCCAAGTAGAGTCACCAAAATCTATTGGTCAATAGTTTGTCTTCCTTGGATTTCGTTTATACCTTGGCACTTAATATGACTAGTGTGATGGAAAAAAATAGTTAATGACTAAATGGGTTAGTGTAGTAATCTATCAAAGTTCCATTAATTGAAATGTATAGCTCCTTTGTGGTGCATCTTGCAAAGAATTTGTTTTTAATAGATCAGTTCATTTGGAATTATGCTCTTAACTAGAGAGAAGAAGTGGTATAACCAAATTTCCCAACACTTCAATAAATCTAGGCCAATTTCAAATTATAACTCACAACCTCCACATATATGAATATATGTAAGTTATTGTTAAGCTCATCTAACACCTAAAATGCAATCTATTATATCCTCTAAATGCAAGATGTAACAATGTAAAACCATCCACCAATGCACACTACCTAAGAAGAGAAAGTATGGTCAACTAGAAAACATTGAGATTTCCCTAGTTACTAAGATTTGAAAATAATCAAATTCCTTTCTATTGACTCCCTTTCATTAACCAAATCATGGACTTCTCATACAACAATGAAATGCATATGAACTAACTTACACAAAATAGATGAATTGAGATAATGTTATAAATGGGGAAAGAAAAGCTCACAGCCATTAAAAAGAAAGAAACAAAACCCAATTTATTTTCAATCTTATAGCTTTCATTAACATAAAATTTCATTCCAAGTATGATACAAGACTTAATTAACAAACAAAAATCAAAATGCAAATGTAGAGTCTCATACAGTATTCCTAGCTATAGGGTTTTGCCCACATAATAATTTTTTTGATCTTATTTACTCTTCAAAAATTTACATTTATAGGCCTTCTTAGGAATGACCAGTTCATTTGATGATTACATTGTAGAGCATTAGATTAGTACTAAAAATATGATTGACTGAGTTATCATATGTTACAACATCTAAGTCTATGAGGAGAATGTCAAATATGGCTATAATCTTAAATGTGTGTGAGAGAGAGAGAACACTTATCACATTGCAAGGAAGATCTATGTAATGCTTCTATTAGAGCATTAGTTCTTCCTTAGAGTTATGGATTTATCTCTATAGGCCTTCATTGCTTTGATTAAATTCTTCAGCTCCATGACACTTGGAAAAAGGATGTTGTCAGCAATGACCATCCAATAGTCATGCATTTCTATCAAATTTTCCACTCTAGAAATCTTTGATTTGAGCTTCTATGTTGCACATTTTAGGATGTAGTCTACTACTATGAGCTCTAGAAGCTTTGTTACTTGAAATTTTTTTGGATTAGAAGTTTCTTCAATAAATGCTAGAAACTTAGTCTTCTTTATCTGAACATCCACTAGCTAATGATTATTGGTGACATAAGATTAAGTATACATAGGACTTTTAAATATTCAAATATTTTATCCATTTCCTTCTTTATGAAATAATAGACACATTTCAATTCATTCTCAACATTCACCAAACTTTCATATTTAAATACAAAATATTGCTTCCAATGAAGCAATGGCTCTTTGTCAAATTTAACTATCCCATTATTTACAGCCATGTTGGTCTTCATGTCAATCACCTATTGTAACAAAGCCAATTGATTTTTTAAGCTTTATGATTCCTTCTTTGTTGAGTCCTAGTGCTTTGGCATTGCTTCTCTCAAATTATATGCATCTAACAATAGATTTCCAAGAGTCTCTATGAGTGGAGGACCTTGGGCCTTTATTTCATCTATCCAGGCATGGCCAATTTGACCAAATTGCATCTCTTGTTGTAGCTTAAGCAATAGGTTTTTTTTCTCCTTTACACCTAGATCAAATGTATTCAAAGGTGTGCTTCCAAGTGTAGCTCTAATGTAATCCATCAATTCTCTATTTGAGGCCTTCAATATGTCTTTCTCAAACCTTAACTCTTCTAGCTTATCTTCTATCTTTTTGTTAATTGATTCCATTTATTGACCATAGAGTCATGCACTAGAATTCCCAAGTCAATATTTTTAATTTGAAAATAATTTGGAGTTAATTTGTGAAACTTTCCCTCTTTCTAGGGTTCTACAATCTCCACAAGAAAATGTCTAGAAGTTGAGTCTGTTGCCAATGCTACAATGATCTTCTACTTCTTTTCTTTCTTCGACATGGTTTTGGATAGAGTTTCTTGCATGATGAGGTCTTTAGATGAAGCACTCTCCTTGCATCTCCTCTTCTTTCTATAAATTATCTCTTCCAACCAAGATTTAGTTGAGAGGACATTGAGCACTAACTATAGGTTTGTGGGATGGAAGAGCTTCCTCACCACTAGAGGTGTCACCTTGCTCTTGCTAGAAAATGGAAAGGAAATTTCTCTAGTAACTGAAAGGGCTAGAGTTCTAACTTGTTGAGATGCATCTTTCTCCTACCCATCCAAAGGATTATTGTCACCATCTAGGTTGATGACAGGAATAGAGGAGGATTCCTTGACGACTAATTTCTCCTTCTCTTGATCTTTATCTTTCTTTGCCTCCTTATCTCCCTTTTTTCCAATGTTTGGAAGAGATCCTTCTCCATAGGTTGGAGGAACTTTTATGTTCTTTTCAGGAGGTTTCTCTCCTCCTCTACTAATAGATTGAGCTGGTCTAATTGATGTTAATGTAGTAGCAGTGGTGGAAGTGGCAGTTGGTGATGACTAGGTAGTTCTAGATGCTACTATACTGGAAAAACTAGTGGCTCTAGCTCTCTTCTTCCTTTCTTAGGTCCATTCTACCCACTTATCTATCCTTTTGATGATAGCATCCATGATAATTTCCATTGTATCAATAATAGGACCATCAAGCAGAATTGACACTATACGAGAGTCCTTGATTTGTTCATAAGTGGAGGGTTGAATATAAGAACCATCATCTACAATCTTGCTAACATCAATTTTATCATTATATAAATTGATTTCATCAAATGTTAGCCAAGACCAATACCTCTCTCTAGTTTGGTACTCATTATAACATCCAACCCAATAATCCTCAATATCTAGAACATGCCTATAAGCATATCCTATCTTTAGATGATCTTTGACAAAACTATCATGATCATATTGGGGCCTTAGAACTTCATAGTCGATCAATTTGACCTTGTTTTCAAAGGCATTCACCAAATTATGGTATTAGACCATAGAAAAATAAGGTCCCACCACAATTGGGAAGGGGATGTTGACTATCTTCTTTACATTGTAACATAGGGTATTCACATCTAGGATATGCCTACATAATTCAACAAGAACTACTTTATCTTCAAGATACCTAGGAAGTCCTTTTAGAAAACCATAAAATTCTCCTATCCTTAGGGATGACAATGATGGAAATTGAATAAAACAACATCCAAATTGGCTCATTATCGATATAGCTTTAGGTGAGAATTTTTTCTCAAGACATGCTTGCAACTCCTAACATAGTATCATTGTGAAGGCATGATTCACCTTTACATATTCTTTAAAGCTCTTATCTAGTTGTAGATGAGGATAGAACTCATATACCTTAGTGTTCTCATCATAATCTTCAATTATAGGAATACCAAGCCAAAGATGATGTGTGGCTAAAGAATATATTAGGTATGATAACATGTAAAATTGCTTGAATGTTTTCACCAAATTTAGCTAGGAGCCTAGCTCTTCACATATGATTTGAGCCCAGTCAACTTGTAGTTCATTAGCATAGATTGACTAAGCTATAAATAAGTGATGGTCAATGTTATCTATGACTTCTTCTTTACCCTTTAATCCTAGCAACCAGGTTAATATATCCAAAATTTCCCTCTTTAGACTAGTTCCAAAGAGAGTCCTTTGCATTTTATTCTTTTTGGAATGAGGAGTCTAGAACAAATTTCTTAGCATGTCTTCTCTTCTCAAAGTCATCTTCTCATTGAACATTTTTGCAGAAGAAGAAAAATCCATGTCATAATACTACTCCTTCACTAGAATTTTAGAATGCAGACTACATCAATTCTTTATATATTGAAAGCATAATGGATTGGTCAAGGAACAAGATTTTCTTGTCTTCTAGGTTATACCTTTCAATGCATTCTTTCTCCAATCTTGGTACATACATAGCCATGGGAAAACCAATAGCTTTGACTAAATGACTTTCCTTCAATTTCTGTGTGATTAGATAGAGGGGCTTGGTGTTTAATCTTCTGTTCAAATTACCAAGATCATAAAACTTGAAAGAGGCATTAGAAAATTTCTTTAGCTTACTCTCTAATCCAATTAAATGATCAGACCCAATAGTTCTAACAACCTTTAGCTTATAACTTCACACAAAAAAAGAAATTTTTTCAACTAAATAGTTGTTGTAGAATAGGTGTGTCATTCAACAAAACTTTGATCATATAGATTCAGAAATTGGATCATTGGCACCACATAAATGAAGTAACTCAATTAATTACCATAAAGGTCAAATTTTTCATAAATTAGGTAGATAAATAGCTATTTAAAACATACTCCACCCATATGATAGCTCATAAATCCAACCACCATAAAATTCACATTAATATCCTATAGAAGCAAGATTATTTCCTTTCTAGATCCTTTTACTTGGGAATCTAGAACAAAGTCTTGCACTTTAATCCATTAAGTGTAGGGAGAGAGACAATACGTTGCTTTCCTATAAGCTTACTTATTACTTTGATTTCCTTTGGTTCGAGAGCACAATGCACAAACTAATCCTTTCATGCCTTGAGTACTTTACCTATTTCTTTTTTGCACAAGGTTTTTTCTCTTGATTTCTTAACTTAGCTTGGAGAAGCCACAAAAGAATTCCCCACCTTAAGCATGTGAACATTTTATTTCCTTTGTATCAAGCTCACTTTGGAACTAACTAGATCATAAGCATCTTTCAGGTATCTCCACAAAATATCTTTATATTCAACTTTAGAATCCATTACCTTTCTTTTCCTTTGAAAAGGAAACCTTGAATGTTTCCATTAGATGGAAAAGCATCATTGAGACCTTCCCTTTCTGAAGATAGAAGCACTTAGAAAAAAATTCCTTTTTTGGCCACTTTTCCTTAGATATCCTTGAGATGAATTTATGGCCATGGATTCATCATTTAGTAATGCATATCAAGGGCCCAGATTAACTTCTTTATGACACAATGCCTAGTTCCCACTGAATACATGGACTCTTTTGAATGGAGCACAAATTGCCTTGCTTTATACCCATAGCTTATTCATTAACTCACAACAATTGATTTGAGATAACATTAATGATTAGGATATGATCTTAATCTTCAAAAACATGCTAGAAGATGTTCGCTCCTAGAGATTGAGTAACTAAAAACATGAATTTATGTTTCTCTGCATAGAACTAAACTTTGACTTTAGACCTTCAATCTGAGAGTTTCTTAGCATTGTATTTTAATTCTCTTAGTCCTTTATACATCTAAAAATACCATTGTTTCTTGTTCTTTGGGGCCTCACCTGATAAAGTTCATCAAACATGGAAAACAAGTAGGAATGGATGGAATCTAGAGAAAACACTTGTTTGTGGTAGGAATAGACTACAAAAACAAAGTATGACTTTCTTCTCATCTGGAATTCACTTAACTAACCCTTCCAGTCCTAGATCACCTTAGACTTTAATGCACTAGAACAACAAGAATCTTGTATGGAGACATAAGGGGGAAGTGCGGCAAGGAAAACCTAGAAAGAACATTAGTATGTTTAATGAGAAGAGAACCACCTATAGGCTATCTAGACAATAACTTGAACATAATTGCATTGAAAACTTCTCAAGTTAGAAGATTAAAAGGGATAGACTAAAAATTGAGAAACATAATGACTTGTAAAATGATGTACAAGTTGTTGAACAAAGAGGAGAACAATTATCAGAACTAAAAGAAGAGATAAGAGTCGAGATAGCAACTCCTACACCTAATAGGAATGTGACAAAGAATCACCCCATAGAGAAGATAATTGAAAGCAAAGGCAAAGGAGTAATAATAAGGAATAGAGTAAATAAGAAATTATGTCTTATTTCTCAAGTTGAATCTAAGAGTGTTGATAAGGCATACAAAGATGATCATTAGATTCAAGTAATGAAGAAATAACTAGATCAGGTTGAGAAGAATGAGACACTAGAACTGGTTCCTAAGCCTAAAGAAAAGAATGTTATAGGAACTAAATAGGTATTTAGAAATAAGATGAATGAACAAGGTGAAGTTGTGAGAAATAAAGCTAGACTTCTATGTAAAGGTTATTCATAGTAGAAAGGAATAGATTATGAAGAGACATATTCCCTTGTAGCTATAATGGAAGTAGTAAGAATGTTCTAGCTTTTGTAGCAAGGAAAAAGCTCAAAGTGTATCATATGTATGTCAAGTCAACCTTTCTGAATGAAGAACTTGAAGAAAAGGTTTACATTGAGCATCCTGAAGGGTTCCCTTTGGTAGAAGACAAGGATATGGTATGCAGATTAAAGAAATATCTATATGGTCTAAAGCAAGCATCTAGAACCTAGTATGTAAGACTGGATGGGTGTTTGGAAAAACCTAGATTTTCTAAAGGTATGATAGATGCTAACTTATATTTGAACAAAATTAAGAATAGTTCATTGATTATTGTGATATTTTTTATGGCATACTCTTTGGAGGTAATGTTGAGGCAAGTGATAAGTTTGTTGAAGAGATGAAGAATGAATTTGAGATGAGCATGATTGGTGAGATGAAGTTTTTCTTGGGTTTACAAATTGTGCAAAATAATGATGGTATTTCCATTTCACAAGATAAGTACTTGAAAGACTTGTTAAAAATATTTGTCTTGGAAAATTGTAAATGTGTTGGTACACCAATGGTAACTAGTCACAAGTTATCTAGCAAATATGAGACACCTATAGTTGAGCAGAAGAAGTACATATCAATGATTGGAGGTTTGCAATATTGGACTCACACTAGACTAGATATAGAGAATGTGGTTAGGATTGTAGCTAGATTTCAAGATAATCTTAAGGAGTATCATTATGTAGTAGTAAAAAGGATATTCACATATTTGAAGGGTACACCTAATTATGGATTATGGTATGATAGATCAAGTGATTTCACTTTATGTTCTTATACTGATGTGGATTGGGAAGGAAATATGTATGATAGAAAAGTGGTGTAGAATTTTTCCTTGGATGAAGATTGGTTTCTTTGCTAAGAAAGAAATAATATTGTATTTCATAGAGTACAGTTGAAGTAAAGTATGTAGCAGCAACAAATATTTATAATCAAATCATGTGGATGATGTGGATACTAGATGATGTTAGGATAAAATTTTTGGGTCTTTTTGTCATACATTGTGATAACACAAGTATAGTGAGCATGTCTAAGAATTCTATGTTGTACTCTAAGACTAAGCATATATCAATTAAGTATCATGTTTTGAGAGAGAAAGTTTCAGAGAAAGAAATTAGATTGGAGCATGTTAGTACAAAAAGATCATATTGTAGATATATTTTCAAAGTCTTTGCCTAAAGATACATTTGAGTACTTGAGAGGTATGCTTGGGGTTATGCCCATACCTAATTCAAAGTAGATGATTCAGAGATTGCATCAATCCAATGGCACAAGGAACTATTGTTTGACTAAACTAAATGTTGATGATTCATGTATCGAGGAGTATCTGAGATGAGAAGAGTCATCAAGGACTCTTGGTAACTAGTCTTGAATACTATCTTTGGAAACTTGAGCTAGTTGAAGACTTAGAGAAGATGATTTACATAATAAATCATTTATCATTGATGTCAATGGGGGAGAGTAGTGTGCATGAAAAACATATCCTTTGTACTATGGTGGAGAAATTTCATAGAGAAACACCATGTATGGGGGACAAGATTATCTAATGGGGGAGAGATTGATTTATGGGGGAGAGAGTGAGATATCCTATAAGAGAAAGTATTATTGATGTCATTAGGGAGAAGCATTGAATAGGAGAGAAGCTAAGAGTTATTTATTGTGTGAACAACTGACATGAGTAGAAAGAGATGGAGAATAAAGAAGTGTTCTAATGAGTTCTAGATTTTATTGATGAAGAGGATTTGAAAGAAAGAGAATAGTAGCAGCACCAGTAATTGAGTATTATTTTTATATTTGTGGAACTTAGTTATTTTTCATCTATGTTTCTATCAATGCCAAAGGGGGAGATTTTTTCGCATGAATTTTGATGGTATTCCTTTGGGGGAGTATCCTAAGCACTACCAAAGCATGTGGAGATTGATGGCATGATTGACATGTTGCATTCATGACTTTGTTTGTCATTGATGACAACATAGTATGGTTTTTGTGAAGACTAGTAGAGTAGAAAATCAAGATTGAGGTTGTATAGATAGATGCTTGTTGTTTAGTTAAAGCATAGTTAAGGACATGTTCCACACTATGTCTTGATGATGAGGTTAAGTGCACATGAAGTAAGTCAAAGACATGCATAAGATATGCTTGATTTACAAAAAGTAGTAAGCAGATAGAGTATATAAGAAGCAATTTTTTATGATGGATTTGTATCTATTTACTATGATAGAATCATGATATGCAAAGTTATATAGTGACAAAGGATAGTCTGATGATGATGTCAACAAGCATGCATGTCCTAGAGTTTCACATGTGAGAAGTTTTAAAAAATTGTGAGCCAACAGTATTATGTAATTGCAAATTAATTAATTATCTTAATGTGGTCCTATTATAATTAATTGATAAAGCCTCAAGACTAACTCGAGAATTTTTTTTGAGGACTTGTATAAAGGAATATTATTCTCCATTTGGTAAAGTGTGTGCTCTCTAGAAATTGTGATTGAGAAGTGCAAACAAGATCAATATATTTGGTAAATACAAGTAAGTGATCCAAGGGATTATTGGATGTATAGTTGGTGATCTAGTATGGAGATCAGAAGAAGAAGAGAAGTATAGTTGATCGGATAGAGGAAGAGGATGTTCAAGCATGGTTAATTTCTATTATTCTACAAGGAATAATACAAAGATCATTTGGACAATGGGTTCATTGGTCTTGCCCCTGAATTTATTTGGACAGTGGGTCCATCTGCCTTCTACAACTCCTAATAGGGTTGGCATAACACTTAACAAGATTCTCCTAACAGGGATTCATAATCTGATAATAGGGACTGATATGTACTAAATGTTTTTATTGGCTCCTAATAGGGTCCATCCTCTAACAAGGAATATTTATATTAATACATCATTTTGTGGGTACCATCCCCACTGAGGTTTTCCCTTTGATTAAGGGTTTCCCTAGTTAACATGTCTAGTTGTATTATGCATGAGTATCTTGTTATCGTTGCTAATTAAATTTCTCATATGTTTAAGGATTAATAAGTTTGATAATTTTTATAATATTCAGATAATAGATTCACCCCCCCCCCCCCCCCCCCCCCCCCCCCCAAAGTTATACTGGTGGACTTTACATTCTAATATCTCCTTCTAGAGCAAATTATTCAAAGAAAAGTCATCCACTGTATGAATCATCATTTATTGTCACCTTTCTAAACCTAGGTTAAGGGAATGCTTGATTCTCCAAAGAAAGGGTGTAATGTAATCAAAATACATATACTTTGGTGTATTTTCTATGCTTGTGACAAATATGGTGACTTCAAAATAGAGTGCAAGTCTCCACTAGTATTCAAAAAAAATTAACTACAAAGTTAATGGATACATAAGAAGCATCAAGTCTCCTTCTTCTTATTTTAAATTAAACTACTTTTGGTTGGTATCATATAAAATTTCCACATTTATTTTAATCTTTTTAAGAATAAATTCTAAATCCAAAATTTCAAGCATCCTATGTGAAGAAAAAGGAAGGAATAGGAAAGAATAAAATGTTGGGGCAAGTTTACAACAAGAACACAAGATTATGACAATTTTATAATAAAAGCACAAGGTATAGAGTGTTGGATTTTCATTGGTGGAACATAAAATTCCCTAGACATAGAGGTATACTATCTTGAGATCTATAAATTAATTTTCTTGAATGCCTTTTTTATATCTTTTTTTTTCATTTTTAATGCATTCATAAGTTTAATATATTTTGTCTTTATTTATGTCCATTAATACCATAGTTTTTAGTATCTTTCAAGTAGTCATTTTTTTGATGAATAGATATTTCCTATTAATTAAATATTAAAGATACATATCAACAAAAAAAGGGGTCAAGGATACAAGATCACCCTGTGAGTTCACTCAACATGAAGCTAGATAAGACAACTATTCATCAAAAAAAAAAAAGTAACAAAATATATAAACACCTCAGGTTGCAAGAGAAGTGCCAACTGAGGGAGGGTCTTTATCATCAAAACCCCAAAAGTCCTTGGGGTTTTTAGTTGGCTTAGTGGGAGACCAACCATTAGTAGGGGCAACAATAGCATCAGGTTCTTTCTCTCCCTCTAACCTAGGTAGAGAGATAGCTAAGTCCAGCCGAGGGAAATCCCACTTGGGATCTCTATGAGAAGAAGGCTAGTCCACATTAGGGGAAGAAGAGGAAACCATAGGGGACCAACCCATACCCAACCTCTGTAGAGGTAACACTAAGTGGTGGCAACCATTTAAACTGCCACTGGGAGAGCACTAATGAGGTTGCACTCTAGGAGTATGTGAGTGGCATGAAGAGCTACTTTGGCCTCTTTGGTGACTGTAAGGAGGAGTACAATCATCAAATAAGGCATCTAGTGGCACCTAGAAAACCATACAAGGGGAATTCCCCAATGTGCTAAAATCTCCTACAGGTGAGAGACCTCCAACACAACCTTATCTATCTATACTTGAATTTTCATCATGACATTATTACAAATGTGTGCTTTAGAGTACATAGCAACATGTATATCAAGAAAGTTGTGAGAGAATAAAATAGATTTGCAATCCTTCCAAATAGTAAATAAAATTTCCATTTTGAAAGCATGCCATATTTAGAAGTACTTGAAAGGAAGCCTAGGTGAATCTCAAAGCACAACTATATGCCATGTAAAATCATCTTGACAAAAAGGCTTAAAAAATCATGGATCTAGGGCCAATGGTTCTGGGCTTGCCTGCAGAAATAAAAATAGGTAGGAAGATTATTGACTGACCACAAAAAGGACATCCAGGATCTAGGACTCCTAGATGTCAAATTTGAGGGACCAAAGGAAGCCCCTAAAAAAGAGGCACCAAGAAAAGTGAATAATTTTGGGCCCCGTGATGGTTTTCCAAAATGGAAAATCTAAGATTCCAAGTTTTGTGAGAGGATTACAGATGCCAATGTTGATTAACAGTATCAACCATCAGAAGGTGGGGAACTAGTTATTGATAGCCCAACCTAGGTTTGTAACTATTCATAGGAGTGGCAAGATACCACTTCCAATCTTTCTACCAAGTCTAAGATGAATGAATTCCAAGCTTGTGTAATAGATGGGGAGGCACCACAAAAACTAGAAGATCAACTATCTATCAATCTAGATGAATAAGCTTGAACTAAACCTACAAGTCCTCCCATGAGTGAAGTCTCATGATAACTCTAGAAAAAAAATGTTTGGGAGTCTTAGCTTCAAAATAAGCATAGTATGTGAGCTCTTTGAACTTTAGCCTATGGAACACCTTAAATAGAAAATAAGGGAGACCACTACAAGCTTTGTTGGTGATACAAGGGCATCCTAGGTTGCCTTGTTATCCTGCTCATTTTTATTCATTCTACATGTTGATGCCAAGTTACTATAGCTCTAGGGGATTTAGAGTTACTGTAGCTCTAGTGGATGCTGAGTTACTATAGCTCTAGTGGATGTTGAGCTTCTATAGCTCTAATGGATGCTAAGTTACTGTAGCTCTAGTAGATGTCAAGTTACTATAGCTCTAGTGGATTTTGAGTTACTATAGCTCTAATGGATGCCAAGTTACTGTAGCTCTAGTGGATGCTGATTTACCATACCTCTATTGGATGCCAAGTTACTATAGCTCTAATGGATGTTGAGTTACTATAGCTCTAATGGATGTCAAGTTACTGTAGCAATCTAGTGTTGACCAAGTGTTCCTTCATGTGATGAGTTATCTAGTGTATGCCAAGTGACTCTTCATGTGCCGAGTTACCCAATGTATACCAAGTGACTCTTCATGTTCTGAGTTACCCAGTGTATGTCGAGTGTCAGCATTTGGACATGATTTATTTTGATTGTGACATTTATGTTAAGATCTTTTCTTGGGATGTGTCTAGACCATTGTTGGGTCAACTTTCCTCTTATGTAATGTTCTAGAATAATCTATAAGTTATTTTGGAAAGTATATATAAAGTATTTAGGCTTAGAGTTAGGAAGTTTTTGAGAAGAGGAATTCTGGAGAGTAGAACTAAAAGTGTGAATTTACAGTTGGATCTTTGAATGTGAATGTATTTGTAATTTTTCATAACCTAGAAGGCCTTACAGCTAGGAATGTATGAAGATGTTTTGATGAATCAACAAAAGTATTTCTCTCTCTTTCTCCTTTGGTTGTTGTTCCTTGTATTTGCTTCCATTGTGTTAACTCTTGCAAGGTGGTTTGGATAGCTAGGTGAGCCTTTAGCCCTAGTTATTCATCCTTTTCATCCATCAGTTGGTATCAGAGCTTCTGTTTCATCCTTGTGCAGATTGGATCATGTAGAATGCTGATTTGGATTTGGTTGTAGGGTGGAAGATCTACAGTTTTGACCTATAACTTGCAGAAGGTTACAATCTTGCAGGAACTTGATTTGTAAAGATGGTTCATGGTAGAAGAAATGATGATGATGCTGTATTGGATCAGCTGAGACAAATTGTAGCCAAATTAGACATTGTGGAGATAGCCCAGAGGAGAGGAGCACATCTTGATGATGTGTGTGATGATGAAGCAGTAACACAAAACCATGATCCAAAACCTGAAGAAGATCAATATAAAGAAAGATTGTTGTGAGTGTTGTCTAGGGAAAGTTCAAAGCTTGTTGTAGAAGTTGTTCCTTAGGATGGAAAATTGGATACCAATGTTGTGTTGTATTGGATCTCTAATATGGAGAAGTTATTTGAGTATGAAAACACTCCTGATAATAGAAAGGTGAAGATTACAGTCACTAGGTTGAAAGGTCATGCATCACTATGGTGGGAGCACTTGCAAACTGATAGACAAAGAAGAGGAAAAGAGAAGATCAAAACTTAGCCAAAGATGGTGAACAAGGTAAAGAACAAATTCCTCCCTATTGATTACCAGGTTAGCTTGTTGAGAAAGATGCAAAATTTGAAACAAAAGGACATGACTATGAAAGAATATATTGAGGAATTCTATAGATTAGACATCAAATCTAGACATGTGGATGATGATGTTGAAAAAATTGCAAGGTACATTAATGGATTAAGATATAGAATACAAGATGAAATAAGTTTTGTGAAGTTGGAAAGTGTAGAGAGTTAAGGTGATCTTAACAAAGAGGCATGAACAAAGACAAAGAGGTAGAGGTGGTAGATTCTAGAGAGGCAGAGGTAGATCTTATGGTGAAGGTGGCAGATCTAACAATTTTATGTAGGATAAAGGAAAATTTGAATGGAAGAATGATGACAAAAGGTGCAAGACAGAATGGAAAAGTGGTAATTCTTACCTAGGAGGCACTAATTCTTATCAAGGAAGAGGTAATTCTTATTCTAGAGGTGGATTTCATGGTAATTGTTTCAAATGTGGTAAAGAGGGGCATAGATCTTTTGAATGTAGATCCTCTGAAAGTGGGCAAGGTAATAGAAATGTTGTGATTCAAGTAGATGATGAGGGTTGACCAAGTGGACCTAAGGCTAGAGAAAATCTAATGGTGAGAAGAATCTTATTTAATAAGGGAAGTGATGAGGAACCTATTTTAAGGAGAAGTCTTTTCAAGACCAGATGTAAGATGGTTGAAAAATGCTACAAGGTGATCATTGATAGTGGAAGTTCTACAAATTTGGCATCAGAAGATTTGGTTACAAAGTTGTAGTTGCAGAGGCAAAAACTTCCCAAACCCTATCATGTTCATGGATCAAAGATGAGCATAAGATATTGATAAGTGAACAATGCCTTGTGAAGTTCAAAATTGGGCATTAATTTGATGAAGTTTTGTGTGATATTATGCCTATGGATTGTTGTCATATTTTGTTGGGTAGACCTTGGCAATATGATAGATATGTTGTACATGATGGAAGATTGAATCAATATATTCTTTGGGTGAATGGGAAGAAGCAAATATTGTTGCATTTGATTGAAGGTCCAGTGAGGTTAGTTGCACTACAATAAAAGTTTGCATGATTAATGGGAAAAAATTTTAAAATGAAGTGAAGAAGAATCAAGTTTGTTTTGCCATAGTTCCTAGAGGACCAAGTGTTGGTAGTAATGACTAAGTAGTAGAAGTTGGTAATGACCGAGTGACAAAAGATAGTGATAGTCAAGTACCAGTAGAAATTAAAAAAAATTTGAACGAGTATAAAGACATTATTGGTGATGATATTCCTGATGGTTTACCTCCACTAAGAAGTATAAGTCATTGTATGGATCTGATTTCTAGAGTTAATTTTCCAAATAAAGCACCATATATATTGACACCTATACAGAATGAAGAACTTAACAAACAAGTGCATGAGTTGTTGTAGAAAGGTTTGATTACAGAAAGCTTGAGTCTATGTGTTGTACCTACTATATTAGCACCTAAAAAGAATGGAGAATGGAGAATGTGTATTGATTCTAGAGCTATTAACAAAATCAAAATGAAATATAAGTTTCTTATTCCAAGGATGGATGACATAATGGATTGTTTGAGTGGAGCAAATTATTTTACCAAGATTGATTTGAAGAGTGGCTATCATCAGATCAAAATCAGAGAAGGTGATGAATGGAAGACTACTTTCAAGACAAAAGATGATTTGTATCAATGGTTGGTTATGCCTTTTGGTTTGACTAATGCACCTAGTACTTTCATGAGGTTGATGAATGAAGTTCTAAAAAGATTCTTGTGTAAGTTTGTGATTGTTTATTTTTATGATATTATGATATTCAACAAGACTAAGGAAGAAAATCTTGAGCATATTAGACAAGTATTGTAGAGGTTGAAAGAGGAATAGTTGTTGATTAATCTAAAAAAGTGTTCTTTCATGCAAGAGGATATTGTGTATTTAGGATTTTTTATTTCAGATAATGGTTTGAAGATAGATCTTGAGAAGGTTAAAGCAATTTTAGAATAGCCTACACCTGAGAATGTGGGTGAGGTAAGATCATTTTATGATTTGGCTAGTTTTTACAAAAATTTTATAAAGAATTTCAATTTTGGTTGTAATGCTATGACTAAGACAATGAGGGGAGATAAAAAGGACTTCAAGTGCACACATGGAGTTGATAAGAGTTTTGAGACTTTGAAACAAAAGGTTGTTGAATTACCTGTATTGGTTGTACCTGATTACAACAAAGTATTTCAAGTTGAATGTGATGCAAGTGGTAATGCAATAGGAGTTGTATTAAGTCAAGAAGGTAAACCCATTGCTTTCTTTATTGAAAATTTGAATGATGCTAAAAGGAAATATTGTGTATGATCAAGTATTTTATACTATTGTCCAAGCATTGAAGAAGTGGAGACATTATTTGATTCCTAAAGAGTTTGTACTATATACTAATCATAAAGGTTTACAATACTTGGGAAGTCAACATAAATCGAATCAAACACATATGAAGTGGGTTGAGTATTTGTAGAGTTTTACATTTGTGATCAAGTTTAAGAGTGGAGTTACTAACAGAGTTGTTGATGCATTGAGTAGAAGACATTCTTTATTGACTGAAATGAAGGTTGAAGTTCTTGGTTTTGATGAAATGAAAGAGTTGTATGATGTTGATCCTAATTTTGCTAAGATGTGGAGAGAGTGTAGAGCACCAAATATAATAGATCACATAAGTATGATGAGTATTTCATTTAAGAAGGTATGTTGTTCAAAGGTATTCAGTTGTGTATTCCTATAAATTCTATTAGGTTGAATCTGATTAAGGAAAAGCATAGTGGTGGATTAGCTAGACATTTTGGAATTGACAGGACATTGAGTTTACTAAAAGAGAAGTATAATTAGCCACAAATGTATAAGGATGTTCAAAAATTTGTAAAGAGTTCTGGATTTTGTCATGTTGCAAAAGGGGTGAGTTAAAATACTAGTTTGTATACACCTATTACTGTTCCTAAGAAACCTTGGACTGACATCAGTATGGATTTTGTTCTTGGATTGCCTAAGATAGTGAAAGGGTATGATTCCATATTTTTTTGTAGTGGATAAATTTTCTAAGATGGCTCATTTCATACCATGTAAGAAGACATCAGATGCTGAGCATATTGCTAAACTTTTCTTTACAGAGATTGTGAGATTGCATGGATTACCAAGAAGTATTATTTTAGACAGAGACAATAAGTTTGTTGGTTATTTTTGAAAGACTTTTTGGAAGAAGATGGATACTGAGCTAAAGTTCAATTCTACATTCCATCCATAGATAGATGGATAGATAGAGGTTTTGAATAGAAACTTGGGTAATTTATTGAGATGTTTAGTTCAGAATAAGCCAAATAATTGGGAGATGGTATTGGCACAAGCTGAATTTGCATATAACAATTTTGTAAATAGGAGTACAAGGAAGACACCTTTTGAGATTGTTATTCGAATGCATCCTAGAGGTATATCAGACTTGAGAGATGTTGCTAGTGAAGAAAAGAAAAGCACTACAGGAGAAGAATTTGCTGATTTTATGAAATCTTTGCATTAAGAAGTGAATTTAAGGTTGGAACAAAGTAATCAGAAGTATAAGGGGAATGTTAATCAGTCTAGAAGACACCATGATTGTCAAGTTGGTGATGAAGTGATGGTTCATTTGAAGAAAGGAAGATTCCCAGTTGGAACATACAGTAAGCTAAAGATGAATAAATTTGGACCTTGTCAGATCTTGAAGAAGTTTGATAGTGGTAATGCTTATGAAGTTGAGTTACCTAATGACATGGATATATCTCTGATATTCAATATTGCTAATTTTCATAAGTATCATGAGTCAGAGGATGAATTTATTGTATCAGATGATTATCCTAAGATGCAAATTGAAGAAGTTGAACATATATTGAATCAGAGAGTTGGCAAGAGCACAAGAGAAAAAGATTACTATGAATATTTGGTGAAGTGGAAGAACAAACCTATTGAAGATACTTCATGGATTTCTCAATTTGAGTTGGATTTAGCTCATGTTGTGACATCTCAATTATTCAAGAGAATTATTTCTTTCAACCCCAGTTGTCTAATGCAAGAGCATCTTGGGTTGCCTTTTTATCCTACTCATTTTTGTTCATTCTACATGTTGATGCCAAGTTACTATAGCTCTAGTGGATGTCGAGTTACTATAGCTCTAGTGGATGCTGAGTTACTGTAGCTCTAGTGGATGCCAAGTTACTGTAGCTCTAATGGATGCTAAGTTACTATAGCTCTAGTGGATGCCGAGTTATTGTAGCTCTAGTAGATGATGAGTTACTATAGCTCTAATGGATGCTGAGTTATTGTAGCTCTAGTGGATGTTGAGTTACTGTAGCTCTAGTGGATGTTGAGTTACTATAGCTCTAATGGATGTCGAGTTACTATAGCTCTAATGGATGTTGAGTTACTATAGCTATAGAAATCTAGTATTGACCGAGTGTTCCTTCAAGTGCCAAGTTACCCAGTGTGTTCCAAGTGACTCTTCATGTGCCAAGTTACCCAGTGGATGCTAAGTGACTCTTCATGTGTCAAGTTACCCAGTGTATGCTAAGTGTTAGCATTTGGATGTGATTTCTATGAGCTAACTTGCAGGATTTATTTTGATTGTGACATTTATGTTAAGATCTTTTCTTGGGATGCATCCAGATAGTTGTTGGGTTGACCTTCCTCTTATGTAATGTTCTAGAATAATCTGTAAGCCATTTTGGCAAGTATATATATAGTGTTTAGGCTTAGAGTTAGGAAGTTTTTGAGAAGAGGAATTCTAGAGAGCAGAACTAAAAGTGTGAATTCGTAGTTGGATCTTTGAATGTGAATGTATTTGTAATTGGTCATAACCCAGAAGGCCTTACAATTGGGCATGTATGAAGATGTTTTGATGAATCAATAAAAGTATTTCTCTCTCTTTCTCCTTTGGTTGCTATTCCTTGTGTTTTTTTCTATTGTGTTAACTCTTGCAAGGTGGTTTGGATAGGTGGGTGAGCCTTTGGCCCTAGTTATTCATCCTTTACCTGCATCAATTAGTTCATAGAGAGCCCATCTCTTAACCCATTGCTAGCCCAATGAAGCCATGACTTGATGGCTTCCCAAGATTTCCAAATTCTTTTGGCAACAAAAGTACTATTAATTTGCATAGGTTTAGTGGTCATGAGAAGGGTTTAAAAGCCAATCCCCTTCTAGGTAGGCTGATTAATTAGAAATCATGAATATATGCAATGTTGTAACAATAAAATTTAGATCTTGAGTGGACCACTTAGCACAGAGGGAAATCCCCTATTTATGAGTGTAAATCAGTCTAAGACCACTAGAGTCTTTGAGTAAATAATGGAAATCCCAAGAAACTCTATGAAAGTCATGATGCGCAGCATTAGAGGCCCAAAGGAAATCTCTTAAGAGATGCTCAAGCTTGAGGTAGGAAGCCTTGGAAGGGGCCCAACATGAGGAGTAATAGACATGCATAACAGCTAGCACTTTGGATCAAATCTAGAACTTTTTTGCAAGGGAGAGAGGCTTGGTGATCCAATGGATCCATGCTAGGACAACATTCCATAGCTCCATGAGAAAGGCTTGAAAAGAAAATGGAATGCCCAAAGACTTAAATATTTCACCATGTTGAACCCATCTCCACTCATAGTGTTGCAACCATTGAGTTCCTAGCAAGAAATAATTTCTACAACAAAGGGTCTTGTGCCATTGGATGCCAAACCTAGAGGCAAGGAAAAAAGTAGCCAAGCATTGTAAGGCATTGGCATTATTATCCTCATCCTCCAAAAGAATGAGAAAGTAGTAATCAGAAAAATTGTCATTCACAACCTATATAGTGGAGTTTGGAAGAGAATGACATGCATCAGACCCTGAGAGATAGCATTAGCAAGAAGATAGCCAAATTTTTCCGCCACCTACACTTAAAGAAAGCTACCAAAGGGAAGCCCTTAAAAATAGATCTGTAGAGCCCAAAGGCTTTAGATTGTTGACCATTTATGGTAATACAAATAGAGGCATCACCATAGAGCATCTAAACCAATTGCAAGAATATTAAGCTGAACCCCAATGCTTGAAGCATGGCCAAAATGAAAGGTCATTCAATCTGGTCATAAGCTTTGACAAAATCAATCTTAACAAATAAGGTCCACTATTTGGACTATTGAGCCCACTCCATACCTTCCCAAATAGAAATAATATTTTCTAGAATGTATCTGGACTTAATGAAGCCATTTTTCTCATGATAAACAATCTGAGGGAGTAGATGTCAAATTTTAAGGGATGGAGCCTTGGTAATAATCTTGTAGGAGAAATTCAACAAAGTGATAAGCCTCCAATTGTAGATTTCCTTTGGATCACTGGCTTTAGGTATGAATTTGATATTACCCTTATTAGTAATGTTTCCTAGGGAATGAGAATTGTAAGCTTCTTGATACACTTGATGCAAATCAAGGCCAATATCATCCCATAGGATTTTGTAAAATTCACATGGGAAACCATCACAACTAGGGGATTTATCATTTGCCATGGAGATGAAAAAATCCTTGAGGTTAGCAAGCAGGATATTTTTCTCACAAAATGCATATTTCTCAGGAGCAAGCCTATTGGGAGTAACAACAAGGCAAGCTTTAAGAGCCTAGACATGCACTATAAAGGATCCCTAAGCGATGAAGACCTTCTCATAGTGATGAACACAGTTCTAAATGATGCTAGGTAGGTCAAAAAGCACTTGTTGGTCTTCCTTTATGCATTTCATGCCCACTATAGAATGACAAGCCCACACAACATTAAAAAATTCTTTAGAATCATGATTGCCAACCTCTAGCCAATAGCGATGGGCTTTGATCTAAGCTCCCTTGATAGCATAGTTGTCGAAAAATTATTTCTAGTGTTGAAGATTAGCAAGCCAAACCTAAAGATCTATATCAAAAAGATTCATGACAAGGGCTTCCAAGGTCATAAGTGGATCTTTAGTAGTGGCTTCATAAGATCTTTTACAATATATGGTCAACTATCTACCATAAATGTAAATAAATCTAACAATATGGAGATTGGCATGATTCCATCATTGAATCCATCCATCCTAGTTGTGGGATCAAGGCTCTAGATTCCAAAATTGAAGAATATGGGGATGGGATAGCCAGGAGGTATTTAGATAAAATTGGGTTTTGCAAGGGAGAGGTTGAGTAGTGTTCTACATGATAGAAAAGAGGCTAGGGTAATGATCTAATGAGGTCACATCTAGCAAAGGGGTGATAGGTAAAGCATGCTTGTATGAGAAGGAAAAAAAGGACTAAGCTAAGCATATCCATGTCAAGTCTCTTTAATACTTTATCTAACCCAGCTTGAAAGTTGGAATAGGTATTCCATACCCTATCAGACTGGCAGTGATTAACATTGGGATCAAATAGGCCTCGCTTGTTTCACATGTAAAATGAGGCCTCTCGCTTGCCAACTACCCATCAAAAAGGAAGGAGCCCTTCCTTCTAAGTTTTTAGCTCAACCATATTGAAATCAACGACAAAAAACCTAGGTCACAAGTGGCAAGTGATCCACCAACCAATGCCACAAGTCTAAATGCTCAACAACATCACTAGGGGCATAAATTTTAATAATACCAAAATAATGCTTCTAAAAAGACAACAAAATTCAAACAATTCTCTACATGGGGTTAGATACATGTGAAATAATAGAAGAAAGTGAATGAGGGGAGAGAAGATTAATAATTCCACCTTATCGAGCCTCATGTTGGGAAGAAAATAAGGCACTATTTGGTCAAATAACTCAGTGTGTGGAAGTGAGAAGAAACCCAACAACTTTAACTTCTTGAAGATAAAGAACATCAAAATGACCAAGCTAACACCTAGTGTCCTAAATAGGATATTTTTTAGGGAGGTTTGTTAGCCCTGACACATTCCATGAGAGACAACTCATGGTAATCCATCTTTCATGTCATCCTCATCCCCAAGAAAGGAGATTTTTTTGTGCAAAAATATGGGAGCATCAAATGAAGGTTATCCAAGAGAGATGACTAGTTGTATCTTCTCCCCATTATCATGAACCTCATCATGGCTTTCAAGGCAATAATCAAAGAGGATCTATGATGAAATCATTGTTTCCACTTGTAGCACTCAAACCCACAAGGGTGTTAGGGTAGGGATGTGAATACTCATTTTCCCCTAAGTACCACAATTTGAAACATGTGGCAGTGGAAGAAAGGGAACTAAAGGCTCTGATAACATCGGGCTTGAATTGGGTCTACCATTATTAGTGGGTAAATAGATCACCTTAGCTATGGTGGTATCATTTCCTTTTCTCACAATAGTAGTCCACTCATCTTTTTTGGTAGTCAGAGCCAGTTTGGCTTTGGAGATAGGTGGATGATTGCATTCCAATAGTAGACAATCCCAAATCTTGTGGTTTATAGATTGACACCAATAGCATGTATTTGAGAGTATTAGGTAAAGAACCTTATGGGTGAAAGTTGTATTATCTATCTATATTTCCATTAATTCTTTGAGGTCCCTAAAGGGGTTGACCTCAACACATACCCTATGCTAGGGGTGAGCATTGAAAAACTTGTTTGGGTCAAGGCAAACAACCTTGTAGATAATTTGTGCAATGACTTACAAAAAGGACCAACATTAGATAGGAAGCCCAAGGAACTCCACCCATATGTGCACCTTAAGCTTGTGATCATCAGAAACAACAAAATTGCATGACCAACACTGGAAAACCATAAGAGCGGATCGAAAAGTCTAGGGACCTCAAATTAAAACATGTCAGCTTGGCCAGGAGTGCCAAAACAAAAAATAAAAAGGCCTTTGGTAAGGATTTGAATGCCTTCAAGGTGGACACCCTGAGGTGTCCAGACCTTGGAAACCCATTCCCACAATATCCTTTTAGAAGGAGTTTGGCCCACAAAATAACCAATCAGGGTTTGTTGTTCTATCGAAGTGCATGCATATCAAATTCCTTGGCATTCAAAACAATATCAGGAGAGGAATCACCTTGTGAAGCATCTTGGGTACAAACTTGTGTAGGTATTTTCTTAGTAGAGCCATTCTCTCCAACAATAGAAACTCCAACACCAGCATCAATTGTTAGGCCAAAGAAGGTTGAGGCCATTATTAGGAGAAGAAAAAGAAAAAGAAAATCCCATAGTAAATGTGGTATGATAGGTAGAAAACTAGAGAGGATTTAGACAAATTCCATACAAACTCTAGGAGAGAACATTTCAACTTGTGATCATTCTTATGCTAAGTAGTCATCTTTCATTTTTTGATATAGATTAAAAATATGTTTTACCTACATTTTTTTCAAACAACAACAAAGGAACCATCTAGCAAAATGACCTTTGATTCATGTTGTGCTCCCCAAAGTCATGAAGGAGTTTATGGACTTATAGACTCTTCATGCAACTTCATTAGTAATTGATGTAACCATTTAGAATGGTACACATCTAACCCCAAGAGGGGATGCATCAAATCCATCATCATCAAATGTTGCACAAGAATCATTCCCACACGTGCCACCTCCTACATCACAATTAGATATTCCATTTGGCTCAACCCCCCCATCCCATCCAACATATGTGCATTAGTTGTTATGGTTTATCTGATGGGTTAGATACTGATGTGAATGAGGATAAATCAACATCACATTCATGTATACATTGTGGAGAAGATTTAAAATGTATACTATTAAGGATGTGACTCTTACTTATGATCTAATTATGGTCATGCTTTTCGAAGAGGCAACCAAGGTATTTTTATTTGTGTTTTGACATGTTTTGATTAAGTAAAAACTGGTTTTAAAGGACCCAAAACCTTTACAACAACAGAATTCTAGAGATAAAAATAATAATAGAGCAATAGTGAAAAGTATCCAATAGCAACCTGAAATAGACCCCCAACAAAAACATCTAGGAGGTCATAAAAGATAAAGCTGGAAAAAATAGCAAAAGTACAGCAAAGGAACAACAACTAACTAGCTAAGAAGTATTTATTAGGTCAATAGCCTAATACACCAGAGTTTGTATACTTTCAGCAACAACCTTCACCTCATCCTTCTTACTAATCTCCTCATTCTTCTTAGAGTGAGCACAGGTATGTATACTTGGTCCCTGAGAGTTAGCCACTGGAAGGGAATCCTGGCTCTTATTAGGCTCATTCCTTTTCAAGAGAACACTCACATTATCCACCAATTGTTTGACCAATTTCTCCATGTTACCCATCCTAGTTTCCAGTTTGGACACCTTCCCCTAAATTTTTCTAATGTCCTTATCGATGACCCTTTGTTTAGCTTCGATCACTAGGACCTTATGCATGAGATTTTTCATTTCTTTAGCATTCCCTATAACTTTCAAAAGCCTGTCAATATGTTGGCCTAAAGTTCACTCCCCTCTAGAAGTTCTGCTTAGTTGTTCAATTTCCTTACCTAGTAACTACATTTTCTACTTGAGGACACCAATATCCTTCAAAATAGAACCTGGTTACCAAATAAACCCTTGGAAGGCCCTCTTCCAACTTCAGTTTTATCACCCAAGTCTGACATATGCCCCTATTCTCCATCATCCTCATTGTTTGAATCCCCATTCTTCTTTGTTTTACTATCCTCCTATTGGCTTAAGGATTTTCTTTTCCTCTCCATTTGTCGAGCCAGAGGCTCAACATCAGAAGGATCAGAGGTTCACTCATCTTGACAATGTTTTCCCTTTCCTTTGCCACCACTCTTCTTATTGTAATGGTCTCTGACTATTTCCTCCAAAAAGTCACTTTCTCAGTCACAATCAGAATCAACATCCTCAACAGTCTTTTTCTTCCTTTTTGAACTTCCACTTGAACCCTTTTTTGAACTAACCATACCCCCTTCAGCTTTGTCTTGCATCTTGGAATCATAGCCCTTTTCCTCAATGCTCCCTTTTGTATCCTAATCAACCCCTTTCAAAGTCTTAGGTTTTATAACATTTTTGGATTTTAACAAATTCTTAATCAAAACCATGAGACCCACATGGCAAACATGCTCTCCATTCGAGTCATTTTGAATGGCCTGTGTAGAAACACGTAGAGATTGTAGGAGATAAAAAGGGAAATTGACCCTAATATCATGTCAAAAATGATTTGCCAACATAAAGTGATAACCATACAATTTTGTGAATCTCCCATCCATAGTCAAATATTCCATAATCACAAAGAGAAGAAAATGCCAAGGTCGAGAAATAGAGGCTAGATTACAATACAAGCTACCTATTTTAATCAGCCTATTCCTCTCTTGTTCTATCTCCACAAAGTCATCAATGGCCTTATCTAAGAGCTTCATTTCCCTATAAAAATTTACCCCATCCATATCCAATTTTATTGCCTCTGTAATGATCTCTTCAGTGACCTCCATACACTGATTCTCAACCATCACAGAGCCATCCTTCCATGATTTAACAAACTGGTGTATAATTGTAGGGTTATTTCCTTTAAGCCTCTCCATGTAAACAATAAAATTGCCATGCCTTAGAATGTCCCACACCTCCAGTTTATTCTTCCACTCTTTGTAACTAGGTGGCTCCACCCTTTTCCTTTTTCTCCCCATACATACAAAGTTCAAAACACTAGTATTCTTTCTCTATAAACCCCAAAATTCCCTACACACACCATTGTCAAAAAAGAGGGAAGGAACAAACAACCCAGAATCTGTGTGAATTGCCCACCTTTCTCAAAATTATAACCCACCTCACACCAAATGAGTCATTCTCATAATTCATTGACAGCATCATATTTAAAGGATTTTTGCTGAGATCTCCATTTATCATGATTGGCATGATTGTGGCCATTTGAAGGTAGGGTATCATATGACTCCCAAATGATAATGTGATCATTTAAACATGCCATATTCGAAGCCCAATCAGCTAAACCATTAGCTTCTCTATAGTTATGAGTTATGATGAAGTTTTGGAATGAATTAATAATGTTAAATGCCTTGGAAATAATATTACTAATAGTCCAAAAAGGTGGATTAATTTTATTTAAACAATTAATGATATTAAAGGAGTCACCTTCTATCCATACATTCTTCAAATTCATACCTTTGGCATAAATAAGACCATTAAAAGCAACAAAAGCTTCAGAAATGTGATTAGTTTGATTCCCTAAAGGTATAGCCATACCACCAACAAAGTCACCATTAGAATTTCTAATAACAACTCTGCATCTTACAATGCCTAGGTTCCCTTTCAAGGCCCTACCAAAATTAATCTTAAACCAATTCAGTGGAGGACAATCCCACCTAGCATTATCCCTACGATTAGGATCCTTTATACTCATACTCAAACTTCTTATATTCCAGTTATTAAGCACCCCATCTTCCCACTCATTACCAAGTGGTTGTCCAGATCCACAATTTTTAATGTTTTCAATCAAAAGGACCTTGATTTTGTGGAAAACCTAAGCAAGATTGGAATCCACCCCTCTAAAGATCCTATCATTGTGCTCCTTCCAGATGCCCCAACATAGATAAGGAAGGATAAAGTCCCACAATTTAATAATCAAAGTATTCTTGGAAGGAACTTTCCAACTAGAAAAGAATAGTTGGATGGTAGCATGGGAGACCCAATCCACATTCATTAAACTCCAAATTTTACCCCAAATCACCTTTGTAAAGGGACAATGTAGCATAATATGATCCATTGATTCCCCATCATTCTTGCAAAGAACACATCGATTAACAATAATGAAGCCTCTCTTCTTAAGAATGTCAAGAGTTAATATTTTATTTTGTAAAAGAATCCAAAAGAAGATATTAACTTTGGGAGTCAAACCTTTCACCCAAGCCCTAGCCCAGCAAGGTTCATCATGATCATCAAAAGAGTCAGCAAAGGCAGAGGCAATAGAGAACATAGCATTGGGATCAAATTTCTAGATCAAAATGTCCTCCTCATAGTTAAGAAAGCAAGCATTCAAGCACTTAGCAAGCTCAGCCAAATTTTGATCCACCCTTTGAAGATTCACCCACAAATCATCCTTCCAATAATCACTCAAAAAAGAACCATATTGATTCTTACATTGCTCCATATACCCATTCCACCTTGGATCATCACAAAGAGGGTAATCCAAGATCCAAATGTCTTCCCAAAAAGAACTTTCCTTCCATTACCCACCTTCCATTTAAGCCCTCTCCTTTAAATATGTTTAGATTTTTTAGCATTCTTCCATATCAGAGAACCTCCTTGGTCAGCATCAGAAGAAAGGAAGTGTTGAAAATCAAAGTGGTCCCTATTATATTTATCATCCCAAATATTCCTCCATTCCCCCTCTTCCTTGTGCCATCTCTAGATTAATTTAGCCAGTAAAAGTTCATTCATAGCTGAAATCCTACGCAAGCCAAGCCTTCCCTTACCCCTAGGCATACACACATTCTCCCAAGTAATAAGAGGAAGTCTTTTTTTAGTCTCCATACCAGTCCATAAGAAATTCTTCTAAATTTTCTCAATAGAAAGGGAAAACTTTCTCAGAATTTTAAAAACACTCAAAGCATAAAGCGGGACACTTTGAAAGATAGATTTCAAAAAAATAACCTTCCTAGCCTGACTAAGGAGAGAACCCTTCCAAATAGTAAGTTTCAAGTGAAATGTATCAATCAGGGAGTTCCAAAAGCTATCAAAAGGAGATAAACTGAAAGGTAAACCCAAATAGGTTCCTGGCAAGGATCCCCTTTCACAACCAATAATCCTTTTAATATTTAATTGGCCTGCCTCACTAACATTGATAAAGTAAATCACACTTTTACTCCAGTCTATAGTTTGACCAATAGCCATACCATAATCAGCCAATGCCTTCTTTATGTTCCTAGCATTTCTCACCAAAGCCTCCCCCAAACAATAGAATCATCAAAAAATTGTTGGTGTGAACACACAAGAGTAGAGGAAGAAGGGTTGAGGCCAACAAAGTCCCCTTTCACCACCATATTATTCACAAATCTTCCAAGCATTCAGCCAAGATAACAAAAAGAATAGGAGAGATTTGGTCCCCCTATCTAAGGCCCCTAGAAGCCTTAAATAAAGATGTACGGGAGCCATTTAAAAGCACTGAGAAAGAAGCCAAGGAAACTAACATGAAGATAAGGTCCCTGAATCTTTTACTAAAACCAAACACTTCCAAGCACTTGAGAAGGAAAATTCAGTCCACTCTATCATAGGATTTAGAGAGATCAAGCTTAAGAATAAACCCTTCCTTCTTAGACACCACAAGAGAATGTATATTTTCATGAATTGAGATAATGGAGTCCAAAATCTATCTACCTGGCACAAACCCATTTATTGTTTTGACATGTTATTAATTAATTTCACCTTAAATTGATAAAATTAAATAGATTTGTATTTAAGGAAGAATAGATATTGATACTCAATATTGAGATATTTCACATATTTTGATATATGCATGTTGTAGGGTGCATCAAGTGGTAAGAGCACACCTCGCATTGTTCATTTGAGTGGATGTACATGGTAAGCTTGAACACTTGAGGTGAAGCAAACAATATTTGGTAGAATAGAATAATACTTTTTGTTTTGAAAATATTAATTCTTAATAAATTTGTCTATTCAATTGGTATTTTATAGGGCTTGTTTGCAACTTACGCATCCTAAATTGATGATGTGATGTTTTCAACCATTGGCTTTAGCATACAGAGTTTCATGGTGTCACATCTTGCACTGCTCTTGTTTACAATCTTGATATAACTCACATAGTATCATATTTATTTCTCTTGTGTTACTTATTCTTTTGTTAGGATACCACACCTACCTTGAGGTCATTGAGAAAGAGGAAGAAAACATCAAGGACATCCAAACAAAAAAGGTTAATAAGTTTAATTCTATATTCGTTAAAATATATTATGATTGAAGATGATAAAATTTCTATTCTATATTGATGAACATTGCTCCATATACCCGTTCCACCTTGGATCATCATAAAGAGGGTAATCCAAGATCCAAATGTCTTCCCAAAAAGAACTTTCCTTCCATTACCCACCTTCCATTTAAGCCCTCTCCTTAAAATATGTTTAGATTTTTTAGCATTCTTCCATATCAGAGAACCTCCTTGGTCAACATCAGAAGAAAGGAAGTGTTGAAAATCAACGTGGTCCTTATTATATTTATCATCCCAAATATTCCTCCATTCCCTCTCTTCCTTGTACCATCTCCAGATTAATTTAGCCAGTAAAAGTTCATTTATAGTTGAAATCCTACGCAAGCCAAGCCCTCCCTTACCCCTAGGTATACACACATTCTCCCAAGAAATAAGAGGAAGTCTTTTTTTAGTCTCCATACCAGTCCATAAGAAAGTCTTCTGAATTTTCTCAATAGCAAGGGAAAACTTTCTCAAATTTTTAAAAACACTCAAGGCATACACTTTGAAGGATAGATTTCAAAACAATAACCTTCCCAGCCTAACTAAGGAGAGAACCCTTCCAACTAGCAAGTTTCAAGTGAAATTTATCAATCAGCAAGTTCCAAAAGCTAGCAGAAGGAGATAAACCCAAAGGTAAACCCAAATAGGTTCCTAGCAAGGATCCACTTTCACAACCAATAATCCTTTTAATCTTTAATTTTCTTACCTCACTAACATTGATAAAGTAAATCACACTTTTACTCCAGTTTATAGTTTGACCAATAGCCATACCATAATCAGTCAATGCCTTCTTTATGTTCCTAGAATTTCTCACTAAAGCCTCCCCCAAAACAATAGAATCATCAACAAATTGTTGGTGTGAACACACAAGAGTAGAGGAAGAAGGGTTGAGGCCAAAAAAGTCCCCTTTCACCACCATATTATTCACAAATCTCCCAAGCATTTAGCCAAGATAACAAAAAGAATAGGAGAGATTGGATCCCCCTGTCTAAGGCCCCTAGAAGCCTTAAAGAAAGATGTAGGGGAGCCATTTACAAGCACCGAGAAAGAAGTCGAGGAAAATAACATGAAGATAAGGTCCCTAAATCTTTTACTAAAACCAAATGCTTCCAAGCACCTGAGAAGGAAAATCCAGTTCACTCTGTCATAGGATTTAGAGAGATCAAGCTTAAGAAGAAACCCTTCCTTTTTAGACACCATGAGAGAATGTATATTTTCATGAATTGAGATAATGGAGTCCAAAATATGTCTACCTAGCACAAACCCATTTTGTGTTTTGACATGTTATTAATTAATTTCACCTTAAATTGATAAAATTAAATAGATTTTTATTTAACGAAGAATAGATATTGATACGCGATATTGAGATATTTGACATATTTTGATATATGCATGTTGCTGGGTGCATCAGGTGGTAGGAGCACACCCCGCATTGTTCATTTGAGTGGATGTACATGGTAAGATTCAACACTTGAGGTGAAGCAAAAAATATTTGGTAGAATAGAATAATACTTGTTGTTTTGAAAATATTAATTCTTAATAAATTTGTACATTCAATTGGTATTTTATAGGGCTTGTTTGCAACTTAGGCATCCCAAATTGATGATGTGATGTTTTCAACCATTGGCTTTAGCATACAAAGTTTTGTGGTGTCACATCTTGCACTCCTCTTGTTTAAAATCTTGATATAACTCACATAGTATCATATTTATTTCTCTTGTGTTACTTATTCTATTGTTAGGATACCACACCTACCTTGAGGTCATCGAGAAAGAGGAAGAAAACATCAAGGACATCCAAATAAAAAAGGTTAATAAGTTTAATTCTATATTCATTTAAAATATATTATGATTGAAGATGATAAAATTTCTATTCTATATTGATGAATGAACTAGACTTGTTTATTGTAAGTGCATGTAGAACCAAATGGGTTTCACAAAACTGATGGATGCACCAGATGTCGTTGATGTTCAAGAGAGGGGAGAGGTAAAATTCTCATAATTTATTTCAATTTCATTTTTTTTTGTTCAAAAATAGTAGAAATCTTGTTCCTTTCTAACTAGATGTCATATGTTATGACTTTTCACACAAGATATGGTTATAGTGGCATCATCATCAATGGTTCCTCCTAATACTAAAGGACCACCATGTGCTAGTTCTATATACAAACTTTAAACATATGCATTTAAATATGATTGTACATGAATTTTTATTTTTAGATTGATTGACAACATGTGTCTATGTTATTAACTTGGGTTAATTGTCTTTTATGTATCACAACCCCCTTTACCATTTCTTTTGGAATATTTTCCACTTTATTTTGCTAGGAGTCATGCTTATCAAAGAGGAGGTCAAACAAAATAGAGGAAGGAGATACGGATTTCAAGTGATTTATTATGTTTTTCCTTTTTGTTCAAGTATATAACATATATTGTATTTTACAATATAGGTAAACATCACAACAATTTCATCTATGGATGTGCCTCCTAATAGCATAGTAGTCCACCTCCAACTTTGGTATGCATTTGTTCTTTATTTCATGTGTCTTATGTTTCTTAGTATTTCTTAATTATAAATGATTGTGCATTAATTTTTTTGATCTGTTACATAGGTTCATCCTTTTATGAGTCCTCATCCCCTATGATAGACCCCATTACGACTGTCAGTGGATTCTCTACATGTCCACTTTGCTAGGATCTGCACTCACTCAGTTTGGAACTCATCACCCTCATCATTCTAGCCTACTATATAAGAATGAGATGAGGTAATCAAAAATTCAACAATTAATGTAAATTGTAGTCTTCTTTTTACTTAATCTGACATTATTTTTGGATATGATATCTAACTTAGCTTTTGAATTATTCTTGAGCACACAGAGTAAGCCACCCAGTGTTGTGAAGAAGCTTCATTTTGATGATCCCATTTCATCATAGACATTCATAGATATATATATTATGTAGATACATTGTTGTGGTCATTTAATGGCCAATTTTACTTTTCTTACATTTGTAGTGTGCATATTAGCCTTCATAAAGGTGATGCCACATTTTGTAACTCTACTTTTGATATGACATATATGCTATATTTTGACATATAATCCTAGTATTTGATCATATTTGATCGAAAATGGAACTGAATATTTGATCTTATTTGCTCATTATAAAAATATGTGTTTTGACAATGAGTTTTCACAACAAGAGCAGTGGTCAAGTTTATGAATGCCATGTATTGTTTTTAGTTTCAAATTTGCAATATGTTTATAATAATATATGTTAGAATTATTAGATAACTATGAGAGGGGGTGAATTAGTTATCCTTGGGTCCAAATCTACCAATCCCACTTTTAACAACATCAAATAACTTAATCAATCTTATAAATCCACTTAGCTAATATTCCAACTCATTAGTAAATCAACTTATTCATCTCAACACTTAGCTTTCTATTTTATTGTATGTCAAATAATATAAACATATAACAATAAATAACATGAAACATGAAAACAACATTCACACAAATATGACACCAGGATTTAATGTGGAAACCCAATTTGGGAAAAAAAACCAAGTAACATGCTACCACTTTTTCACTCTTCTAAAGTGATCTTGTTTAAGAGCCAACCCTATTAAAGGTTACAAAACATAATGTTAGGTGTGACCCTATTAAAGGATTTAATCACCATGTTAGGAGTGGCATTGTTAGAGGACTTTAGAACATTCTATCATAATTTCACCTTGATTAAATGGTATACAATATGACTATTAGATCAACTTTTATTAAAGAATTTTACTACCATAATGATTAGAAAGTAAGAGAAGAGTTGATTTGATCAAATATAATTTACTTTATATGTTTAGATCTCCATTCATCTCATTCCTAGTTTATTGAATGGACTTCATCACATTCTCCATCTCTAATCTCCTTTCCAACACTTTAATCAATCACTCTTTCACCAAATTCTCACTTTTCCTCTATAAATTTTTTCTCCTCTTGTTCTTCATAAATTTTTCAACCTAATAACCAATTAGCTAACATAAAGCATCTCATATGTCTCCTCAAATAGATAGGTTAATATTTTTATGTTTTAACATAACAGTAGATCTTAGGGTTTGATAAGATTCATCAAATCTGTACACTATTTTTTCCTCCTTATTCTTCTTAAAATTTTGGAAACTTCCCATTAAATTCTCACCTTAGATCATTTAGAAAGCTTAATTCATGCATTAAATATGTCAGCTCATTAATCCTTATATTTTACATATTTTGATTGATCCATAAATTCAATTGTGTCAGCCTCAAATCTTGATTCTTTCATAAATTGTTAATTTATTGACACTCGGTCATCACTATGTTCTTCAACTTGGTCATCACTAAGTAGTTTTCTCACAGCTAATACTATCTCACTTGGCTTATACTAGCTCAGTCAACCTTCACTACACTCAGTCACTTCTTCATTTTACCCTTATCTTGCTTGACCATTACTATCACTCAGCTAATACTATTTTTCTTGGCTATTACTTAAGTTCCTTAATTTGCTACTTCAACTTCTGCTCAATAATGCTTAACTTGTTCATTTCTTCCATACTTTAACTCATCTATCTTCTCCACTTAATACATTGATCAAACAACATATTACCTTGTCAAATACCAACTAATCAAGTGCCCATTTTAATTCCATCATACTTATGCCTCTTTATTCAACCACTTCATTAGTTTATCTAGATATATTCTCTTTTCATATCATCTTTATTAATCAATAGATATGACACTCTACATAGTTAGAAAATATCTTAAAAGTAAGGTTTGACATTAATGACAACATAACATTTGTTCTAATTATAGTTTCCAATAATCTCCCTCTCTAGTATTGATCGCAACACCTTTAGTTACCATACAATAAAAAAATTATCCTCTAGATTTTCACTGTCAGCTCCCTTTGTGATATCAAATCTTTATTAATATCCTTAGTTTCATTCTAATTCTAATCCATGTAATCTCTAATATGCATCATTTTTTCTTCTTTACCATTCTCCCTCTTGTAATACTAATTGTATTGGCTCCATCTTTGATATATCTCCATGATGATAACTTAACACATACTACTTCTTTTGATGGTAACTTCACATTCATGTTCTCCCTCTACTTGTAACTTGGATTATAGTTGTCATACTTCTCCACACATCTTTAGGCATTAGATCGCAACTTAGCACATATTCTCCCTCAACAACAACAATGCCAAAGACATCATCCACTGTACATTTCATTCTTTATCTTTTGCACTTATTGATCTTTGAAGTATCTCTCCTTCTATCACCATGTCCCCACTTGCACCTTCATCAAATTATGTTTATTATCCTTCTTTGCACATATTTTCCACACCTTTAGGAATCTCCTAAAGAGTGGACTCTTGCATCAATTTGTAAGATATTTTGATCATAACAATCGACATGATATTGCATCTCTTTGTAGTTTTCTTCAAATATGGAAATGAACCCTAACTTACCTCTTAGATACACATATGAATCCTTAGGTAATTCTTTAGTGAATATATTAGCTATATTTTCCTTTGTATTCACATAATCTAGTCTTACTTCTTTGTCTTGCACTAATTCTCTTAAGTAATGATACTTTATTGCAATGTGCTTGGTCTTTTTGTGCATCATAGGATTCTCAACTATGTTTATAGCACTTTTGTTATCACAATATATCACCATAGGCTTAGTGATCTATTCTTTCATACCTTTCAATAATTGCTTGATCTACACAAATTTTGAATAATAAATTGATGTTGCAACATACTCAACTTTTGTTGTGGATTGTGAAATACAATTTTAATTCTTATTTATCAATGAAATCAATCTCTTTCCTAGAAAGAAAGTGCCTTCACTTGTACTCTTTATATTATTAACATTTCTAGCCCAGTCAAAATCTATGTAAACTTTCATCTCAAACTTGTCATTCTTCTTGTACCATAATCCATAGTCTTTTGCTCCTTTCAAATATCTCAATAACCTTTCAAAGACATTGGGTGATTATCCTAAGGATTAGTAGAGAATCTTGCAATAAGTCTAATAGCTAATGTGATGCCAAGTATGTTGTGAACAACATATTGCAATTTTCCAATCATTGACCTATATAATGTATGCTTTACTTCAGAAAAATCATTATTTATTTTAATTTTTATGTCTAGTAACCATGAGTGTTCCAACATGTCTTGAATCTTCCATTCGAAAGGTTTTCAATATCTCTTTGACATACTTTGATTATGTAATATATATACCTCCTTTTATTTGATAGACTTGCAAATCAACAAAGAATTTTATCTCTCCAAATATTGACATCTCAAATTATTTCTTCATCTCATTAGAAAATGATTTGCACAAAAATTCTTGTCCTCCAAATATAATATCATCAACAACTATTATAGCTAACAATATCCTATCCTCGGATTTACTTTTTAAAATACAAATTGTTGTTGTCATTAGTTCTTTCATACCATTCTCTAGGATATTTTTTCATACCATACAATGCTTTATGCAACTTACATACCATGTTCTTCTTTCTAGGGTCAAAAAATCTTCAAGTTGTTCAATGTAGACTTCTTCTTCAAGATTTCATTCAAAAATCTAGATTTGACATCCACTTAATATACCTTGAATCCTTTGTAAGAAACATATTCAAGTAATTTTCTCACTCCTTCCAAGCTTGTAACTAGAGAAAATATATCTCCATAGTCAATTCCTTTCTCTTGTGCATATCCCTTGCAAACTAGTCTTTCTTTGTTCCCTGTGACTTCACCTTTCTTATTCAACTTATTTCTAAATACCCACTTTATTCCAATTACATTCTTATCCTTTGGGCTTGGTAGCAATGTCCATGTGTTGTTCTTCTCTATTTGGTCAATCTACTCATTCATTTCTCTAATCCAATCTTCATTCTCCAATGCATCTTTAATTGTTTTAGGTTCAAACTCACTTAGTAGACATGTATCATTCTTCAACTTTTTTCTTGTCATGATTATTGAATATTTGTCTGCAATTGTTTGATCAGGTTTATGGTGCCTTATCACTTATTTTCTAAGATATGTTCAGATCTTCTTTCTCCTTGTTGTAGTTCACTAGGTCCAACTTTCTAATCTTCTACAAATGCTTCTTGTTGTAATTTGACTCTTTATATCTAGTGTTCAGTCTCCTCTGTCTCTGACTTGGCTCCTACAACCTAATGTTCTATAACTTGTTGATGCTCAACAAAGATTCTTTGTTGTAACTCAGTAGTCACTTTCTCTTGTTTAGGTAAGATACTTGGTTCTCCTTCATATATGTAGACAAAATTTATGTAATCTCTGGGGCTCTTCTTGCATTCTTCTTCATTTTTTTCTACAAATTGATCAACTCTAACATTTGCACTTTCCACAATTTTGCTAGTGTTAGAATTCAAATACTTGAATGCCTTTTTTTTAGTAGAATATCCTAAGAATATACCTTCATCACTTTTTGCATCAAGTTTTCCTTTTCTTGAATCTTTCAATATATAATACTTGCTTCCAAATGCATTGAAATAATTGACATTAGATGCATATCCATACCACAATTCAAAATGGGTTTTATTTGTACTTTTCTTGACTTTACTCAATTAAGTGTATAAATAGAAGTACTTATAGCTTGTCTCCAATACTTTTGTGAAACACTCTTTTCTATCATCTATGTTCTTTCACAGTCCATAATTGATCTATTTCTTCTTTCAGCTATCCCATCTTGTGGTGAAGTCCTAGGTGCATGCATTTTTCTTTTGATTCCTTTGTCATTGTAGAATGTGTTGAATTCCTCAGATATGAATTGATCTCCTCTATCTAATCTCTATCATTTCAAATTTTTACATTTTTCCATTTAGACTCTAGCCAAATACCACTTTAACATTTGAAAAGAATCATATTTTTCTTTTAGAAATATTGTAATCATCATTCTAGGGAAATCATCAACAAATAGGATAAAATACTTGTCACCACAATAACTTTACACTCCAATTGGACCACATAAATCGGTATGAACCAACTCCAAAATATCATCAAAAGAATAAATCTTGTTCTTGAAACTAGACTTTTTCATTTTTCCCATTTGACATTGTTTGTATGTCACTTTACCCATTTTTCTCGATCTTGGTAATCCTCTTACTCTTTTCATCTTATTAATGTGTATCAAATTATAAAAATTCACATGACATAGTCTCTTATGCCATAACCAAACATCTTCGGATTGTGCAAATAAACATGCATTTTCATATAGGTTTAGATAGAACAAGCTACCTCTTGTTTTCTCTCCACTTCCTATCAGTTCACTAGTAGCATCATAGATTTTTTCCTCCTTGTTTTGAAAATTCAACTTGGTAGCCTAAACTATTCATTTGTGCCACACTCAATAGATTATATTTTAATCCATCAACCTAATATGCATTATCACATTTGATATTGTCATTCAATATAATAGATCCTTTACCTTTCACATAACATGGTGTAACATTTCCAAACTTAACAAAACTTCCATTATAGTGTTCTAGATTTTAAAACTTACTGGCATTACCAGTCATATAATGTGAGCAACCAATATCAATTATCCATTTATCATTCTTACTCACATGTGAAATAAGAGTAATCTCCTCAAATTTTTCATCTCTATCAAATTCATCTTTCATTGCAACATAAATCATTTCTTCATCATGTTCATTAGAACCATTTTCTTTAATAATGTAAGTAGATTTCTTACCTTATCCTTTATAGTCTGTGTTACCTAAGTTGTCTCAGTTATCTCTCCTTCCTCGATATCTATTGTCTTTTCTTTCCTCCTTTTCATCTTTGTTAGGACATCTTGCAGAAATATGACCAACTTTATTACATGTAAAACATATTATAGGAAGTTTACCTTTATATTTGCATTTTCCTCTTGGTAGCCTACTCAATAATATTTCAAGATCATCAAGATCGTCATTTGATTCACTATCACTATCCACAAGCTTACACTTTTTGTTTCTTTAAGATCCATCAAGGGTTAGTTAAGATTTGAAAGAAAATTCAATAGTAGAAGGTGTATAATCATCAAAAATTGACAATTCAAATGTAATAAGTCTACCAACTAGACTATATAGGGACAAATCATTGCCAAGTGTACGTCTCAGTTCTTGTATTGTAGATACTCTAATAGCATAGATAGGAAGTAAAGTTTTTAATACCTTGTTGATCATATTCTCATCAGATGTCTCCTCCAACACCTTTGATTACATTCACGAATTCTTTAACTTGACCAAAATACTATGAAATAGTTTCTCCTTTCATTCTCATGTTATCAAACTTGCCTCTCAAACTCTTAGTTTTAGCTCTTAATAAATTTTTGTCTCCATGAATTTGTGCCTACTTATCCCAAATTTTCTCTATAGTAGTGCAATCCTTCACATCATCAAACTTATCTTAAGGAAGATGAAAAATCTATCATCATTGTATTATGCTCCTGATTTTCTTTTATTTTCTCATGGGTCTAGGAAATTCTATATATTAATTGTCCTAGTAGTATAGTGTATAATATCTAACTCTAGATAGATGCAATCTCATCAGACATTTCCATGCTAGGAATTTCTCTTTGTTAGCTTGGGTACCTCTATTTTGTACATCTTGATCTTTAGCTTAAGTCCTTATAAACTGTCCTTGCAAGCACCAAAGCTTGATACCAATTGTTAGAATGATTAGAATAACTAAGAGGGGGTGAATTAGTATCCTTGAGTCCAGATGTACCAATCCCACTTTAAAAAACTTTAAACAACATAATTAATATTATAAATCCACTCGGCCAATATAAAAACTCATTAGTAAATCAAATTAGTCATCTCAACACTTAGCTCTTTGTTTTAGTGTATGCCAAATAATAGAAACATATAACAATAAATAGCATGAAACATAAAAACAACATTCAGAAAAGTTTGACTTCAAGATTTAACATGCAAACCCAATTTGGGAAAAACCATCAAGTAACATGCTATGAATTTTTTACTCTTTTAGAGTGAGCTCAATTAAGAGTAAACCCTGTTAAAGGCTACAAAACACATTGTTAGGTGTGACCCTATTAAAGGATTTAATCACCTTGTTAGGAGTGACCTTGTTAGAGGACTTTAGAACATTCCATTAGAATATCATCTTGATTAAAGGGTTTACAATATGATTGTTGGAAACATACAATTGGAACAATTTTTGATTATTCATTGATGTCAAATCTATTGATAAGACAAATTGCTACCTAATCTAATGTCATGTCTATTTGGTTGATGAAGAAGATTTGAGAAATTGCTCATAACAATAGTACCTAGAGGAAAGGTTGAGTTATGAAAAGGATATTACAATGGATATTTGATTAGATAGAATTTGATAAAGAAAAGTGATTATTTACATCAAGAAAATAAAGTGAAGCCGAGCAATAGAGTAAAAATCTAAGGAATGCAAAGTGATGCTAGTGTCAACCGAGCCACAATTAGTGTCAAGAAAATCTAGTATTGAAAAAGTGTCAGTATTGACCAAGCAAGATTGTTGATGTCAAGCCAAAAGATTTACAAAAACCAAGTAATTCAATGATGACTAAGTGCCAGAAGTTAGAGATTTCCAAGTAATAATATTGGGAATGAATTTGAGGAAATTGTGAGATCTAGTTGATTCAATTGATTTCTTTAGAGATGTAAATCGTATTGAAGATAAGATTGATAAGTTGGATCATTAAATTCAAGGAGAGGATTAGGTAAAGACCTAATAGATAGATTCTAGAGAATTTTCTATAAGATGAGCAAGAAGATGGATAGATATAGTAAATCATGTTGAATCTGATCGTAAACCCTAAGATCTATGGTAATTGTGGAAAATGGTAAAGCAAGAATTGCCTATTTAAAGAGGTATAGAGCCAAATAAATAATTTTTTTTGTATAAGGTTGTGTGATGCATATGAGAAAGGTATATAGACAAAATTTAGATCAGATACGCACAAGGGTGAACACAAGAGTGTGCTAGGTGAATGTGAAGCTAAAAGAGAGAACTTGCATAGATGTTGTTGATATTGATAAGTGAATCTAAGTAGATGGCTTAAGTGTTGGTGAATAGAGAAGGTTGATTACTTTAAGGGTTGCCAAGAAAATCAAGAATAGAGATGGCAACGTGGAGCTTATTAGTAAGTTAGCACAAGGACAAAACATAGATATAAACTTACAAAGTGAGTTATGGTCATCTAGATCAAACCCTACTATTTTATTTATAATCATTGTCAATAGTTTTTATTGAGATCCTTTTAATAGAGGATTGAAGGATTTGAGCAATAAGCAATAAAAATCCACAAATCCCTCAAATACCTCCATGTAAAAACCTATCACAGAGAAGAAAAAGAAAAGAAGATGTGAGGGTTTTCTATGAAAACATGCAAATTGTATTCTTAGAAATGAAAAAGATGCAAGATAATTACAAACAATCAATCATTATAGAAGGAGATCGAAACCTCAAAAGGGTAATCTAAAAGGTAAAAGGGTAACCTAAAAGGTAAAATGCTATTTAATAATTAATTATTAATTATTAAATGAGAATGCAAAAGGTGCATAAAGTGAAATCTTAAGAAGGGAGAAAAGGTGATTCAATTAATGAAATTAAATTAACCTTTTTCTCTAACTCCCCCTGCCCCCTTAAGATAAGAAAAAATGCAGCTACAAACAATGCAGAAAGAACAAGGAAACTACAATGTAATGCTGAAAGAAAACTTGGCTCCTGGCAAAAAGGCCTAATGAGGTACCCAATCACAATCAAATCTCTATGAAATAGAGAAATGGAGAAAACCCAATGGGAAAAACTCTACTCCAAAAAGAGATAGAAAAGAATGTATAAATGAAAAATCTCAAGAGAATTTTTCAAGCCCATAAATACAATGAAAGCCTCCATGATAGAAACTTGAGAGTCCATAGCCCCCATAAAATGGCAGAACTCCTGTGTCAATGAACATATCAATGTGGTTCTAATTTGAAGGAATAAAGGTAGTGGACAAGGATGATGAAACTATAGCATGTAAGGTGCAACTAGAAGTCCTAGTTGATGCTCAAAGAAGAAAGCATGAGAATCCTAAAATGGAATCTCCAATGAAGGTGGAATAATACGTGTGTTGAATCTGTCATCTAAGAGGAGATGTGTGTCCTCTGATATATCTTCAACAACTACAATATGTCACTCCATGATTGGATCTACAATAGTAGGTAATGATGAAGATAAATCTTCTGCAAGAGATGGAATCTAAATAGGAGGTGGTGTAGAAGTCACAACACTGGTCTTAGAAACAACACATAAGTTCAAGTGACCTGACTTCACCTCGGTAGACTCTTGTGAAAAAAGAGAGTGAGTCTTTAATAGTAGAGATGGTGGACCAAAATGTGAGAAGGAATATAGGTTTGAAGTATGATCAATAGTCCCTATAGCAATAATGTTTCATGTCTCACTATCTCTAATGTGCACTAAATCTTATGCAAACTCAACTGTCTTCCCTGTTCCACTGTGTGTAATTCGATAAATAAAAAGAAGGTTAGAGGACAAAGATGGAACACAAAGTACATCATGAAATGTACCTTCATCAATATCAATAGAACCTTTCCCGTATACAATCATAAAAATATTATTCCCTATCAATATGTGTGGAGTAGGAGAAGCCTCAAAAGAAGAGCACAAATGTTGAGCAGATGACATATTGTATGAAGCACCTAAATCCAATAACCATCTAGAAGAATGAGGAATAGTACTTGCACATAGTGCATGATCCATACCTATATCTTTACCATCTAACTAAAATGATGATGATGAAGAAGTTTTGTGAGAAGTAGAAGGAATATCAATGTTTCTCTTATGAAGGAGAGTTGTCAAATCTAAAACTTTTTTGGCATAGCCATCTAACTTCTTCTCATACCAATGTGACTCATCATGATTAGGCTTATTACAATAAGTACATTTTAGTCTTTGTAGAATTGATTTACTCCCTTTAGGAGGAGCTGTGCCTAATGAATTGTGAGTTTTGGAATCAATCTGAGACTCTATAGAATGAGATTTTTGAGTATTCTCCTTTGTCCGTAAAGATGGTCAACCTACCAATGCATGACTCTATGAGCCTATGAGAGGATCCAACCGAGAGAACTTAGCTTGCTCTTGATTCAACTAATCACATAAAACCTCAAATAATGGCATGGTAAATCTATTACCCAAAGCATCTTTGGTGGAAAACAAGGTAGAATAAAACATGTGAAAGTTTCCATGAAGCTCAAAAAGAATCGGGTAGATACACTCAATATCAGTCTTCGTCTTCCCACAACCCTGTAATAAAGATCTTAGTTGTTTGAATTTCATCAAAAAGTCCTCAACGGAGGGAAAAGAATCCAATATAAGTGAGGTAAGCTCTTCCTCAATCTAAAGTACCCTAAACTCATTCACTATACCAAACAAGCCTTCAAGCTTGGTCCACATGTCTAGAGGGGTATTGCACCCATCAAGATGAAATTGTAGACTGTCGGAGACCTATAAGGAAATCAATCCTATTGCCTAATCCATCTTGTAATGTATTGCATGACCTTAAAGGGCCTCTATAAAATTGGTTGCACTACATCTAAACAAGACCACAAGCCTTTTGACCAAAGAAGTCATTTCATCAAGGTCTTCCAAGTGTGATAATTATGAGCTGCCAAAAGTTCTAGAGAAGAAGAGGTCTTGGCCATTGTTTTAGAAAGTGTTGAAATTTTTGAAAAAATTTCCAGTTTACTAATGTAAATAATAGAAACAATAATACAAAATGCTCTCCCACAATACAAAAACTGAACCCTAGTTGCTAGAAGGAATGCATAAATGAGAGAAGAGAAAAAAGCTTTAGATATGAATCACAAATACCTATTTTTTGCAGAGATTACTTTAGTGGAAAATATTCACCTTTTGACAATCATGTCTCATGGGTTGATCCTCATTTTGTGATTAGCACATGCAATGTAGGCCAACCGCGTCGCTAAATATTTATCAAATTTGGGTTCAACACCATGGTAGTCACCCATTAGTTATCAAATGATTGGTCAAAAATATTGATCCAATTGCCAATGCAATATACATTTTGGATACATTTATTTTACACATTTCCCCAGCTTTTGCATGTTTATTTTTTATTGGCCCACATTATTTCACCATTACTATAACCAAATAATTTTCCATTGGGTTGGGCATCACCTACCATTTTCCTGACATGTGTTGACCACCAGCCTCATTTAGCCAATTGTTTGATACTATGAGCTTGCATAGGAAGGTGCACTTTTCCTATATTTGATATTCCCACTTGTTAATCCTACGTAATTTGCCAACTTAGATTGGACTATAAGATATTATTATTCTACACAATTCACTATGTTTTGGTCTAGAGACTAGCATTTCTTATTGTCGTCAAGGATTCAAAGTGCTAAGTGCATTTCCCATTGACTCATGGACCTTGGTTTTTGTAAAAGGTAAGTGATTTTTTTTTTTTTATGTCAACAATGGTACTAGCATACTAGTACAGTGGTACTAGTTATTTTTTAGTTTTATTATCTAGTGTCCACTGGTGACTAGACATCTCACATGCTAAGATAGCCTATAGGTTTGTGAATTATATTGGGTAGTACTATAGATTGTAGTACAATAGTAGTAGTACTATTTTTGGGAGAATGAATCATATTATTGTTATTATATGTAGTCTAAGTAGTATACTATCACTATTCACAATCTTTGAGTCATCACTATTTGAGTCTTTTGTTCAACAACTAAGTTGATTTATGTTTTGCAACCTTTATCAATTTTCAATGTCAAACAAGGGGGGTAATAGGGGTTCTGGTAGGATCATTGAAAGCCAAGAGAGGCCACCATTACCAAAACATAGAAGCATAGCAACATATTTTGGTGGTGGAAATATTGGCAACCTACAAGATTCACAACTTAGATCTCAAGTGCTTATTGAAAAAGGAGATTCATCACAAGTTGGAGACTCATACTGTATTAAAGTTCAAGTTGGTAAACCTAATATCTTAGTCTAGAATGAGCTTGAACATGATTTGGAGGCACTTCCCCTAAGTAGAGAGTCAGAAATTGATATTATAGAGTTGGAGTCTATCCTAGACCAGTCGGGTGAGAAAACCAAAAGTGATTCCATAAATCATGTTCATGCACAAAAGGGAAAAAAAAATTGGAATCAAAGAAAGATCAATCTCGTTGGGATCTATCCAAAAGGAATTTTTAGTTAGAATGGGTGGAAAAGTACTAGTTTATTGAACCAATGACCAATCCAATTGATGGTGAGCCTCTTGTAGAATGTAAATGTAACATTTTCACAGAGATAACAAAGAAGGAGAAGAGGTTGCAACTTAAACTTGATACCATAGAAAATCATGTCAGTAAAGTTTACAAAAAGGAAACTATAGATGGAGCTGAAAAATATGTGCTAAGAAAATAAAGGACAACTATCTACATATCAAGAATGTCAAAATATACGAGTTACACCAGTAAATACAGGAGAAGCATTCTGCAGTAAAAAGTTCCATCAAAGATTTCATTGGAAAATCAATGGAAGTGCAAAATATGGGAAAATTAGTTCAATTAAGTGTGGTCTTTTATATTTTGAGTAGAGCATGTCCTATGAAAGACTACCCTTCAATTACTACCTTATAGCATTTTTTCAAACTTTGAAACTATCCAAATAGTCACTGGTCAGTAAACAGTAGGTGAGAATGGGTTAGATGTCTTGCATAGGTTAAAAAAGAAGATATGAAGGAAAAAATAAAACACTCAAATTTCATTACACTGTCTCTAGATGAGGTTACAACAATTGATAATACTTTTTGGGTGTGCATGCATGTTTATACTGTAAACAATCTTTTTCGTCAACCCTTTCTACTATCTGTTGCTAAATTGAATTGCTATGTGACAACTTAAAATTTATATGATTTATTAAAGAGTACTCTAATTGAATGTGGAGGTTTGGATTAAATGGAGATTGTCAAAAAGTTGGTGTGTGTTGGAGCAGATGGAGCTTCAATTATGTAAGGTCATAAAGGTGGTCTTTGCAAAAAGATCAAGAATGATTTTGCACCCTATGTTATTCCCATTCATTGCATGGCCCATCAAATGAATCTAGCTTTTGGAATTGTCAGCAATTTTGGTTGTGTAAGTAAAGTGGAATCTCTAATCAAAGAGATTTACCAATACTTTTGTCAAAGTCCAAAATGAGTCGGAGAATTTCAACACTTCGTTCAAGGACTTATTGATGGGAGGAAGCTTCTAAAAGAAAATGATACCAAATGGATCTTTTTGGATGGACTAGTACATCGAGTAACCTTTGAATATCCTTCATTGCTTGGACTAATCCACTCTATGTGAGACAGATTCCCTTGACTATATTCAAGTTTAACTAATTTTAAGATACTCTTAACTTTAGCAACTATTCTCCCCATGCTACAGGACATGAGAAATATTATAAAAAAGGTTCAACAAAGAGCTATGTATATTGCAAAATATAATAAGCTATGTAAAATAACATGTAATAGCTTGGATACTCTATATCAATTACTACCATTAGATGAATCAAAGTTTGCAAAGTGGATAGAAATCACAGATTTGAACAATCCTCTGAAATTTTTACATATTGGTGTAAATAATGAGGTTTATGTCAAGGTACATGGAGTTGACATACCAATGCAATACTATGCCCATATCAACCCCAACTCTAACCCCAATGAAGCAAGAAGAAAAGTTGAATCAAAACTAAAGAAGGTACTTTCACGTGTTACATGTGAAGACTTTAAGAAGATCAAAGACTTTGTGCTTGACTCTATCAAGTGAGTTTGCTACAATCTTTCATCAAAAATTAGATTCAAATTCCCCCCAGAGGAATTTCTCGAAGCAATGTCAATTGTTATTCCAGAATATTGGTCTCTAAACTATCTAACTAATTTTTGAAGAAGGATGATGACTTTGATTCAGTAGTTTTGCAAACCTAAAGTAATCAACGGAGTAACTATAAATAGAATTTTAGATGAATCTTGACTGAGAGATCAATCATATTCTTTTGCAAACATAATGAGGGAAAAATATGATCTTATGGAGAACCCAAATGAAGAGGGAGCAGTAACAAAGCTTTGAAAAAACCTTGGTGAGAGTAATAAGTTGAAAGAGTCAATGCTAGAATATTTTAAGCTTAATGATTTATGTTTGACAATGATATTGGGTTTAGTGGAGGATGACAGATTTTTTAGTACTTTGGGCTTCTTGAAGTCAAAGGTTAGAAATAAATTAGACAAAAATTTGGATAATTGTTTGAGGCTCTATAATTCTAGGTATGAGGTAGATAGTTTCCCTTATGATAGGGCTCTTAGCATTTGCAAAAACCAATTTCAAAGAAAAGGGATTGCCAACATTTTAGACCCAAGTAGCGGTGGCAGTGGTAGTGGTAGTGGCAATGGTAGTGACGGTGGTAGTAGTGGTGGCAGTGGCAGTGGTTCATGTCCTGATATTGGAAGAAATGAAGATTATGTTGACTTTGGCATGCATATTGATGCTAATAGTGAATCTAAAGAAAACACAAAAAATAATGAAATGTTATATGCAATAAATGAGGAGAATTTTGATGATAGTGATGTCGAGCCAGTCCAAGCGGATTGGCAAGTATAGCAGCTTCTCAACATCAAGTTCTAACTTCTATGTGAGTCAAGTAGTAGGCTATTAGTAGTAGCTCTAATCTAAGACTTTATCTACTAATTAATTATGTTTATAGAATTCAATTTATAGCCTTCATTCACTATGTTTTTATAGATGCTTAGTTTTTTTTTGAACATGTTGATGTTACAAACTTACATGTTGAGTTTTTCATTGATTCTAGTTTCTTTAAGAAATTGTAACATAATGCATTTAATAGAATAAGCTCTATTTTTAAAAAATTGTATTATAATTTATAATTATAAATTAGCCTGTAACATAATACATTTAACAATTACAAACAATTACAACCCTTTGCAAATGACTCGATGTCAATTTGAAATGACCATTGACCCTAAATTTCCTTTTGCAAATACAAGGGAGTAACAATAGCTATAGGTCAATTTGTAATTGTATATATAATTAGATTATTACTACATAATCCATTATGTGTATACAACATAGTTCCAAGAATCACAATCATTCAGGCAATTCACACAATTTGACTATTTGATTCAAGCTTGTCGATTTCGATCCAATTTTGATTCGTGTTACTTTGGTATACAAGCACATTACCAATTGTACAAGTTTTTCAAGTAGTAGGGCAATTTTTTCCATCTACTCTATGTAGTAATAGTATATTAGTGCCTGGTTGCCCAACTATCCTGATATGTTGGTTCTTGATTCTTGTAATAATTAACATTAAACAAGTTAAAATTAAATCAAAAAATTGAAATTAAAGAGCAACAAGTAACAAAATAATTATAGTACTGTCACTTACTAAGTTTTTACTTCTTAGTGCTATCAGCTATGATTTCCATTGATAGCAATAGTAATAGTTTGAGAAAATGACCCAGCTTTAATAAATTTCTTTAGGGTGCTCCATTCAACATCTTTTGGAAGCTCCATTGTTTGAGGTTGTAGCTAAATAGTCAACAATGAATACTTCTGAGAGATAGTTTTACATGAATTGAAGAATTTATTTATAACTTCATTCATTATTGATAGTGGTTTGATGCAACTTGCAATTCTTTCTAGAGTGGTTTCCTCAAGCAAGTTGCCTAAATCAGAATCCATGTTGTCCTACAACTTTTTCATGTAATTTTCTTTTCCAATGAATCTTTCGTCTGAGTTAGCTGGATTTGGCAATCCAACATTTAGCAAGTTCAGTATGATGTGATTCATCTTCATCAAGTCTTTGGAAGCAGATTTGAGAGCTTGAGTTATTTCTATTACTTGTTCACAATTGTGATAGACATCAATGGTCATTACAGAGGCATCTAAGTGATTGTTTATTCTATGGTTTTCCAAATCCCGATCATTGGATCTCCGTACTTTATTCAAAATTTGGTCAATAAGATTTTTTAAGGAATTAGTGAAGATTCATCTTTTACCTTGAACATCATTTTTTACATTTTCAAAGACAAGTCTGAGATTTCTATTTAAATCAAGCCATTCAAACAAACTATCACTTTTCTTCATTATTTTGTCCCAATTTTCTTGTTTGATAGGCTTAACTATGCTTATTATAGTATCTTTCACATGGTCTTCAGAAGAGGTTGTTCTATTTTGTGCAATTAAATTCTCCATCTTTTTCTTCATTTTAGACATCTCTTTTTCTATATTTCCTCTAGTTGCCCTTGCCAATTAGTTTCTCTCTTCCTCTCATCCTCCAATTACTTCTTCAAATCTTGAATTGTATTTGTAAAATTTACCTCTTTTTTTCTTCTCATCCTCAAGTTCCCTTTTCAAATCATGGATTGTCTTTGTAGTGGACTCCTCCTTTTTCTTCACATTGTCCAATTCCTTCTTCAAATCATAAAGTCTTTGAGTAGACTCCTCTTTCTTTGCATTCTCCAATTCCTTTCTCAAATCAAGGATTTTCTTTGCAGTTGACTCCTATTTTTTCTTTGCATTCTCCAATTCCCTCCTCATATGGTTGATTGTGTTAGTGCTTGCAGTAGCACTAGACTCCATTTTCTTTGCATTCTCCAATTCCTTCTTCAAATTAAGGATTTTTTTTGCAGTTAACTCCTCTCTTTTTTCATATTCTCTAATTGCTTATTCAAATTGTGGATTGTGTTTGCACTAGACTCCTTTTTTTCTTCTCATTCCCCAATTCTTTTTGCAATTTATAAATCATCCTTGCCCTAGACTCCTCTTTTTTCTTTTCATTCTCTAATTCAATCTTCAAATTATTATTTTCTTTGATAGGAGAGTCTAGGTTAGTTTTCAATTTATTGTTAACCTGTGCACTACTCTCTATAGACTTGAACAACTGTGCAATAGAGGCTTTTTCATGTTGAAGTCTTTTTTGGCACTCATCCAATTCTTTAGTCAAATTTTGCGCTTGTTTATTTATATTTTCTTGCTAGACAATTGCCTCTGTAGGAGAAGAATTCTTTATCCTATTTTGCAATTCTTTGAACCTATTGTCTGTTGCTTTCTCCTTGGCCTTCACATTATCAAGGTCTACATGTAACTTTCTATTTTCTTTGTAAGTCTTTTGTTTTCCCTCTCCACTTTTAGAAGTGTAGAGTAGACCATTTTGTTGCTCTCTTTTAATATATTGATTTTATCAATATTTTTCACTTTTGACAAATCTATTTGAAGATTAGTAACTTGTATATCGTTACGATTTATTACATTTTCTGGTGGATTATTATCTCTACCCAGGGGCACAATAACCATGAAGTTCATCATTTCATTGTTTGGATCATATGTTTGAAATATTCTGTTAGTAGATCCCTAACATTCAGCAACTACATCACTTTTCAAAGTCTTCATAATTTGCCTATTTCTTTCACTTGTCTATTCAAACTTTGATGCAAACTCGTTCAAACTAAAATCTAGGTTTTCTGATAGGTGAATTATCAATTTTATCATTGTTTGATCCTTCAACTCCAATTAAAATTACTCCACCTACAATTGTATTTAGAGGATTGCCAACAAATTGAAGATGGCCCATTCCAAATTCTAGCATTTTAGGACTATTTTCTAAGTTTTGTACAGAAGCTACTGGTGCATTCATTGGTGAAGTAACTACTAACATTGTTGGTAGTGTAATTTTCATAACTTTTTACTATTTTTGCACAAAGTTCATCCATGCTAGTGCCAGTGGGATCAACTACAACTAGATTTGAAAATTTAACAAATAATGTGTTGGAATGACCTTCAGAAGTAGAAATATAATATTTTTTCCCTTTCTATATTAATCATCTTCAATCTCAGAGAGTCCAATTATTGGATTACATCCTCTTTTGGGCAGGTCTAGTACTAGAATTGGATTCCAAATTCCTTCACCACTTGCACCAATGGGGCCTATACCTACATAACCCATTTTTTGCATCATGGTTTCCCCTTTACTATACATTTGTTTAATAGAATCACTCATTTGAAGTTTAACAATATCACTACCCTTGGTTGACTCGAAATCCTAAATACCTTGAATGTCAGCATCAAACTTGAGGTCCTTCTATCTTTCATTATCACTATCACTGCCAAAATCATATAGTATAGTTGGATGCTCTTTATTCCAATAATCACTGAAAATTTCATCCTCCTCAATTTCATCAAAACCAACTAATGTCCTTAGTTCACCCAAATTTTGCCTCATTTTCTAAAAATCAATCATCTTGGTTTGACATCACAAAATAGATATGCATGCCTCTTTAATTGCTTTCAGCATAGACCTCTTAGAAGGTTCAAATGCTTTCTCATAGAAATTTAAGTATGTCAGAGGCTCTGATTTGTGCAATGTCATAATTTGTGATGACAATTTTTGCATTGAAATATTATTCTCTATTGCATGTTTCTCCATCTCTTTCTTAACATCATTCTATGAATCTTTATTTTTTAACTTTTCTATCAATGGCATCTCCTGATGTTGATATTTTCTCACAGAGCTCCCATTAGCAATAAGTCTTTTTTTTATTATGTTCAATGGATCATAATTCTAGTGATTGACAAAATTAAAGCCAAAAAAAGTTACCAATTCATTTGCCACTTTGAAATCCTTTCTCTCAAATGTGAGGCCTCCAATTCTGAAAGGCAAGGAAGAAAATATCATTTTCTTTTGTTATTCACTAAAAACTTCATCTGCATTCTCCATATGCCTTACATATTCCAGTGCAAAAACCCTTTTTGTAACATGCATTGGAAGTTTGCAGGGTTCAACCACTGAATCATAAAACTTTAAGATAGTGTACTCTTCCATGAAGTCAGCCAATTGAATCTAACTTCCTAGTTGAATGCAATCTTTACAAGACACAGGCAATCTAGGCATTGAAGTGCCTGTGATTTTTTGGTATATAGGTGCCAAAAAGAAGTCTACAAAATTGTTTTAGTTTTTATTTTTAGTAGTCATCCTCATCTTATGTGTCCACTCATATAATAGACTTGGAGTCTTTGTTTTCTTTTGCATTTTCTCATCAAACTTATAAACCTCAATATCAAGCTTGTTGTTCTCTGTCTACAATATTGGGTGATGCTTTGCTAAAAGAAGGTAGCACAAGTAACTTGTGAACCTAAATATCTTCATCTTTCTTGTAGTTGTACTATTTTTAATCATTAGTAATTGTTGTTGCATAGATTCAAAAATGTGCTGAACAAAATTATATCTTACATCTACCTCCTCAATTAACTAACCTTGACAATGGATATTATAAATCATTTCAAGAACATTGGCCCCTACTTCCTTGTTACTATCCAATCCTAGACAAAATGATAACAAAGAAATAGTATTATGAACCCATGGCACAAAAATATCATACTGATAAGGAGGCTTATGGTCTATGTCTAGTGTAACACTAGTAGAGGACTCTGAGTTTATTAAACCCTTAATAAATAAATCTTGAAAAACTCTTTCTAGTTTATCATAATCCTGTGCTAGTTTATCCAAGTCAATGCACTCATTAAAGCTTTCTGGTTTAAGCCCTAGCCCTAGGTCTAACAGAGTAAAAAATTCACTCTTAGTTATGGATAAAATTTCCTCTTGAGTGTTTTGGTTTACAATTATCTTTCTATTTTCATCATAATTTTGAGCTCATAGCATTACAATTTCAAGGCAAGGGAATACTTTGGGTATAGCGAGGTTTGCTAATCCAATAACCAGAGTAGCTAGTTTATTTATATGTGCATGAATATTGTTGTTATATTTGTAATAATTTCTCCTCTTTAGTGGATTTTTTCACTTATTAAACAATGAATGTCTAATTTCCATGATTCCAAAATCTCCATTGATAACAGGATCAAAAATATCATAACACTCATTGGTGAAACTTGGGGTTTGTCGCACTTGCCTAAGTTCTATAATGTGTTTCTTTTCTTTTATGCTTGCACTCGTACATGAGGTTTTTGATTTTATTTTGCCCATGCCTGCTACTGGTTATTACAAAAAAACTTCTTCAGGCCCTTTTTAAAATAATTGTAAAGTGTAAACCTAAGACAGTTAAAATCAAGATTTCTATTGTTGTAAATTGCAATGAAAAAAGTTTTTAAAAAATTAAATACCTGGAATCGAGATTGGATAATTGGTGTTATCGTCCGATACTCAAGTTTCACACTTTTAGTCTTTAGAACACAAAATGGAATTCTACCACTCTTTGAAAATTTGAAATTTGAAAACTCTATTGTATCAGACTCAACTTGGAGAACTTTCAACTTCATACTCTAAAAACATAGAGGGTTAATAGTTAAAAGTTAAAACGAAAGTATAAAGTAATTAATGGTTTTAGGTACTTTACTAATAGTATGTACAATGTACATGTAAATGACATGAAGAGTCAAGACTCAATAATTTAGCAATGTACATAACAATAATATAAAAAAAGTAAAAATTTATTATATTGATATGTATTTGAATAAATTAATTAATAAAAATAGAACTTAATTATCGATTATTTGATACGATTTTTGGGTGAATTTGTGGAGTGATATCATTGTTGTCAAGAGTCATCTAGAATTGTGACACATGTCAATCATGACACTTGTCAAGGACACATGTCACAATTCCAAATGAATCTAGACACATGGAAAAGCATTCTCCAAATTGGCCCAAAATTCATCTCGGGTCGTCGATCTTTCTTTTACTCAACGGTCTAAATTTTATGGGTAGAATCTTGTAGTACATGTGTCCAAATTTTGGGTTAATTTAATTATTTATATAAAATATTTTTAATATATAAAAATATAATTTATGATAATTATTATAATAGTTATAATATAATATAAATAAACGATTTTCTTTTCTATCATTATTTTTTTATTATAAAGATGATATGAAAAAATTAATTAAGATATATTAAATTTTATAAAATAAAATTGGTGCAAGATATGAAACAAGTGCCATCAGTACTTGTCTTTAGTTTTTATATAAATCTATTTTAAATTTAATAAATTTATTATAATATATAAAATACTTTAATTAATAAAAATGTAATATAATTAAATTTTTCTATAATGATGTTAATTTAAATTTAAATTGTATTCATAAATATATTATATAATCATTTTTATATATATGTTATATTACACATATATATATCATATGGTTATAATTATATTATATATTCTATTATATAATAAATAATTATAAATAAAAATAACAATATTTTTATAATAATAATAAATCTTAAATGATTATATAATATAAATAATATTATTTTTAATTGAATGACAAAAAAACATATTATAATTTATAAAAAAATACATTATTAAAATATAAAATATAAACCAATGCACGTACATGAAAAAAATAAAATATTAATGTAATAAATCACATTGAAAATGAAATATTTAGCTCTTAGACCTAAGCCTAGTACCTATCGGCAAGTACTAATAATTATTAATAAATTATAATGATAATAGTTTAATTTAAATAAATTTAATTTAATTTAAAAATATAATTACAAATGTTATATTTGTATTCATATTTATTATTTAGTTTCAAAATAAAAATGTAATATAGTTTAGTTATCTATAAATTATTAACATATATTGATAATTGTGATAATTGTTTATAAACATAATTATTAATAATATTATTATTAACCGAGTCTTCCAATTGACCATGATCGGACATGTGTCACGATTCTAGATGAATCTAGGCACATGGGAAAGCATTTTTCAAATTGGCCCAAAATTCATCTCAAGCCATCGATCTTTCTTTAGTTAAACGGTCAAAATTTCAATTTTTGGATAAAATCTTGTAGTACACGATTAAATTTTATAAAATAAAATTGGTGCAAGATATGAAATAAGGGCCACTAGTACTTGACTTTAATTTTTATATAAATCTAATTTAAATTTAATAAATTTATTATAATATATAAAATATCTTAATTAATAAAAATATAATATAATTATATTTTTCTGTATTGATGTTAATTTCAATTTAAGTTTTATTCATAAATATATTATATAATCATTGATATATATGTTTTATTACATATATATCATATGGTTATAATTATATTATATGTTGTATTATATAATAAATAATTATAAATAAAAATAATAATATTTTTATAATAATAAAAAAAATTAAATGATTATATAATACAAGTAATATTATTTTTAATTGAATGACAAAAAATATATTATAATTTATAAAAAAATTACTTTATTAAAATATAAAATATAAACCAATGCACTTATATTAAAAAAATAAAAATATTAACATTAATGAATCACATTGAAAATAAAATATTTAGCTCTTAGCCCTAAGCCTAGTGCCTATCGACAAGTACTAATAATTATTAATAAATTATAATGACAATAGTTTAATTTAAATAAAATAAATAAAATTTAAAAATATAATTACAAATGTTACATTTTTATTCATATTTACTATTTAGTTTCAAAATAAAAATGTAATATAGTTTAATTATCTATAGATTATTTACATATATTGATAATTGTGATAATTGTTTATAAACATAATTGTTAATAATATTAACCGAGTCTTCCAATTGGCAATGACTAGACACGTGTCATGATTTCAAATAAATCTAGGCACATGGAAAAGCATTCTCCAAATCGGCTAGAAATTCATCTCGGGTCGTCGATCCTTCTTTTATGCAATGGTCAGAATTTTAGGTAGAATCTTCAAGTACACATGTCCCAGTTTCAAGTAGAAATAGAATTTATCTTCAATCTTTTAAAATATGGCCCAAAATTGAGCTGTGGTCATTAAAAAGAATTTACATAGAATATTAATTAATGTAGAGAAAAATAAAAGAAATTGTTATTAATTATTATTATTTTACTTTTAAGCTTGACCAATGAGCATGTCAAAATCATGATGTTTATTTAATTATTTATATAAAATATTATATATATAATATAATTTATAATAATTATTATAATAGTTTTAATATATATAAATAAAGGATTTTCTTTTCTATTATAGAAATGATTTTATTTTCTATCATAAGCTTTTTATTGTAAAGATGATATGAAAAATTCAATGAAGATATATTAAATTTTATAAAATAAAATTGGTGCAAGATATGAAATAATAATGACAATAGTTTAATGTAAATAAAATAATTACAATTTAATAATATAATTACAAATGCTCTATTTTTATTCATATTTATTATTTAGTTTCAAAATTAAAATATAATATAGTTAAAATATATATAAATTATTAACATATATCAAAAATTGTGATAATTGTTTATAAACTATTCTTCATTATTTAAAAGATCTCATAATGAAAAAAAGTTAGGAATAGATGACAAGATAGGTATGAAATAAAAATTTGACACATAATTTATCAAAATTGTATTTAACTTTGTTAAAGTTATAATCTATTAATCTTTAGTTTTCCTTGAAGCTCCATTTGTTTTAACAAATCAGATTAAAGAAAAATGGTAAATTATTAATAGTTAACTATTTTTAACAAAGTTGCAGACTAACAGTAACATTTCAATAGTGCATTGAGAATCAAGATGCCAAAAACAAACTCACAAAGTCGTAGACTAACAAGAACAACAATTTGAGAAGCCAAAAACTATTATTTTCATTGATACTATTTTAGACTGTACAATGTACATAATACTGATTCATAGCATAGATATTCAAGATAGTTGATTAAATCAGTCTGGTTTTACTATTTCATAATTTATAAAAAAGGGCAACGCCCAATCCAAAGAAAAATATAGATATCTTTAAAATATTTTTTTCAGGTAAGAAAACAATATTTAGGAAGCAAGGAATAGAGAACTAGGGAACCAGGGAGGCTGGAAGCATTAGTGGGCTAAGGGGTCAAGGGCTTGAAGCCTTTAAACAGAAAGGTCTTTAAGTCCCTCTGCAAGGAATCTATTGGAAAAAATGATGTTGAACTTGTCCAACCATGTGAAGTCAGTCTCGCTGATGTCGTCCAACAACAACCACTTCTATAGAAAATTCCTTTAGAGTCGCACCCACTTCTGATGGCGAGTCAATTGTCGTTTGTTCATACTAAGTAGGAAAGAATGCTTATGTATAATGCACCCTATGCCTTCCTCCTAGCACTTGTCTACTACGTCTCCAAAAGGGATATCAATGCTCGACCCCAGTACCTGCTCGACCAATATAAAAATTTTGACATCATCTTCTAAAAATATTTTTTTTAAAATATTACATAGAAGCATCAGCATGTCTATTTGACTGCCTCCAAGGTCGAGAAGAGACGTGAAGAAGTGGGAGGTAATATCTGTAGACACACCGTACCTCTTATCATTTCTCAAAAATTCATGGCCAAATACCATAAATATAGCATGGTAGATAAAAGGACTTTGGGCATCTGGCTTGCAAACCATGGCATAGACATCGTCAGGAATCCTACCCAAAAAGGGTTTTTGCAGAGCCATTATAGTGTATTTTAGGCAAATTGGCATATCTATGACTAAGATTCAAGAAACTCTACAAAGTGCAACTACAAACTGAATTGAGATTGAAGAATATGAGAAATGATAATGAAAGAGGAATTGAAGAGGCTATTTAATGGCAATTGCATTTAATTCTTTGGCGTTTGCGATCTTTCATATCTTTTTTCGTATTCCTATTAATTTTCAAGTGTGTGAAACACCAAATTGTACTGGCATTAATGTTGGACAATCGATAGTGCCTGACATCGAGTAATGATATCCATGAAAACATTTCCACGTGTCACCATTGTGGAAAATTTTGTGCCACTCCATGTCTTCTCAAGTGAGTGGCCCTGAGATGCATCTTCTATTGTTGATCTCTAATTAATCAATGGTCAATAAAACTATTTTATTTACTATTAACAATATGAAAGTGATGGTAACCCACTTGGTAATAGTGACACTGACATACGCAATACAAATCCAAAAAGCCCTCAAATACATGTATGTAAAAACCTGTCACAAAGAAGAAAAAAATAAGAAGAGGCAAGGGTTTGCTCTAAATAATATGCAAATTGTATTGTCAAAAATGAAAAAGATGCAAGATAATTACAAATGATCAATCTTTATAGAAAGAGATCGAAACTCGAAAAGGGTAACCTAAAAAGGTAAAAGAGTAACCTAAAAGGTAAATGCTATTTAATAATTACTAATTAATTATTAAATGAGAATGCAAAAGGTGCATAAAGTGAAATCTTAAGAAGGGAGAAAAGGTAATTTAATTAATTAAATTAAATCAAATTTTTTCTCTAACAAGGTTGACCTAATAGTCATTTGAAAGAATTAACAGTCTGTGTAAATCATTTAACTAGGTGACATTCTAAATGGAATGATCAAAGTCCTCTTACAAAGCCACTCCTAATAGGGTGATTAAATCATTTAACTAGGTCACATTTAATAGTGTGTATTGTAAACCTTTAACATGATTGGCTACTAATAGGTCTCACTTTGAAAGATTAAAACAAGGTAAGACTAGTACGCAAAGGATATGCTCAAGAAGAAGGAGTTTATCATGGTGAAAATTTATCTTTTGTGGAAAGATTGGAAGGAGTCAGAACACTACTTGCATACTCAACCTATAAGAACTTCAAGGTATATCAAATGGATGTTAAATATGCATTTTTAAATGGTATACGTGAGGAAGAAGTGTTTATTGAGCAAACCTAAAGAATTTTTGGATCAAGACAAGAAGAACATGGTATGTGAACTAAAAAAAGCCCTTTATGGATTGAAATAGGCCCCAAGAGCATGGTATGAAAGATTGTATAACTATTTGGTAAATATTGGTTTTGAAAGGAAAAATGATAATAATAATCTTTATTTGAAGAATGGTAAGAACAATGAAGTACAATTATCTGAAATATTTGTTGATGATATTGTATTTGGAAGAAGAGAAGCATTATGAAAATCATTTGCTGATGAAATGAAAAATGAATTTGAAATGTTTATGTTTAGTGAAATCAAATTCTTTGTTGGATTACAAGTATGTCAAATGAAGTTTGGTATTTTTTCACTCAATCCAAATACATCAAGGTGATACTAAAGACTTTTGGCATGGAAGATTCAAGGCCAGTGACCACACCTATGGCTATAGGACATAAACTATCTAAGAATGATGATTCTACTAAAGTGAACCAAACCTTATATATATCCATAATTGAAAAATTACATTATGTTGTTCATAGTAGACCAGATATTGAATTAGTTGTTGGGATAGTTGCTATATTTTTAGAAAATCCTAAAGAGAATCACATGATGGTTGTAAAAGAATAATGAGATAAATGAAAGGTACAGAAGACTATAGATTGTATTACAAGAAAAGTGAAAGATTTGAATTGAAGTTATTCACTAACTCAGATTGGGCAAAAAATATTGATGACAGAAAAAGAACTAGTGGAGGTGCATTCTTTCTAGGAAAGAGATCGGTGTCATGGACAAGCAAGAAGAAAAAGTTGTATTTCCCAATCAACAGCTAAAACTGATTATGTGGCAACTATAGTGAACTATTCAAATATTATGTAGATATTTGCAATTATTGAAGGCATGAAAGAAGAAATTACATATCTAGTAGTTATCTACTGTGATAACACAAGTGTTATCAACATTTCAAAGAATCTTGTGATGCACACTAAGACAAAGTACATTTCTATCAAGTATCACTACTTGAGGGAACTAGTTCAAGATAAATAAGTGAAGCTAGAATATGTTCACACGAAAGAACAAATTGTTGACATGTTCACTAAAACCTTATCTAAAGATGCTCATGAATATCTTAGAGGTAAATTAGGGGTGATTCCCCTAAAAAGCTACTTAAGGAGACAAGTTGTATTGCATCAAATGTGTTAATTAGAATATCTTACACATTGGTACAATACAGCTCTACTTTGGGAAATTCCTAATGTAGATACTCAAGTGAAACATAATAGATTAGTTATATATAGAGGATAGAAATCAGCTAGACATATAAATACCTACATATGTCAGATGTATGAAGAGTTTGAAGCTTATAAAGCTATGCATCTTTGGCATTGTTGTCAAAGAGGGAGAATATTACTAAGGCAGAGTATAAGAAAGCGGGAGTATATAAATATTGTTTTCAAAAAATTTATATACAAAGAAAGAGATATACATAAAATAAAACACAAAGAAAGAGATGTATACATCAGGGAGATCTATCATTTAAGAGGGAGAAAATCAAAAAATCTTTTGGATTGTATGGTAATCAAGTTTACTAAGATATTGATAGTGTTGAGATGTTTGAGATGTTTCTATCAATGCCAAAGAGGGTGATTATTGGAAACTTGCAATTGGAAACTATTGTTTTGTCATTGATGTCAAATCTATTGATAAGAAATGTTGCTACCTAATCTAAATGTCATATCTATTTGGTTGATGAAGAGGATTTGAGAAATTGCTTATAATAATAGCACCTAGAGGAACTGTTGAGTTATGAAAAGTGTATTACAATGGACATTTGATTAGATAGACTTTGATAAAGAAAAGTGATTGTTTCAATCAAGAAATTTGAGCCAAGTCGAGCAATAGAGTAAAAGGGTAAGGAATGTTGAGTGTTACTAGTGTCAACTAAGCTAGAGTTAGTGTCGAGAAAATCTAGTGTTGACCAAGTGCCAGTATTGACTGAGCAATATTGTTGATGCTAAGCTAGAAGATTTATAGTGACTAATTAATTTAAAGATGACTAAGTGTTAGAATTTAGAGATTGTCGAGTAATAATATTGAGAATGAATTTGAGGAAATCATGAGATCTAGCTCACTCAATTGATTTCTTGGGAGATGTAAACCATGTTGAAGATAATATTGATGATTTAGATTATTAAATTCAAGGTGAGGTTAGGTAAAGACCTAATAGATGGATTCCAAAGAAGTTTTTAGAGGATGATAAAGAATTTCATTAGATACAGTGAATCATGTTGAACCTAATTGTAAACCCTATGGTGATCATAGAAAATGGTAAAGAAAGAATTGCATGTTTAAAGAGGTACAAAACCAAACAAATCATGTGTAAAATGTGAGGGTATGTGATATATATAAGGCATAGGCATACATACAAAGGTGGATCAAGGACACACAAGGGTGAACACAAGAGTGTGTTAATGAATGCGCAGCTAAAAGAAAGAGGTTGCATAGATGTTGTTGATATTGATAATTAAGTATAAGGAGATGGCTTAAGTGTTGATGAAGAGAGAGGGTTGATTGCATGAAGGGTTTCCAAGAAAATTAAGAAAAAAGATGACAATGTGGAGCTTATTAGTAAGTTAGCACAAGGACCAAACAAATATTTGAACTTGCAAAGTGAGTTGTAGTTATACATATCAAACCCTACTATTTTTTTGCTAATCATTGTGAATAGTTTGTATTGAAATCCTTTTAATAGAGGTTGACCTAATAGTCATTTGAAAGACTTAACATTTATTGTAAGTCATTTAACTAGGTGACATTGTAAATGGAATGATCAAAGTCCTCTAAAAAGTCCACTCCTAACAAGGTGAATAAATCCTTTAACTAGGTCACATTTAACAATGTGTATTGTAAACCTTTAACATGGTTGGCTCTTAACATGGCTCACTTTGAAAGAGTGAAAAAGTGGTGACATGTTGTTGGTATTTTTTCCAAATTGGGTTTCCACATAAAAATCTAGTGTCAAAACTTGGTTGAGTTCTATATGTATTTTACATTGATAATTTTTTCATTCTACAAAGCATGTTATGTTTGAGATAGTAATTTTATGATTATAGTAGAGACTGAGAAACAATAGGATAAGTAGAATAGTGAATGTTTATATTTGATTTTTCAAATGGTTAAGGACCTTGAGTAACTAATTCACCCCCCACCACCCCCCCCCCCCCCCCCCCCCCCCAACAAGCTATTCTAAATATTTATAACATATGACTATTAGGTCAACCTTAATTAAAAGATTTTACTGTCACAATGGTTAGAAAGTAATAGCTAGGTTGATCTACTAAAATACAACTTACTTTGTATGTTTAGATCTCCATTTGACTTATTCTTGGTTCATTGATTGAACTTCATCATATTCTCCATGGCAACACTTCAAGTAATCACTCTTTTACCAACTTCTCACTTTTCTTTTGCAACTTTGTTCTCCTCTTTTTCTTCACAAATTTGTTAGTCTAACAACCAACAAACCATCCTAAAACATCTCATATGCCACCTTAAATAGGTATGTTAATCTTTTTCCACTTAAACATAACTATAGATACTAGGGTTTGATTAGATTCATCGAATCTATACATTGTTTTGTCCTTCTTATTCTTCCTTAAAAAATTTCATTAAATCCTCACCTTAGATCACTTAACAAACTCAATTCATGCATTAAATATTTCAACTCATCAATCCTTATCTTTTATACATTTTGACTGGTCCCTAAATTCAACAATGTCGGCCTCAAATCTTGGTTCTTTCGCCAATGGTTATTTTTCTAACACTGAGTCATCATTGTATTCTTCATCTCAATCATCACTTAATGACCCAATCACTACTAATTATGTCTCGCTTAACATATACTATCTCACTCGGCCTTTACTGCACTTGGTCACTTCTTCAATTTACCTTTATCTTGCTCAATCATTTCTATCACTCAACTAATACTATTTTTCTTGGCTATTACTTAAGTTCCTTAATCTTTTGCTTCAACTTATGCTCGATAATGCTTAACTTGTTCATTTCTTCCATACTTTAGCTCATATATCTTCTACACTTAATATGATGATCAAATAGTATATTATTGTTAGCTAATTTCGCCCCCCAACAAAATGGAAAAATTTGAATTCAAACGCTTCAATAGTCACATATATTCTAAATATTCAAACATTAGGGAACACAAAATAATTTTTTTATGACCTTAGGTTATATCTTTTCCCAACCATTTCACATTTTAAATATTCCTTTGTGGGCCCATGTTTCATCCACCGTTAGATCTTGTAAGATCGAGGGGCATCTCCTTGTCACTATCAAAAATTGTAGTCTCTTTTGTCATAGCAACAAAGCAATGTTGTGTCGTGTGTTTAGGGTGGGCCTTCTTTCTTGTAGCTAGTGGAGTTCTCAAAGAAGGGGTCCAGCTACCAAGTTCTAATTCTCTCTTTGCTTTGTGGGTTCAATTTTCTTTGTGGGTTGCAGGTGAGCTAGATCAGTGTCAGATAGGCCAGCATGGGACCATGTTTTCTATTAGTCAAAGTGTTGATAGGATTAATAAATCTTTAGGACCATCAAATGTGATAAGATCAATGGTTGTTGCTATGTCACTTGGCAAAGATGCAAGGTAGTTGCTTCACGTGACATAATGATAGGCCACCATGTGTACAATTGGCCCACAGTTCACAAGAGTTAGCCACAAATAGTTAAATTAAAATGTTGACGGTGATATTTAGTATTTTCTAGCCATGGTGAATGTAAAGTTTAATAAAAAGATTGCAAGGGTTTTATGACAAAGTCAAATGTGGGAAGACTTCACAAGCTGGTAGAACAAAATAAGATTATTGGTCCACATGGCTCATCTTGGTTTCTTGACCTAGTTGACCTACTAATTTTACTAATTTGTCAAGCCAGGAACAAGAGAAGTAATTATTTTATCAAGTGATATGATCTTTTGGTCAATCTCAACCACACCATAGTTATTGTTGTGCTAGAAACAATGTAGAGGCATTCCTTCCACTACCTGATAATCCATTTTGAGGGTTCTAGCATTGATTGGTGCTAATTCTATCACTTCAAGGTTACTCTAGTTAGGGTTTCCATGATTTTCATATCTCTGCAAGTGCACTAGATCAGATCTATTATGTGGATCATCTTGATTGTTCTCAAAAGACTTAATGGTAGTGGTTGTGGAGTAACTTTTAGTGAGAAATATCTCAGTTATGCTTGAACTATAAAACCAAAGTTGTAATTCTTTCTTATGGTCAACTCTTCTCTATTTCTCTAATATTTCTCTACAAGTTCACTATAAATTCCCTTTTCCTTTGGACCTAATGACATTCTACCTTATCTCCTTTGGCCATTAATGATTATGCAAGATATATTTTCCTCTCTTCAATGTTTTGTGGCTATCTGCAATTGACATGATTGTATCTCTTTTGACCTATGAATGATATATAAGTGAACTCTCTTCTTCCTTGTGTTATTCATTTTGGTTGTCTAATCTGCATGTGATTATTGGATTTAAATAAGTTTGAATATGTATATCTTTGATGTCATAATAGTTCAAGTGTGCATGTACGGGCAGAGTTTTTTTTTAATATTCTAGTTTGGTGCATCACCTCCCTAGGGTAGATTAGGTTAGTGTCTTGTGCATGCCTTCTCCCTGTAATGCCCCACCAAGGGATCCAAAAGAATTAACCTAAAGTTTCACTAAATTTGGTAACATTTTTTATTTTTTTTAAACATGAAAGTTAAACCAGTCACAACATTCACATAGTAATGGAAGCAATAACAACATTCGACTAAAAGTATACATAAATATATATAACAGGTTACATTCCTTAAGGATCCATTAATGTTGAATCACAATTACATTAACTAATATTGATTCCATCTAATACCACATTTAAATGAAATAATAATGAAAGTCCAACGTTCTCAAAACAATATACTTTTGCTCCAAATGTCCCTTAGTAATTTACATTTCAGAATGCTCAATCATCCATTGTACATGTCACAGGGTATGAAAGGCTTAAAAGAATATACATGTGTGAAAATAAAGTACATCATCCTATTCTAATCCATGATGCAAGTGCAATAAAGTAAGTGAAACCATATACCGTACATGATATATCAAAATAGAAGATAGAAACATCCATCGTAAAAGATGACCATGCATCATAAACACAACTAACTAAGTGCACGGTTCCTCCCAACCGTAAATAGCATCATTAGACCATCATGGGACCTAGCCATCCCTCTGTGTGTAACATCCCAAGTCACCAAAGAGATCATTAGTATTAACATAGTAGGAATGTCACTCCTAAAACATGCTACATCATATGCAGAAAGAAATATAATCATGCAAAATAAAGCATAAGATAAGTAAATAACATCATCTATCATATGCTAATCATCAATATAAGGATATGTGTCCATCATCATAATCCAAGAATAGAATGAAGATAGATGCCAACAAAGAATGCATCAGCCATGGTGTCTCAGACAGATCTCAAATGGTAAGAGTGAAAAAGCACTACCACCCGATCGCGTGGAACCTAAATGGCCCACTCCCACCACGCTGAGGACATAATCTCAAGTCCCAAACAAGATATCAAATCACATAGCACAAATACTTTCTAAGTCCAGGAATCCTAAAAGTATACTAACTCAAAGGTTCCAACATAAGCTGACATCTAATCCTAAAGGCACACAAGACACCTAGGAACCTACTATGTAAGCGAGAAAGTGTCATCGCACGGATCACGCTAGAGTTACCTTGGCAGTCTCTCTATAGACACTGGCCCCCTAGTGATCCCTATGTGACCACTAGTATCCTCTCGTACTGATGAGGCATACTATGGAAAGCAAGGTCGTAACCAAGCATTCTCTCCACTCCCATCCTAGTTTGTACTAGCACTCGAGGCATGGGCGAGAACAAACAATTATCTTATTAGTTTCATTTAAGTTAGTATTAGGTGTAATTTTTTCACTTATTAAACAACTTACAATGAGTTACCCTAACAGCCACTTAGGGCCTCGTCGCCCATTGCAAGCCACTTCTTGACATTACAAGTAGATAACCTACCCTAGGCTCATGGAATCATAAATCACAAAATCACCACAATCCTATACAAGCAATTGGGAAAATGCCAAAAGATAACCCACAATAAGAGCATCAAATCTCCATGAGCAATTGAAAAGCATCTATTGATAATCATGACCACAACAGTTCTCTATTGGCAACTGAAGGTATTAATGATAATCACAATATCCATTAGTCCTCATCGAGCAATCGTATGGTATCAAAATAAATCACATTATCCATTGGTTCCCAATAAGCAACCAAAAAGGCATCTCAAAGCAAATAATACTAATCAAAGACTCCAAAATGGTCAAGTCATACATGTCTCATCATGACATTATCAAGATCAGATAAACACTTCAGTCCCATCAAGGTGACTGGAAAGTAATCCAAATACAACTGATCGATAACTCATAAATGGTTACATAAATTGCAGCTTACACAAGAAGACTTGAAACAATATCAATCAGTAAGCCACACACACCATAGAGCATGCCATCTCATAACCATGGTTGTGTTTAAAAAGATTGAGAACAAAAGACATCATCATGACATCACAAATCATAAGCCTCGAGCCTATAGAAGACGTCCTATAATTGGTCAACAATCTAGTCAACCCAAAAACCCAGAACAAATAGCATAGAGAAAACACAAAATGCAAGCACATGTTTTGGTTTGTTAAAATAACTTAGTTGAGTTAAATATGGGGTTCCAATTTTCATTTCAGATTTAGATATCAGGTGAGCGAACATTTATACGTTTTTCTCTAACTCATTTTTTTTTTTGATAAAAGTTTCTCCCCATAACTCTTAGAATTCAATTTTCTAAAGTGCCCAAGAATAGATTATATACACATTACTTAGAAAATTGCTCTTATCATGTATTAATAGGACACATAGAAAATTCAATATGAATGAATACAATTCTTCCTCATTTATCTATCCTTCATCTTAGATCCGATTAAATTAAATTTATATTATTAGACTAAAATATTATAAAATGATTAATTATTAAAAGAAGTAATCTATTAATAAAATTTTATTTATAATAAATATAATAATTAATATTTAAAAATATATAGCAATTAATATTTAAAAATATATAATAATTAATATTTAATAATGTTAAATCTTAACAACAATAGAATCGAAATATTAAAAAATCACATTAACAATTAATATTTAAAAATTGTTAATGATTAATAAAAATAATTGTTAAAAAAAATTTAACACTTTTTAAAAAAAGCATAACATATATACCCACCTGTGCAGTATGCAGTACCTGCTGTGGCAGGTCTACGCCGACAGTGGGTACAGAGTACCCCTGTCGTCGCAGTCCCTGAGACAATAGGTTCTCTGCCACCCGCAGGCAGTTAAGGGGTATGGGTTCCGTTCCCCCCTTGTTTAAAGTTTTAAATTTTTTTTTATAACATTTTCAACAAACGTTTTTCCAAAATGCGCTTCAACTAATTTTTTTTTAAAATAATTTCATTTAAAATGTTTCCTTCACTATGTCATTTTTTTCTGTAAATGCCGCGTTTTAATATATATAATTTTTTTTATATAAACATTTTTATTAAACATTTTCAGATTTGTTAATATGTATATATTTTCCTTAAAATGTTTTTTTTCAATAATGCATGTGAATGTATACATAATTTTTAAACAAAAAGGCCTTTCCCATTTTTGTAAAAATAAGAATTTTCCTATAATGATCGTTCTTTAGATTTACCTATTTAATCCTTCTCATGGGTTTGTCCATAAGCATTTAAACCCTAATCCCATAGATTCCTTAGATCTACGCATGTGGGGGTTTCTCATATAGAAAATTAAATATCCATGACAAGATTATATACAACTGGAACATTCACACGTGGAATCCTCAGAAAGCATTCAGAAAACACGAAGAAGACAGGAAGTGCAAGATGTGAAATATCATATGCAAAATCACGAGTGTCTACCTGGACACTGATGCTAATTCAGTTCTCCTCAAAATCTGCAGAGCAAGCTCCTTCCTTCTCCAACATTCATAGATCCACCCAAAAATGCTCCTTGACCTACTAGGAGTGCCTAAATATAAGGACCTCTCAGGAAGCACCTAGAATGTCTCTACAATCAACTAGAAGATAAGATAAGCATTGACAAGTAAGCACAAGCCTTTTCTAACCTTCTAGATGAGTCACAAGGTTGTAGACACCATGTTCTTAATTTGTGTACTAACTCCTATGTTGTAGACACACGTGCATTCAAGAGGTGCGCTTACTCCTAGGTAGACTTATAACTTTTATTTTAATTCTTTTATTATTATTATTATTTATTTACTATTTTATTATTTTTATTTTTATTATTATTAATTTTAATTTTCTTTTATTTAATTCTTTTACTCAATTAATTTCCCATTTAATTAATTTAAAAAAAGATATGAAAATATCATGATATTATATTAATTTTTCCAAAATAATTAAATTATTAATTAAATCTTTTAATTTTAGACTTAATTAATAGAAAATTCACCAAAGACCTCCAAGATAAAATATGAAAACCCATCATAGAACAATCCATACAAAATTAGTCTAAGGGGTTAAAATCACGAATTACATCATCTGACGCATTTGAAAGGTAAAACATCTTAGATACTTGTCCTACCTTTCTAGGACAAATGGTTTAAGGGTTTAGGATTGGACTTGAGAATTTATCTCCCCTCTCTTACCATTGAGATAGTGCAATAGGGTATGCTCATCCTGGCAATTGAGGGAAGTCGATACCCAGTACCTGCAACTTGCATAAAATTAATGTATATATATATATATATATATATATATATATGCTAAGCTAAACAGGCAATGACAGGAAGTGGTGCATCATGTAGATCCCAACTAGCAGGTGACTACGACTCCCTTCCTTAACCATATCAGAAATGCCATACATAAGGAGAACAAACATGCACACCATACACATGTAGTATGGGGTAAGTATCCATAAAACATCACACACATATAATAATCCATTTAGCTAAACATCATCAATAACTGAGAATAATGTAATAATCACCATGCATACATGAAATGTAGAGTCTAAGTAATCACATCATATATCAACTGAATCTATAACACAATATCTGATAGTCTGAAAACAATGCTACTAACCATCAACATAAAGCTGGCCTAATAGAGTTCAGCAATGATAGCAACAATGTATCTAGAAAAATGTAAATGAGGGTGGGCACTACACTCCCCTTTTCCTCTCCAAGAGTAGTTAGGTGCATCCTGATAGTAGATGAAGGCGGCCTTCTCTAGAGACTCAAACTCATAGTTCAAGTCCCATTCAGAGATTCAACCTCATAGTTCAAGTCCCATAGCTTGGAGGTTGTTTTCATGTTTCAAATGTTTGTCCTTAGGTAAAAAAATTGGAAAAGGGTGCAAGCTTTTATGACAATAGTTTTTGGCATGCCCAGTAGGACTAATATTTAGAATATTTTAAAGCCTACTAGTTTCAAAAGAGAAGAATTTCAAATTGATGCTGAGAAGATAGTGCTACTCTCAATTTTCCAAGCCTTTGAGAGGGTCATTTCTACAAAGCACTTGGTGACTCTACATATTTCACATCTAGTTTCAAACCACTATTGTTGTGATTCATGCCTAAAGCTAAAACAAGGGCATCTTCTAGAGGTAAGTTTCAATACCAAGAGCTTTCATTTTCTAATCCTAGAAGAAGAAAGACTAGAGTATATTTATCACCAATTAGGAGTGTAGTAGTAACACATACACCTATAAGATCTATCTCCACTCCTATTGTTAGATCTCAACCTATAATACCATCTTCTCATATCAATAGATCACTTTCCTACATGGCTAGAGCTCATGCTTTTTCCACCTTTAATGGTGAAAGTCCTCTCCTATCAGCCCAAAGGCAGGACATACCAATATTAGCTCTTAAAAGTATACCTGAGTTTACTAGTGAAACTTCTATGTTCCTCTTATAGCATATCCAAGAGGTTGCAAATGTTTATAATATACATGGAATATCTAAAGATGATGTAGCAGTTAGGCTTATAGCCTCATCCTTGAAAAGAAAAGCACTAAAATGGTATAGAGGTTTTCCTCATAACTCTATAACAGATTGGGATGGGTTAGGAGCAGCCCTATGCAAACATTTTGAAGATGAAAGTGACTATCTTTCACTTTTAGAATAGTTGACTACTATAAAAAGAGTGCCCCATGAATACATGACTAATTTTAACTACATATTTCAAAAGACATGGGATAGAATACCTATTGTAGTGAAACCTACCCCTGGTAATGCATTCTTACATTACCTCAAAGCTTTTAATAGTGATATTTCCACTACAATCCAAACCATGGGAGGAGATAAATTACCTGATGCCTATGAAATAGAAATAAGGGTAGAAAACATATTAATACAAGGAGGAAATTTAGCCCCAAGGCCTCCTATGTCCTTCTTCCCTGATATCCCAAATCACCAACCAAAAATAGCACCTATTCCCACTTTCCACATCACAACCCCTTGCTCTATCCCCTCAATCTTCCACATCTTTAGATGGAATGGATGAAATTAAGGAGATGATGCAGTCTATGATGTTGAACATAGATAAGAGATTGCAAGATCAAGAGAAGAAGTTGGAAGATAGATTCTGTGTAATGTAGAAAGTGAGCAACAAAGTGGTGACTTTGGAGAGACAACAAACTCAAGGTAATAAGGCTCCTCAACTACAATATCAAACTCCAAACAATGGTAGGTCTCTAAATCATAATCGTAGAAATACTTCTCTTGATCAAAATAGGTAGAGTAAATAGGCTACTACTTCAAATGAAAATCAAAGTAGGGCCTTAGTCCCTCAAAACAATATGGCTTAGGATCAAGACTTTTACCCCTCATGTAATTGCTCCTATGCATATTATTTGTGTCAAAAGGTTAAATCCTATTTATCTTTGACCACTCAAGAGCTTGTAGTAGGGAAATCATGCAAGGAGAGCCAATCTAAAGATGACTCACATTTGTAATGATAAGGTGATTGCTCCTTCATGAATCACCAGGCGGAGGAACATTGTAATGTAAACTAGGATTTTGTTGCTCACAACACTAGGAGAAAGAGAAGTGTTATTGAAGATGTTACCCCTCCTCCTAATTAGGCCTCAAAATCAGATGCAATACCTCATATACAAGTAGAAAAAAATCAATCCAATGCTCCTCAACAACAAAGATAGAGTAATAGTGGAAGAGATTTGAATGGTCCTCAAGTTATTCCATTTCCACCTCTTAACATGCAACTCCCAAGACTTCTACCAAAGCACCTAATGCATAAGAGGTTGTTGCAACAATAATTGGAGAGCACTGAAACAAAGGATCAGCCATCAGGCATGGAGAGTGTCACAATTCTAGTACAACCATCAAAGGAAGGAGAAAAAAGTAAGAAAATTAAACCACCTCCATTTTATGTTTCTCTAATTATATGGGATAAATTAGTCCACAACTGCATGATTGGTTCAAGGGCTAGTAGTTTAGTGATGCCTAAGTGTGTAGTTGATATCCTAGAAATGAAATATAGCCCTATTGTTAGGGATGTATTACAGTTGGATGGTAGTACTTTCAAGACTATAGGAATCCTTTGGAATTTTGAAATGGCCCTTCATGCATGCCTTAGCTATACTATGGTTCAAGATATATCAGTTATTGAAGTCAAGCCACACTTTTCCATCTATCTCTCAAGAGATTTCACTACCCAAATAGGTGGTTACATTTCCTTTGATTGGTCATATATATTTTTTAGAAAAAGATATGGAACTAAATCTTCAATCAGGGTAGAGCCTCTAGCCCTCCATCATATTGAGCCCTATACACCAAATCTCATCAATATGAACTACACTATCCTAGAGATAGATGAAAATGACATGGTAAATGAGCCTGTCAATTCCTCAGTAGCAACACCTAATTTCCTCTTGGATGAGTGGGCAATGCATATCAATTTTATCCTATATTAGAAGCCCTAGAGACAAGCCTTGGTACATATTGTATATTGAAAAAGGATGCTCTTGTCCCTAACCTTATGAAGGACAAAGAAGATATGAGTGTGAAATGGAGTATTTTTTTTTATTCATCAAGGAACAATAATAGATTAAAGGCTGGTGTGATGTCAGTTTCTCTTGCACTAGAAAGGTACTACTTCTCATTTAGGCTTCAATTTAGTTGTACTAGTAATGTAGCAAAGTATGAGGTATTGATTCAAGGTCTCCTACTTGCTCAAAAAAGAGGGATTCAAGACTTAAGTGTATATGGAGATAGTAAGTTGGTGGTTAATTAGGTAAGAAATAATAATGTCACCAAGAATGGTTCGCTCAAGTCTTATAAACATAGAGTATGGGATTTTCTTGAAGGTTTCAATGCATTTAATATCCAAAGCATCCCTAGGAAAGAAAATAGATATGTTGATAGACTTGTAGTAGTGGATGCATCTTATGATGTGCCAAGGAGCCTTGAAGATCAAAAGAAGTAGCAAATTAGAGTGGTGGTGAGACCTGCTATCCTTGATAATAATATCAATTGGAAATTGTTCAAATCTAATGTACAAATTGTGAGTTTCTTATAGAATGAAGCTAAGTTTTCAAATAGAAATTAGTCAATATTACATGAATAGTATGGGGATCAAATTATTAGTCTTGGCTCCAACAAGTTTCCTAAGGATATCATTACTTTAGAGAGTATCTTCAATCCTCATGACCAAGCAAAAGATAAAGGCATGAACCTCACTACAAACAAAGATGATCATATAACAATTGTTGTTGATGATGGGAAGACCCTGAACATGGGGAAGTTATGTAATGAAACTAAGCAAGAAGATTTCAATCACCTATGTCAAGAATTCAGTGATATTTTTTCTTGGACATATGATGATTTAAAGGGTTTTGACCCAAGTTTATTTCAACATACCATAGACTTAGTTGATAATGTCAACCTATTAATCAAATTTATAGGCTAGTGAATCCTAAAATTGACCCATTAATGAGAAAAGAGTTACCCAAATTGATTGAGGCCAATATCATTTTCCCTATCCAGCACTCATCATGGGTAGATAACCTTATCCCTGCTAGGAAAAAGAGTGGAGAAATCAAATTATGTGTAGACTTTAGGGATCTTAACCAAACCTCCCTGAACGATCATCATCCTCTCCCCTCCATAGAACATATACTGTCTAAGATTAGTAGTTTAGAGAGGCATTCATTCCTTTGTGGATTCTCTGGTTACAATCAGGTGTTAGTCAAAGAGTCTAACAAATATAAGACTACATTCACAATAAAGTGGGGCACCTATGCTTATAGTAAAATGCCTTTTGGACTAACAAATGTAGGTGCCAAATTTCAAAAGGCAATGGAGATGACCTTCAAGAACATGATTGAAAGTTTTGTGTTGGTCTACTCAATGATATCATAGTATATTCAAAGAATGTAGCACATTATTTGGGCCATCTCAAACAAGTATTCATAAGATGTAGAGAGTATGGAGTATCTCTAAATCCAAGCAAGTGTGTCTTTGCTACTAATCAAGAAAAAAAATTTGGACATATTGTATCTAAGGATGGTCTAACCATTGATCTAGAGAGAATAAACGAAATACTTTCTCTCTCTTCCTAGTCACAAGAAAGGGCTACAAAGTTTTCTTGGTAGGATGAATTTTGTGAGGAGATTCATTCCTAATTTAGCTACCATGGTGAAACCTCTTATAGCTATGCTCAAGAAGAATATTCTCTTTTCATGGACCAATGAAAGGAAAGTAATTTTTGAAGAGATCAAGGTAGCTACAGCCTCAACCCCTACTCTCATTTATCCAAATTTTGAAAAGGATTTCATTCTTTATACCTTAGGGGGTGATTCAAACATTTTTGTTGCCTTGACTCAATCAAATGACAAGAATGAAGAACAACCTATTGTTTTCTTTAGTGAATGACTTGAGGACTATGAAGACAAGAAAAATTATGTGGAAAAGAAAGCTCTTGTAGTTATAAGGGATTTAAAGAAATTTAGGTACCTTCTATCACACAACAAGATTCATTTGTTGGTCCCTCATGCTAGTGTGAAGGATTTCCTTTTATGCAAGGATATTAATGATAAAAGAATAGGTTGGATCACCAAGGTGATGGAATATGATGTGGACATTTAGATTACCAAGTTGGTAAGAGGGAAAGGATTGTTCAAGAAAATGGTCTCATCTAAGGAATCAGATGAGGAATTTGTTATGGTATTGACAGAACAATAAGAAGTGGGAAATGAGAATCCAAGGAATTGGATAGATGACATGATGACCTTCTAGTCAGGCAATGGATATCCTCAAGGATTGGATGGGGAAAAAAGAAGACAGTTCAAATTTCTATCCATTCCCTATGCCATTGTGGATGGTTTTTTTTTTAGGAATGACTTTAATGGAGCTTTGTTAAGGTGCATTGATATAGATCAAGCTGATAGAATGATTAAGGAGCTTCATGATGGTCCTGATGATGACCACTTTTCAAGAAGAACCACTGCTATGAAGATAATGAGGGTAGGATATTACTGGCCATCCTTATTCCATGATTTCCATAGGTATGTCAAAAAGTGTGAAAAATGTGTTTTCTTTTCAGGTAAGCAAAGACTTGTAGCTCTTCCTCTTCATCCCATCCAAGTTGACTAGCCCTTTGCTCAATAGGGATTAGATTTCATAGGTCCCATTAATCCTCCTTCTATCATTAGTCATAAATGGATCCTAGTTGTAATAGATTACTTTACAAGGTGGACAAAAGAAATTGCATTAAAGGACGCTACTATGAATTTAGTTGTTGAATTCTTAGATGGAATCATAACAAGGTTTGGTACTCCTTACGCCATCATTTTAGATAATGTAAAATCATTTGTTGGAGCTCAAATTTGTGCATGAGTAGTAGATTGTGGTATTTATTTGATCACTTCTTCTAATTACTATCCCCAAGGTAATGGCTTGGATGATTCCTCCAAAAAAAAATTGATCAAAATCATAAAAAGGCCTATAGAAGATAAGTAAAGGTGTTGGCATCAAAAGTTAAGAACAACCCTTTGGACTGACAGAATAACACCTAAAAGGGCTATTGGAATCTCACCTTTCATATTCATGTATGGTAGTGAAGCAAGGCTTCCTATCACATTGGAGTTTCCATCCCTAGAATTAGCCCATCAATTGGAAATAATTGAAAATGATTCTATGTCTATAAGAATAGAAGAGTTGATGGAGCTAGAGGAGAAAAGACACCATGACATGCAGACATTGGAGACACATCAACAATAGATGAAGAAGAGTTTTGATAACAAGGCTATGTTTAGGTTTTTTAGAGAAGGTGTCCTTGTGTTGAAATGGGATGTAGATAGGGAAAAACTAGGGAGACACTCAAAATTTGATGCACTATGGAGTGGTCTCTATGTGATAATCAGTTGCAAGTAGGCAAATATTTTTTAGTTAAGCAAGCCTAATGTTGAAATCTTGCTTATTCTAGTCAATGGAATAAATATTAAACCTTAATTTTAATTAGAAATGAATGTTTCATGAACCTAGTAGGTTAGTCTTCCTTCTATTTGTTCCTAATTTCCAAGAAGTGCACAAGCACATGGTTTGTTGCAAAGGGTTTTGATTCCTATTTTGCAATTGCAAAGAGAAATTTTGAGATTTTATTGGGCATGTTTTCTTATGATGTTAGGGTTTTACTAGGTGGATCTTCATGATTTCTATGACTTTTTTGCTCAATGGATGCGTAGGATATTGGTCCATGCATAGCAAGCTTGCATCCCTCCTGAGTCGCTAGAATTGTTAGCTAATTTTGCCCTCCTACCAAAATGGAAATATTTGAATTCAAATGCTTCAAAGGTCACATATATTTTAAATACTCAAACATTAAGGCATGCAAAATAAATTTTTTTGACCTTAGGTTATATCATTTCCTAAATTTTTCACATTTTAAAAATTCCTTTGTAGGCACATCTTTCATCCACTATCAAATCTTGCAAGATCTAGGGTCATCACCTTGTCGCTATTAGAAACTGTAGTCTCTTTTGTCATAGCGAAAAAAGAACATCATGTCGTGTGTCTAGGGTGGGCCTTCTTTCTTGGAGCTAGTGGAGTTGTTAGAGTATGGGTCCAACTAGTGAGTTCTAATTTTCTCTTTGCTTCATGGGTCTAGTTTTCTTTTTGGGTCATGGGTGAGCTAGATTAGTGTTAGACAGGCTAGCATGGGGCCATGTTTTCTATTGGTCATAGTGCTAACAAGATTAATGAATCTTTAGGACCATTAAATGTTGTAATATCCATGGCTATCACTATGTCACTTAGAAAAGATGCAAGGTAGTTACTTCACATGACATAATGACAGGCTGCCACATGTACAGCTGGCCCACAATTCACAAGAGTTAGCCACAAATAGTTAAATTGAAATGGCAATGGTGATAGTATTTTCTAGCCATGATGAATGTAAAGTTCAATAAAAAGGTGGTGGGGGTTTTATGATGAAGCAATCAAATGCATGAAGACTTTGCAAGCTGGCAGAAAAAAATAAGATTATTGGTCCACGTGGCTCATCTTGGATTCTTGACTGGGTTGACCTATTGATTTTGCTGATTTGTCAAGCCAAAAAAGGGAGAAGTAAGGGTTTTCTTATGTGATCTGATCTTCTAGTTGATCCCAATTGCCCCAGAGTTATTGTTGTGCTAGAAACAAAATAGAGGCATTCCTTCCACCACATGATTGTCCATTTTGAGGGTTATGGCATTGATTGGAATCATTTCTTTCACTTTAGGGTTACTCCAGTTAGGGTTTCCATGATTTTCATGTCTTTGCAAGTGTACCAGATCAAATCTATTGCATGGATCATGTTGATTGTTATCAAAAGACTTAATGGTAGTGATTTTGGAATAACTTTCAATGAGAAATATCTCACTTATGCTTGAACTATAAAAGAAAAGTTGTAATTTTTTTGTATAGTCAACTCTTCTCTGTTTCTCTGATATTGCTCTACAAGTTCATCATAAGTTCCCTTTGCCTTTGGACCTAATGACATTCTATCTTATCTCATTTAGCCATTGATGACTATGCAAGATCCATTTGCCTCTCTTTAATGTTTTGTGGCTATTTGCAATTTACATGATTGTATCTCTTTTGACCTATGAATGATATATAAGTGAACCCTCTTCTTCCTTGTGTTATTCATTTTGCTTGTCTGGTCTGCATGTTATTGTTGGATTTAAACAAGTCTGGATCTATATATCTTTGATGTCATAATAGTTTAAGTGTGCATGTATGGGTAGAGTTTGGTTTGAATATTCGATTTTGGTGTATCACCTCCCTAGCATAGATTAGGTTAGTGTCTTGTGCATGTCTTCTCCCTTTTTCCTCTCCAAGAGTAGTTAGGTGCATTCTAATAGTAAAGGAGGTTAGCCTTCTCTCAAGACTCAACCTCATAGTTCAAGTCCCATAGCTTGGAGGTTATTTCCATCTTTCACAAGGTTATCCTTAGGCAAAAACTTTGGACAAGGGTGTAAGTTTTTGTGACAATAATTACCTTGTCAAGTACCAAATGATCAAGTTTCCATTGTAATTACATCATACTTATGCTTTGCTTAACCACTTCATTAGTTTATCTACCTATCTTCTCTTTTCAAATCCTCTTTAGCAATCAATAGATATGGCACTCTATATTGTTAGCAAATGTCTAACCAGTAAGGTTTGAAATCAATGACAACATAACAATTGTTTCAATTGTAATTTCCAACAATATATACTAAATGTTTAGATGCATAACAGAGAAGGAAAACTTAAAAAATGAACAAGTTGACCTTGATAATGTTGAATTGATAAAAAAATGTCAAGATTTACTAGATGGATTTAGTCTTGCATCTAATCTTGGAGACACAAATCAAAATCAAAGATAAAATGGTATGAGATTTTTTCCTTTTTGATTTATTTCATGTTTATTTATTGGTATGCTTAGTGTTGAAGACATATGGGTATAAATTTGGTTGTGTAAGATGTAGACCTTGATATCTAGGAAGGATTTACTATCGCAAATGAGCTTGATAATGTTGAATTGATGAACCAATGTTAAGATAAACTAGATGGATTTAGTCTTACAACTAATCTTCATGATACAAATCAAAATCAAATATGGAATGAACATTAAATATGGCTAAGGAATCTTTAGAGGCAAATAGGTACCATGGTTAAGGTAAAACTAACCAATTAGACATGGTGGAAGTGTCGATTAATGCCCCTAATGAGAAGAATGTGATATGACTTATCTAGACATCTAATCTTCAAAAATTGAGTTAGGATATTATGGGGGGGCCTAACACATTCCCATAGGTTCAAATAGATCCTACACAAAATTTAAGTCTATCATGAATTAAATAATATATGTTGTCATCAATGACAAAACCTTTCATTAATACAACATCTTTGCAACATATGAAGTGCCAACAATATCCTTAATTCCTAGCATATACATACACATACTAGACTAAAAATGAAGCACACTAGGTGGATAAATTTTTCATAAAGAGGTTTGACATCTCCCATGAAGATGTTTGATGGTTCTAGAAAACTTGTTATTCGGTTATTTTTTTATAATTTGATAATGTGTGACATGTTTTCCAACATAAAAGTATGAAGAACAAACCTACAATTATAGATAAACATAAATAAGTATATTTTATTAATTTGATTTAAATTATTAAGAAAGGTAGTATTTGTCCCTGCCTATATGTATAAGCAGGGAACTAATGTTTTCATTGGACCCTTATCAATTATTATTTTTTGATATTTGAATGACACATCCTAAAGTATTTTTTTTTAATTTTTACTTTAATCTATTTTTGTAAAGCAATTCTTTAATCCTTATTGTCTCATCTAAATTTTGCTAGGGGTAATATTCATTTTTTGATACAGAAAGTTAAATAAATAGATGTCTAGAACATTCTTTTAAGTTCTAGTATTCTCCACTATCACTGGTGTTGGGAGTGGTGTTACTAGATCTACACAACTCTGGAGATTTCTTCTGCTAGAAAGGTTATTGAATGAAAAATACATTCTCTATAGTTTATCTAGATTTTGGAGAGTTTTTGAAATTGTTTTACACAATCTATTTTTTTCCCCTATATTTAAACAAATTTCTAGGTTTACAAGATTTCACAGTGGCCCTAGAATTAATTTTTCCCCAAATTAAGATGCAGCAATTATCTAAAATCGGACACTAATGCTAGGATGTCCTAAGGAAGCATCCTAGTCAAGGCATTAGAGGAAAGGTAAGATCTTTGTATCTTGGAGTTATTTGAAGTCTACACGAAGACTATTTATTTTTGGCACACAATTTCATAGATATTTGGCCTAATAAAAGGTTATCAAACAAAAATAGATTTTCCAACCGTGAAGATATGCTTTCCCTTAGACTATTTTTGTAGAGATACAACTTTTGTAAGCTCCTTCCCTAGAAGAATAGAAGATGAATTGGGCCACGGAGTGAATTATCAGATAAGAACAAAATTTGCAACCACCTTATCTACTTTTATTCAAAATAGAGGCTTAACTTAACATAGAAATCAAACTTCCCTCTAATATTCTTAACAAAAACTCTTAGGCGCACCCCAAATTTTTTTCAAGAACGCCCTCCATAATCCCCCCTCCCCAATATTGCTTTGTTAGATCTCATCAAGTTGGAATGCCACATTATTTATAATTTGGTGAATGGAATGATTGTGACACCTAATTGTGGCTTACTGAATCTTCATGGTTGCACATTGAGAAAGCAATAAGAAATTGAATGCCACTAGTCCTTATTTAAGACCCTTCACTACAACTTTCACTTTTTGCACTTAAAGTAACTAGACTAGCTTTGCATTCATATTATTTTTCCACTATGTCAATTCCTTTCTAGATATCTTTTCAATCAAGTTCACCTAGTGTTATCACATTGCCCTATTGGGTACGTCATCGAGAACAATTTTCTTAGCTTATGAATATTGGTACCATTGGTTGGTTGTGACCAAACCTAAAATAATCATCTTCATGGAAAAATTGATCTCTAGAAGATTAGAGGAAAAAGGCTCACCCTTCTAATTTTAGTCACTCCACATATTCATTGCTTAATTTTTATTTTTTAAGTATGTTTTTCTTTACTATGATTTGGTTTTGAGGAGATCAAACTATTTTCATTATGTTGGTGTATAATAAATTATTTAGAGGGATGCTATTGATGAATTAACTTCTTTTTGATTAATTTTGTTTCTTCTAGAGCTCTGTATCAAATGTTTTATTTCTTTCAAAGTCGAGAATCCTCTATGGAAAACCATGATTTTCATAAGTTTTTTTCTTTTAAATTATTAATAACTAAATTAAAATTAATTAATTAATTAATTAAAAGAACAAAAAAAATTTGAAAATCATGGATGACCATAGTGTTTTCCTGACTTAGATATTTTGTTCCAACACTTTGCATTATACTCCTTAAAACAAATAGAAGGTCCTGGTTTTTGATGTAGGGCACCTCCCCTTTTTTATGTTTTTATGTGCTTTAGGGTTGTTTTAGATGTTGTGTGTGTGTGTTTTAATAAAATCTAATAGGTTGGAACTACATGTTTGTAAGAGCCTATAGTGCATGCTAGGGGAGAAGTTGTTATTTTGGGTCAAAATAGTGGAAAGTTGCTATTTTAGTGTAACATGGGTTTGAGAAGTGTTTTAGGACCCTAAATACCCTATCTAGGGTCAAGGTGATCAAACTCAACCATCGAGTTGCCAAAATGAGGCAAAATGCTCATATTACAAAAAGTTGCTAGTAATTTTGAAAACTTTTATAAGAATGGAGCCAAATATAGTTGGATCAGTTATAACCACCCATGCTTGGTATATAAGAATGTATTTGATTTTTGGAGAAGTTTAATGAGTTTTTGGATTGCAATAATTCTTTTTGGTACTCATGTACAGATGACTGCGGCAACATTTTGCTAGAACTGTATTGTTTTCTTGTTTCTTTACAGCCTATATGGATTGAAAAGAGAGATCTACTCCCATGGGGATGTAGAGTATTAAATTATCTTTTATTTTTATTAATTATTATTTTTTCAAGTTATTAGTTTACAAAGTTAGAGGTTTTTGAAGGTCACTAGTTTGTAAGGGATAGTCACAGTGTTGTTTGGATAGAAATGGCTCTAACCTAAGAACCCATCAGTGGAATTGACTAAAACCATGGGGAAAGAAGGTGTAGAGATTTTAAATAATTTTTTTACTTCTTTTTTTTTGTTGCAATGGATTTCCTAGACCTAGTTGGGAACCCTATGGCTGACTATTGAATACAGGTAAGTCAGGATAGGGATGACAGTATTTTGGCACGTGTTCCTGTAGCTTTGTGAAAAAGAAATTATGATGTCTATAGATACCCTAGATAATTCCATAATAGTATTCAAATGTGGAAGGAGTTGAAGCAAGGATTGGAAAACATTTTGAAAATTATTTATGCTCACTAGTCTAGAGGCCTAATTTATAGGCTTAAAACTAGGGCCTGATGGAAAACAAAGTTATGGGTGCAACCAGAAGCTAAGATTTTGGATTTTGAAAGTACTCATATGTACCTTTAATAATTTCAATGACTTGTGTGAGTTCATTTGGAGGTGGAAATTATAGCTCAAAAGAGTGAAACTAGGCCTAATTGAGGCTAGGCAACTAGGTCTCCTAGTGAAGTTGAGACCAACTAGGTTGGTGAAGGGTTTAGAGTGACCCTAAATGGACTGAGAAGACTAATAAGTGTCCAAGGGAATGTGTGGAAATATCCTAGGTAGAGGTTTGGAATCCTAGGAGGGAAAAATAGCGAAGAAGGCTAGTTTTTTTTGGGGAATTATTGGACTAGTTCAACTTTGTGACCTTGGAATCTTCCAAAGATAAACTATACCTTAGAGGAGAAGTTGATGCCAAGGATCTTGGAAATCCTAATTAATATAAGATCCTAACAAAGATAAAAATTGGATGGTTAGAGCAAACAAAGAGGATCATTTAGAGTGAAAAGACCTAGGATACTAAAGCCTTTGCACTAGAGTGGTATCAAAGCCAAATTTTAGGTTGGTACATGTCTAAAAAAGAAGGAAGTCAAGAAGCTAATAGTATGCCACCCAAGGTAATTAGAAAGTGTGTCATAGTGGACTTGGTCAATGACCTATTGGCCAAGGCCAACTAGGAAAAGACAAAGAGCAAGAAAAAGATCACTGAATGGGGAGATGAAATTAGTGAGGAAGATGAAGGCATCACTCAGAAGACATCAACAAGGAAAGAGTAGGTGGATTAGGATAAGAAGGTGTTCTTGGAATCCTTTAAGTCTCTTAATAAGGATAGTATGGAACACATCTCTTACTATAGTGGTAGTCTAAATGGGGATGAATTTCTAGATTGGTTGGAAGCCATTGATAACCAATTTGACTACAAGGAGGTGCAAGAAGAAAAAAGACTTAGTTATGCTAAGGCTAGGCTCAAGGGATCAGCATTAGTATGGTGGAATATGACACAAGATGATAGGATAGTAGCAAGGAAGAAGAAGATAGTAGCATGGAAGAGAATGAAGATTAGAATCAAGGTTGAATTCTTGCCCACTAATTATGAGATCTAGATCTATCAAAAGCTATAGAATCTAAGGCAAAGAGACATGATAGTAAGTGCTTACACTGAAGAGTTTAAGAGGTTGAGTCTCAGAGGTAGAAGACAAGAAGAAGAGGTGGAAAAGGTAGTAAAATACCTTAATGTCTTAAGGAAAGGGATTCAAGATGAGATCTCTATGATGGCCCTTGATAGCATGCATAAATGATTCCAAATGGCATTAAGAGTAGAGGATAAAGATAGAAGGAGGAATGAGTCCTACCAAAGGGGAAGAGGCAATAACAATAGAGGATTTAGAGGTAGAGGAAACTTTGGAAGGGGACAAGGTCCAAACAAAATTGATGAAGTTCAATTTGCTAATAATAGTGTTAATAACTAGTATAAGGGATCCTTTCAGAGGGGAGGATATACAGGAAGAGTACCCCTAGGGGTAGATCTCAGTCACAAGGGAGGACTAATTTAATCTTTACTAGTAGGTGCTATAACTACAACCAAGTAGGTCATACAATGGGTAGATATTCTAAAAGGGCTACATCATCTTCCATGGGGGAACGAAGAAATCAATTGGTACAGGAAGATGACACACAAAGTGTTGCTTCTCCCATCTCTAAAGTAGGGCCAATAGTGGATGAAGAAAGACTAATGCTAAGAAGAACCTTGTTTAAGGTGCCAAATATTGTGGAGCCTCCACAAAGGAAGAATCTATTCAAGACAACTTGTTGGTCTCATGGGAAAATCTACAAGGTGATAGTGGATTTTAGATCCACTAAGATTATTGTGTCTATAGGGATGGTGGATAAACTAAAGTTAAGAAGGATACCTCATACCACTCCCTATAAGGTTTCATGGTTGAATAAAGGGCAAAAAATAACGGTGGATGAACAAAGTATGGTTGAATTTGAGATTGATGAGTATAAGGAAAAGGTCATATGTGAAATGATACCCATGGATGTATATCACCTACTCTTAGGATGGCCATTGAAAAATAATGTAAAAGCTATTCATGATGGTGAGAAAAATACTTGTGTGATCACTAAACAAGAAAAGAAATTTCAAATGGATCCATTGTAAGAACCTAATGAGGAGAAGCATGTGGGAAGCAGTGTGATTTTATTGAGTGGGAAAGAGTTTCTCAAGGCTATGAAGAAGGAGAAGGGGTTTTTTTGTGTAGTGATAGTAAAACCAAAGGAGGAGACCAAGGAGAAAGCCAATATGCCACTAGAGATACAAGCATTGTTAGAAAGGTACCATGACATAGTGGATAATGGTTTTCCAAGTGCATTGCCACCAATGAGGGATGTGAGTCATTATATTGACCTTATACTTCAAGAAAATTCTCCATAAAAAGTAGCCTATAAGATGATACCAAGCCAAAATGCAGAGATAGAAAGGTAGATTCAAGATCTGTTGGATAAGGGCTTGATAAGGAATAATTTAAGCCCATGTATTGTACCTATAGTACTTACACCTAACAAGGATGGGAAATGGAGGATTTGCATGAACACCAGGGCTATAAACTAAATCACAATAAGATATAGGTTCCCAATGTCTTGAATATAAAATTTAATGGACAATTTAGGAGGTTCTTGTTACTTTTTCAAGGTGGATTTAAAGTTAAGATATCATAAAATAAGAGTAAGGCCTGGTGATGAGTGGAAAACAACCTTCAAGACAAATGAAGGGTTGTGCAAGTCACTTGTTACACCCTTTGTCTTAAAAAATTCACCTAACACCTTCATGAGGCTCATGAATGAAGTGCTAGTAAATTTCATTTGTAAGTTTGTAATTATTTACCTTGATGACATCTTGAATTTAGTAGGTCCAAGGAGGAGCACATGAAGCATTTGGAGATGGTCTTGAGGAGGCCACACCAAGAGAATTTGATGATCAATCAAGAAAAGTGTGAGTTTATGAAAACTAAATTACTTTATCTTGGTTTTATGGTTGCTAATGGATGCATAAAGATGGACCCTAATAAAGTTAAGTAAATCTTGGAATGGCCTACACCTAGGTCCATAGGGGATGTTAGGAGTTTCCATGGTTTGGCCTCCTATTATAGGAAATTTGTAAGGAAATTCAGTCATGTATGTGCCCCTATCCTCAACACCATAATAGGTGGGATCAAAAGTTAGTTTGAATGGATAGTAGTAGCAAACTAAGGATTTGAAATGTTGAAGAAAAGAGTTGTAGAGCTACCTACTCTTAGGTTTCCTAATTTCAACCAATTGTTTGTGGTGGAGTGTGATGTTAGTAAGTTGGCCATTGGAGTAGTATTAAGCCAAGAGGGACACCTTGTGGCTTTCTTCCTAGAAAAGTTGAATAGGGCTAAGAAAAGGTATTCCACCTATGACTTGGAGTTATGTGATATGGTACAAGCTCTTTAAAAATGGAGACATTACCTCTTACCTAGAGAATTTGTGGTATACACTGACAATCATACTCTAAGTTTCTTGAATGCATAAGAAAAATTGAATCAAAGGCAATTAAAGTGGGTAGAATATTTTCTAGCTTATACATTTTTCATAAAGCATAAGAAAAGAGTTAGTAACAAGGTAGTAGATGCTGAAATTTGATTGAAAAGATCATTGTTAAGAGAGATTGTTGAAAAAGGGAGATTGTTGAAGAAGTCTATGTGTTTTAATCATTGTTTTGTCACTAATGTCAAACCTACTATTTTCTAGTAATATAACTACTTATAAGATTCGAGTACTATCACTTAGTTGATTGATGAAGAGGATTTGATCAATAAGAGTTAACAATAGCACCTAGAGGAAAGGTTGAGTTATGATTATGTAATGAAGTACAAGGATCAGTTAAGATGGTAATGACATGATGTATTGTTAATCTACTTAAGGTTACAAATGTTGGCTACACTAAGAAAGTTTAGAAGAACAAGTTACACAAAGTTTGTCTACCAAGCTTGATTGATTGTTTAGTAGGTGTCGAGAAAAGTTAGTGCAAGCTGAATAGAAAGTCAGTTGGGACCAAGTGAAAGAAAATTCTAGTGGATGTCAAGCAAGATAGTTGATGCCAAGTAAAGTTTAGTTGATGTTGAGCATCAAAAAATTTAGTTGATGCCTAGCAACACAGTATGTTTTGAGCATCAAAAGGTTGATAATGTTGAGTTGCTATATTATGTTAAAGATCAAAGATTCATCGAATCTAATCCGAAAAGTTTTTTTTCTTGAAACTTGTGAACCAAAAGGAAGATAAGGTTGATGAGCTAGTGGCACAAAATTTTATTAAACTATTTTTAGGTGAATTCAAATGGATTCTAGGAAAATTTTCTAGAAAAGACAAGACATGGGGTAGATACATTGTATCCTACCTAATCCATCTGAACCCTAAATTGGACAATGGAAAATGAGTAGGAAAATATTCTAACTTCCTATTTATAGGAATGTCTAGTCATGAAGAAAAATTTTCATGTGTGAGAACCTAAGGGGGAGAAGGAGTTAAGGGTTTTTCTTCATCAAATGACCCAAGAAGAGAAGAGTTTACAATGCCATGTTAAACAAGAAGGCATGAGGAGATGAATTCTTAAAGGGTGAACAAACTATTAGAGCTAAAAAGTATGAAGGCGAAGTAGAATTGAGGATTAAATAGAGATTTTTAATCTGCAAGAGAAGTTGTAAGTTGTATCAGATCGAAGCTCTACTGTTACTCTCTAATAAGTGTATCAGTCTAGGGTAATAATTGTATCAGTCTAGGGTAACTCCTTTGGATTAAAGTTGACCTAACAATCACTTGTAAATCCTTTAACTAGGTGGCATTCCAAATGAATAGCCTAAAGTTCTCTAACAATGCTCACTTCTAACAAGGTTATTGAAATCCCTTAATCGAGTCACATTTAAAAGTGTGTATTGTAACCTTTAATAGGGTTGGCCTTTTATAGGGCATCACTTCAAAAGAGTGAAAAGGAGTAGCATGTTACTAGTGGTTTTTCCCAAATTGGGTTTCCACACAAATCATTGTGTCAAGTGTGCTAATGAGTCTGTTGTGTTTCATGCTTTACATTTTTGCAAGTTGATTTGATAGTAACATACAAATTTTAGTAATTACTTAATGGATGCATGCATGGGTATGAATTTCTTATGGGTTCACTAAGTTGTGAAAAGTTTTATTTATACATCTAAACCTTGGATAACTAATTCACACCCCCCCCCCCCTGGCCACTCTCAGTTATTCTAAATTATTCCAACAATTGGTATCAGAGCCATCTTCTTAAGAAGATTAGTTTAAAGGTACTAGAAGCACGAAGATTGAGATGTCTAAAAGAGAATTACCCAAGCTCAATAGAGATAACTTTTGTGCATGGGAAAGTTTGATGAAGCTACACCTTGGAGGACTTGGAGATCATGCACAATCTATCATTACAGTGGAACATGTTGATCCAGTTGGAGTCCTAACTACTGAAGATATGAAGAAAGAAGAAAGAACATAATCAGGTTTTGTTTGAGATTGCCTCAGCCTTAAGCTATGCCAAATTTGATGATATAAAAGGCTATGACACTACAAAGAAAATGTGGGATGCCCTAAACACTATCTATGGAGCAGACAAAAATGTACGAAGAGCTAAATTTGAGAATCTTAGAGGTAAGTTTGATGATATGAGAATGGAAGAAGGTGAGAATATTGCCAAATATGTTTCTAGACTAAAAGAAGTTGTTAGTGCAATTAGAGGAGCTATTGGTCATATAGATGATGATACTATGTTAAGTAAAGTCTTGAGAATATTTCTGCATGTTTATTCTATTAGAGTTTTTGTAATTCAAGAGTTGAGATGTATTCTAGGAAATGATCTAACCCTTGAAGGTCTGGTAGGTAGACTCATTGCTTTTGAGCTATCTAATTTTGATAATTACAAACCTGAGAGCCTTGAATCTGCATTCAAAGCCAAGTTTTTATTAGAGGACTCTTATGAGGTGAACCAAAATAATAAGAAGAGAAAGATAAAATATGTATCAAGTTATAGTGATATAGATGAGGAAGATGTTGAACAATTGGAAGCACTACTAGAAAGAAGATTTCTTAGAGGTAAAGGAAAGTTCAAAGGTAAGTTACCCATAATTTGTTTCAATTGCAATGAGGTTGGTCATATTGCTACAAGATGTACATAGAAGAAGAACTACAGAGATGCCAACAAGTACAAGAACAGAAGAGAAGATGACAACAAAGATTACAAAGACAAAAATAAGAAGTCATGTTACATTGTTGAAGAAGAAAATAGGAATGATTCTGATGAACATGATAATGAAGTGGTGTATGTTGCAATGAAGAACAAATTTGATGAAGATGAGGCAATTGCACTTGTGACTTGTGTGAACAAAAATGATAGATGCATCATTGATAGTGGATGTTCACATCACATGATCGTAGACAAAATTAAGTTCATTACCTTAAATTATTATGATGGAAATAGTGTAAGATTTGGTAATGATGTACCATGTTTGATAAAAGGAAAAGGTTCTATCAAACTCACAAATAGATTTCATGTGACAATGCTTACTATGTTGAAGGACTAAATTATAACTTGTTGAGTGTGTCACAATTGAATAATTTGGGATGCAAGGTTGAATTTAAAAACAAGACTACTAAGATATATGACACAAATGGGAAACTGATTGGAAAAGGTGATCAAACTAGAAGTAATCTATAATATCTTGATATAGAGGATGCTACTTGTTTTGTTGCAAAATTTGATGATGTATGAATTTGGCACAAGAGATTATGTCATGTTAATTTTGATAACTTAGTTAGTATCAATAACATGAAGAAAGTTAGAGGTTTGCCTAAGTTAAAGTAACCTAATAATGTAGTGTGCAAAAAATGTCATCTAGCCAAAATGACACAGTCAAGCTTCAAGAGTAAAGCTTGTATCTCTAAAGAAATAATAGAGATTGTTCATACTAACTTGTGTGGATCAATTGAAATACGAAGCTATAAAGGAGACAAGTACATAATGCTATTTGTTGATGATTATTCTAGGATGATGATAATTATCTTTTTGAAATAGAAATCTGATGCTTTTCAAATTTTTAAGTGGTACTTGGCCAAAGTTGAAAAAGAAATAGGTAAAAGTCTAAAATGCTTGAGACCAAATAGAGGAGGAGAATTCACATCAAATGAGTTTGAGATTTTCTGTAATGACAAAGGAATCAAAAGATAAACATCTTTCCCTAGGAACCCTCCACAAAATGAGATTGTTGAAAGGAGAAATAGGTCCATAATGGGCTATGCTAGAATACTTATGATGGAGAAGAATATTGTTCTAAAATACTGGAGAGAAGCTGTAAGTACTATTGTATATACCTTGAACCATGTATAAATCAAGAAAGTTACTCATTCAACACCTTTTGAACTATGGTATAGATATCAACCCAATGTAAAATACTTTAAGGTATTTGGAAGTAAGTGTTACATTCTTAAAGATGTTAGGAATGTAAAGCTTGATGCAAAAAGTGAAGAAGGCATATTCCTTGGCTACTCCACAAGAAATAAATCTTATAAGTGTTTAAATACTAACACTAACAAAATTGTAGAAAGTGCAAATGTGAATTTTGATGAGTTTACAGAGATACATGAGGTTGAACCCATGAAAGAACCAGAAGAATACAAATCATTTGTATACTTTTATGAAGAAATGACTACTAAAGAAAATGTTATAAATCAAGTTTCAGTAACTGTCAAGTCACAACATGTGAATGTCAAGTTGCATTCAAGAACCAAGCTACATTTAGATGTCAAGTTACAGAATGAAGAAGATGCACATTCTGGTTCTAAAATTAGTACACATGAAAGAGATGTTTAGATACCTAACAAAAATATACATAGTGATTCTAAAGCTAAAAGACAAAATGAAGAAACAAGAGCTAAGCCAAGATTGTCCAAATATGTCAAAAGGCATCATCATGTTGATCAAATCATTGGAGATAAAAATGCTAGGCCAATGACAAGAAACAAATTGAGAATTGAATCATGTTTTTTAAGCATGAAGGAGGCCAAAATAGTGAAAGATGCATTAGAAGATGTGGACTAGTACAAAGACATGGAAGAAGAGATTGAATAGATAGAGAAGAATAAAACTTGGATTCTGGTTCCTAGACCAAAAGACAAGAATGTGATTGGCACCAAGTGGGTATTTAGAAACAAGCTAGATGAAAATGGTGAAGTCCCAAGAAATAAAGCAAGATTAGTTTGCAAAGGATATGCACAAGAAGAAGGAATTGACTATGGGGAGACATTTGCTCCTACTGCTAAAATGGAAGGAGTAAGAACTCTATTCACTTATGCTACATACAAATATTTCAAAGTTTATCAGATGGATGTTAAATCTTCATTTCTGAATGGCATACTAGAAGAAGAAGTTTACATAGAATAGCCACAAGGTTTTTTTGATGATAACAATAAGAACATGGTATTTAGACTACACAAAGCATTATATGGTTTGAAACAAAAACCAAGAGCATGGTATGAGAGACTTCATATCTATCTTGTGAAGACTGGATTTGAAAGGACTGATGATAACAACAATCTATACATAAAGATAGAAAAAGCCAAAGGTATTTTACTATCTAAAAAAAATTGTTGATGATATCATATTTGGAGGAAAAGATGTTTTATGTAAAAAGATTGCAAATTAGATGAAGCAAGAAATTGTAATGTCTATGTTTGGGGAAATAAAATTTTTTGTGGGATTGCAAGTATACCAGATGAAGTATGGTATATACATCACTCAGTCAAAGTATGTCAAAGAAATATTGAAGAATTTTGGCTTAGAAGATTCCAAACTAGTAAGTACACCTATTGTGATAGGACACAAATTGTCAAAGAATGATGATTCTACTAAGGTCAATCAAATATTATACAAGTCTATGATTGGAAAATTGCAATATGTAGTACATAGAAGACATAATATTGCATGAAACATTCTTTTCTAATCCTAGGGAGAATCATTTAATGGTTGTGAAGAGAATAATGAGATATCTAAAAGGAATAGAAGAGTTTGGTCTATACTACAAGAAGAATGAAAAGTTTGAATTGAGAGCCTACACTGATGCTAATTGGGCTAGAAACATTGATGATAGAAAGAGCACTAGTGGAGGAGCATTTTTTTTAAGCAAGAGACTAGTTGCATGGACTAGCAAGAAACAGAGTTGTACTTAACAATCTACTATTGAAGTTGAATATGTTGTTGTTGCTATCAACTGCACAAACATTGTATGGATCAAATAGCTACTCAAAGGAATGAAGGAAGAAATCATAGAACTAGTGATACTTTATTGTGATAATACAAGTGCTATCAATATATCAAAGAATCTAGTGATGCACACAAAGGCAAAGCACATTACAACCAAGTATCATTACTTGAGAGAGTTAGTTCAAGAAAAAAAAAGTGAAAATGGAATATGTGGAGCAAATTGTTGATATCTTTACAAAACCATTACCTAAGGATGCTCATGAGTATCAAAGAGATAAATTAGGGGTGATACCCCTATCAAAGGCTATTTAAGTAATAGAAGGAATGCCCTACATCAAACAAGTTGATGTTCATATAATACAAATTGATGTAGTGGATCTTACTTTAGGAGCCACCTGAAGTGATCATAGAGCTAAAACTTCAAATCACTCACAAGCAAGGTGATAGAGGGAGCAACTGAAGAAACTATAAAATCTAATATCTATATGGTTTAAGATGTCAAATTTTTGGTATATGTCTTTGGCATTATTTTCAAAGAGGGAGAGATTTATCGATCAAGTTTTGCCAAAAAAGAGAGGAAGAAAGTACATTAAACTAATCATTATCAGAAGGAGAGATTTGCTGATCAGAAAGGAAGAAAGATCATCATTAGAAGGAGAAAGTATCAAAGCTAGAGAATGTTACTGATCTTAGAGGGAGATTAGATAGTTGGTGATAGAGGGAGAAATCCTTTGCTAGAGGGAGATACAAGAAGGAACTCAGAGGGAGTTATAAGAAAGAGCTTTGTAACCTAATCAAAAGGTGGAAGTTGCTAATAGAGAGGAAATTTTCAATACAAGTTTTATTTTTGGTATTGCCTTATTATTCTAACCTAGTTAGATTGGTTGAATAAGATGTTCATCATTTGATTGACTTGGTTGATCAGTTTGGTTTTCTATCAATGCCAAAGAGGGAGATTGATGAAATCTAATTGAAAAGATTTAAGAGAGATTGTTGAAAGAGGGTGATTGTTGGAGAAAACTATGTGTTTCAATCATTGTTTTGTCATTGATGTCAAACCTATTATTTTCTAGTAAGAAAATTTCTTATAATATTTGAGTACTATCACTTAGTTGATTGATGAAGAGGATTTGATCAATAAGAGGTAAAAATAGCACCTAGAGGAAAGGTTGAGTTATGATTATGTAATGAAGTACAAGGGTCAGTTAAGACAGTGATGACATGATGTATTATTAATCTACTTAAGGTTTATAATTTTGGCTACACTAAGAAAGTTTAGAAGAACAAGTTACACAAATTTTTTCTGCCAAGCTTGACCAAGTGGATAGTAGGTGAAGAGCAAAGTCAGTGCAAGACAAGTAGAAAGTCAGTTGGAGCCGAATGAAAGAAAATTCTAGTGGATGTCGAGCAAGATAGTTGATGTCAAGTAAAGTTTAGTTGATTTTGAGCATTAGTAAACATTAGTTGATGTCCATTGATTTTGTAGTTGATGCCTAGCAATGCAGTATGTTCTCAGCATCAAAAGGTTGATAATGTCGAGTTGTTGCATTATGTAAAAGATTGAAGATTTTTTGAATCTAAGCTGACAAGTTTGTTTTCTTGAAACTCATGAATTAGGAGGAAGATAAGGTTGATGAGATGGTGGCACAGAACTTTATTCAACTATTTTTAGTGGAATTCAAATGGATTCTAGGAGAATTTTCTAGAAAAGACAAGATATGGGGTGGATACATTATATCCTACCTAATCCATCTAGACCCTAAATTGGATGATGGAAATTGAGCGGGAAAATATTCTAATTTTCTATTTATAGGAATGTCTAGTCATGAAGAAAATTTTTCATGTGCGAGAACCTAAGGAGGAGAAGGAGTTAAGGGTTTTTCTTCATCAAGTGACCTAAGAAGAGAAGAGTTTGCAATGGCATGTTAAGCAAGAAGGCTTAAGGAGATGAATGCTTAAAGGATGAACAAGCTATCAGAGATACAAATTATGAAGGCCAAGAATAATTGAGGACTAAATAGAGATATGTAATTTGCAAGAGAAGTTTTAAGTTGTATCAAATCAAACCTCTACTATTACTCTCTAAAAATTATATCAATCTAGGGTAAATCCTTTGGATTAAGGTTGACCTAACAATCACTTGTAAATCCTTTAACTAGGTGGGATTCCAAGTGAATGGCCTAAAGTCCTGTAACAAGGCTCACTTCTAATAAGGTAATTGAAATCCCTTAACTGGGTCACATTTAACAGTGTGTATTGTAATCTTTAATAGGGTTGGCCTTTTACAAGGCATCACTTCAGAAGAGTGAAAAGGAGTAGCATGTTACTATGGTTTTTCCCAAATTGGGTTTCCATGTAAATCATTATTTAAGTGTGCTAATGAATCTATTTTGTTTCATTCTTTACATTTTTGCAAGTTGATTTCATAGTAACATACAAGTTTTAGTAATTACTTAATGGATGCTACATGGGTATGAATGTCTTATGGGTTCACTAAGTTGTGAAAAGTTTTATTTATACATCTAGAACTTAGATAACTAATTCAATCCCCCCCCCCCCAGTTATTCTAAAGTATTCCAATAGTAGATTCTCTTAGCAAAAAATTCTTAACCATACAAGAGATCTAACTACAAAGCATAGGGATGGACAACTTGAAGGATCTCTACAAAGAAGACAAAGATTTTAGAGAATCCTATGAGGCATATGTGCAATTTCAATAGGGATTCAAAGTGGATTTTAGTGATTTTGTGTTGTAGAAAGGTTTATTGTTTAAGGGACACCTTATGTGCATACTCCAATGCTCGATGAGGGAGAATATTGTGAAGGAGAAACACCAAGGAAGTTTGGGAGGTCACTTTGGAGTGCATAAAACTCTAGAACAAGTAAATAGGTATTACTATTGGCCTAAGATGTAGTCTAATATAAGGAAGTTTTTGGAACAATGCTAAATCTGTTAGAAGGCAAAAAGAAAAAGCAACAACGGTGAGTTGTATCAACCACTTGCCATACCCTAAAGGCATTGGTTGAGTGCCTTAGTATAGATTTTGTATTGGGTTTTCCAAAGAAAATAAGGGGTAATGATAGTGTCTTTGTGGTAGTGGACCATTTCAACAAAATGGCACACTTCATTCCATGTAAGAAAACCAATGATGCTTCTCAAATTGTAGGGCTATTTGTTAGGGACATTGTGAGGATTCATGGATTTCCATTGAATATAGTAAGTGACAGGGATAGCAAGTTTGTAGGTCACTTTTGGAGGACCTTATGGAAGAAACTTGGCACAAACTTGTCTTTCTCCTTAGCCTACCATCCACAATCAGATGGTCGAATAGAGGTGGTGAATAAGTCACTTGGAAACTTCCTAAGATGCTTAACAAATCAACATGGGTAGTCATGGGATCATATCATAGGGCAAGTTGAATTTTCCCATCATTAGGAGTATTAGAAAAAGCCCTTTTGAAATAGTGTGTGGGACTCATCCTAGAGGGATCCTAGAGTTGAGAGATCTCAATTTGTCAACCAAAAGGAGTGCACAAGGGGAGTCATTTTCTAAACAAATGAAGGAGCTTCATGATCAAGTCACCAAGACTTTACAAAAGCAAGTGGAGAAGTATAAGTCCAAGGCTTATCAAATAAGAAGAGATTTGCAGTTCAAGATAGGAGATCTAGTACTTTCTTACCTCAGCAAGGAGAGACTACCCAATGGTCAACCAACTAAGCTACTCATGAAGAAGATAGGTTTATTGAGGATTTTGCATAAGTATGGAAAAAATGCCGATGAGGTGGAGTTACCTCCTGATTTGTGAATTTCACCAATTTTTGATGTTTTTGATCTATATACCTACAAGGGACCACCCTTAGACTTAGGTCAATTTACTCTTTGAGCTTTCAAGGATGTTGATTAGGTGAAAGACTTTCTTACTCCAACGTCTATGAAGTTGGATATTATACTAGATTCTAAAGTTCTTAAGAAGATAAGTAAGGGTAACTATAAGGAGTACCTCATCAAGTGGTAGGGACTACCTAAAGCTGAAGCTACTTGGATGACAGATGCAAACATTTTGAAACATGGGGTCACCATTGAAGACCTCCTAACTCAATGGACTTGAGTTCTTTGTCCTAGGGGAGTATGGTTTAGGGAAACTCCCCTTTTTTATTCTTTTATGTGTTTTAGAGTTGGTTTAGATGTTTGTGTGTGTGTGTGTGTCTAAATAAAGTCCAATAGGTTGGATGTAATGTTAGTCAACTACATGTTTGTAAGGCCTATAGTGCTCACTAGGGGAAATGTTGCTATTGTGGGTCAAAATAGTGGAAAGTTTCTATTTTAGTGTAACATGGGTTTGAGGAGTTTTTTAGGACCCTAAATACCCTATCTAAGGTCAAGGTGGTCAAACTCACCCATCGAGTTGCCAAAATGAGGCAAAATGCTCATATTACAAAAAGTTGCTAGCAATTTTGAAAAGTTGCTCAAGCAACTTTGACAACTTTTTAAGAATGGAATAAGATGTAGTTGGATTAGTTATAACCACCCATTGTAGTGCCTCTCTCATTTTACTTATGTAATACATCTCGGTAGGTGTGAACTTGTTGATCTCTCCTTGAGAAGGGATCATGATTGGGACCATGAGTGGTCTACACCCTTGAGGTGATTGGATTTATGTTATTGTATTAGTTTCTTTGATTATGTTTATGGTTGATTTATGATATTATGATGTGTAAGATGGTTCACTAAGGTTTGTGCCAGTGGTTACTAGGATCAATGTGGTATCATGATGTTGTTTTGTGATTACCTTGAGATGTGTGCAAAGATTACACTATGTACTATTATCCGAATACACTGGACTAGGTTCTTGTAGTAGTGGTTAGTCATGTTATGATTGTGTTTTCTTATGTGTTTTAAATTCCTTTTTAGGTTGTTTAAACAATCATTATTAAATGCTTAAATAATTATAAATGAATTTTCCATGTTTGATTCTTTGGTTATGTGCTACGAATATTTACCTTGTTATATTTTGATTCAAGAAATGCTTGCATTCATGTTGTTATTCCTATATTTGAGATGACCTAAGGGTCAGATGTTATAATTTGATTTCAATATCATAGATGTTAGACTACTATGTTGTTCAGTTGGTCATATTTGCATGATGATGCCATTTTGAGATGATAGTATGATTTATGATGATATCTAGTTATCTGGTATTTGGACATATCTTTGACTATGTTATGTAATGGATTTAATGTTATGCGTATTTACTTCATTCTTGCTTCATTATGCAATATGAAAACATGAGTGATGTAAATAGATTATTTTGGTATAATTGAATAAATGGTTAAATTAGGCATTTAACACATGTTATTATATGCAATTGTACTTGATTGTGTGTTTTAGTGTGTGGGATTTATATCCCTGGTAGTGGCACATAGAGTTTGTGATTCAACTATTCATATTTTGCCAATGTCAAACATGTATGTTCAACATATCTTATTAATGATTAAATTAAACCTTCTAGTGATTTGATAAATCTGGACTCATTTGCATTATTTGATTAGACTAATGAATGTGTCTGTACATTTAGAGTTCCGCATTGTCACAAAGTCGTTAAGGATTTTGTGATTTTGGTTTTAGAATTTTCTGGCTTTATTTTGATTAATTTTAATTTCTAGCAAGTTTTCCCTAGATGAATTTCAATTAATTGGAATAGCCTATTTTCATTTGGGTTGATTTGGGATTTAACTAGTTCTCCTAGTTATTTGACCTAATCCATTATTCACTCAAAAAGTGAATAAGTATCCAAAAAGAAATTTAATTCCTCACTTCTCACTTTTGAACTAGAAAGTTTGAGAGTAAAACCCAAAATCCTTTTCATGAGGAATTATTGTTTTGTTCATTGTGGGAGCTACGAGTGTGGGATCGTTGTGAGGTTGGTCTTTTTGGATCTAGTTTGGGGAGACCTTGGATTGACACAATATTTGGCTACTTCTACAGGATTTTTATTTTATGGTTTAGATTCTTGTTTTACCCTTTTGGCTATGAGGTAGGGCTCTCCCATTTTATTATTTCAGCTCTATATCTACTTTTTTTTTTGGTAGTCATTTGTTAGGAGGTTGAGAACTAGTGTTCCCCTCTATTTCTATATGCTAGCTCTACCCAGTTGGGTGGGTATGACCATTTTCCTATTTTTTGGGTTGAGGGTTTGAGGTTTTACATTGTTATGCTGGCCATTTTTGCATATAGAATCCAAACCCATATTTTATTAGATTTTTTGTGACTTTTATGTCCAAAGACCAAATGGGTTTTAATTTTGAAGTTTTCCAATTTTTGGAGTTTTTACCTCAATTTATGTGCCCAATTTTTTTGAGTTTCCTTAGTATGATGTCGGTTTTGGACTTGGATTATCTATAGGATGTTAGTCAAGCCATTGTTGCTCTTTTATATTTTTATTGGGATGTGTGTTGCATTTGTACTCCCAACCTTGTGTTTGGTTGAGTGATTTTATACCTAGTGCTATTATTTCTTTTGGACTCTTGTTATTGTTTCATAGGCACTAGGATTCATGTAGAATACATACTCTTGGATTGAGGTCGGTTGAGTGAGTTCATGATGTTTGGTCTTGATGCATTATTGGGATTTATGTAGAATCCATACTCCTAGATTGAGGCCGGTTGAGTGAGCTCATGATGTATGATTTTATTGTTTATTGGGATTCATGTAGAATCTATCCTCTTGAATTGCTCGATTGAGTGATATTTTGCTTGTGTTCTCATCTAGTCATTCTATTATGATCTTCATGATGGTGGTGCACCACACATGAGTATGTGCACATATATTTGTCAGGTGACTTGCGAGGCCCAATCTTCTATGGTACTTTCAAGAGGTATGATAATTGGGGTTGGGTTGGGAATATGCATACCTATATGCACTCATTGTTGGATGAGAATGGGTAGGGTGGGGTAGCATATGGAGGGGGCTTTTATCTCGTAGCCTATTGATCATCATGTCCAGAGGGTTAGCAGAGGAAGTTTTAATTAAGTGATAACTAAATAAAACACTGGGTTGTAATAAAGCCTAAGATAATAATCTATGTTAGATCCTTCTATTGAGGGAATTGAATTTGCATGATTTGGGCTTGGGCTTGTCAATACCAAGTGACTCTCCATGATGTCAGCCCCTACTTAGTATATATGAAAAATTGGGGGCCTCTGATCCTCACATACACTTCAACATGGTCATTACCTATGAGATCATTCCAAAATAAACATTGTATTATTTATTCAAAAAGTCTAACAGAGCGACATGTTGCCTTCTAACTAGAAGGATTATGCCTTTGCTCTCAGAATGAGAAACAAACAACCAGACCTCTAGAATGAAGGATTTATGTAGCTAAATGAAAGTGCAATTAATCTAGATGAGAGATGCAATTATTAATCTAAGAAATGAAGAAACATAGTATGATAAATGGATGCATATTTAAAATCTAAATGATATTACAATGAAAGTAATAAAGCTATGCAAATGTGATCAAAGGGAGTAACAATTTCAGCATAAATTCGACACAAATTCCAAAATTCATCCTCTATAATGAAGAATGGAGAGCTTCTTTTATAGGATCCAAGAGGTGATCGATGGTCAAGATTAATCAAAATGGACGGTCAAGATTGAAGAGGAGAGCCAGTCATAATGGTAACTTCCTCATGAAAAGGGAGTTAACTAGTTGCCTTTGAGTGATAAAAGGAGTTAACTAAGTCCTTTTTGAGTGATAAAAGGAGTTAACTAAGTCCTTTTTGAGTGATAAAAGGAGTTAACTAAGTGCCTTTTGAGTGATAAAAGGAGCTGACTAACTACCTTTTGAGTGATAAAAGGAGCTGACTGGCTCTCTTTTTTTAGTAAATATTTAATTTAATAAAATAGAATATGACCTCATAAATGGATAACTTTAACTAATTGAATAATTAAATTTAATAATTAGAAAGAGGAGATATCTTATTAAGTTAAATGTATTTAATTCCTTTGTATACTAGCTAAAGAGATAATTTTAATTTAATTAAAGTAGAACTCTTATAATTAAATTAATTTAAATTGATAGATTTGTGTAGCTAATTTGAGTTGATATTTTGGAATTAAATAAATAATATGATTAATGCAAATTATGGTTTTTTGCATTTGACACCTAGGTCAAGTAGCAATTATTAGAATTAGAATTGCCTAGTAAAATAGAACTTAGGAATAGTTGAATAAAACAAAGTTGGTTAATATGGCAATGTGCCAATTTTGGGGTATTACATTTTTCCCCTCTTTGAATGAATGTGTGAGTAGCACGTTCAATTCAAAGAAAATTAGAAAGCGTGATGTGAAGATCAAGAAATGAGATTGGTTCTGAAATTGATGACATAGAGACCAATTGATAAGCTTTTAAAGAGTATCTCCAAAACAGAGCTTAACCTTAAGGAATTTAAGAAAAACACTTAGATACCTAAATTGATAAGCATTTTAAACATTTTCTCTAGAGTGTAGCTTAACCTTTAGGGATCTGGATAGAACACCTAGACACCAAGATGAATAAGCTTTTAAAGATTATCTCCAGAATAGAGCTCAACCCTAAGGAATCCATATAGAACACCTAGATACCTAAATTGATAAGATTTTAAAGATTATCTCCAGAATAGAGCTTAATCTTAAGGGATCTAGATAAAACACCTAGATACCTAAGTTGAAAATATTTTAAATATTATCTCCAGAACAGAGCTTAATCTAAAGGGATTCAGATAGAACACCTAGATACCTAAGTTGAATAAGCATTTTAAAGGTTTCCTCCAGAACAAATCTTAACCTTTAAGGATCTAGATAGAACACCTAGATACCTAAGCATAAAAGAAAAAATGATCCAATCATGAGTCATAGAATCATCCTCAGAATGAGGCTTGATCCTTAGGAGTTGAGGTTTAGACTGTCCTAATACCTATCTATCAAACTTTGACTAGAAATATTATAAGATGTGATCAGCTGATGAAAAGATGAGATAGATGACAAATGATGCTAGATAGAGCAGAACAAGATGCCCCTAATGGTGAGAACATAAGATGGAGAAAAGATTCCCCGAGCAATGAAGACATAAGATTTAGATTGAGTTGAATTTCAAATTCAATGATGTAATCATCTTGGCCCCTCGGGAGTGAAATCGAAAGATGACACACCAAAAATGTGATTTAGCTAATTTGAATAAATCTTGGATAGTTTGAAGAAAGTGTGATTTGAAAAGATGTCAAGATTCACAAAGTATCAAAAAAAAAATGAACTACACAAGCATTCAATCACACCAGTCCCAAAATTTGAAAATGTGATTTTGAGTTCTTTAAGTGTGTCAAATTTTAAATTTGATCCCTATTGGGCGTTCGATTTGCATGAGGTCAATAGTAGGAATCCATAGTGTAATTACTCTCTTGAAAAGAAAATATTTTTAAGGATCCACTCCAAGGTTCAGTGTTTGTCTTACGACGTACCAAAATCTGCTCAGTAGAAGATAAATGTGAGTGTTCATGAGAAGGCCTTTACTAGTTTTAAAAACTCTTTTATCTTGGAATCAAAGTAAAATCTGTTTGATGTCTCAAAATATCACACCAAAAGAACAATATTTTTGTATTTTCTATTTTTTTAAAGAATACAACTCTAATAATGAAGCTACTATGAGGTCCTATTCTAATACCTGCACGTCATAGGAAAAAGAAAACATGATTAATTATTGGATATATAAAAATAAAATAAAAAAATGTAAAAGAGAAAAAAAAAAAAAGTCCCCCAAGGGAACTTTTTTATTTTTTATTTTTTTATTTTTATTTTTTAAATTAATTAATTAATTTATTTATTTATTTATTTATTTCTTTTTATTTTTTTATTTTAAATATATATATATATATATATATTTTTATTTATTTATTTATTTATTTATTTATTTATTTATTTATTTATTTATTTATTTATTTATTTATTTATTTATTTACGCTAAAATTTCTTGTTTTGACTCCCGAACTATGAGTCTGGGAGTCAAAAAAAAGAGGGGGTCCCCATTCTATTGAGGAATGGGGCATGTGTTGTGGAGACCTCAACAAATAGTCCTGAAAAAAAGGAAGAAATGATCAAGGCATTTCTTCATCAACAAACATACTTCTATTGTGTGTCAAACACCAACCAAACTTTGAACACCTCGAGCATATTTCAGATGACTTTGTAATCAAAATCTCTGAAGTCAAAACCTTCAAACTCAGTGTGTGCATTGTGTATTCATTCCCTTTGATGTGTCAGGATGCAATCAATCAAAGTTCTCTATCAACTCAATACAATCTTTTGGTCCTCCCATCTCATTCATTCGAAATTTCCACGAAGGCTCTTTGTCAATCAATTGCTTGACCAGATGAGAGAATTAGTTTGAAGGCTCTTGGCGGGATGCCATGTTCTTTTTAATTTTTGGCCTTTTGCATAATTGCTCCATGTCATTCCACACATTACTTTTGATGAAACAATACTTTTGAGTGCAAGACACTTTGTTTTGTAACGTATCTTTAGCCATTTCAGATCTCTAGAATCCTTTAGACTTAACACCGTCTTTTCTTCTTCTTTTTCATTTTCTTCTTTTTTTTTTTAATATCCTGACTACGTTTAGACTGTGTAGTTAGAACATCGGTGTCTTTTCTTGGATTCAATCTCTTATGAACATACCTTGCATTCCTCTTTTAGAACTTTTAGGAAACTCTCACACCAACAATGATCTTTAGTAACCTTTCGAGGAGATCCCTCCTACTTGAACCAGTTGAAGTTTGGATCATTCCACATCATCTTTGACTTTAATTCAATAGCACCCAAAACAATCAAATTTTAAAATTTTCAAAGTGTTGAGAGCTTGTTGGTCTAGGCTTCTGATTTCCAGACTGAAAGTCCCCTAATTCCACAAGAAATGTCAATTGCTCGGTTGGTATGAGACACATAGCCATCCAAATGTTTTGACAAAGAAATACCTCCTCCTGAAATTGGGACCAAAGAGTGGTTAGTAAAATCTTGAGAAAGATCCCAAGTACACCTTACCCCCTAGGACTAACATAACTTTGAAAATGAATACATGACTAAAAGCAAACACACAACTTGAAAAGAAACACACTTGTAGAAATAAACACACTTGCAGAAATGAAAATCTAATCTAGATGCGGAAATGAAATCTAACTTCTTCTTTTTCTTCTTCTTTTTCTTCTTTTTTTTCTCTTAGGCTTCAAAATAATGTTTCATAAATTTCCCATTTACAAGCAAAGGTAGAAATTCCCCCTGTAAGGAACTTAGCCTAAATGTGTTTTCTCCAAGAATTTCTACAATCTGATATGGGCCTGTCCACAAGCATTGAAACTTAGTATGGTTGCCTGACTTTTCTTTCGCCTTATCCCAAAGTAGGACGAGGTCAAAAATCCTAAAGGATTTTATTGTGGCCCTCTTGTCAAACCATCTCTTAACAACAACTTGATGTTTAGCCATGTGCTCTAATGTAGTTGTTCATTTCTTATTCATTTCTAGAAGATTCATCAATCGAATTTGTACTCTGTTAGTGTCATCAGCATACCCACTCATAAATTTTAAGACAAGAATCTTGAGATTGAGTGGTAATATCGATTCTTGCCCATGAACAAGTAGATATGGAGAAGTCCCCAAGGCTTTTTTAACTCTAACCCGATCTGTCCACAAGGCATATTTCAATTGTGTATGCCAATCCCTAGGGTTCTCCTTCAGCAATCGTTTTATCATAGTGATTAAGTTCTTGTTTGTAGACTCTGCCACCCCATTTTCTTGTGGGTAGTAATTTGAGGAGAATTTGATGATGACTTTGTTTTCAAATTCCCATTGTGTCAAGAATGTAGATGCAAATGTAGATCCATTGTCACATAAAAGAGTGAATGGCATTCCAAATCTAGTAACAATATGTTCTTCCAAAAAGTCAGTCACCACCTTAGCAATGCAATTTCTGAAAGTCTCTACTTCTGTCCATCGTGTGCAGTAATCCATAGCTATATGAATGAATGCATGTCCAGTTGATGATGGTGGGTTTATTGGGCCAATGAAATCCAGTCCCCACTTTGCGAAAGGGTGCACCTCGTATACCAGTTGTAGTGGCATTACTAGGTGCCTCTCTTTGTTAGCACTAGTTTGACATATATGACAAGAATGCACATGTTAGAAAGTATCCTCGAATATCGAGGGCCAAAAATAACTTGATCTTAAAATTATTAGAGTTGTTACTTCTTCTGAACCGTGTCCCGTACCATACTTTTCATGAAAATGTTCCAAGACATCCTTAGCTTCTTCATGCCCTAAGCATTTCAAATAAATCCCTTCATAGTTCCTTTTACATAGCTTGTCATCAAGTAACTTGTAACACTTGCATTTCATCTTAAGTCCCCTATGATGTGAACTGTTCATCCATTTGGGGCATTGATCTTGTAAGAGATAATAGACAATATCTTGGTAAAACACATCTGTCACTACACCTTGATTGATATCAACTTGTGATATAACCATCTTCTTTTGATCATCTTCGTCTATTTCTTCATCAAATTTGAATTCCCTTTGATTTCCTTCTTGGTTATCAGCGATAATTTTGGACAATCCTTGGCCTCTGACTAATCTCATAGATTGAATTTTGAGATTGAATTCCTAAAGTATTTCCATCCACTTTCCCCTTCTTTCACCAAGTTCATTCTACATCAAAAGTGTCTTTACTGTTAGGTCAGGTACAATTGCATACACCTTACTTCTGAGTATGTAGTGATAGAACTTCTTTACTACTTTGATTAACGCAAAGGACTATTTATCAAGATTTGAATATTTCAAATCAACCTTCTTTAGAGGATAACTCATAAAGACAATTGGTCGCTTATCCTTCTTCTCTCTTTTTTGTGTTAAGATCCCTGCACAAGAATGTTCAGAAGCAAAGGAATAGATCTTGAATGGTAACTCGTAATCTAGACTTACAAAAACTGGGGTTGTGGAAATGGCAACCTTAATATCTTGGAATGATTTTTTATCTCCTGTACCCATTCTGTTTTAGCTCCCTTTTTAAGTAAATCATTGAGGGGGTGGACTATCTCTACGAAACCACTTATGAATTTGCATACAAATTTTATCTTTCCAAAGAAAACTTCAATTCCTTCTAATTGTGTGGAGGTGCTAACTTCAAAATAGACTCAACTCTATCTGGATTAATGGAAATTTTGACTTTAAAAATGACATGCTCCAAGAGCTTCCCTTTAGTAACACCAAATGAACATTTCTTGGGATTGAGTGATATGTCATACCAATGACATCTGTTGAATACCTACCTTAGATCAGAAATATGAGTACTTTGATCTTTTGAAAAGATAGCCAAGTCATCCATGTAAATGACTATACACCTATTTATCAATCCTTTGAAAGCTTCATCTATTGCTCGTTGAAATGGAGCTCCCGCCTTAATCAACCCAAAAGGCATCCTTCTATAAGAAAACATTCCCCACTTGGTTGTGAAAGCAGTCTTTCACCTATCTTCTTCATTGAACATCACATGGTTATATCTTGAGTAACCATCCAAGAATAACATCATCTTTGAACCATTAATGATTTGCAACACCTCATCTAGTGAGGGTAGAGGGTAGTTATCCTTTTGAGATGCCAAATTCAAGTTGTGAAAGTCAACACAAAGATGAATCTCTCTGATCTTCTTCCGTACAGGAACCAAATTTTCCACCCATGTGGAATGCTAGATAGGGAATATGATCTTAGCATCCAGAAGTTTCTTAAATTCTTTCATAATCAGTGGTTCGATTATCGAATTTACTAGTCATTGTCTTTGTCGGAAAGGTCTAGCATCTGGTTTCAACGAGATGTCACGTATGATAATCTCAAGATCATAATTTTTTAACTCTTCATAGCTCCAAGCAATAACATCTTTATACTCAATGAGAAATTTGAGCATGTCATCCCTTTCTTTTTGATTGCATGCTTTTCCTATTCGCACCATTATAAGAGTGGTGACTCCCTTTTCCAATGAAAAGAGAAGTCCTTGAATCAAAGCCTCATATTCTACACCATTGTTAGTACATCTAAAATCCAATCGATATGCGGCATAGAAAGACCTATCTTTTGGGTTGATCAGTTCAATATCTACACCGGTTCCTAATTTTCATCTAGAACCATCAATGTGAAACCTTGGAAGGAGGAGGATACTAGGGTCAGCTTCCTCTCCTAAACAATGTAAATTAGTCACCATACTCTCTATGAATTGTGTCACAGTCTCACTTTTGGGTACTAACACCTTAGGTTCTTCATTTTGATCTTGAAGTGTATTATTTGGAACCATGTTCAATACCATCACTTTGTATGAACCCAAATTTGATTGTAAGAATGCTATCTCATTTAGGGCATTGTAATATGTGATTATTATTTTTAGTTTGGGTTCAGCATCCATCTTGATTTGATTGTTCAATCCTTTTCATGGCAACCATAATTGAGTGAAGTCTGTAGAGAACCATCCTCTGAGACATTTTGTCCATTCTCTGCTCAGAAGTAATTCATGTGTCTCTAGGATATCAACCACATGTATGTCAATAATATGCTGAATCTAAGGATAAACTGTTAATTATATCCACACATCTTTCAATACTCTGATGACTTTTACCTCTATTTTATCCAACTGTATTACCACTCAGTTAGAGGGTTGAGGATTAACTCCTAGCCTTTGAGCTATTGATAAAGGCATCACATTACATGAAGCTCCTGAATCAATAAGACAATTGTGAAGATTCTTTCCATATATCCTTATGCTTAGCAAAAATGGGGGTACCTCAACTTTGTCCTTGAACATAGTGGGCATTGCTTCTGTAGCATTTACTTTTTGCGGCACCGTCTTTTGAGGGACATTATTCATATTATGGGAAACCTTTGTATTATCCAATGTCTTCATGAGTCCTTCTCTTTGTTGTGGACAATTTTGCAACATGTCAAATATGGACATATTGTCTTTCATTTTCTTTAGGTCTTCAACTGCATTATACTTTTTAGTAGACCAAGCAAGGTTCTTCAGTATTGTTGGTATGTTCACTTGATTCTGATACTGTTGTCCTCTTCGAGCTGGCCTTACCATTGGTGGATTGTTGTTTGCTCTAGGATCAGGTGGGGTTGGTTGCAAACTAGGAGAAATTCCATTGGTCAAGGGATCCTTTTTGTTTCTAAGATTATATGTATTTCGATTGTCATTTCGAAAGGCAAACATCTCATCGTGTTGAAGATCAAGTTCTTGACTAAAAGGGAACGAGATTTCCTCACTTTCTTGTTGTTCCACTTGTACATTCTGTGTAGAATCATAAGTTTCTAATAGCATTGCATTGAATTGAATAGGAGGAGGATTATCATTCACTTGTGGGTTTTGATTCACATCCTGATTACCATTATAGTACGCACCATCATTGCTAGGCATATTTTGGCCATCATCATACTAATTGATATCAACATACTGAATGTTATTTTTTTCAGTAGGAATGCTTCCATTATTTGGTCGAGTATTCCATTGTCAATTTTGTCTTTGGAAGCCATTGTTGTGATCAGGAGGATTGAAGTTGTTTCCTCAACCATTATTTCTTGCATTATTGTTACTATTTTTGTTGATGTTCCTATTATAATTTTGACCAAAATTGTTGTTGTAGGGGCCAGCATTATTTCTTTGGAAGTTGTTATTTTGTCCTTTTGACAATCTAAGACATGTCAACTCATTGTTCATTTGTGACATGGTCTTCTTCATTTGACCAACTTCTAAAAGGAGATTGTTATTTGCTTCCACAGGAACCGTTGCTTTTTGTTCAAATAAGGTTATTTTTGGGGGCTCGTACCCTAGATATGTTATCGCTTGAGTTTGTGGAGTGGATGCCTACTGCAACGGAACTGGGTTCATAGGTATGAAATGACTAGGCACGGTAGGTGCTCCCATGGGAATTGTTGGCATTGTAGGGACTATTTGTGTAGGAGGCATCATTCCTCCCCCATTAGGATTAGCTTTCTCCATGAACATGATTGCTTCTACAAAGACTTTGTCCAATGTGTCAATATTTGTTGCAGGAAGTCTTCTTAGAAAGATCACAGTAAGATGGTCCATAGCATTGAAGTAAACTTGCATGGTGGCTTCAACCGATATTGTGTATGGTGTTTCCAACTTGCAATAGGCCATATGAAAGTGATGGTTGAAGCATGAAATAGTCTCAACTGGGTCCCTTTTTATTGATATGAATTGTTGATGTATCATTGCCGGATTGAGGAATGTTTTGAATTGTTCCAAGAACAATTTTTTGAAAGTGTCCCAGTCTCCAATACATCCTAGTGGTAGGTTCACGTACCAATTGAAGGCAATTTCCCCCAAAGAGTAGGGAAATAAATAAAGAACCACATCTTCATTAGCAATTTTCTTTCGGTTGCAAATTTCCTTAAAAACCTTGACATGATCTTTGGCGGTTCTTGTTTCTTCGTAAATGAACCTTGGGAAAAATTTCTCAGGATTCTTAGGGAGGTCATGGAGGGCACCTCTCAAGTTAATGGTCAAATCAACGTTTGCAAAAAAGGCCATTGGATGATTTTGTGGACCTAAAGGTGGCTGGGATGGTGATGGGAGTTTTGGAATATGTGGAGGTCCACCTGGTGGTTGAATGAGTGGTGGAGTAGAAGAAGATGATGAAATGTCAAATGGAAGTGGTTGAATTCGAGGTATTCCTCTATCACTACATGGCTTACAAAAATGATTAAGCTCTAGAAATTCTTGGGCACTTGGTGAAGATCTTAACGCTCGCTAGAAAGGGGATCTTTGATCAATATCTTCTAGCTTGAATCAATTCTGGAAAGAGTGCACCTCTACAAAAGTACACTTCCTCACTTCTTCTAAATTTTGTGCACCACAGAGTTCTAAAGACTTGCAAATCTACAAAGGTTTGAACCTACATACCTGCAGACCTACAAATCTGCAGACCTACAGATTTGCAGACCTGCATACCTGAATTTCTAAAAAATTTAGAAGTGATTTCTGAACTTTTACGGAGTGCAGATTATTGCAAGGGTGCCAGATTTTGACACTTTATCAAATCTTTCTTGTTTCCAATAGTAGGATCTTTTTTTTTAGGCCCTCCTTCTAGCACTACTTCTGATGGACATTCATTTTTACACAAGGTCAATGGTAGGAATTCATAGTGTAATTCCTCTCTTGAAAATCAAATATTTTTAAGGATCCACTCCAAGGTTCAGTGTTTGTCTTGCAACATACCAAAATCCACTCAGTAGAAGATAAATATGAGTGTTCACAAGGAGGACTTTGCTAGTTCTAAAAACTCATTTATCTTGGAATCGAAGTAACATCTGTTTGTTGTTTCAAAATATCACACCAAAAGAATAATATTTTTGTATTTTCTATTTTTTTAATGAATGTAACTCTAATAATGCAGCTACTATGAGGTCCTATTCTAACAGGGGGTTAGCAAAGAAAATAATGAAACTGAAAGGAAATAACATGAAATTAAATAACTTGAAATTGAAATTCCTAAACAAACATATGCTACAGAACACAACACGTTGCGAGTTAAACCTTCGAAGAAATCGGTAGGAAACCAATGAAAATAGGAGCGGCGCTTCCTAGAATCCACTGATGCAATCGTCAGTGAGAATCTTTAACAAATAAAATGATGTTTCACTCTTCATCAAATCACAAGGCCATGGAAAGTGTGCTCATGAGAGACAAAAAGCTATGTAAACACAATCGGGTGATCTCTTCTCAAGCTCGTTATGTCAACAAAATTCATATATCTGTAGCAAACACCAAAACTAAAAGATCGCACAACTAGAAATAACTCAATAAACCTTTGGCTCAATCACAATCTCATGAATAAAATTGAAAAACAATGACACATTCAGGCAAGAATAACTACACTCTGAATGCTAGCACCAAAAGCATAACTTTATTGCATAATGACAGTGGCCCTTGTTACATTTTACAATGGGGTATTTATAAGAAATTGTCTCCTTAATTTGTGTTGAGAGTGAGAGATATATTGATGCAATAAAATGCTTTTAAAATATTTAAAACAAACTAAATATATACAAATTGATAATCTAACTGGTGCTTAGAGGGACTCAATCCATATTTCATTCATTAATTGGATGCATGACCCCTTTACATGTCAAAAATAATGAAAGCATGAGAAAGAAAGTAGGAGGAAGCCATCAGTCAAAGTAGAAGTGGATGGAGATACCAAAAATAGAAATTGTCTCTTCACTAGGTGTGTGTCGGAGTTAAACTTTTGTCAAAATGCGTTCCCAATGCATGGAAAGTGCTATTTTTGGAACTAGCAATCAATTGTTGGTGCACCTCTGAATTGAAAACCTAAAAACTTGTAGAGCTACAAACCTGTATACCTAAAAACCTACAGACTTGCAGACCTATGGACCTGCAGAGCTACAAACCTCGACTGGGTCAAAAATCTCAAAATTGTATTAACTGTCAAAATTGAAATTTTGGCATCTGGGTTTTGCTCATCTTTATCCTAAAGATATGTTTGGATGTTTGCCCTTGAATTTCTCTATAATATCAGTAATCTTAGTAGCATCCAAAAGATCCAAAGCCTCATACATGTCTTTGACCTTCTATCTGTAGTTTTCCACCTCAATTTGAGTTTCTACAAAATCTCTGAGTTTGGTGTCCAACTCTAACAGTGCTTCCTCTATCTTGAAGGCTTGTTTGATGTCTTCATCACTGGATGCTTCCTCTAAAGTCTTTCTAATATTCTCCACAACTACCTCAACTGGTAAAAGCTTCTCTCATTCTTCATCTTCAAAAATGTCCAGGCATGCATCACTATACAACTTTTCTGCTTCCAAAATTTGCTCTTGGGCTTGGTCCTTGAGCCTATGTATCTCATCATGCAATGTTTCCATCACTTTATTTCCATCTGCAATCTTTTCTATCCAATCATCTATCATGTCTAACTCTTCTCAGGTATATACATCAATTGGAATGTGGTATCTTTTCCCTTTTATGGCCTGTAGAGTTTGTAAATCCTTGCTCCATACCCATAGCTCATCCATAATACTGAAGTCCTACCTCAAAATTGCCACAATCTTATCAACATTCTCTTGTGTAGCATGCAATAACTTCAAACTTCCTATAATTATAGTAACACCCCTATCCTCAAGGTTGTCTAGCCAATCCTAACAAGCTCTCAAAAATGGACTGAGTCGTACACCTTCCCCTTCTTTAAGAATGGTATTCAAAGTCTCCTCAGGGTGTTCAAAATCAAGAGGACCAATAACTTCAGCTAAATATCCTTTTAAGATCTCAACTTTCCTTTGAAGTGTTCTAATTTCAATCTCATCCTATTCCATATGGCTAAGAACCTTCTTGACTCCCATAGTCATCATCTGTTGGGAAGTATCCCGCGTAGGATTTCCTAACATGATATCCTTCACTTCATAGTCCTAAAGGCTAATAGCTTCTTCATCTGTACCTTTCGGAGGGTGAGCCACTTTTTCAAATAAGTCATGGTTTTGGGTCGTAGTAATGAAGGCAAATGGAATTGCATCATATAATGGAGAGTCAGGCTTATTCAAAATCTCTGCAATGTCACAAATATCATCCTCTGAAGCAAGGAATTGATGCTTGGCACTCCTCATTATCTCTTTCTGAAACCATCTTAGGATATGGCTTTTAATAACCTTGGCTCTGGATGATGAAGGGATGTGTTCAACTACCTCCTTCCCTTTATCACTCTTGCTTGGAGTCTCCTATTGTGAGGGTTCTTCTGTAGTCTTAGTTTCTGTAGATCCCATAGTTTGATCCTATACTTCTTGAGAAGGTTATTGTATACATTCTACTACATGTGCCTTTTTTGATGGCTCATCAGTAACCCTTGGTTCTGGTTCTCCTCGTAATGATGATTCCTTCTAAACATGCTCTTCTAAACTCAGAGGTGGAGGTGTCACTGAAACCTTATCTACCATCATAACCTAAGGTGAAGATGTGGGAGTTGGATGAGGACCTTATGTCTCAGGTGGCATCTTTGTCCAATCTTGCTATTGAAGTTCACCTATAGGAGTATCTCTAATATTAGCTCCAACCAATTATGTACCCACTAGCATGAAATCAAAATTTGGGATGGAGAGAACATCATCACCTAGCTCCCTTTGTTCATTCACCATTTGTTGTACTTCATCTTCTGAAGAAGAGAGTTCTATTGTTTTAGATTGGGTGGGTGGTGGGGTATTTGTAACACTCTTCCTTCTTTCCAATTATGTGGCTTTGGCCAGTCGTGTTCTCCTTTGTAGAGGCACTTGCTCCTCCTCTTCATCTAACTCTATTTCCCCTTCATCTACTTCTTCCTTGAGAATGGTTTTAGGAATAGACGGATTAGGCACTAGTCTTTTACGAACTCTTTTCCTCTTGTTCATTCTAACCTTGATCCTCTTTTGCTTCTGTGGAACCATAGGAGAAACAAGCTCTTCATGCATTGAATGAATGGATGTCTCTGGAATCTCTCCCTCTTCTTTTTGGCTTCACAAAAAAAGAGGCAATGGAAAATCAACCTGGATATGAGAAATTCCAGAGTCTTGTGGATCCTAGGTTGTAGATTCCTGTCATTGTGAAGGGGCCTATTCTTCAACATGCTCTACCTGAATCCTTTGAGGAGAGGCTCTCTTCCTCTTTTCCTTCTTCTCTAAAGGATTATAGTATCCCACTGGACGATCAAGCTGGTAGACTATTTTTGGCCTGATAGGAGACTGGAGCACAAAGATAGGAACTGTGACTTTCTTCCCCTTTACCCTTTCTAGGCAAGCATGTGCATGGACTATCACTGTATCTAAAATTGGATCAAGTGGGAAGGGTTTCTTGATCCAACTCTTTGTCATTCTAATGATAAGTCTTGCTTGATGATTAATATCATCTCCTTCCTCTCTATCAATTTCTTCATTCAAGATGGGCCTCTTACCAACTTTATTTGTATTGAATAAGGGGTCTAGTAGCTCTTGTGAGTCCTGTAGCCTTATCTCATCTGGGATGGTCAAATGGAGAGCCTTCTCCACTAAATACAAAGTCATTCTACAATAGTCTCTAATACGAACATTGTAGTCATTTGTGGCATTCATCCAATGATCTTCAATGGCATCCTCGTGATAGAACTTGTTTCCTACCAGGTTTTCCACTTTACCAATATTGTCAAAGAATGGCTATGGAGTGTTATATTCTTTAAGAGGATAATTCTCCCATTCCCACTCAAAAGTTGAGATATCTTGCTTTCTCTTTACCTGGTATGCTCCTATTACAAAAGGCCAATCCCAACATGGACTCCATTGTTTTTTGATCCTCTCATAAGATGACTCAATCTACCTAGAAATTTCCATTAGAACCAACTTGTCACTTGGGTACCTTGGAAGTTTCTTTGGATTAATGGATGCTCCACCAACGTAAATGTATGTGAATCTCTAGAACTGGAAGAAATATGCACCAAGAGCTATGATCTGTGTCTTGGCCTCATCAGACAATCTCTTCCCATAATCCCCTTTGATGAATTGAATGATGGCAAAGTTGAAGGCATCATTCACAATTCTATACTCCTTGCTCTATGGTGAGAGCTTCTTCTTCACCACTTGAGGATAAACTATATATGGCCATGCATTAGGATCCTGCATACTGCCCTTCTTGTACAACTTGGGATAGTCAGTTGCCCTTGCTAAAAATAGATATACCAGATAAGAAGTCATGTAGAACTTCTTCTTGTCCTTTGCTATCCGCAACTAGTCACACAAGTTCTCACTAAATGTGGTGGCCCAATCCAGTAGCATCTTTGTGTATCTAATGGTCTCAATGAAGTTGACCATGAATGGAGCGAGATGCCCTGCTACGAGAAATCCCATAACTCTGCTTAGGAGAATGATTGAATATCCAATGTCATCCTTCATGTATCCTTGAGTCATATCCACTTTGTTGATTTTCTTCCCCTTAGGTGGTTTCTCAATGAAGTATGAAGAATATATGATGTCAATAGCCTTCTTGTAGTGATCTTTATGCCACCTCTCAGTTGCTTCATATGAAAGTCTGATGAACTTATTGGCTCTAGGTAGATGAAAAACCCTCTCAATATTATTAGGACATAGATCCAAGACCACTTCCCCAGTGATGCTCTTTACCACCCTTTCATTAAGAACAAAATGCAGAGATAGGGTCATAATCAATTCAGTTGATTGCATGGTCCTGGGATGTGATGCTGTATTTACTAATCTGAAACGGATTAGAGCGGATCTCAATGATGATCTTTTGGTTGGATTGTTACAAACTCTCATGAACTCTCCCAAGTCTGTGTGTCCAAGTTCTTATCCTTGATCTTAGAGTATTCATTGTGCAACCGTGATTTTGGGGTTATGCCTTGGAACTTGTACACAACTTGTTTTGCTACTGATTCGGATGTGGACACCATCTAATTATAATACCTACACGTCATAGGAAAAAGAAAACATAATTAATTATTGGATATATAAAAATAAAATAAAAAAACGTAAAAGAGAAAAAAAACATCCCCCAAGGGAACTTTTTTATTATTTTATTTTTTTTAATTATAAAATTTATTTATTTATTTTTTGATTCTAAAATTTCTTCTTCCAACTCTCAAACTATGAGTCTGGGAGTCAAAAAAAAAGAGGGGGTCCCTATTCCTATTAAGGAATGGGGCGTGTGTTGTGGAGACCTCAATAATCGCAAAAATAGATTCAGAGCAATCAAAGTAGCCAAGAGGGTGATGAACCAATCATTTTTGCAGTCATGAAGAAACATGATACTTTGAATAAGCCAACAATTCCTCATCGCAAATGATGTAAGTGGATCTACAATCAAACCATGTGCTTATGCAATGCAATCTTATTCTAGATACATTCTTAAACTAGATGCAACCCTAGGTCTAGTTACCAAGCTTCAATAATTATCATCACTGAGTGTATATTGAATCCTAGATGTCATACAATCCCCACTAACATTGCAATCATAGGAATATGAATAAGATATATGTTCTAGTTTTGTCGGGATTAAATGTAAGCATTCAAGGCACAAGAAGCCAGAATGACCAAAAAAAATTCCCTTTTAATATAGCAAGTGAACATAAGCATCAAAGCATAAATGCTAGGATGACCAAAAAATTTCTTGCATACAGACACACCAGACACACAAGAGATCCCTCTTATGCTAAGTAATCAATAAGTATTATGTTCGCAATGGCCCTTGTGTCTGTAACTTGAGACAGAAGTTGCCATATACACTTGTAGTGACCTGTATGTTAACTTAGCAGGACGAGTATCAATATTCAGTCTAGCATAAAGAGTTCACTCCAACAAGAAAGAAGAAGAACCAACCTCATTGATTTATCCATATAAAAGGAGTCAAGGTACACATGGCCATCCATTACAAGATGGAGGCTCTTATAGTGGACACCCCATTTATATGTATGCCTCAAATCATTGGAACTAAACCACAAATAGAAAGCAAAGAAAAGATCATGCCTCCAATCCTTGCTTCTCTAGTCAAAAATGGCATCATCGAGTTGCTCAAGGAGACATGATGAAGCAAAAATAAAACAAACAAAGAAAATGCTCAATATATCTAAACAAGTATGTCATTTTGAGTTCATGTTTTTGGGATTGATGTCAAGTTTCAATGTCCAAAACATAGATGAAAGAAATATCTTTAGTACGGTGACAATAGTAGATAAATGTAGCCAGAATGACTTGTGGCTAAGGTCAAAGAGGAATCTTCAATGTGAAGAACCTAAAGAGGATTGAGCAACAGTAGACAAACATAGCCAGAATGCCTAGTGACTGATGCAAGAGAGATCTACCATTAAGGAATCTTGAAAAGTAACACGAGCAATAGTAGGCAAACATAGGTGAAATAACTGGTGACTGTAATGAAAGATATTCTATGAGGAGAATCTCGACAAAGAGTGACACTAGTGATAGTAGGAAGACATAGTTGAAACAACTAGTGGCTATCATGAAAGAGATTCTATGAGGAGAATCTCAACAAAGAGTGACACTAGCAACAGTAGGTAGACACAACTAAAACAACTGGTGACTATCATGAAAGAGATTCTATGAGGAGAATCTCAACAAAGAGTGACACTAGAAACAGTAGGCAGACATAGCTAAAACAACTAGTGACTGTCACAAAAGAGATTCTATGAGGATAATTTTGACAAAGTGTGACACTAGCAATAGTAGGAAAACACAGCTAAAACAATTGGTGACTATCGTGAAAGATATTCTATGAGGAGAATCTCAACAAAGAGTGACACTAGTGATAGTATGCAGACATAGCTGAAACAACTGGTGACTGTCACAAAAGAGATTCTAGGACATTGGAGAGTAGTACCCCTGAGCTGTGAGAAGACTCAATCCATGGATACATGAGCAAAAAGTAGTAAACTAAAGCAGGAAAGCAACTATAGAGGGAGCCAGAAGATGTGCTGCAAGATGGAGCATTAGGAACAAGAGGTGCCTATTTGCCGAGTTTTCACCTTCTTGGCAGGGCTTTCATTTTTTTTGGCTACCATGATGCCTGTTTCCAAGTTTTAACCAATGGCACTTTCTTATTTTTCAATTTTGTTTTTGTTTTTTTGTGTTTTTTTTGTTTTTTGAAAATTTTCAATTTTTTTGGTATTACCAAGGCACCTATTTGCTAGGTTTTTACCAAGATAATGATTGTTTTCATGACTGTTTGTAATTTTTAGATTTTTTCCAAGACATTTAGATATGAATAAAGAGCTTCTGAGATCAAATTAGCTATAAATATACTTCAGGTGGAGAGTGTTGAAAGGTTTCTTGAGCACTTCTCCCTTAGCTATAGAAACTTGGTAAGCACCAGATCCATACATTGCAGTAATTATGTAAGGACCAAGCCAGTTCGACTCAAAATTCCTATTTTGGGCCCATTGTTGTTGATTCTTAAGATTCTCTCTCAGGACAAGATCACCTAGTTGGAAGTCACGTGGCTTAACTTTCCTATTGTAGCTTCTAGACATTCATTGCTGATAAGCTCATAGATGATCACATGCCACTTGTCGACATTCATCTAGTAGTACTAGCTCTTGAAGTTGAGCTATTCTATAATCTTCATTAGTAATAAGGACTTTCATAGAGATTCTCAGAGCAGGAATCTCAACCTCTATTGGAAGCACAACATCTGCTCCATAAACCAAAGCAAAGGGAATTGTACCTGTTGGAGTCTTGATGCTTGTCCTATACACCCACAAAGCTAGATTAATTTGGAGGTGTCAGTCCCTCCCAAATTTGTTGACTGTGTGATGGAGGATCTTGAGGATCACCTTGTTGGATACCTTTTCCTAACCATTACCCTAGGGGTAATAGATAGAAGACCAATGTAATGTGATTTTGAATCTTTTGCATAGTTCCTTGAGGTCTTTGCTTTTGAACTATCCTCCATTTTTGGTAATGATGGAGGATGGTACACCATACCTACATATGATGTAGTTTGTGATAAAAAGAGCTACAGTTTTTCCATTTTTTATTGTGAGGGGTATTGCCTCTACCCATTTTGTGAAGTAGTTTGTAGCTGTAATAATGAACTTATGTCCATTAGAAGAAGATGGGTGAATCTGACCCACTGAGTCGAAGGCCCATTTTTGAAATGGCCACATTGTGGTAGATGGAATGAGCTCCCTGGCTAGAGCATGAATCAGATTCCAATTGAGCTGGCACTTCTTGCAAGACTTGGAATACTTGATTGCCTCTTGCTCCATTTTAGGCCAATAGTAACCAGCTCTAATGGGTTTTCAAGCTAGTGTCAAGCCATTTGAGTGAGATTCACAAATGCCCTCAGGAATGTCAATAAATGTGCATTTGGACTCTTCGAGTTCTAAACACCTAAGGAGTGTTCCATTGAGACCTCTCCTAAACAAGTCATCAGCAATAATGACATACTGTGAAGCATTATAGATATGGTAGCATTTTTCATTCTAGGTTAGACCATTTGGAATGGTTTGGTCATGGAGATAGGAGTAAATGTGATGGTAGCAAGATGAGTCTTGTCCTACAATAGAATAGATCATCCTAGAATTAGGGGTATCATAGGTCAGGTAATGTAACACTTTCACCAGGAACTCATGTCAAAGATCATTGTCAGGCATCTATAGCAAAGAGGCCAAAGTAACCATTGCATCAGCCACTTTGTTATTTTCTCAAGGAATTTGCTAGAAGTTGATGTGCACAAAATACTTCTTTAGGTCATCAACCATGCATTTGTAAGGGATCAATTTCTCATCCTTTGTTTGATACATATCATTAACCTAATTGATTATGAGCTAGGAGTCCCCGAAGATATCTAATTGATGAACTCTCCATTCAATTGCAATCTTCATGCCATTAATCAAAGCCTCATATTCAGCAATGTTGTTTGTGCAAGGAAAAAAAATCTTGTATTCTTTGGGTAATGAATATCTATGTGGCATTATGAAGAGTAATCCAGCTCTAGATCCCTGTTGTGTAAAGGATCCATCAAAGAACATCACCCACATTTGGTGTGTGAGTGTTAGAATTGACTCATTAGGGAAATCAATGTTCATCAAGAGAAGACTTTGCATATGTGCATCTACTAGCTGTTCTGCAATTGTTTGTCCCTTGATAGCTTTTTGTTCAACATACTAAATGTCAAACTCACTAAGTATCATGACCCACTTAGCCAATCATCCTATGAGAGCCGCCTTACTAAGCAAGTACTTTAGTGGATCTATTTTAGCCACCAATTGCATAGTGTGAGCAAGTATGTAGTGTCTCAACTTTTGGGAAGCAAAGACAACTACCAAGCAAGCTTCCTCAATGATGTTGTAATTCTTTTGATAAGAGATTAGTGTACAACTTAAATAATAAATAGCTATTTCCTTGTTATCATTGTCCTCTTGAGCTAATAAGATTCTCAGAGATGTTTTAGTTGCTAAAATATACAAAATCAAAGGCTTCCCATAAATAGGAGACATCAAGATTAGTGGATTAGCAAGCTATTGATTTATCTATTTTAAGCTTTGCTCACAATCCTAACTCTAGTTGTATTTGACACCCTTGTGTAAAGTCTTTGTAAAAGGTTGTGATCTATCTACCAACTATGAGATGAACCTGCAGATAGATTGGAGTCTTCCTTATAGGCCTCTCATCTAGGTGATGTTACAAGGTGGAGGCATGTCCATGATTGCTTGAACATTCTCTAGATCCACCTCAATTCCTTTTGTAGACACAATGTATCCTAGTATTTTCCTTGATGTGATATCGAATGTACATTTCTTAGGATTGAGCCTAAGACTAAACTTTTCCATGCAATCTAAGATGGGTCCCAAATCTTGCAAATGAGTATTGCATTTAGCACTTTTGACCAAGGTATTTTCCATATAGTCCTCCATGGTCTTATGCATCATGCCATGGAAAATTGTAGTTACTACTCTTTGATAAGTTGCATGAGCATTTTTCAAACTGAATGGCATTACGTTCCAGCAAAAGGTTCCCCATGCACATGTGAAAGCAATTTTCTCCTAGTCTTCTGGCACAATTTTTATCTGATTGTAACCAAAAAACCCATCCATTAATGAGTACATCTCATAGCCTACCATCATGTCCACTATCATATTAATGTTGGGAATTCGAAAATCATCCTTAGGACATACCAAGTTGAGATCATGAAAGTTAGTACAAACTCTAATAGATTTATCATTCTTGGAGACTAGAACAATATTGGATATCCATTTAGCATAATCAATTGGGCGGATGAAACTAGCTTTTAGAAGTTTCTCCAATTTTTCTTTGACAAGCAATGCAACATGAGGATGCATTTTTTGAAGTTTCTGTTTAACTTGTTTGATGCCTGGTGCAATGGACAAGCGATGCATGATAAGATCAGGATTGAGTCCTTGCATGTCAAAATATGTCCAAGCAAAATTTATCTTTTTCTCTCAAAAAAAGGCAATGAACTCTTCCTTTTCTTTAGGTGACAATGACTATGCCAGATGTATCATATCAAGATGTCCTTCTATACCCAAGTTAATTAGCTATGTTGGCTCTATCAACACTAATGATCTCTCCTGAAAGTGACTTGTAAGTGCATCAAATATCTCATCCACAAGCACCTCAGAGAGGTTTTCACCTTTGGATACATCTTTTGTTTTGATTTTTTTGAGTTCTGACACTGCCACAATGTGGTTTTCACCATTGGACCTTTTCCATTTTTTCTTTTTTATTGTATGACTGAGATATTTGATGTTAGCTTCAGTCATGTTGATGCTCTATTCATTGGTGGAAGACATTACAAGTTTGATAGCATTTAGGTCACAGGAAAGAACATAGTTACTCTGGAACATGGGAACTTCGCTAGATGCATTAGGGTTCTAGTCTATAAGCTCAGGATGTGTGAGTGAAAGAGTAGTGACAGGTTTGATTACATTCACGGTATAGTCATTAAGTGCTTAGACCAGCAATTTGAGACCTATGGAAACTTCATCCACAGGTGTGTTCAAATGCCTCTAAGTATTAACATCAGCAATTGATGACTCTAGGACACTAGTTGGATCAAAAGGTCTATCTGACCTAACCCTAGACATTTCACCCACTTCGATTTGGTTTTCATAGACATCAACTTGGTCAATGTCTTTATCAGTAGTTTCTTCTAAAAGAGAGTCAAACTCATATTCCTTAGAATTAGTACTACATGGCGAGAGACTGTAGAACTCCCCAATAGTGATAGGGACATACTCTCCTTCATCTTCTAGATTTTTACATAGGTACTCAATATGTAACACCTAACTAGACTCACCTTGTCTTGAATGGGCACGGTGTGAATTAGTATTGTCCTTAGAAAAATACTAGTACCATCCATAGTGCTGACATGTGGCACAAAGTCATCTATCTCATAAAATAATTTAGCAAGATCATGAGGAATAGGATAAGGATAGGGATCTTGATCATCAGATTGTTCCTCTTGAGTATTAGACTTAGCTTGTGACTCATTTCTAGATGAACTCTCAAGTTCTGGTATGAATTTATTAGGTCCCAAATGCATAGTTGACCTTGTTGTTGGGTTTTGGTTTTGAAGTCTCTCCTTTTTCATAGGTTGGGAAAGGCTCTTTGAATGCCTTGTGATCTGAGTTCTTGTTATGTCCATCTACCACAAGTTCACCAACATCAATCATGTCCTGGACTTTATGGAACAAGTTTATGTAGTTGCTAGTTTTGTGTCCCTTATTTTGGTGATACTCATAGAATGAGGTTTTATTCCACCATGGTGGGCATGGTTGTGGATCATAGGGACGAGGGTTGTCCAATGGTGAAATAAGCTTGTGTTGGAGCAATGTTTTGTAAACCACATCCAAAGGTTCACCCAATAGTGTATACTCTCATTTAGGGCATGTAGCCCATGAGTTTCTCGGTCTATTCCGAGATGTCTTATTCTTAGGAGGAGGTTTCTCAGTATTCTTGGCTACATTAAGACTATCTATGAGATTAAAGGCTACCTTAGCAGGCTTAGGAGTTACATTGTCAACAACCCCATCATGTACAATTTCTCAATTCTTGTTGATGTACTTGGGTTTGTCCTTATTAGAGGTGGAGCCTTGTTTTGTGTCTTTCTAAAAAGTAAGTTCACCCTTCTTGACCATGAATTCCTCTATGCAGATAGCCTGTGTGATCATGTCCTCAAAGGTGCGTAGACCTTGAAGTTGGACTCTATACCCAAAATTAGGTAGGAGGTTATCCATAAAGATGTCAAGTTTCTCTATTTCTGGGATTTTGCTTGAGTATTTAGTATAAAGTTGTCTCCACCTCTAAAGGAATGTGAGGAAAGATTCCCCAACCTTCTACTTAAGATTACACAAATCTTGGATGTTAACAGGGTGTTGAATGTTATGAGAATACTGCTAGACAAACAAGTTGGCAATTTCATCAAATGTTTTGATACCAAGAGGCAAGTGTGAAAACCACTCCATAGCCTAACCACCTAAACTTCTTGGGAATAAATGCATGAGATACGTCTGATTATGCATAAATTCCATAGGCAAGGCACCAAATTCCTGCAAATGATATTAGGGATCGGTAGTTCCAAAGTATTTATCATACTTAGGTAACTATACTCCTCTTGGAAAAGGAGGCATGTCTATGCTCTTGTCAAATGGAAATGGAAAGAGTGTCTAAGGTGTATGTTTTCGTGGGTTTTTCTTTCTCATGCATCATTTGAGCTAGGTGGTCTTGCATAATTTTCAGTTGATTTTGAAGTTTGGAAGTCTTAGTTTCCTCTTCAGGTGTGATGATAGTTTCCACATTGAAATGATGGGGTAGCTTAGCTCCCTCTTGGGAAAGTTTGAGAAAGTATTTTTCTTTCTCTTCATTGAGAAAAATTTCCATGACCTTTTGAAAGTTTTTATCTTTACGACACTTTGCTATGTGTTCAGGAAGTATTTCCACCTCTTCCTACTCCCTATCAATGTCATGGTCTTTTTCTTTGTCATTCCTAGTTTGGTCTTGGTTTCTACTATGTTCACCATGTTTAGGTTCGTAATCAGCCATTGTTGGAACGTGTTTAGTTTCAGTATGTTGTGATTGGAAAGGTCCTTTGAAAAAGAATTTAGATATGTTGTTTGGAGATGTGGGACCTTTTCTAGTTTTAGGATCCTCTTGATATAAGGGATTCCTGGTTTGTTGGAAGTTTATAGAGAACGTTCTATGGACCCAAGATGATCTGACCAGTGAGGGGGATCATAAAGATTCCTCACTAGATGAACTAGAGATAGATTGTGTATGGACTAAAGAGTGACCTCTGCCACAATTAGCACCCTAGATCTACCTCATCTAGGTCTTTGGGGATAAAACACTTTGCCACTTCTTGTTGCCACAGTCATAGACAAAGACAAAAAGCAAAAGCTTAAACAAGGACCACACTAGAACATAGTCTCAAAAACAAAGCAAGATAAGGGTACTATATACTAAGGTATGAGTCATCTAAGTAATGGCTAGAACAGCCAAAGATGATGACTATCATGACATAGAGTATGATAAGCACCAAAGACCAAAGACAAACTGAACAAGAGACAAGACTAGTTTATGTGTAGGTCACAAGTCATTAGCTAAGCAAGAAGCCACTATTTGACATTGTTTGTAGACAGAAAAGAGGTAAGATGTTGCAAATAACAGACTAGATTTAGAGTGCAAGTAGCTTTGACAGACAAGATAGTAAATTTTGAAGTAATTTTTGTAAGTTTCAAACTATTGTGGATAGATTTCAGACAGGCAATAAGACTATTTTCAAGTTTTGGATAGCATTTTGGTTGTTTTGAACAAGACAATTAGTTTCTAGATAAACACGAGAAGCAAGTAGTAGTTTCAAACAACCCAACTAAAGACAAAGCAACTCAGAGGAGTCAAGGAGTCTTGAGGTTTAGTTTGTTTGACAGGTTTGGACAATATTTAAATACTCAATAACAAACATGCTTTTATCCCTAAAAAGGAAAATTGGTAGAGAAGGCAAAACCTTTGTCTCACAACTTATGGGCATGTGCGCACCTCACACAACTGTGTCACCCCCTAGAGGGTACCCATGTTTTCATGTATTCAAAGGGCTCAATAACATATACATTGAATGAACACCCTTTTGGTAGGGTTCAAGCATGTATACCACCTTCCAATGCTTAGTTGCATGCCTATGGTGAGTTCTATAGGAGAGATTCTTCCCCCTCCTTGCACAAAGATTATGCCTCCTTTTGGAGGTGAACCAAGTAGCAACTAACTAAGAGGTTTTTACTTGGCTTCTATTCATACTAATCCCCAGTGGCTTCGCAAGTTTAGTTGAGGCTAGCAGCCCACACTAGCATCTATAAGTGCACACTCTTGACTAGCAAGATTGGGGCTGGAACTGACTAGTGTAGTTTATAGAGCCTCTTCTTGATAAGTGATATTAGAATGAAGAAGAGGAAATTAATATGGATTTGGAGTCTTTTTCTCAACAAAGCTTCTTTATTATAGTGAGGTGGAATCTCTGGCAAAAGGAGTGTGCTCACTTGGGTCGTTCTCAGAGGTTGGATCATTCTGACAAGCCCTCTAAAGGATTAACTCAGACTAGTGGTTCAGATCTAAGGTTTAAAGTTTCTAATTTCCCTCAAGGGGAAAGAGCATACTCATCTACCTTGTTTCCTCACCCAAACATGCAAGACATGTTAATCACCAAGTTATCTATATCAATCCCACCTTGTCCTATTCCAAGAATTTGATCCCTTAAAAGGAAATCATCATCTCTTCATTAAAGGTTTCATTTGGGAGAACCACTAACTTGCTTGCCTCCCTTGGATGCCATCTTTCAGAGGCTTCTAGGTTTCTAATTTACCTTTGGTCATGACCTCCAAGTGGTAAAGAGTATACTCCCTCATTCCTCTATCTTGCACCCTACGAAGTTCACAAGCCCTATTTCTACTATGTGTGAAAAGCAATAAAAGAAGACACAACATTTATGTGGGTTTGAAACAAATCTTCATCATGCATATCTTTGACAAGTGTCCTACATTCACACAGTCAGTATATGTTCCAAGTATTTGGATAAAAGGTATCCTCATCAAGCATCCTGCAAACCACTATTAAGTTGTTGAAAACCAAAAATTAGAAATAAAATGCTTCAGAAAAGACCATTAGTCAAATGGAAGCTTAACTATGGGAAAATAAAATTTAACTTTTTTTGTTCCTTTTGTTACCCATAAAATAGCTTAAAAAAAACCATAACCTATGAAAAAGTCAAAAGTCAAAATTCAAAAAATACTCTTCTTTTTTTTAATTATAGATTTTTCAAAATGTCCTACAAACCACTGTTAAGCTACAGAGAAAAAAATAGAAATAAAAAATAAATTGCTACAGAGAAAACTGTTACAAACATCTTGATAAACTAGAATTTTAAAAAATTGTATTTTGCATTTCTATTGCAAAATTCCCTATGAAATCATGCACAGACCCACACGAAAAAATGATGTGCACCGCACGAGAATCCACATGATTATGCACTTTTCACTTGAGAAAGCGTAGAGGAAGATGTGAAATCTTCAGTTCTTTGTGCAAAAATTAGATTTCTCAATCGAAAATCTAGAAACCTGTACAAACAGAACAATTAAAATGCCAAAATATATAGAAAATTTGATATTTTGAGCCCCACAGTGGGCGCTAGAAATGCCTATGTGAAATTGGGGGCCTCTGATCCTCACATATACTTCAACATGGTCATTACCTATGAGATCATCCTGAAATAAACATTGTATTGTTTATTCAAAAAGTCTAACAGAGCGACCTATTGCCTTCTAACTAGAAAGATTATGCCTTTGCTCTCAGAACGAGAAGCGTGAAACCAGACCTCTAGAATGAAGGATTTATGCAGCTAAATGAAAGTGCAATTAATCTAGATGAGAGATGCAATTATTAATCTAAGAAATGAAGAAACATAGTATGCTAAATGGATGCAGATTTAAAATCTAAATGATATTACAATGAAAGAAATAAAGCTATGCAAATGTGAGAAAAGTGAGTAAGAATTTCAGCATAAATTTGATGTAAATTCCAAAATTCATCCTCTCTAATGAGGAATGGAGAGCTTCTTTTATAGAATCCAAGAGGTGATCGACGGTCAAGATTAACCAAAATGGACGGTCAAGATTGAAGAGAAGAGCCAGTCATAAAGGTAACTTCCTCATGAAAAAAGAGTTAACTGGTTGCCTTTGAGTCATAAAAGGAGTTAACTGAGTCCTTTTTTAGTGATAAAAGGAGTTAACTGAGTGTCTTTTGAGTGATAAAAAGAGCTGACTAACTGCCTTTTGAGTGATAAAAGGAGCTGACTGGTTCTTTTTTTTGAGTCGATATTTTTATTTTATAAAATATAATATGACCTCATAAATGGATAACTTTAACTAATTGAATAATTAAATTCAATAATTAAAAAGAGGAGATATCTTATTAAGTTAAATGTATTTAATTCCTTTTTATATTAGCTAAAGAGGTAATTTTAATTTAATTAAAGTACAACACTTATAATTAAATTAATTTAAATCGATAGGTTTGTGTAGCTAATTTGAGTTGATATTTAGGAATTAAATAAATAATATGATTAATGCAAATTATGGCTTTCTGCATTTAACACCTAGGTCAAGTAGCAATTATTAGAATTAGAAATGCCTAGTAAAATAAGACTTAGGAATAATTGAATAAACCAAAGTTGGTTAATATGGCAATGTGCCAATTTTGGGGTATTACACTTAGTAGTCATTGAGTGTCTGACCAGGACTTGTAGTTTATGCATTATCTCGAGATCTTTGTTTCAGTCATCATATTGTTTGGCATGAGTGTTAGCCATGGACATTTACTTTATGTATGTTTGTGGTTGGATTATAATCTCCATCAACATAGCAGGAGTGGACCTATGGGTTTCACGTGGTTAAGAGGTGTAGCTACCTTAACCACTATTGGGTACTAGTATACAGAGATAGTCTTTTGTCCTAGTGTGACCATTTCTAGATGTTTTTCACTTCATACTTCAAGTTCCAGAGTATGCTTTCTTTTGATTTATGCTTTCATTGGAATTTTTGGATATCATGTTTGGATGATGTGATTTAATTAGTTGGAGCATCTACTACTTATTAGATTAGTGTGTTATATTTCCTATGCTTATCATGTTATTACACTTTAGTAGTGATGTCCTCATAAGACAGCTCTGACTATCTAATTGGCAATTTGAGATGTTACGCTTGGGGGATGGCTAGGGCCTTTGAGGTCTCATGATGCTATAATGATTGGAAGGAATTGTGCACTTAGTTTATTATGTTAGTACATTGCGATGTTGCTTCTATATACTACAGTGTTACTTTGAGTCATTTCCCTTCAATGTTATGTTAGATGGGTAGATGCAATTTTCATCTTTCAGTTATTTCATTCAAGTGTCTTCACCTTGATTATGGATCCAGTACTCCCCAGTGTAGAGGAAATTTATTTCCTAGCTTTTTATCTTTTTATTTTCTAGCTTTTTGTTTTGTATCCTCGGGTGAAATTGTACTTTCTCACAGGAGAATGCAAAAGCTTGCATGGTATGTTGGGTTTCCTTGTGTGGCCTATAGTACATCCTCACATGAAACTCAACACCAATTTGGGGTGTTTTGGTTGTTGGGCCAAGCAAGTCCTCATGTGATTGGGCAGATCCTCACCTAGCTTGTTGTACATCCTCGCATAGAGGAGTACATCCTCGCACAAAAATATGTCAATTGTGTTTCCTGATGCGAAAAATAGGGGGCATCTCCAATGATTTTTAGGGAATGCAATTTGGTGTTTTAAGTACCTTTGGGTTTGCTTAATTTTCCATGCTTTGAAAAATCTGAGATTATCATTCTATTGTCATCTTTGGTTTTGTTGTTTAGTTTGGTAGCCACATTTGGAGATTTGTTGGCTATTGGGATTATTGGTGAAGTCTTTCATTGTGATCTTTGTGATCCATGTATGATTTTGTCATGTGAATTCATACTTGTAAAAAAAATGTTGGCTTGTATTTAATCCTTGTTCCAAGGATCTCTGGGTAGTGTATTATATCTGGTATCAAAGCCCATGTTCAAACATTAGGATCTATGTGTATATGTCACCCATATGGTTGATGTTGTATTTGTGTGAGTGCAATTGTCTTGGTGAGAGCTTGTGAGTTTTGTTTCTTTGGTATCTACTCATGATGGACTTGCTTGTCCAGTAGATGTGACTAGAGTAGTGTGGGGAGAAGGAAGTGAAGCTTTCCTTGTTTTGTAGACAGTATCAATGTGCCTTGATTGATTGGTTGGTTGTGTGTGTGATCCTTTTGGATGGAGCCACTGATTGGTATCTAAGTGTTGGCTTTGAGTGCCTCTTTTTGTTTCTCTTTGTGAGTAAGATGCATTGTTTCCCTATTTTCTCCTAATTGTAAGTAAATAAATGAATCTTATTTGTGATTCTATGTTATTTTTTTATACTAATGAAATGGTTCCTTTCATTGATAAATGAGTGTTTACTATGAATCATTACAAAGAAGTAGGTTTTGCAATTCATCCTTTGGGTTAATGACTTAGGTTCCCAATCTAATTTCTTCATAAGCTTATGTAAATTTTATTAAAATTGATGGATATCTAAATGTTTCATTGCATGGAAATAATTAAGGAAATTAATGTAGTCTACATATGCATGAAATTAATGATGGTATATTGCTTTATGTGTGTGAGTGTATTCTCTAACATTATTAGCATGATGTATTCCTTAGCATTGTTTTGTGGTTTATCCCTCTTGTGTGAATTTTTCCAATCATCACATGTAATGTGACTTGATTGATGCCTTGTTTTATTTGGCTAGAAGTACTTTCCTCATGTTGTTTGGCTAGAAGTACTTTCCTCATGTTTTTTTCAGTAATTTTCCTTTCTTGGACTAGTCATAAAATTTTCTATATTGCTATCTTTGTGGCTATTATCCCACTTGAATTATTTTTGAAATGAGATCTTTTGTGATTTACTATTGGAGTTGAAAATTCCCCATTTGGGCCTTTTCTTTTGGTTCGTGATGACTAATTTGAATGTGTTTTACTACTGCCCAATTGTGTTGTGACTCTATCACATTCATCTCGAACCTTTGGTAGTACCTACAAGGGATAATATCATAGAGAACATACTAGTGTTCTTGTAGTAGATGTAAAGTTGTTATAATAATTGGATGGTTTAAATGATTATTAAATGTAATATTATTCTAGAAAGGACTTTGAAAAGATATGTACTTATTTTATGGTAAGTGATTCTTGAACCCTTGCTTTGAAAACCTTTTAGTTTCATTGTGCATTAATGTTTTTGTTATGATTAATTGATGAAATTATGAAAGAGAAGTAATGATGGTTGTAGTGTGTGTATTACCTTCCATTTATTTTCTTATGTCATTTTGGACATGTGTGTCTCTTGGGTTGTTTTGGACATTTTGTATGTTGCTTGTCTTGGTAACTGAGACAGTTTAAGTTTCCTATGACATTATATCTTGAGAGGTGATTAAAAATATTAAGTCTTAGGACTCTCTAAGCCCCATCATGTTTTTCACTTTTTCTATACCTTTTCAACACTTTTTGAATGGATTCAATTAGACTCTGGACGTGAAAGTTATGGCCTCTGGAGTGAAGGCAATTTTTGTGCTGATTTGAAATTTCATGCGAGAAACAAGTGGTCTTGCATTATCTCACCTGGTTTGATGAGAAACTTCACTTGAGACTATGCTAATGCAAAATTTATTTTAGGGAACAACAAGCATCTATTTTGCACTTTCAAGTATGTTGATTGATGTTCTAAGTACCCTTTATCGAGTAGAGGCCAATTCAATCATGACATACCATATTTATGGTCATTGGAGAAGCTTAACTATTCATGTTATTTCTTAAAAGAGGAGTTAACATGCCTTCATAATATACTAGGTACTTGTTAGGATTCATTCTTGGGTTTGTGTGTTCCCTATAGAACCATCCCACCTTTGTGAGAAGAAGTGTGGACTGTGAATGTTCCTTGCTTGGGGTGGATGTTGCCATGTTCTTTGAGAGTGACTCAGCCTTTTGATGATTCTAGATCCACCTTTTTCACATTGACTTTGTAACATCTCTATATCCTTACCTCTCTTGAGGAAGTAGGCTAGCATGGTTATGTCATTAGCTCAGTTAGTATTGGTTGAGTATATTGATGGTTGGTGGAATTGTGAATTACCTAACACATCTTGGGTTGATTTAGTGCAGAGGTTGAGAGTGACTCCCTCTCAGTTCTAATACTCTATAGTTTCTTTCTCCCTAATGTTATAGCTTCAAGAGGATTGTCTCAATTAAGTTTCTCATTGATCATTGACTTGAGGCGGGACATTGATTTTAACAGTAGGTTGGGTGTAGTATTCCTAGCATGTTGCTAGAGGGGCATGGTATCATTGGAAACATGTTACCATCTTATGATTTGGTATGAAGATATTACATGATTTTTTCCACTAATGATATTCTTTGCAACCTTGTGGCAAGGTGATATCTTGTCTGGTTGGGTTATGTAACTTGAGTTCCCCGTGATAGTTGAGCCTTTTGTATCATAGAGACTAAGTGCTCCTATGCTTGGTGATTAGTTGTGCTAAGTGTCCTTGTAGAGTGAGAAATTTTGTTCGTAAATCATCATCCTCTATGTTTAAAGGGGAGAGTTTATGTGGATTCAAGGATGCTCATGTGAGGCATGATAGTATTCTTAGGAATTTGGGATAGTTATTCCCCATGATTTCAACTCTTGTTAGAAGTGCGTAGTGTTTTAACCTTGTCTTGAGGTCACATGGTAGGTGCATGTTGTAGTTGGGAACCTATTGACAAGGTAGAGTGGGTTTTTTCCTTAACTTGTATTGTTGACTTTATGGCTAGATGGGTTTTCCTAGTTTATAGGAGGTTCTTTGAGGAGGACCTTGTGTCAATGTAACACCTATTCTTCTATGGTTAACCTATCTTGTGGTTGACATGATGGTTTGAGAATGTTGGAGTGATTTGGTTGGACTTGTGAAAGAGTTAGTGAGTCATCTCCATTGCTTAGTTTCGATTTTGCTCTTGGTGTGTTTTGGTTTTTATTCTTGGATTGTAGGCATCTAGGAGTAAGCCCAGTCTTTGGGGGCAGACAATTTAGTGTCACTTACATTTGAATTTTGTAAGTCATTCTGATGGATGCAACCTTGTTGATCTCTCCTTAAGATGGGACTGTGATTGGGACCATCAGTGGTCTACACCCTTGATGTGATTGGATTTATGTTATTGTATTAGTTTCTTCGATTATGCTTATGGCTAATTTATGAGATTATGATGTGTTAGATAGTTCACTGAGGTTCATGCCAGTGGTTATTGAGATCGATGTGGTATCATGATGTTGTTTTGTGATTATCCTACAATGTGTACAAAAATTACACTGTGTACTATTATCCTACTACACTACACTAGGTTCCTGTAGTAGTGGTTAGTCATGTTATGACTATGTTCACTTATGTGTTTTAAGTGCCTTTTTAGATTGTTTAAACAACCATTATTAAATTCTTAAATAATTATAAATGAATTGTCCATGTTGGATTCTTTGGTTATGTGCTACAAATATTTACCTTGTTATATTTTGATCTAAGAGATACTTGTACTCATGTTGTTATTGGACTACATTTGAGATGACTTAAGGGTCAGATGTTATACTTTGATTTCAATATCATAGATGTTAGATTACTATGATGTCTAGTTGATCATATTTGCATGATGATGCCATTTTGAGATGACAGTGTGTTTTATGATGATAGCTAGTTATCTAGTAGTTGGACATATCTCTAATTATGTTGTGTGATGGATTTAATGTTATGGTTATTTACTCCATTCTTGATTCATTATGCTATATGAAAATGTGAGTGATGTAAATGGATTATTTTAGTAATATTGAATAAATGGTTAAATCAAGCATTTAACGCATTTATTGCTATAGCTATGTTATTATATACAATTGCACTTGGTCATGTGTTTTAGTGTGCGGGATTTATATCCCTAGCAATGGCACATGGAGTTAGTGATTCACTTGTTCATAGTTTACTAATGTCATCCTTGTATAGTCGATGTATATTATTAATTATTAACTTAAATCTTTTGGTGATTTGATAAATTTGGACTTATTTTCATTATTTGATTAGACCAGTGAATGTGTCTGTGCATTTAGAGTTTCACATTGTCACAAAGTTGTTAAGGAATCTATGATTTTGGTTTAAGGGTTTTTAGGCTTTATTCTAATTAATTTTAATTTATGGTAGCTTTTTCATAGATGAATTTTAATTATTTGGAATACCCTATTTTCATTTGGGTTGATTTGGCATTTAACTAGTTCCCCTGGTTATTTGCCCTAATCCATTATATACTCAAAAAGTAAATAAGTATCCAAAAAAGAATTTAATTCCTCACTTCTCACTTTTGAATTAGAAAGTTTGAGAGTAAAAGCCAAAATCCTCTTCATGAGGAATTATTGTTTTGTTCATTATAGAAGCTATGGGTGTGGGATCTATTATTTTGTGGTGACTGATTAGGAAAGTACTATACATACTTCATAAATTCTTTGGGCTCGAAAAAAAATTTGGCCCTATTTGATCAAGATTTTGGGCTTACATGTAATTATTAATTATAACCCTAAAGTGGTAAAAATACTTGTATAAAAGGGCTTAGGTTTAGGGATTGTTTCATTGTTGTGATGCAAAAATTGGTTCTTGTGGTAGTATTGAGCTGTAAGGGATTACAGATTGGAATCAGGTTGTAATCACTGGATTGGAATAATATCAAACTTTCTATTTAGTGGATGTAGCCTAGGGATTCGGTGAACCATGTTAAATCTTAGTGTTTCTGATATTGTTTATATTTACATGTAATTATTATTTATGTTTGTGGTTTAATCCTAATAAGTGGTATCAAAGCGAGGTTGTTCTTTTAGTTATCCTCCATCGAAAAGTCTCACGATTGAGTGGAAGTGATGGAAGATGAGGGTAAGCTAAGGGTTGATAGGCTTAATGGGTAGAACTTTTAGTTATGGAAGATACAAATAGAAGACTATCTTTATCATAAGGATTTATGGAAGCCATTAGAAGGCAAAACCAAGAATCAAAGATCTATGTCAAATGATGATTGGGATCTTTTAGATAGAAAGGCACTTGGAAGTATTTGATTATGCCTGGAACCATTGGTGGCATTTAATATTAAAAAAGTGAAGACAACATAAGAGTTGATGCAAACCCTAGAAAAACTATATGAAAAGCTCTCCCCTTCAAACAAGTTATTTCTCCTGAAGTGTTTATTTAGTATGAAAATGAGAGAAGATGGATCTATTGTAGATCATTTAAATGAGTCTAATACTATTACTACTCAGTTATCTTCTACGAGGTCTCTTGATTTTTTATTCTTTTCCTAAAATTTGGAATGGCTTGGTAATGGCTATGAGTAATTTTGTTCCTAGATTTAGCACCCTAAAATATGATGATGTGATCGGTGTTATTTTGAGTGAGGAAACTCATAGGAAAACCTTAGGTGGATCTAGATTAGGAAATGCTTTGAATTCACAAAGTTGAGGTAGAACAACTAAGAGAGGAAGTAATTCCAAAAATCATGGGAAACCAAGAGGAAAGTCAAAGGGGAGGAGGTCTCAATCGAGAGGATTGAATGACTTCTGGTACTGTGGGAAATCAGAGCATAAAAAGAAAGATTACTAGACTCAAAAGAAAAATGAAGGAGATAAACTAGATGGAAACAAGGAGGCAAATGTGATAAGTAACAAATCTGAAGAGGATGCTTTACTTCTATCTTTAGAAAGTGTTGATGATTCATGGGTTTTAGATTCTAGTGCTTGATTGTATACTACACCTCATAGAGGTTATTTCATTGATTATGTCGAAGGGTATTTCGGACATGTTTATTTGGAGGATAATGGAACTTGTTAGATTTTTGGAAACGAAAAGGTTAAGATTAAGTTGCAGAATGGGAATCGTTGGCTACTACATCAGGTAAGACATGTTCCAAGGTTGAGTAGGAATTTAATTTTAGTAGGGCAACTCGGTGATGATGGTTGTGTAGTTACTTTTAATGATAAAAATTGGAACATTTAAAAAGGTTCCCTTGTAGTAGAAAAAGGTGTAAAAGTAGGCACCTTATATCTTTGTATAAGTTATATTGTTCCTTCTACTTTAATTGTTTCAAAAGAAAATGAATGTTGAGGAATAGTTGCTGCAGTTGAGTAGGGAGAACAAATAGCTGTTGTAAATTCTGATACAACGGTGTGGCACAATAGACTTGAGAATATGAATGAGAAAGGTATGAAAGTACTTTATTTAATGAAATATTTATTAGTTCTAACATGTGTTAATATGGATTTCTGTGAAAGTTGTGTGTATGGAAAACAAAAGAGAGTGAGTTTTGTGAAGACTAGGAAGGAAAATAAAAAGGAGAAATTGGAGCTTGTGCATACCGATGTATGGGGACTGGCTCAAGTATCTTGCCTTGGTTTCTCTCATTATTACATTAAATTTATTGATGATGGAACTAGAAAAGTATGGGTTTATTTTTTTAGATAGAAATTTGATGTACTTCAAACTTTTAAGAAATTGAAATGCTTGGTTGAAAATGAGACTGCTAAAAAATTAAAATTTCTCAGATCTGATAATGGTGGTGAGTATTGCAATCATGAATTAGAAGATTATTACTCCACTAATGGTATTTGTAGATAGAAAACTATTCCAAGGACTCCATAGGAAAATGGAGTGGCTGAATACATGAACAAGACTATAATGGAGCGTGCAAGGAGCATGAGGTTGCATGTTGGGTTTCCCTTACACATGTGGGAAAAGGCTATCAATACTATTATATATTTGATTAATAGAGGTCCCTCTACTCCTTTTGGTTGTGGTATTTTAGAGGAAGAATGGATCGGTAAGAAGGTGAGTTATTCTTTTCTCAAAACCTTTGATTGTGAAGCATTTGCTCACATAGATTCTGAAAATAGAACCAAGCTAGAAGCTAACTCAAAGAAATGTGTATTTTTTGGATATGGCATTAATGAATTTGGTTATAGGATTTGGGATTTTGAAAATAATAAAATTGTAAGAAGCAGTGATGTTATATTCAATGAGAAAGTGTTGTACAAAGATTTGTTGCAGCAACATGAGAAGAAAAATGATGATTATGTAGTGTTGGATGATACTCCAAAATATGATGTTCCAGCCATTCCTCATGATGTGCAACAACCACAACAACAAATACCACACACACCAATGAATCTTAGATAGTCAACAAGGAAAATTAGACCTTCAAAAATATTTTCTCCCTCTTTGTATTATATTTTACTAACAGATGTCGGTGAACCTGAATGTTATGATGAAGTTATGTAGGTGGATACTAAGATTCACTAGGAGTTTGCAATGAAAGAAGAAATAGACTCTTTGCTGAAAAATAAGAGATGAGATTTATGCAAGTTTCCTACAGGTAAAAGGGCTTTACAAAATAAGTGGGTTTATAGGTTTAAAAAAGAGGATCGAGGTAAGAAAATATTTAAAGCCAGGTTAGTTGCAAAAGGATTTGCACAGAAACAAGGAATTGATTTTGATTAGATATTATCTCCTGTTGTTAAAATTACTTCTATTTGTACTATTTTAAGTATTGTGGCTACTGAAGATTTTTATTTAAAGTAGCTTGATGTTAAAATAGCCTTCCTTCATGGTGATTTGGATGAAGAGATATATATGGCTTAGCCATAGGGATTTGAGGTCAAAGGTAAGGAGCACATAGTGTGCAATTTGAAGAACAGTTTATATAGCTTGAAACAAGCACCTTAGCAATGGTATATGAAATTTGACAATTTTATGCATGAGCATGGATATAGTAGGTGTCATTCAAATTATTGTGTTTACTTTAAGAGGTTGAATGAAGATAGCTACATTATTTTATGTTTATATATTGATGATATGCTTGTAGCTTCAAATTAAGGGGCTAAAATGCAAGTTAGCACATGCATTTTCTATGAAGGATTTGGGGGCAACAAAATAAATCCTTTGTATGAATATTTGCAAAGATAGGAAGAACAGGAAATTGACACTATCTCAAGCTGATTATGTTGAGAAGGTGTTGCAACATTTCTCTATGGAGAATGCTAAAGCTGTCAGTACACCTTTACCTAGTCATTTGAAGTTGACTAAAGAAATGTGTCCTAAGACATGTGAAGAGGAGGATAAGATGTCAGTGGTACCCTATGCCTCAGTTGTAGGAAGCTTGATGTATGCTATGGTATGTACAAGGCTAGATATTGCACATGCAATAGGAGTCATTAGCAGGTATATGAGTCATCCAAGAATTGAGCATTGGAATACAGTCAAATGAATTCTCAGATATTTGAGAGGAACATCCAATAAGTGTTTACACTTTAAGGGCTCTACTACTAATTTAAAGGGCTATGTTGACCCATATTTGGTAGGGGATATTGATACTAGGTGGAGTACTATAGGTTATGTCTTTATTATTGGTGGAGCAATTTTGAGCTAGGTTTCTACATTACAGAAGGTATATGTTTTATCCACTACAGAGGCAAAGTATGTTGTTGCTACAGAAGAAATGAAGGAGATGATATAGCTTTAGTTCTTCTTGGAAGAATTAGAACACCCTCAAAAGGATAATTATTTGCTCACTGATAGTTAGAGTGTCTTTCATCTTGCAAAGAATTATGCTTTGCATTCAAAGAAAAAACACATACAGTTGTGGTACCATTTCATTTAGTTAGTTTTGGATGATGGACAATTAAAACTAGATAAGATACATATAGATGACAATCCAATGGATATGTTTACAAAGGTAGTGACAAGGGAGAAGTTGAACTCCTCTTTAGCTTTGGTTGGTATTTTGGACTAAATATGAATTTAAAAAATAGGAAAGTCCACAATGATTTGATCCAATGGGAGCCTCATGGAGCAGTGGCATAGCTATAGGATCAGTCTCCAAGTTGGAGATTGTTGTCTAGTGTGGAGTCTAATCAATCCCCGAGTGGGAGATAGTTAGTTTATGGTGACTAATCAGGAAAGTACTATACATACTTTTTAAATTCTTTGGGACCTAGGGCATCACCCCAAAAAAAAATTGCACCCTACTTTATAAAGATTTTGGGTTGACATGTAATTATTAATTATAACCCTGTTAGTGCTTATAATTTTCTCTGGCACTCTAATATGTTTGTAGTCCCAAGTTTTTCCTTTCTTGAAGTTGAACTTGAAGTTTTAGTTTACCTCAACTTCAAGTTCAGATCTGCCTCAGTCTTTGTGTGTCAAGTCAGATCTCTTTCCTCGAGTTGGTCTTAGTTTAAGTCAAAGTTGAAGTTGAAACCTGGTCACCCAATTCTTCAACTTCAACTTCAATGTCAATGTTTCACACTAACGAAAGTTGTATGCAGATTTTAAATCTTCGAATCAAATCAAGGTGGGTCCTAGTGCAGCATTTCCCAGACGTGCAAAGTTATGAATGAAAGGATTTAAGGCAGTACGTGTTTGGCTACAACAAGATTTGATTGAGGGATAAAATTGTCATGTCATGATCACCTAACACAGTAGCATACATGCGAATTTAAGGTAGTATTTAAAACAAAGCACATGCGGTATCTTTTCAAACCCATGCCACATGAGTGGGTAATTATTGCACTTACTTGTCAAATCTGTCCCTACGATTTTTAGCACAAATCATTCCTTAAATGCATTCATTTTAGCCCTTTTCTGCTCATTCCATTTTCTCTGAAGAAATTCCCAGTATTATCGGGTAAGAAGGGCAAGTAGCAGGCTTTATCTCTATTAAACTATAAGTACATCTTCATAACCCTTTGCATTTCAAATTGTGTTTGCTTTGTTTTGAGGTATTTCAACCCATATATTGTAAGCCTGTTTTTATTAGTAGTCATGACACTTTTCTGCCCAAAATTGCCCAAGCTAGAGAAACCTTCTTTGCTCAGTTCCCTACCTAAAATTCATGACACATTCATGGTAAATAAAAGTTTATCTGAATTAATTGAATGAACCAAGCATACCCAGTCAAGCCCCATTTATCAGAGGTTAGTCGATAGTGGATTATTAGAAGCCACCACTTTTCCCACTGCTATCACATATCCAAAAATTGTCTTTGAATGTGCAAGCCATTACGACCTTGTTTCTGGATGTATCAAGAAAGCCTCAAAAGAAGTGATTGTTAGAATCAATAGAAGCCTATATGCCGAAAACAAAAATAGCTATGATAACAAGATAGCTCAGTCTTGGCTGTTGAAACCAGCAAAGGGAGGTTCTAGACTGCCTAAGCCATTGACTATTGAGCATTTTATAAAAGAAATTGTGGACATCGTCCTTTTGCTGAATAGGATCAAGGGAAATGAGCATGCATTCCATTAAGAATATTGGATGTACTTTTTCATACAGAAGATCATTGAAGGGATTAAATTCATTGATTGGGCTAATCTCATAGCAGAAAACCTGCATAGGGGTTTAATGGTTGTTAACAACTGTGGCCCATTTTTCTTGTCTTCTTATCTAATTGACATCCTAGCTGCATCTAAAGAATGGGACTATCTTCCACATACACCTTGAGTTAATGACATACCCATTTACCAATATTACGGTGATCTTCAAGAAGCTACTGTATGCAAAGAGTTCAAGAGGGTCAATGATGTCTTTCTAGGGAAATTGATATTTGAACTATGAGGCTGAGAGAATGATAGGATGACAGAAGAAGCTATGCAAGTTGTGTAAATCTATGGTTGCTATTACATTCAATTTCCTAGATTTACATATATCAGAGTGGGTGGTTTTTCTGATGAACCTTTAAAGCTGCCATGCTATTGTTCAGATTCTATAGTGTTGTCTAAGATGTGTAGGAAATTTTTTTCTGTGATTCAGTCTTTTTAGATTTCAAAAATATCATCTTTGGCATTCTTCCCAATTGAGATTGGACACTATAGATGCCCTAGTCTGAAAGAAGCCATATTGTCAGCAAAATCGTTAACCCGCTTATGCTTTAAACATTTCATTTCTTGGTTAGATTTTGACTACACTCGCTTTGTCAGAAACCATGTTAAGAATGCAGTATCCCTGGTTCACTCCCCACAATTAGAGAATTTTTGGGCAAACTGCCTAAATGAACTCGAGGTAAGGAAAAGATTGTGGTCTCGCTTGACCATTAAAGAGATCACTATGTTTAATGTGGAGTTGGATACTTATGAAATAAAAGATGATGATTCTAAAGAAGTGCTTGATCAATTTTACATTGACCAGATTGAATGCATGCCCATTCCTAAAATTGATTGGGAAAAGAAGCAAGAAAATCATGTCTATTCCTGTACTAAAGATGTAATAGCTAGAACTGCCAAGTGGATAAAGTTAAAGGCCATGGCTACTCCAGATCTTTCTGGGAAGTTTTCAAAAAGAAAAGATAAAAGGACTGCTAGGAAGCAAACTAATCGAGGTGTTCCTGATTCTATTGCAGGTCTAGTTGAAGTTGAAGTTGAAGCAATTCCTAAAACACTTCAACTTCAAGTTCAAGAACAAACTCCAAAAGGAAAGAGAGTAACTCACTCAAGCACCAAGAAGGCATCAGCCTTCAAAAGTAAGAACACCATAACCATGGACTTGGAGACAGTAGAAGACCTACCTATGGCGGATAATGTACCTGAATCCCAAAATTTTCCAATGGCTACCAAGAACCAAGAAAGTAATCTCTCCTTGGTTAAATGTTCCCCTACTACCATGAAAGATCAAGCTATGCCTAAATGGCTAGAGACATCAATGGAGAAGAAAAGGAGCATAGTCCCAATATCTATGCCTATTGACGATCTGGTCAGTAAGTGCCTTGGTAAGGGACCTAAAGTGAAAAAAGCAAGGACCGAAGCAAGAATCAATTTATATAAAATTTTAGGTCGATGGGTAGCAGAGATAGCTACACCACCAGATTGAAGCTCTCATGATTCTGTAGTGCCTCAAGACTTCCAGATAACAAAGGTTGATTTGGGAAAAGGGAACCGCGAAGTAGATATGGAATTCTTTGAAGTTTCTAATAAAAAAATCGCGCACAGAGTATGGAAAGATGGACAAGATAAGCAAGAAATCAAGGAAACAATAAAAAATATGGCACAATACATTAACACTATCTTGCACCCTAAAGAAAATCCAATCTGTGAGATGTCAGCCATTATTGATGTATCCTCTACAACCAATCAGCAATCATTGGAGAATCTGCATAAGTGCAAAGTAGTAGCTAAAGTAGCAAGTGAATGGGTTCAGGATGTTCTACATGATATCATAAAGCACATAAGCCACTTGGATCATGCTTCAAAGGAGATATCAAACATTACTAAAAAGGTGGAATCAAGTAATGAAGGATACGAAAAAGAAAAGAACAACTAGGCAAAAGTGGTGATGTGGTTGGAAGATGTGCAAGAGCTTGGGTTACAAAAATTCCAAGCCGAATGTCCCGTAGCTAGTCTAGATGAAAAGGCCCTGTACATCATCAAAGATTGCATCGAATGGAGAAATGAGGCACTGACACAAGGAGTAATTAAAATTAAAGAAGTGTTGCAAGAGCTTAGGGTCATACACCAAATCATTCAAAATGATCTTAAGTTCTTTGCTGAACAGTTCATGGGAAAAGAAGATGACTTCGTTGCCCAATCAGATGAAATAATCAAAGAGGTTCAGAAGAAGTTTTAGGAGTGGTAAGACAAGAAGGCACCAACTAAGCAGGACTTTTCCAATGTGGCACATACAGAGGCTATGTTAATCATTAATCTGAAACATTTGGAAATGCATGAGGAAAAGGTTGTCGAATTGAAGAAGATGAAAGAAATCTGGAAGCAAAGGTTTGCCTACATCAGTTTTCCACATCAATCTGTTACCTCAGCCTCTTAACCTACCTACAAAATGTGGAAGATGGTGAAAGGCGTGGCAATGGGGGACAGCGCTATCTGATCAAGGCAGGCGGTTACACTTAATCACTTAGTTACTTTTTCTTTTTCAGTTTCATGTTTCTTGCATTTCAGTTATTAGTTACTTTGGCAAAAGACAATTAATTCCTGGCGGGGTAATTTTGGCAATGGTCCAGCCCCATGCCTATATATATGTAATAATTAGTATGGTGAAGGGGTTAGAATTCTCCAGCAGATCGATAGACAAAACTATTTTTGTTTGTGGTTTTATTCCAAGTTAGAAGTAACATTTCAGAATTTCTGCAGATACGATGAAACTCTACAGTTTGATTTATGGTTAAAAGCTTTGTCAATGGATACTATTATCTACCTATTTAAATCAATGTTTCTAAAGATACTATTTAAGCTTTTAGCGGTGTCTGTTATTTGTTTTGAAATTGCCAATTCATACTTGGATGTTGTGAGAAATTAGTTTTATCAATTTGCCTACTCGATGGTTTTAATTTTCAAATATGTGGATCATCTTGATAATTAAAATCGAGTGGTTCTTTTCAATTAAATTTTATTTTGTATGGATGAGATAAAATAAGTTGATTCAACATTTTCAGCAGATCATTTTCCTGAAAAGGTCTTTCTGTTGAGTTATTAGATCAAAAAATCTCATTGCAATAAAGGTAGTTGCGCCTATTTTCGGTGAAGAAATACCAAGCAAAGAATTCCTCAACCTCTTCTATAGGAATTCATTTGTTAGTTTACATGCTTTTTCTCTATTTTTACATATGAATATCTGTGGGAAAAACTATTTACTAACAGTTTTTGGTGACTCTGCTAGGGAACGATAAAATGGTTCTGCCTCATTATGAAGAGTTCCCAGTACTTCAACCAGGCTTAAGGTTTGATATTACATAAGAGGATATCATTTTTGATTTAAGCACACAAGCTTTGAAACTCAAAACAAGCCTAGAACAATTTACGCAAGTTAACCAAGTACTTGAAAGAGAAGAAGAAAGAGCTAAACTCATTAGAGGCATACCTATTGCTAACAAAGAAGCAATAGTTGATAGACTAATCCCAAGGCCTTTCTGAGTGTTGAATGTTGGTCTATTCAGTGATAAACAGGCTAGTATAAGGTATACTTGAAGTGAAGAAAGAAAGGGGTTCATTGATGAGTCTTACGAATTTGTAAAAAACCTAAACTTCGCCCCTGATCTCTCCCAGAAACGGAAGAAGCTAGTCAAGAGTAAAAGTAGGCCAACTTCCCCTAAAAGATTCATCCCAATAGTTTTGAACCTTCAAGCCTTAATATTACCAGGGACATTAATACCTTCCCATTTAAATATCCAACCGTTGAATTTTGTCCTCCCTAGAATGGCTACGAATCCATGGGGTGCACAAGTAGGTCCCTCTGCTCTAGGGAATCTTAATACACTTCCTAAAGGTGTTAGAGAGGTGTTGCCGAAATTCTATGGTGATGGAAAGAAGTCAACTGACGAGCACCTCAATGCCTTCAATACCGCATGTGATGTCCTTGTTGTTGCACATGAAGATGTAGCTATGAGGTTATTTGTGCAAACTTTTATTGATGATGCAGTAGACCAGTTTCATCATCTTCCTCAAGGGCCCATTATTGACTGGAATCATATGCGTGTTGCCTTTGAGGATAGATTTAAATCCTCTGAAGATGAACGTACCTTACTACTCCAGTTAACTCAGCTGAAGAAAGAAGCACATGAACCCATGAGAGATTTTGTAGCAAAATTCAATAAATTAATTCATAAAATTCCTGCTACCAAGAGACCTAATGATGAAAATCATAAGGGTTCTTTGTTAATGCAATGCCCCCAGATATCAATTTTCACTTAAGAAGGAACAGAGTAGCAGATGTTGAAGCTGCCCAGAGACTGGCAATTGAACTAGAAGATGACCTTTTGGCCACAGGTAAATGGAAGAAAGAGATGCAGAATTCTAAAACTCAATCACCTTCATCCAAAAAATCAAACCCATTGGTTTAGAAACTCATTAATGACGTGATGACCATTAAGAAACAACTCCCCAAAATGAACACTCATTATCAAGATATTCCAAGGAAATTCCCAGGCCAAAGTAGTTTTTAGGGAAAACAACTTACTTTACCCTTAAGTCAACAAAGATTACAGATCGAAGCTCCACCTAGCAAAAACAACATGTGTATTTTTCATCTGACAAATGATCATAAGGGAACTTCTTGTCCTGAAAATATTAGATATCAGCAGCTTGAAGCAAAAAAAGTGGCTTCCACTAATGTAATAATAGAAGAAGAATCTTTTGAGGAACTTGGCAACTCTATAAATTATTACCTTGAATATCAATCTGATTCTGATAGGGGTAATGACATTTTATTGACCTTAGAAGAGGCTTCATGTTCGGTCTTGACCCGAGGGCAAAGAGCTAAAGCAGCTGATATTCATGATAAAAATAAATCAACCCCCACTTGGGCCAAGGAGCAAAGGCCAAAAGGAGAAGGTGAAGGTAATTCATCACCTATTTCAATAGCTACTCCTCAAATCTTAAAGAAAGTGGTTGCTTCTGATTCCACATTTGACATTGTTGAGTTTTGTAAGACATCAAGAATACAAATCTCTCTTGCAGAATATTTAAGGATGAACCCCAGTGAACTTAACAAGTTGATTGAGTATGTTAATCATTCATCTCCTGACAAAGCAGCCAAATAGATCAATGAGGTCAAAGTCTTAGATGGAAATGAAATAGTTGTTCATCAGAAGAAAGAATTTTCAAAGGGAAAGAAGTCAAAAACACAAAAATCTCATAATCAGGAATAGGTAATTCAACCAGACCCAATCAGTCCTAAACCCTCTTATAATCACAAGCCTAATCCATTCTATGTCTCTCTCTTCTTACATGGATTTAAGCTAAATAACTGCATCATAGATTTAGGGGCTTCAGATAATATAATGCTAGTAGCAGTAGCAAAAGCTTTGGATCTTCCTTTAACCAAAACATTTGGCAAATGTTACTCCATGGATTCAAAACAAGTACCCTCGGTGGGTCAAATAAAAGATGCCCAAGTATCACTAGCGGCTTACCCTGAGAAAAGAATTAAGCTCACCATCCTAGTAGTGGATATCCCCATAAGCTATAGCATGCTTCTTAGTCAGACTTTCTGTCGAGATCTAGGAGGGGAGGTTAAGATGGATTAGTCTCAAGTTGTGATACCTATTGGGAAGGAGAAAGTAACTTTATTACCTAAAACAAAATCCAAATACACAGTCTTTCCATCTGATGATCCTAAATCTCAAATTCTTTATCAAGAAACTGATTTTGCTAATTATTTGATTCTGTCTGAAGATGAGAAAATAGGTGAGAAATCATTAGAAGGTGATATGCTATGGACCCTCGATTTTGATGGGAGTTGTTGTTTGAATGGATCTGGAGCCAAAGTAGTTCTCATATCACCTGATGATCAGAAGTTCCCCTTTTCTTATAAGCTCACCTTTGAAAATACCAACAATACAGCTGAATATGAGGCCCTACTTCTAGGCATAGAGGAAGCCAAAAGAAGGAACATCAAGCTATTAAGAGTAAGGGGAGATGCTGAATTAATAGTGAAATAGGTTAAAGGTATGTTTTCAATTAAAAACCAAAGACTGAAGCATTACAGGAACTAAGTATGGGATGAAATAGAATGTTTTGATGCATTTGCAATTGAAGCAATCCCTCGAGAGTTGAATGACAAGGCAAACTCATTAGCAGTATCAGCTTCTTTGTTAATTCCTCATCTTGATTTCATAAATAAGAAGTATTCAGTTCAAATCATTCATAGACCAAGTGTCCCTAATAATAAAAATTCTTGGCAAGTATTTAAAGACGATGCTCATATTAATGTTTTCTTCCAAAATGTAGAGAAATTCTCCATGAACTACTTTGAAGGCTCAAATGTAGAATGTAGGGAATTTTTCCCTGATTTTCCTGATGAGAATGGTGTATTTCAGTTAAAAGGAAATGTGATACCTTAAGGCCTGGTTGATCTTGAGAAACTTTTTGATAGGTGAGATACTTTCCTAGCTCAAGATGTAACACCTAGAGAGAATCTGAATGCTGATTATGAAAAAGTGAATCTGGGAGATAAACGTAATCCCAAAATTATCAATTTGGGAACTTGTTGTGATGAAGGAGAGAGAGCTAGATTCACTAAGCTCCTGTCAGAATATGTTGATGTTTTTGTTTGGTCTTATGATGATTTGAAGACTTTGAGAAATGGTAAATTCAAACACCACATTACTCTGAAACCAGGAACTTCACCTTTTAGGCAAAAATTGAGGACATATAATCCAAAAGTTTCTGATGCAATTTTTAGAGAAATAGACAAGATGTTAAAAGCTCACATTATTTTTCTGATTCATCATTCCACATGGGTGGAAAACATAGTACCAGTGAGGAAAAAGAATGGGGAGATAAGGATTTGTGTTGATTTTAGAAACCTTAATCAAGCAAGTTTGAAAGACAATTTCGCTCTACCAATAATGGATCAAGTCCTTCAAACAGTTGCTGGTTCAGAAATGATGTCTTTTCTAGATGGTTTCTCAGGTTATAACCAAATAGAAGTTGTTGAAGGTGATCAATAGAAAACAACATTTACAACACCATGGGGAACCTTTGCCTACAAAAGAATGCCTTTTGGCTTAATAAATGCCAGTGCCACCTTCCAGTGAGCTATGAATTCAACCTTTGGTAACTTATTAGACAGATGTATCACAATGTACCTTGATGACTTGACAGTGTTTTCTAGAAGATGGAAGAAACATCTAAAAGATTTGAGAAAGGTACTCCAAAAGTGTAGAGATCACAGAATATCATTAAATCCCAAGAAATCAATTTTTGCTATAATAGAGGGAAAGTTACTAGGACACATGGTCTCAAAAGAAGGTATCAAATTTGACCCAGAAAGATTGAAAGCTATCCAGTAGCTATGTCTTCCTGTCAATCAGAATGGTGTTAAATCCTTCTTTGGAAAAATCAATTTCTCGAGAAAATTCGTACCTAATTTTGTAGAAACTGTTAAACCTATGGCCAAATTACTCAGTGCGAAGCAGAATTTCAAATGGGATGAGCCAGCATCAAAAGCATTTAAGGAGGTAAAAGAAGCTATTGCTAAAGCCCCAATGCTTTTTCACCCTAATTTCAAAAAATATTTTATAATGTATTGTTATGCGTTTAAGCATACCATGTCAGGCATACTGCTCCAAAAGAATGATAAAGGGGAAGAGATGCCTATCTCTTTTATGAGCATACCTCTAAAGAAACATGAGCTTAATTACTCTCTATCTAAAAAGCAAGCTTTCATTGTTGTAAAAGCAGTAAAATATTTTAGGTACTATATTCTGCATTCTCATTCCGTAGTGTATGTGCCATCCACCGCAGTCAAGAGCATTCTCACACAGTAGGATGTAGCAGTCAACAATAGGGCCACATGGGTAGCAAAAGTCCAAGAATTTGATTTGGATATCTAACCAAAAAAATTGGTTCGAGGATAGGGCTTGTGTAAACTTATTGCAGAAGGTGAAAAAGAGGAGTCAAATCCCACTTGCTTGTTTGTAAGTCTCAAAGATGAATGGTATTCAGATATTGCTTATTTCCTAACATACGGAAGATGTCCTAATCACTTGAAAGGAAAAGACCGGCGAACTCTCCAACTCAGAGCAACTAAGTTTGTTATAATTGATGATATCTTATATAAAAGAGGTTTAGATGGTATGTTTTTAAGATGTGTTGATACTGACCAACAAGGTAAGTTATTGGAAACCTTTTATGATGGAGCTTGCGGAGGTCATTTTTCATCAACAGTTTTGGCATTCAAGATCCTAAGAAGTGGGTACTACTGGCCAGGGATGTTTAAAGTTGCCTACCATTGGGTTAGGAACTATGAAAAATGTCAACTATTTATTGGGAAACCACAATTGGTTGCTTTACCCTTAAAACCAGTGATCATAGAAGAACCATTTCAACAGTGGGAATTGGATTTTATATGGCCCATTAATCTGAGTTCAAGTGTTGGACATACACACATCCTTACTGCTATTGATTATTTTACTAAATGGGTAGAGGCAATTCCTGTTAAAGTGACAACTTTGCAGGTGGTGTGCAAATTTTTGACAGAAAATATTCTGACTCATTTTGGTACTCCTAGTAAAATAGTGACAGATAATGCACAGAATTTTTCATCCAGTGAAATTCAATTGTATTGTTATGATCATGGTGTCCATTTGTCTCATTCTTCAAATTACTTCCCTCAAGGTAATGGACAAGCTGAGTCCACGAACAAAAACCTAGTTAACATTATGAAAAAATTGGTGGATGAAAAGGGAAAAGGTTGGCACAAGAAGTTATATGAAGTAGTTTGGGCTAACAGGACTTCTCCCAAAAGAGCCATAGGTATGACACCTTTTCAATTGGTGTACGAAGTTGAGGCACAATTGTCCTTGCCTTTAGAACTAGCCACATTGAATTTACAGAAAGTAATTGAAGACAAAATATTCCAGTCTTCCATTGAGAAGAGAATACTATATCTCCAAAAAATAGAAGAGGAAAGAAGAGAGCTAGTGGATCACATCACAAATCATCAGGCAAGAGTTAAAAGGATTTTTGATGAAAAAGTGAGACCACATAAATTCATGAAAGGAGACCAAGTGTTGTTATGGGATAAGAAAAGGGAACCTAAAGGAGCTCATTCTAAGTTTGAAAGTCTGTGGAAAGGTCCATTTGTAATATCTAAAGAACTAGGTTCAAATGCCTTCAAGTTGTAGTATCCTAACAGAGATGAACTTCCCCTGTCCTATAACGGGTAGGACCTCAACTTGTACCATCTTTAAGTCCATTTTTGTGTCTCATTATAAATACCGTCTTTTACTTTTTTTCTTTTTTTTTATTTCTTTCTTTCTTGCTTCGTTCTTTGTTTTGTGTTGTCATCTTTTGTATCAATCTGCAAGGCCTAAGACCCTGGGTTCATCCATGATCCTTTCAGTCTCATTCCCCAATAGGAGCCGATTGTTAGTGCTTATAATTTTCTCTTGCACTCTAATATGTTTTTAGTCCCAAGTTTTTCCTTTCTTGAAGTTGAACTTGAAGCTTTAGTTTACCTCAACTTCAGGTTCAAGTCTGCCTCAGTCTTCGTGTGTCAAGTTCAATCTTTTTCCTTGAGTTGGTCTTTGTTTAAGTCAAAGTCAAAGTTGAAACCCGGTCACCCAATTCTTCAACTTCAACTTCAGCGTCAATCTTGCACACTAATGAAAGGATTTAAGGTAGTATGTGTTTGGCTACAGCAAGATTTTATTGAGGGATAAAATTGTCATGTCATGATCACCTAACATAGTAGCATAGGTGCGGATTTGAGGTAGTATTTAAAACAAATCACATGCAGCATCTTTTCAAACTCGTGCCACATGAGTGGGTAATTACTGCACTTACTTGCCAAATATGTCCCTATCATCTTCCACACAAATCATTCCTTAAATGCATTCATTTTAGCCCTTTTCTACTCATTCCATTTTCTCCGAAGAAATTCCTAGTATTATCGGGTAAGAAGGGCGAGTAGCAGGCTTTATCTCTATTTAAACTATAAGTACATCTTCATAACCCTTTGCATTTCAAATTGTGTTTGCTTTGTTTTGAGTTATTTCAACCCATATATTGTAAGCTTGTCTTTATTAGCAGTCATGATGCTTTTCTGCCCAAAATTGCCCAAGCTAGAGAAACCTTCTTTGCTCAGTTCCCTGCCTGAAATTCATGACACATTCATGGTAAATAAAAGTTTATCTAAATTAATTGAATGAGCCAAGAATACCCAGTCAAGCCCCATTTATTAGAGGTTAGTCGATAGTGGATTATTAGAAGCCACCACTTTTCCCACCGCTATCACATATGTAGAAATTGTCCTTGAATGTGCAAGCCATTACGACCTTGTTTCTGGATGTATCAAGAAAGCCTCAGAAGAAGTGATTGTTAGAATCAATAGAACCAGTGTCCATTCGGCCTTTAGGATTCCCCACAAGGAACCTTATGAGCCATGGACGTTTGAAGAAGCTGAGGGCCTATATGCCGAAAACCAAAATAGCTATGATAACAAGATAGCTCAGTCTTGGCTTTTGAAACCAGCAGAGGGAGGTTCTAGACTGCCTAAGTCATTGACTATTGAGCATTTTATAAAAGAAATTACAGACATCGTCCTTCTGTTGAATAGGATCAAGGGAAATGAGCATGCATTCCACTGGGAATCTTGGATGTACTTTTTCACACAAAAGATCATTGAAGGGGTTAAATTCATTGATTGGTCTGATCTCATAGCAGAAAACTTGAATAGGGGTTTAATGGTTGTTAAAAACTATGGCCCATTCTTCTTTTCTTCTTATCTAATTTACATCCTAGATGCATCTAAAGAATGGGACTATCTTCCACATGCACCTTGGGTTAATGACATACCCATTTACCAATATTATGGTGATCTTCAAGAAGCTACTGTATGCAAAGAGTTCAAGAGGGTCAATGATGTCTTTCTAGGGAAATTGGTATTTGAACTCTGAGGCCAGGAGAGTGATAGGATGATAGAAGAAGCTATGCAAGTTGTGCAAATCTATGGTTGCTATTACATTCAATTTCCCAGATTTACATATATCAGAGTGGGTGGTTTTTTTGATGAACCTTTAAAGTTGCCACGCTATTGTTCAAATTCTACAGTGTTGTCTAAGATGTGTAGGCAATTTGTTTATGTGATTGAGTCCTTTTAGATTTCAAAAAGATCATCTTTGGCATTCTTCCCAATTGAGATTGGACACTATAGATGCTCTAGTCTGAAAGAAGCCATATTGTCAGCAAAATTGTTAACCTGCTTATGCTTTAAACCTTTCATTTCTTCGTTAGATTTTGACTACACTGGCTTTGTTAGAAATGATGTTAAGAATGCGATATCCCTGGTTCACTCCCCACAATTAGATGATTTTTGGGCAAACTGCCTAAATGAACCCGAGGTAAGGAAAAGACTGTGGTCTCGCTTGACCATTAAACAGATCACTATGTTTAATGTGGAGTTGGATACTTATGAAATAAAAGATGATGATTCTGAAGAAGTGCTTGATCAGTTTTACATTGACCAGATTGAATGCATGCCCATTCCTGAAATAGATTGGAAAAAGAAGGAAGAAAATGATGTCTATTCTCATACTAAAGATATAATAGCTAGAACTGCCAAGTGGATAAAGTTAAAGGCCATGGCTACTCCAGATCTTTCTGGGAAGTTTTCAAAAAGAAAAGATAAAAGGACTGCTAGGAAGCAAACTAATCGAGGTGTTCCTGATTCTGTTGCAGGTCTAGCTGAAGTTGAATTTGAAGCAATTCCTAAAACACTTCAACTTCAACTTCAAGAAGAAACTCCAAAAGGAAACAGAGTAACTCGCTCAAGCACAAAGAAGGCATCACCCTTCAAAAGTAAGAACACCATAACCATGGACTTGGAGACAACAGAAGACCTACCTATGGCAGATAATGTACCTAAATCCCAAAATTTTCCAATGGCTACCGAGAACCAAGAAAGTAATCTCTCCTTGGTTAAATATTCCCCTACTACCATGAAAGATCAAGCTACGCCTAAATGGCTGGAGACATCAATGGAGAAGAAAAGGAGCATAGTCCCAATATCTATGCCTATTGACGATCTGGTCAGTAAGTGCCTTGGTAAGGCACCTAAAGTGAGAAAAGCAAGGACCAAAGCAAGAATCAATTTTGATAAAAGTTTAGGTTGATGGGTAGCAGAGATAGCTACACCACTAGATGGAAGCTCTCATGATTTCGTAGTGCCTCAAGACTTCCAGATAACAAAGGTTGATTTGGGAAAAGGCAACTGTGAAGTAGATATGGAATTCTTCGAAGTTTCTAATAAAAAGATCGCGCACAGAGTATGGAAAGATGGACAAGATAAGCAAGAAATCAAGGAAACAATAAAAATTATGGCACAATACATTAATGTTATCTTACAGCCTAAAGAAAAGCCAATCCATGAGATGTCAGCCATTATTGATGTATCCTCTGTGACCAATCAACAATCATTGGAGAATTTGCATAAGTGCAAAGCAGTAGCTAAAGTAGCAGGTGAATGGGTTCAGGATGTTCTGCATGATACCATAAATCACATAAGCCACTTGGATGATGCTTCAAAGGAGATATCAAACATTACTAAAAAGGTGGAATCAAGTAATGAAGGATGTGAAAAACAAAAGAACAACTGGGCAAAAGTTGTGATGTGGTTGGAAGATGTGCAAGAGCTTGGCTTACAAAAATTCCAGGCCGAATATCCCGTAGCTAGTCTAGATGAAAAGGCCCTGTATGTCATCAAAGATTGCATCGAATGGAGAAATGAGGCACCGACATAAGGAGTAACTAAAATTAAAGAAGCGTTGCAAGAGCTTAGGGTCATACACCAAATCATTCAAAATGATCTTAAGTGGTTTGCCAAATAGTTCATGGGAAAAGAAGATGACTTCGTTGCCCAATCAGATGAAATAATCAAAGAGGTTCAGAAGAAGTTTCAGGAGTGGCAAGACAAGAAGGCACTAGCTAAGCAAGACTTTTCCAATGTGGCGCATACAGAGGCTATGTTAATCATTAATCTGAAACATTTGGAAATGCATGAGGAAAAGGTTGTCGAATTGAAGAAGATGAAAGAAATCTGGAAGCAAAGGTTTTCCTACATCGATTTGCCACATCAATCTATTATCTCAACCTTTTCAACTGCCTACAAAATGTGGAACACGGTGAAAGACATGGCAATGGGGGACAGCGCTATCTGATCAAGGCAGGCGGTTACACTTAATCACTTAGTTACTTTTTCTTTTTTAGTTTCATGTTTCTTGCATTTCAGTTATTAGTTACTTTGGCAAAAGACAATTAACTCCTGGCGGGGTAATTTTGGCAATGGTCCAACCCCATGCCTATATATATGTAATAATTAGTATGGTGAAGGGGTTAGAATTCTCCAGCAAATCGATAGACAAAACTATTTTTGTTTGTGGTTTTATTCCAAGTTAGAAGTAACATTTCAGAATTTCTGCAGATACGATGAAACTCTACAGTTTGATTTATGGTTAAAAGCTTTGTAAGTGGATACTATTATCTGCCTATTTAAATCAGTGTTTCTAAAGCTACTGTTTAAGCTTTTAGCTATGTTTGTTATTTGTTTTGAAATTGCCAATTCATACTTGGATGCTGTGAGAAATTAGTTTTATCAATTTGCCTACTCGATGGTTTTAATTTTCAAATATGTGGATCATCTTGATAATTAAAATCGAGTGGTTCTTTTCAATTAAAGTTTATTTTGTATGGATGAGATAAAATAAGTTGATTCAACATTTTCAACAGATCGTTTTTCTGAAAAGGTCTTTCTATTGGGTTATTAGATCAAAAAATCTCATTGTAATAAAGGTAGCTATGCCTATTTTCGGTGAAGAAATATCAAGCAAAGAATTCCTCAACCTCTTCTATAGGAATTCATTTGTTAGTTTACATGCTTTTTCTCTGTTTTTACATATGAATATATGTGGAAAAAACTATTTACTAACAAACCCTAAAGTGGTAAAAATACTTGTATAAAAGGGCTTAGGGTTAGGGATTATTTCATTATTATGATGTAAAAATTGGTTCTTGCGTTGGTATTGAGTTCTAAGGGATTACGGATTTTAATAAGTTGTAATCACTAGATCGTAATAATATCAGACTTGTTATTTGGTGGACATAGCACAAGGATTGGATGAACTATGTTAAATCTTGGTGTCTTGTGTTCTTTTTTGTGTGATCTATTTTTTTTTATAGTGTTTATATTTGCATGTAATTTTAATTTATGTCTATGGTTTAATCCTAATAGGATTATTGCAAGGTTGGTCTTGTTGGATGCAACTCGGGGAGACCTTGGATTACCACAACTTTCAGCTACTTCTACCAAATTTTTATTTTATGGTTCAGATTCCCATTTTTCCCTTTTGGTTGTGAGCTAGGACTCTCCTATTTTATTTTTTTATCTCTATTTCTACTTCTATTTTTTGTAGCCATTTGTTAGAAAGTTGAGAACTGTCATTCTTCGTTTCTGTATGCTAGCTCTACCCATTTGTGCAAGTATGAGAATTTTCCTATTTTTCAAGTTGAGGGTTTAGGGTTTTGCACCGTTATGTTGGTCATTTTTGCATATAGAATCCAAACCCATATTTTATTGGATTTGTTTTACTTTTATGCCCAAATACCAAATGGTTTTTAATTTCAAAGTTTCCTAGTCTTTTGGGTTTTTTACCTTGATTTGTGTGTTACCCATTTCTCTCAAGTTTCCTTAGCATGATGTCAGTCATGGACTTAGATTATCTATAGGATATTAGTCAAGCCACTCTTGCACTTTTATATTTTTATTGGGATGTGTGTCACATCTATACTCCTAACCTTGCGTTTAGTTGAGTGATTTTGTACTTAGTGCTATTATTTGTTTTATACTCTTGTTATTTTTCATGGACACTAGGATTCATGTAGAGTCTGTACTCTCAAATTAAGGCCAATTGAGTGAGTTCATGATGTTTGTTCTTGCTACATCATTGGGATTCATGTAGAATCTATACTCTCATATTGAGGCTGGTTGAGTGAGCTCATGATGTATGATTTTATTGTTTATTGGGATTCATGTAGAATCTTTTCTCCCAAGCTATTCAATTGAGTGAAATTTTGTGTGTTCCCATCTAGTCCTTGTGTTATGATATTTGTGATGGTGGTATAGCACACACGAGTATATGTGCATACATTTTTTGGGTGACTTGCGAGGCCCAGTCTTTCATGGTACTTCCAAGAGGTATGATCATTGGGGTTGGGTTGGGAATATGCATGTCTATGGGAACTCATCATTGGATGAGCATAGGTAGGGTAGGGTAGCATATGGAGGGGGCTTCTATCTCATAGCCTAGTGATCATTGTTCCCAGAGGGTTGGCAAAGGAATTTTTAATTAAGTGATAACTAAATAAAGCACTGGGTGGTAATAAAACTTAAGATAGTAATTTGTGCTAGAACCTTTTGTTGAGGGAGTTGAATCTGCACAATCCAAGCTTGGTCTTGCCGATGTGAAGTGACTCTCCATAATGTCAACCCCTACTTAGTAGCCATTAAATGTCTGACCATGACCTATAGTTTATGTATTATCTCATGATCTTTGTTTTAGTCATCATACTATTTGGTGTGAGTGTTAGCCATAAACATTTTATTTATGTGTGTTTATGGTTGGATCATTATCTCTGTCAGCATCACAAGAGTGGACCTACGAGTTTCACATGGTTGGGAGGTGTAGCTACTTTCACCACTACTAGGGATTGATATATAGAGATGGTAATTTATCCTAGTGTGATCATTGCTAGATATTTTTAACTTGATACTTCCAATTCCAGAATATGCTTTCTTGTTATTTATGCTTTCATTGGAATTCTTTGATATCATGTTTAGATGATGTGATTTGATTAGTTGGAGTACCTATTTCTTATTGGATTAGCATGTTAGATTTCCTATACTTATGTATTTATTACTGTAATCACCCAAAAATGGTCAACTAGACTATTGACCCCCTTCTCAACATTTTAGCTAAATTAATTCATCATTTACCTAAACCAAATTGCTAAAATCAATTAATTTGATTATAACCTATAGTTTGGCTATGCTATCCTAATTTCATTATTTTATTAACGAACATGTCCCATTTTAATTAAATAAAATCCCCCATTCTTCTAACCCATTTAAAGTGCACACATAAAGCCCTTTTTCTATTTTACAAATTAAAAGAAAAGGCTTTGTGACTTTTGTCTTATATGGGAAGTCAACTTCTATTTTATTGGTTGACTTTTGTGTGCACATGGATCACTTCTATTTTTAAACTCCACCCTTGATCATCCATTATTTTAACCTTGATCTCTACCATCCATATGACTTTAAAAGAAAGAGCTCTCCCCTTGTCAAAGGATCCACACTCTTGAGTATTGTTATGTTGCAGGTTTCTCATTCAAATCTTTGAAGAGCTTTATGGAGAACTTCTTCTTCTCATCTCATTCTCTCATTCATCACATGCTAGCTTAGAATCATATGCATAACATTTTAGTTTCTTTGCAATAGCTTAAAGTACTTAGTAATCAGCTTGGATCTTGTACTACTCTCATCTTGTTTAACAAAGGTGCATTCATATAGTTTAATATAAATTTGCATTGCATCCTTAAGGAACTCCTTGTGGACATTTGTATTCTTGCATCTCGTCTTTGGAACCTCCCATTGCATGGTTTACTAGCAAGAAGTGTATCTCTAAGGCTCGGCTGAGAGCCTTCACATTTGAATCATACTCTCTTGCATTTCGTGGATAAGGAGCTCTAAGCTAGCATCCAAGAATTTTGAACTCATGGAATCAATTGGATAGAAGGGTTTAGAGGGTGACACAAATTGAGTGTACATTTTTGGCACCCACCGTGGGGTAGAACATCTTAGTTTTGCTCTTCATTTTGCTACATTTTCTACATTATATCCACAAATTTCTTTTTTTTACAATCACAAATTTTGGGCAATATTTTCAAATATCGTGCTACACTTTTCTGGTAAAAGTCTCACACGCTAATACCAAACTCTACCACCTTGAAATAGTAATTTTTTTTCCTAACTTAAGCAGAAATATCACATAAGAGAAAATTACCACACACGTATGTTGAGAAGTACCATACCATAGCCTTCCAGCAAAAGTTGTTGCCTGGCTTGAATTTTCTTGTTGTTTGAGTGATTTGGTGAATTTCTTGGTTGGTACTTTTTGTTTGCTATATTTTATAGGTCTATGGTTGTTTGACAGTAGACTATTTGTAGATTTCATGCTATTTTTAGACTAACTTGTGGGGCTAACGGTTGTGTTTGAAGGTTGCTACCTTGAGATGCTTACATAATCATCTAAAAAGAACACATGTCAAAGCTTCAAATGCACAAGGGTTACTAACAATTATTTACAGGGTTACCCAAAGCATAAAAACCAAAGTTGCTTGTATTTCCTTTATTTCATGTGCAGTAATACTACTAGTTGTTTCATTTTCATAGGCGCATTAAGCTTATGATTAAGGTTCTTTGGTGATAGGAGAGTATGCTCTTCACCCTTGTGATGAATCAAAAATCTTGACTTGCCATTGGATTTTGAAAGAAAGGGGATAATTGGATCTTCTTGGTGTGTTTGGAGGAAATGATCAAGATAGGAGAGTATGCTCTTTACCCTTGTGGTGAATCAAAAATCTTGACTCTTGAAAGTGGATCCAATTTGTGGTAGTCAGAATCCATTAGAGGGCTTTCTCTTGGGAAACCAAGAGGAACAACCCAAGTGGGGACAAGAGAACCTGGCCATTCCAACCCACTATAAACTCAAGGCTATCATGGACACAAAATCTTAGTATACGTATTGTTTGTCTTCACTTAATGTGATTACTTATGGGATTGGGACCATGAGGAAAATGCTAAGCAAGAACGCTTAAGGTGCTCTTGTGGCTAGGAGGTCTATTACAAACACAAGGTGGGGTGTCCCATACTTGGGTGCAAGAGGAACATTACAAATAGAAGCCCTTTCTAAACACTCTAAGTTAGTAGCTACCCTATTTTTTCACTCAACTTCTTGGTGCATGGATTGATCCTAGTGGATTACCCAAATCACCCCAAAATTTTACACTCACCATCTATGTTCCCTTGGTTGTTCTTATGGAACTTCCATGACAAAGACAATATCTCTTGTGGGAAACCACTTGGTGTGAGGTGAAGGATCACTTAGCATGGGCCAAGTTGTTGAGTAATTAACAGTGATTCTAAGGTAGATTGCTGGCAAGTACCTATGTAAATGTTCTTACAAATCAAACATCTTGATAAAATTGGTAGGAACGTTGTTTTGATATCACAAATACATATAGGAAAGGTTGTTTTGACCCTTGTTTAATTGTTTGAGACATGCTAAAAACCCTTACTATTTGCAAAGTCTATTGTTATTCAATACAAATTGAGATCTAAAACTATCTAGTCTAAAACCTATCTAACTTTCAAATTGAAACACAACAATTTGGAGTCAAACTTATCCTTTTTACACAAAATTGGCACTTTATTGCACGCTCTTTAGAGAAATATTGCATGGCACTTTTTTTCAAAAATTGTGTCACCCTGTTGTTACAAGTTATATCGCCCAGCTATACTAAATTTTTTCACCCCACCTTAGGTGAACTATCGCCTAAGAGAAAAGTGTCACCTTGGTATTACAAACTCTATCATCTCATTTAATTTGTTGTCCTATTATCACCTAGGTTCTAGAAGAATATTGCTTGGGTCATTTTACCATTAAAACATAGTCTACATTCTACTTTATTTGATCTAGAGTCTTATTGCTTCAGTCCTTCCTAGTCATGGTCACAAATATGTATGTTAGGTGTTGTCCCAAGTTCAAAAGATGGGTTTAGTCCATTAGATGTAATTCTCAAAAACATCATTGATGATCACTCATCAAAATCTAGTTACTATTATATGCTAGTTATTTGTTGCTAAGCTTCGTGCTCATTCTATCTACTTGAGTCACTAGTGTTGTAAATCCTTGAACACTTTTGACTAGCCACCTATTTTTCTTTGACAACTAATTATTATTGATTATACAAGCTTCAAATCTAAAACAGTTCTCTCATCCTATTAAGCAAAGACATGTCCTTACATGTTAGTCACAACTAGATTCCAAGTTGGTAATGATAGTCATTCGCCTTTCATTTTCGCATAGTTAGAGACTCCACATAGATGCCCTCATAGACAACCTTGTGCGGAAGATCCTAATTCTAGTTAAATGCAGAAAACCAACATTTGACACAATCCACTTTATAGTTTTGAGAATTCATTTGGAATAACCTTTGACACAACCATGGGTAAAACACTTTGACCAATATACATCCTGAGGAAATCAAACATCACTTAGAACATAAAGCACATGAAAATGAAATACTTATGGAGGCTATTTATGCTAGAGAACGAGTAAATCAACAAGCTGAAGCTAACCCTCATACACATAATGAGGAAACTAGAAGAGACTATTATCACAATCCTTTTGAACACATTCTCATCAATGGCAATCATGTCAATCACACACCTCCAAGGACTCCTACAATCAAGATGAAAGCATGCTCATCACCACCCAGAAAATCACACTCACATCATGAAAGTGATGATGAGATCACTAATGAAGATGTAAGATTTCAACAACACGAGCTTGCTCAAAAAATGATGCTAAAAGCTTTAGACCAAAATGGGGACCAATACTTCCAGTATATGACAATGAAAGGACGGAAACCCCCCCAAGATCTCAATGTGCAACAAATAATCAAAAAATGAGAGCCCACTGAGGCTAAAATCTTGAGAGAAGAAATGAAAGAATTGAGGAAATATCTTACACAATTACAAACTTTCAGAGAGCCACCCAAAACTTCATTTGTTGAATCAATATGTGCTCTTCCATTTGATAGGAGTTTATACATGCCTTCATTTCCTAAGGATATAGGTGTTCCTTAAGTATGAAAAATACAATGGAAATGGTGACTATCATGATCATGTGAGGCATTTCTATGCTATTAGCATTGATTTCATGCATGAAGACTTTTATCTTATGTGTTTGTTTCCTAGGAGTCTGAGAGGGAAAGCTATGGAGTGGTTCACAAAATTGACTCCCCCTCTCAAAACATTTGACAAGCTTGCACAATTCTTTATCCAACAATACTCTTATAACATTAAACATCTTATAACTTTGTTGGACTTGTTTCAAATTAAGCAAAAATAGGGAGAACGTTTTGCAACATACCTTCAACAATGGAGATCCCTATACTCTAGGTACCCTCGACAAGTTCCTAAGGCTGAAAAATTTGACATTTTTGTCAACACACTTGTACCTGAACTATACTTTGACTTAAGAAAATAGTTTTTCACATCCTTTAACACAATGGTTGAGAGTACATATCGCATTGAGGATGTTACTATCAAAAAAGGTGATATTGTTGTAAACAAAGACAAAAATAACAATGGAAATGGAAAACACAAGGGCAAACCTTGGAATAAAAATAAATATGTTGTCAATGATGGAGTAGTGGACACTACTAAGACCAAGGAACCTACGTTTAACCTTTCCAATGCCATCTATGCTACAAAACAATAAGAAGGTTCTAAACCACAAACATCTGACGAGAGTTCTTAATTTACCAAAAAATGGCATGTTTATACACCAATGATTGAACCTTAAAAAGTGGTCTTGAAGACTATAATTGCTAAAAAATTGGTCATGCTTCTAGAGAACTCCCACCCCTATGACCCACCCATTAGACCTCGTTGGTGGCAAGAGGATCATGTTTGTAGTTATCACAAAAGAAAAGGACACAACACTAAAAATTGTTTTAAGCTTAAAGATGTTATCCAAGATCTCATCGAGGCCAGTAAAGTTATCAAATATGGTCTTGTTAAAAATTATGACAATAAAGCTTTCAAGAAACCCTTGCCTAAATATGAGAAAGGTGAAACTTCTAAGACTCCTAAGAAGAATCATGATGCCAAGATCAATTATGCCTATGCTGACATGGACAATGTTATAAGCATGCATGAGCTTGTTGAGTATCTATGCATGGAAAGTTCTAATAATGACAACTGACCCAACTATAATGTTGAGGATGAAAGACCCAAAATTGTCCTCAAAACATGAAATGCTCCCCAACACCATAATGATGCTAGACCTAAGGTAGTACATTGACTGGCCAAATCTTCCTCTTCACAGAGTGAACCACTTAATGTTGTCACTAGGGGGTAATCTAAAGTCATTCTAAAAGCTTTTCATGATCCTAAAAATGCATCATCATCTAAAAGGCAACTACCCTAGCAATCTCTAGCTATGACCTTGTCAACCAACTACAATGTACCTTGGCTCAAATTTTTATCTTTAAGTTGTTAGAATTATCCCCTTTGCACAAGGACATCCTTGAAAAAGCTTTATGTTCTACCAATGTTCCCACAAATATTGGTGTGAAATGATTCCAAGCTATAGTGAACTATATCTCTTCACCTCACTACCTCACCTTTTCTAAAGAAGATGATCACACTCTTAGTCATCCCCACAACGTTGCTTTCCATGTCAAAGTCCAAATCTTCTATACTAGCATTCATCAAGTCTTGATAGATAATGGTGCAAGGTTGAACATTATTTCATTCAATGTGATCCAATAGTTAGGCATGTCTAAATTTTCCATTGACCCTAGGTGCAAGATCACTATAAAAGGATATGATGAGGTTGAAAGACCTTCCAAAGGTCTAATTGTGCTTCCAATCAGAGTTGATCCAGTCGAGAAGGGTGTCATTTTCCAAGTCCTAGACATACCACTTGCATACAATTTGTTATTAGGATGACCATGGATTCATGACATGCAAGTAGTACCTTTTATGTACCATCAGTGCATCAAGTTCCCTTTCAATGGTACTGAGATAGTTGTCCCTAGTGACAACTTAATGTCTATCAATACATTATATGTTGTAGAAAAATTGGTTCCACATAATTGCTCTTCTCATGAGCTGACACTATCCTTTATAGAGTGTGAATAGAAATTAAAAATGATGAGCCTTGGCATGGGCAAATGCACTCTAGACTCTATTGCTACTTTACTTGTTTCCCCTCGATCTTATGGGAAACCTTATACCAAAAATAATCCTTCTACTTCTTCAATGACTCTTTTTGGCACCTTTGTGCAATCCTTAGTTCCCTTAGAAGTGAAAAAAGAAGAACAAGCAATCAAAGATTGGATCTATAGGGAAGAGGAAGATAAGGAGGAAGTCACAGTCACTACTCCCATCTCTCCTAAATGTTATGGAAAAGGATATAAATTTCACACAAACATGGGATATCAAAGCCATGAGTCCTTAACTGGTAACAAAAAAATTCTAGTTGAACCTTTAAGTCATACTCAGGGTCGTGACACTCAAGATACTACTGGCCTAGGTTTTGGGCTAGAAGATGAAATACCAACATTTGATAGAAGAGAACCCATGTCTAGTGAATCAGAGGATGATGATCCTCCCTTTATGACTACCACTTTACAAGATGAGGAATTCATGCCTCTCACTTCTCTCCTTTGGGGAGAAGAAATAGTAACTACCAATAATGATGTTGAAGCTTCTACTTCTCGGCAGTAGGAACAAGATGAATCTAACAATGAAGACATAAATAGAGGATATATTAGACAAAACATTGCTTGCTTAATTGCTAGAGATTAGAGTACAGACTCTCACAAGTATGAATGAGAAAGCCTACATACGCATCTTGTAAACTAGGGGTGGATTTCATTTACACCTATGTAACCCAACTAAATGTAGTCAAAGAGTCTAGTTTAGGGTCAGATGAGTTTGGCTCACAAACTGCTTTAGTGGATCATGTTGGTCTCTCTAGGTCTATTTTTTATCTAGATTCCTTTGCAACATTCACTATAGGCACAACTTTGCATGTCACCAGAGATGACTCTTTTCATATTAACAACCTTGAAGCTTCCACGTCACTCTCCTTGATTCACCCTAATCTCGTAGATTGATCGATTCAAAATCAAAGACCTAAAATACCATCTTTTCAAAATGACTATGAGATTTATTGTCACCTAAATGTCATTGAACTCATCACTTCTTCCACCAGTAAACCCATGGTTAATCTGAAGGAATCAAATATCAAGTACCTCAGTCATAAAATTAAAACCACTTTGTGGCAGTATCTAAACCTTAAAAAGGTATAAAAAAAAAAGATGTATCCAATGGTGAAAACCTCCTTGAGGCACCTACAAATGAGGTACTTGGTAGTTTTCCAAGCTATTTTTAGGATTTATCTTTAGCTCTCATCAAACATACATAGCCTATCAACTTAAGGACAAAGGAATCTCCTAAAATTATCCATGTTGGCTCAATCACCTAAAGAAAAGGAGAATTTTGTCAAATTCTTTCAAGACAAGAAGATCAATTTTGCATGGACATACTTAGATATGCCAGGACTTGACATAGATCTTATCATGCATCATTTATCTATCTCTCCTGATGTAAAACCTGTTAAACAAAAACTAAGAAAGACACATCCACATGTGGCCCTCTTGGTCAAAGTAGAGTTGGAAAAACTCTTGAGTGCAAACTTTATCACAGCTATTGATTATGCGGAATGGATTTCCAACATTGTACCTGTGTCTAAACATGATAAATCCATTTGAGTTTGTACTAATTCCAAATATCTAAACAAAACATGCCCCAAGGATGAATTTCCACTGCCAAACATAGACATGATAGTGGACATGACGGTGGGTTATAAAATGTACTCCCTCATGGATGGCTTTTCTAGGTATAACCAAATTAAGATTTCTCCAGCTAATCAAGAAAAGATAGCTTTTACATGTGCCTGGGGCACCTTCTACTGGAATGTCATGCCCTTTGGGCTCAAAAATGCTAGTGCTACATTCTAAAGAGCAATTACCACCATCTTCTATGATATGGTGCATAAAAATATGGAAGACTATGTTGATGACACAGTAGCTAAATCTAGAAAATGAGACACACTTGAAGACCTTAGTCTGATATTGGACTATATGGAACAATTTCAACTTAGGCTAAACCCAAAAAAGTGTTCCTTTGGTGTCACTTATAGAAAATTTCTAGGCTACATTATATTAGAAAAAGGCATTGAGGTTGATCCCAAAAAGGTCCAAGCTATCATGGAAATGCTTCCTCCAAGAAATATCAGTCAACTTAGAAGTTTGCAAGGACGTTTGCAATCCATTAGAAGATTCATCTCTCAGTTAGCTGATAAAGCTTAATATTTTAACAAGAATTTTCATAAAAGGCTCTACTCATATCTGCAACAAAGATTGTCAACAAAGTCTAGACCAAATCAAAGGGTACTTGGCTAAACCTCTAGTTTTAATACCACCCATTCTAGGAAAACTTTTGATTTTGTACATCTCAGCTACAACTTCTTCTCTAGGAGAATTATTAGCACAAAGTGATGAGACAGGTAAAGAGCATTCTATATATTACATTAGTTGAAATTTAGTAGCTTATGAAATGAACTACAATAGTATTGAGAAAGCATGCCTTGCAACGGTCTTTGCCTCTCAAAAAAAATGACATTACATGTTGGTACATACAGTTCACCTAATTGCTAAGATTGTTCCCTTGAAATACTTATTAAGCAAAGCTGGGCTTATTGATTGTCTGGCTAAATGGATGATGATTCCTTCCAAATTTTACATTTAGTATGCCAAACATAAAGCCATCAATGGGTAGGCTATAGCTGACCAATTGGCTGATTTTCCACTAGAGGATACAACACCCATGCAAATTGAGTTCTAGATGCCTCAATTATGTACATCACTAAGAGAACTTGGAAAATGTTCCTTGATGGTTCTCATACACAAAATGTGGCTGGAGAAGGTGTCTTTCTTACTTCCCCTCATGGTTATACAATCCAAAAATCCTACAAACTCTTACTCCCTTGCACAAACAACATTACAAAATATGAGGCATTAACAAATGGGGTCAAAATGGCTCTTGAATGGAGAATCATTGAATTGCACATCTATGGAGATTGCCAACTTTTTATAAATCAAGTGAATAATGAATATCAAACAAAGGATGACAATTTGATACCCTATAAGAATTTGATTGATGCTTTAAGGAACTATTTCACTTTTGTGACATTCCAGCAAATTCCTAGAGCAAAAAACAAGGCTGCTAATGCTATGGCCACTCTAACATCTATCCTCCAATTACAAGAACATGAATCATGATTTGAGTTCTTGGTGGAAGTTATATGTTATCCTACCTATGATTCCTCAAATAACCAAGTGATCTACATTGTTGTATGTCACGATTCCTCCCACTATGTGGCTATCTTCTCTTAACTGTGTGATAAAGTCATTCCTAAAACCCGCAGGTACAACCAAAAATGCCAACTCCTCTACAATGCTTCACATTACACTTTGGTCTCTGGTGACTTGTATAGGAGTTTAGATGGAACGTTGCTTATCTGTTTAGAGCTAGAAGAGTCTAAAAAGGCACTAGCCAAAGTCCATGATGGCATTTTTGGGGCACATTGTAATGGCCTTGCACATGATCAAAAATTGCTTAGGGCAGGTTATTATTGGCTAACCATGCAAGGTGATGTTGTTCATTATGCCAAGTTTTGTAAGAAATATCAACTTCATGGAAATTTAATCCATGCTCCTAGATGTGAGTTGATTCCTTGTGTGACATATTGGCCATTTCAACAATAGGCCTTTAACTTGGTAGGAAAAATTCATCCAAGTTCATCTAGTGGTCACAAGTTCATCATTACAACAACTAAGTATTTTACCAAATGGGTTGAGGTTGTGCCACTATCTACTACTACAAGCAAACATGTTGCCATGTTTATACTAAACCACATCATTTTTCATTATGGAATTCCTTCCTCCATTGTTACTGATAATGGAGGACAATTCAAGAACAAGGAACTCAAACAATTGTGCAAGAAATTTAGAATCAAACAACATTGGTCCTCTATCTAATACCCTCAAGAGAATAGCCAAGTTGAGGCCTCCAACAAAACATTGTTGAACACCTTACACTGAATGGTTCACAAGTCTGGAAAAGACTAGCACTTACAAATAAATCTAGCACTTTGGGCCTATAGAACTACTATATATACTCCTATAAGGGCCATGCCCTTTTCTTTAGTTTATTTCCCTAAGGTTGTCCTCCCATTAGAAGTTGAGATCCCCTCCTTGTGAGTCTCCTTACATGGATTGATAATTGATGAAGAACATAGAGCTATGTGAGTATAGGAACTATAGACTCTTGATGAACACCACAAGGCTACTTTTGATTACATGAGGGCTTATCAAAAGTGCATGTCTACTCAATATAACAAGAACGTTCATTCTCATGAGTTTCAAGTAGGTGAACTTGTGCTTAGAGAGAATCCTAAAAATTAGCAACGTAGAGAGCAGAAGGGAAATTTTGAACCTAGTTGGTTAGGCCCATACATTATCATAGTAGTCTTTGGGTCCAATGCTTATCAATTGTCTAATCCCGAAGGGGAAAAACTTGCAGAGCGTATCAATATCCTACATTTGAAGAAGTTCTATGCTTAGAGGCTCATAGTTTAGCTATTTTGTACATATATATTGATCCTGAAAAAATCCTAAAAATAAAAAAAGTCCTAAAAAAATGATCATCTTAGTGAAAACCTAGCAATAGGAACTTTGATGTAATACCAAAAAAATCAAAATTTTCAAAAATACAAAACAAATTGAAAAATGTCCTGTAAAATTTTTTCAAGTGGTGAAAACCTAGAAATAGGTGCTACTTGAGACCCTTGCACCTATGTCTATCAATCTCAATCACCTACTTTGTAACACATTTTCTAGCTTGGGATTGTTTCTTGTCCTTGTCTTGGGGGCACAATTGCTTGGCCTATTGAGGTGTCCTTGTGCATTAGGGTTTCTTTGACAACATGCAAAACAATGTTTCTCAACACTACCCTCCCAACTTGACATCAAGTGTTTCTCAACACTTCTCAAGTAGTTTACCTACAATCTTGGATGTCTCACAATATTTCTCACTATCAAAATAAAGTCTTGAAGAAGTGGCTAAGTGAATTACACACACACACACACACACACACACTTAAACATTTGAATGAATGAGCTATGATGAACTTTATCTACTTTTTGTGTTGTCTATCATGATTTCTTTGCTATGTGTTCCCTCCCTAATAGTCTTTTGAGGATGTCATGGACTAGAAGACTAGGTTCATGGGGCATGTTTTCTTGCTTTCTACTTGTAAGTATACTTTTTTTATTTATAGTTTTTAAAGCATTTGTGTTTATCCTATTTGACACTTTGACTCACAAACATATCATCCTTGACTTTTTTTTGCAAGACCATACTCGGGGGTTACCCTAGTGCTTATACCTTGATATAGGTGTAATCTTGCTATACAAACCTAGGAAATCTAATCGCATAGCCATTTTGACTTGCATGTCTTTGATGCTTAGATTGGATTTCCACATTTTTATCTAATATTGATCATATTTATATCCTCATAGTTACACTAGTGATGGTTGTATGATCTCATGATTTCCCTAATAAAAACTCAATGATGAAATAAGAGTCTAAATGTTATGTGTTTCTTGTTGGTAAACCACTTTGCATATTAGTTTGCATTATAGGTTCATTCTTGCATTTTTTCACATGGGGAGAGCTCTCTCTTCATCTTTTCACAAACATATCAGCTAACTACTTTCATATCTTTCTTTGCTTTCTTCTTGATTGTGTCTTTTCATCTTCTTGATCTTTCACTTCACCTCTTTGATGTCCTATCATCACAAGGAATTAATCTAAAAATCACATTTGATCTATCCAAGTGTTACATGTTTCTAAAACATAAGTCTATATCATACACATGAGAGCTTAACATCATAAATGAAAGAGATCCATGAACACATTAACATAAGTATATCAACATGAACATAAAAGAAACACATACATGAGCGAGAAACTAAAACATCACATGGAAACCTAAAATGCTAAAACATCCATCAAAATGAAACAAGTACACAAAATTTGTCAATCAAATTCAATATCTCATATATATTAATGTGTCACAATACATATACAAATGTGGGATCTAAAATCTAGATAACTGTCTAAAAAATACATGGAGTACAATCATAAAACTATCAAAATTGTCAGCCTCAACCTATGACTGACTCACACCCTTTGCAACTAGTGGTGATCCTAGTGGCAAAGCTTGTCTCCTATCTAGTGGTTGTATCATACCCTCTAATATGCTAGCCTACTCCAAGTAGTCAAGAAGCCCCTACCCTGGTGGCACAATGCCCCTATAGGATGCATAATAGTATCCAACTCATGCCTTATGATGCAATGACTCTCGCCTAGCAGCATCTCTCTCCCTATGGATCTCCTCGCCTCATGCTTTCTCATTTATGAGCTGCTAATCTCATATTGCGACAGTCACTTGAGCTTCTTATTGCTCTAACTCTAGGGTCTGAAATCTAACATCATGGTCATCATCCCTCCTGGCTAGCTACTCCACCTACACCTCTACTCACCCCGCTCTCTGTCACCTTAGTGGCACCTCCTCCTCCTCCCTCATGGCCTATGTCTGCATCCATCTCCCCTCGATTGGGAACCACTCTCAACCTCCATCTGTCTCCCCTCGGCCTCTGCCTCCATCTCATCTATGCCCTATTGTTTTGGGTAGAGCATCTGGCTATGTAAACCAAGGGAATGGATACCTTTGCCTCTCATACAAATATTTTTGATCTATCACTACAATTGTTGCATCTGGATGATAGTCCCAATGTGTCTGAACCAAGGTTGATGTCTCCTAGATGGTTGTCTAATAATCTAGCATGGGCAACCAACCACGTGCCTCATCTGAATGGAACTAAGCATAAGTCATCATCTCTATTGAGACCACCTATCACTCTATAAACTATCACCGTACTTAGCTAATCATGAATCACTCCACTATCTCTGAGTGCATTCCCACCAATGGTCTGTTATACTACATATAGTCCAGCTCCCAGGAGTCAGACCATCTATGAAAATCTTGGTATGGTTGTCACATGAATATTGTCAGTTCATCAAAAATCTGCTAATAGTATGTGACATCCCCACTATGGGTCTATGGTACAAGCCTTGTATATCCAAAGATGTAGGGTTGACTGAACTTTCATGGCTAAACTCATGGTTGAATGACAACAATGTGCTCCTACACTCATATCTATGCTAGCACTACCCTCCATGCCCAAGAGTAACCCTCATGGTATACCACCTCATGTAGGTCATGATACATATCCACAAGTCTGGCTAGTCCCCATGCCATCCTACAAGGCTGTACAATTAGATCTACCACTAGATTGCCCCATCCCAATGGGAAGTCCTTCTAGCCCCTATTGGTAACCAAAGCCTATGCCACCAATGAACATAACAAACACGATAATGGGTAATCAGTGCCATACTCATCAATGATTCATTCCCAACTCAAATGATAGTCTAGGATGGTAACATCTAGGAACATCTTCTACATCACTACCCTCCCTCTGTCGGGGTCTGATCATAGTATACCTATGATATATAACCAAACCTTGTATCAACATACCTCAAATGGATATCAAAACTTGAAAGTGAAAAACAACAATCAAACTTAGAACTCACCGAATCACCATAGTAGGGTACTTGAAGGATGTGGTACGCATCCTTTAAATTGATGGTCTCCTCTCTAGTAGGCAACTGGATTGTGTTATGCTTGCTATGCCATCAGTTGGCTAGCACAGTCAACAACTTGTGGTTCACCCGTATGTGGGGCATCTACATGACCCACCTCAACCCCATGCTCACTATGGCTACCTTCTCACCATCATCAAGATTCCCTAAAATCCATATCCCCACAACTTTAGGGGCTCTTATGTGAAAAGCCAGAAACATCATTTGCAACACAGGACAAGAAAACATCAATAAACATTAGCAAACATGCAAAAATCAACAAAGAAACACCAAAAATAGACTGTCCAACATTTCTTTCTATACACGGGTGACACAATATGTTGATTAAATGTCATGTGATGTTTCTCAAAATACCTAGGCAATACAATTTTGCTGGGCAACATTTCGTATCGGTTCAAGCGAAATTTGGCTATGGTTTATACAATAAACTATAGACAAGATCTGCAATACAATTTTTCATAAAAAGTATTGTGCAATATTTTTAAAGTACCCATGCAATACTGTTTAAAATACTACATGATATTCCATTTTTAACCTCTAAAATGTGCAAAAAAATGTAATTAATTTTCAAAAAAGTGGTAAAAAGTTGAAAACTTACCGATGCCCCATAGTCGATTGGCCAGTTGTGCAACTGACTATGCTTGAAATAGTATCGATGAGTTGGAATGTTTGCCAAATCCATGATGCTCTCTTGACCACTCACAAGCTCTCAAAAATCACAAAAGACAAAATGATTTGAAAATGACACTTGGACCTCTTATATAGCCTTCTGACCTAATTTTGTCCAATTTTTCATACTCCTCAAAATTATGTGAAAATTGAACCCCTGGCTAATTTTCACATCTTAGATCCATTTTCGAGATCAAAATCAAAATCCAAGTTCATCTTGATAGTCAAATTGCATTTTAAAATTCTACCTTCTTTGATGTAGTTAGCTGACCTTTTGAGGTCTAATCCTCAAATCATCACTAGGACATCTTCATTTCTTCATGTCTTTATCATTTCTACACTTCATATCTACTCCAATTCACATTTTCATGTCTAAAATACCTTTCTACTTGATTTAACCTAATTTTCATGCTTTATCATTCATGGTCAACTCTAGTCAAACTAGGGCATTCTATCATTTTTGTATGGTCACTCTTTGGTTCTAAATCACCTATCTATCATCTTGGACACTACTATATCTTGATTTTCTCATATCTAGCTCATTTCTACATTTCCCTTACCTTATTTCAATTTTGATCCCGAGGGGGCAGAAATACTTTATCATGACTTGTTGTAGTTATCTATTTCTCAGAAGCATATGTTTGATCTTTTTATTTTCTCTCGATCTATCTACTTTACAAAGTGTTAGCATTCTTCTTGAATTTTGACATTGTCTCTTTCCTAGTGTTTAGTACTATCTCTATTAGACTATACATTCAGGATTTGTTATCTCTTTCTACATTTTGTTCTTTAGAATTAGATATCTCTATCTATTGTTGCCTACTTGACTTCTATTTTCTTTGATGTAATGTGTTCCCAGATTGACATGCATTAGTCAAATAGGGGCAAATGTAATCACCCAAAAATGGTCACCTAGACTATTGACCCCCTTCTCAACATTTTGGCTAAATTAATTCATCATTTACCTAAACCAAATTGCTAAAATCAATTAATTTGGTTATAACCTATAGTTTGACTATGCTATCCTAAGTCCATTATTTGAGTAAAAGAACATGTCCCCTTTTAATTAAATAAAATCCCCCATTCTTCTAACCCACTTAAAATGCACACATAAATTCCTTTTTTTTATTTTACAAATTAAAATAAAAGGCTCTTTGACTTTTTTCTTATATGGGAAGTCAACTTCTATTTTATTGGTTGACTTGTGTGTGCACATGGATCACTCCTATTTTTAAACTCCACCCTTGATCATCCATCATTTTGACCTTGATCTCTACCATCCATATGACTTTAAAGAAAGAGCTCTCCCCTTGTCAAAGGATCCACACTATTGAATATTGTTATGTTGTAGGTTTCTCATTTGAATCTTTAAAGAGCTTTGTGGAGAACTTCTACTTCTCATCTCATTCTCTCATTCATCACATGCTAACTTAGAATCATGTTGCATAATAGTTTAGTTTCTTTGCAATAGTTTACACCACATATTAATTAGCTTGGATCTTGTAATACTCTCATCTTGTTTAACATAGGTGCACTTTGCATATTCATATAGTTTAATCTACACTTGCATTGCATCCTTGGGGAACTCTTTGTGGACATCCAAATTCTTGCATCTTGTCTTTGAAACCTCCCATTGCATGGTTTACTAGCAAGAATGGTATCTCTAAGGCTCAATTGAGAGCCTTCACATTTCAATCATACTCTCTTGCACTCCATGGATAGGGAGCTCTAAGCTAGCATCCAAGCATTCTAAACTCATGGAATCACTTGGATAGAAGGGTTTAGAGTGTGACACAAATCGAGTGTACAATTATGCTTTAGTAGTGATGTCCTCATAAGATATCTCTAACTATCTAGTTGGTAGTTTGGGAGGTTATGCACAAGGGATGGCTAGGGCCTTCGAGGTCTCAAGATGCTATTATGGTTGGGAGGAACCACACACTTAGTTTAGTACATTACGATGTTACTTCTATACATTGTGATGTTTCTTTCAGTCATTTCCCTTCACTACTATGTTAGATGGTTAGATGAGGTTTCTATCTTTTAGTTATTTCATTTGAGTGTCTTCACATCAATTATGGATCTGGTACTCCCCAGTGTGGAGGAAATTTATTTCCTAGCTTTTTATCTTTTTGTTTTCTAGCTTGTTATTTTGTGTCCTTGCACTAAATTGCACTTTCTTGCATGAGAATGCAAAAGCTTGTGTGGTGTATTAGGTTTCCTCACATAGCTTAAAATGCATCCTCATGCAAAACCCAACACTAGTTTAGGGTGTTTTGATTGCTGGGCGAAGAAAGCCCTTGCACAATTGGGTAGATCCTCATGTGGCTTTTTGTATATCCTTGCATAAAAATCTATTAGTTGTGTTTCCTCCTACAAAAAATAGGGGCCATCTCCATTGGTTTTTGGTGAACACAATTTGGTGCTTTAAGTACCTTTGGGTTTGCTTAATTTTCCATGAGTCAAAAAATCTAAGATTCTCATTTTGTTGTTGTCTTTGGTTTTGTTCTTTATTTTGGCAGTGGCATTTGGAGATCTGTTGATTGCCAGGATTGTTGGTGAAGTCTTCTATTGTGATCTTTGTGATCCCTGTATGATGTTGTCATGTGTATTCATACTTGTAAAAAAATATCTTGGCTTGTATTGAATCCTTGTTCCAAGGATCTCTAAGAAGGGCATTACACCCATTGTTGGGATATAATCATGAATTTGATGTTTGGAGAAGGTTAGTGAAGTTTTAGATTGCAATAACTCTTTTTGGCACTCCTGTACGGATGACTGTGGCAACATTTTGCTAGAACTATATTGTTTTCTTATTTCTGTATGACATGTATAGATTGGAAAGAGAGATATGATCCCAGGGGGATGTAGAGTATTCAATTATATTTCATTTTTATTTTATAGTTTTTTTTCAAGTTATTAGTGTACAAACTTAGAGGTTTTTGAAGATCAACAGTTTGTAAGGGATGGTCACAATGTTGTTTGGATAGAAATGGCTCTAACCTAAAAAATCATCAATGGAATTGACTGAAACCATGGGGGAAGTAGGGTTAGAGCTTGTAAATAATATTTTTCTTTTATTTTTGTTGTTGCAATGGATTTCCTAGACCTAGTTGGGAGCACTATGGCTGACTGTTGAATACAGGTGAGCCAAGACAGGGATGACAGTGCTTTGGCACATGTGCCCATGACTTTGTGAAAAATAAATGATGATTTCTATGGATTCCCTACATAATCCCTAGCAAGATTCAAAGGTGGAAGGAGTTGAAACAAGGATTCGAAGACATTTTGACAATTATTTGTGCTCACTGGTCCAAAGGCCTAATTTATAGGCTTAAAACTAGGGCCTAATGGAAAATAGGGTTATGGATGCAACTAGAAGATAATATTTTGGATTTTTAAAGTACTCACATGTACCGTGAAGACTTTCAAAGACTTGTGTGAGGTCAATTTGAGGTTTTGGGAATTATAGCTCAAAAGAGTGAAACTAGACCTAATTGGGGCTAGGCAATTAGGTCTCGTAGTGAATTTGAGACCAATTGGATTGGTAAAGGGTCTAGAAGTGTGGGTAAGGATTTGAAGTGACCCTAAATGGACTAAGAAAACTAATAAGCATCCAAGGAATGTGTGGAAATATCCTAGGTAGAGGTTTGGAATCCTAAGAGGGAAAACTAGCGAAGAAGGCTAGTGCTTTCAAATTTTTGGATTTGATTGTGAATAGTTTTTTTACATCAACATTTCAAATAATTGTACATGATCCATTATCCGGATACTTGTTGCCATGATTTCAGTCTCATATATTTTTCAAAATTTTAGGAATAGGGTTAATTCAACATGA